>JAJJWX010000963.1:0-1211666 GCA_023529315.1 Papaver bracteatum
TTTATTTATTTTTCTATATGAATTTTGCACTTAATTTAATTGATTTATGATTCGATAAAATTAGTTGTGATTTAATTAGATAGGTTATGCTTTGTTTAGATAATCTATGCTTAGGGGATACAATTAATGTTTTGAGAATCTACTTTGGCAAAATAAGAGTCCGTGTTTTTATTCCTTAAGCTATAATTGGTGAAGAATAAATAATTGAATCTATTGATATGAATTCGGTGAAATCCTAAGACCAGTGAATCTCTCTTCTATTTATTATTTTATTTAAACCTTTTAATTTAATCTTAACAACATCCGAGGGAACGAATCTTTAATTACTACTACGAAAACTCAGAAAAACCTTAAATTATTTTGGCGCCGGTGCGACGCGAATTTGTTTTTAGATTAATTTTTAGGTTTATTTTGTACAGTATTTTCTTTTTTATTCCTTTTTATGCATTTATTCTTGTATTTCTTTTCAAGGACTTTTTGAGGATGATGACTTCTTTTGAGGAGACGTCACCTACGATGACGCTGGCGGAATATATGCGTAGAAATTCTAATTATCATGAAACCTCATCTAAGATGACGCTTGCTGAATATAAGCGTCGGCAATGGTATGGAGTTTCTTCTCCACATGAGGTAAGTGAAGAATCTCCGTTAGAGATATATGAGAAGTATTACAAACACAGACCACCTAGTTTGGAACAAAGACTGAGAATTATAGAATACCAAAGATTATATGTTGATGATGATGATGATGAATCATGTAGTGACTCTTTGTCCCAGACTGAACATATATATGACCTTGTGGATGACTGTGTGGAGGATTCACCTAATTCCATATATGAATCTACCTCACAAGATCATTCACCCGACTTAGTGGTTGTTTCTAGACCCCTAGACTTCCAAAAGTTGCCTAATTAAGGGTTAGAATTGTGTGCTTCTAAAAATTTATTGGAATACTTTGCATCTAAATACCCGGAGGACTTGCCTATTCCTGATTTCGTGCCTGAATCAATTAATATTTCCCCAGTTTCAATAGAATCCCCATACTTTGTTCTTTACGCACTTCCATGTGCAGTAAAAACTTGATTTAGGGGTATATTTTGTTTTATGACAGTTTCAGTGTCCCATTTTTTCCATAAAATAAATGTGAAGCTGTCATTTGTAAATATTGTATTTTGGGTCGATCCCCAAGTTTTCAGGTTATTAGTTTACGGGGATCTTTTATGTACATTCCAATAGGTATAATTATTTGTTTTTTTATTTTTATTTTTATTTCCCATCTTAATTTTTACGTTGGATGACTCAATTACATTGAGGACAATGTAATATTTAAGTGTGGGGGAGTGGTTAACGTTTTATTTTTATGTTTCGAATTTTATTGCTTATCATGACCGGCTGTGGAGCGGGTCTCTAAAAAAAAAAAAATTATGATGACCAGCTGTGTAGCAGGTCTAAAAAAAAATATTATGATTGTTTGGGTTATGACCAGCTGTTGAGCGGGTCTAATTTTTTATTTTTGCATTATATGACCAGCTTTGTAGCGGGTCTAAGTCTCTTTTTATATGACCAGATGTGTAGCGGGTCTAAGTCTCTTTTTATATGACCAGCTGTGTAGCGGGTCAATTTTATGTTTTGCTCGAGGACTAGTAAAATGTAAGTGTGGGGGAATTTGATGAGCACGAAATTGCGACACATTTTCCCCCATTAATACATTAGCTAGGACTCATTTTATCACTAATAATCTTGTTTGTAGGTGTTTTTGTCAAATAAGATCTTATGGAGAAAGTTGCTCGAAAAGTGGTTTTTGTTCCCCGGAGGACACGTGTTATTCAGACTCTCAATGTCGGCTAAGGGGCACCTCAATTACTAAGGGGTGTCCAAATGCAAAGGGGCACCTTCTTTGTTATTTGGAACCTGTGGTTATTCTCACCCCATAAATTGATATTTACACCCAAATTGCAAAAGGGACACCCACTCTGGTTAAGGGGACATCTTCTTCAACCTTTTGAATTTGAAAAAATAGCTGGAAAATTGTTTATCAATGGAACAAAATTAGGGTTTCAATTTTGAAGTACTTTCTTGAGATTAAAGAATTTGAAATTTAATAGGCATATTCCTTAAGACTAAAATTGCATGGTATGATCGATCGTTTTGATCAGAATTGGTTAGAATGGTTATTTGAAACAAAACATGAAGAACACTTTCAATGAAAAAGCGGTTTTGAAGAACGAGAATTGAGGTTCGAATTTTAATCATGTTTCGGGGAGATTCAAGGGCCTAAATTCTTTGGGTTGAATTATTTGAGATAAACTGAATGGTAATGGCCATGGATTCGTTTAAAATTGGTTGGATAATCGGGTTTAAAGAAATCGGGGTTCACGGGTTTGTGGCTATTCAACTTTGTAATTTGTTGGAGATGATTTGGACGAGATTTTAGTTGTTTTCTTTCTTTGTATTGTCTTGGAATAATCTTGTTACGCAATAACGGGAAAGGTATGTGTCTTGGAAACGAAAAGTAAGGAAAGATTACATGCAAACACACGAAACGAGGAAGATGATGTTCTCTGTTATCTTCTGCACTATTTTTGGGAAGCTTGTTACGTGGTTGTAGCTTGTTTATTCTTATATGTGAATAGGAAAGGAACGTGTGGGACCGTGTTATCAAGAGAAGACAGCATGGAAGAGGAATAAAAGGAAATAAAAGCCCGTGACTTGAAGAAAAATATTTTGAAAATATTTCTATTTCTTGTCAAAGATTTGGAGTAACTACGAGGAGATTTGATGCGCCTGTGAGGTATAAATAGGGTGCTTGCATTCCAAAGAGGGGGATGGAGTGAGAGGGAGTCAACAGAAGGGTTTAGGATCGAGAAAATTAAGTTGCGAGAGAAGACCCAGTTCTTTGGTGAAGTAGGAGTCGAAGAACATAGTCTTGCGAGAAACATCATTTCTCAACGATCATGAGCAGTTTTTCGTAACACTTGTTCGAGCTTCATAACATGATTTTGAACTTACATTATAACAGTTTTTACGCCAACGTCTATACGGCGTTACGAAATCTGGATTTAATTATTTTCTCTCTTTTCTACTTTTGTACACACTCTTTTGAGCAATAAGAATTCTTTTGAGAGTGTCTACATCATGAGAAGTTAAACTCCCACACTAAGTCGACGGAGGAAGCCGAACTTTAGACATGGGTTAATTTATTTATTTTTCTATCGACTTTTGCACTTAATTTAATTGATTTATGATTGATAAAATTAGTTGTGATTTAATTAGATAGGTTATTCTTTGTTTAGATAATCTATGCTTAGGGATACAATTAATGTTTTGAGAATCTACTTTGGCAAAATAAGAGTCCGTGTTTTTATTCCTTGAGCTATAATTGGTGAAGAATAAATAATTGAATCTATTGATATGAATTCGGTGAAATCCTAGATGAATCTCTCTTATATTTATTATTTTATTTAAACCTTTTAATTTAATCTTAACAACATCCGAGAGAATGAATCTTTAATTACTACTACGAAAACTCAGAAAAACCTTAAATTATTTTGGCGCCGGTGATGGATTTGTTTTTAGATTAATTTTTAGGTTTATTTTTATTTTTATTTTGTACAGTATTTTCTTTCTTTTTTTCCTTTTTATGCGTTTCTTCTTGTATTTATTTTCGGGGACTTTTTGAGGATGATGACTTCTTTTGAGGAGACGTCACCTACGATGATTTTGCGGAATATATGCGTAGAAATTCTAATTATAATGAAACCTCAATCGAGATGACGCTTTGAATATAAGCGTAGGCAATGGTATGGAGTTTCTTCTCCAAATGAGGTAAGTGAAGAATCTCCGTTAGAGATATATGAGAAGTATTACAAACACAGACCACCTAATTTGGAACAAAGACTGAGAATTCTAGAATACCAAAGATTATATGTTGATGATGATGATGATGAATCATGTAGTGACTCTTTGTCCCAGCATCGAACATATATATGACCTGTGGATGATTGTGTGGAGGATTCACCTAATTCCATAGATGAATCTACCTCACAAGATCATTCACCCGACTTAGTGGTTGTTTCTAGACCCCTAGACTTCCAAAAGTTTCCTAATTTAGGGTTAGAATTGTGTGCTTCTAAAATTTTATTGGAATACTTTGCATCTAAATACCAGGAGGACTTGCCTATTCCCGATTTCGTTACTGAATCAATTAATATTTCCCAGTTTCAATAGAATCCCCATACTTTGTTCTTTACGCACTTTCATGTGAAGTAAAAACTTGGTTTAGGGGTAAATTTTGTTTTATGACGGTTTAGGTGTCCCATTTATTCCATAAATGTGAACTGTCATTTGTAAATATTGTATTTTGGGTCGATCCCCAAGTTTTCGGGTTATTAGTTTACGGGGAACTTTTATGTACATTCCAATAGGTATAATTATTTGTTTATTTATTTTTATTTTTATTTCCCATCTTAATTTTTACGTTGGATGACTCAATTACATTGAGGACAATGTAATATTTAAGTGTGGGGGAGTGGTTAACGTTTTTATTTTTATGTTTCGAATTTTCTTGCTTATCATGACCAATTGTGGAGCGGGTCTCTTAAAAAAAAAATTATGATGACCATGTATGTCTAAAAAAATATATTATGATTGTTGGGTTATGCCCAATAGTTGAGCGGGTCTAAATTTTTATTTTATTTTTGCATTATATGAAAAGCGGGTTTTAAATTTTTTTATGATTGTTTGGGTTATGGTTTGTGTAAGCGGGTCTTTTCTTTTCATGCATTTTTTGTAGAGGTTCTCTAAAAAAAGTGTCTTGTGTATGTGGCAATTGTCATGACCAGTCATTGTAGCGGGTCTAAGTCTCTTTTTATATGACCAGATGTATAGCGGGTCTAAGTCTCTTTTTATATGACCAGCTGTGTAGCGGGTCAATTTTATGTTTTGCTCGAGGACTAGTAAAATGTAAGTGTGGGGGAATTTGATGAGCACGAAAGTGCGACACATTTTCCCCCATTAATACATTAGCTAGGACTCATTTTATCACTAATAATCTTGTTTGTAGGTGTTTTTGTCAAATAAGATCTTATGGAGAAAGTTGCTCGAAAAGTGGTTTTTGTTTAGGAGGACACGTGTTATTCGGAATCTCAATGTCGGTTAAGGGGCACCTCAATTACTAAGGGGTGTCCAAATGCAAAGGGGCACCTTCTTTGTTATTTGGAACCCTGTGGTTATTCTCACCCCATAAATGGATATTTACACCCAAATTGCAAAAGGGACACCCACCGGGTTAAGGGGACATCTTCTTCAACCTTTTGAATTTGAAAAAATAGCGGGAAAATTGTTTATCAATGGAACAAAATTAGGGTTTCAATTTTGAAGTACTTTCTTTGAGATTAAAGAGCTGAAATTTAATAGGCATATTCCTTAAGACTAAAAATGCATGGTATGATCGATCGTTTTGATCAGAATTGGTTAGAATGGTTATTTGAAGCAAAACATGAAGAACACTTTTAAGGAAAACTGGTTTTGAAGAAGAGAATTGAGGGTTCGAATTTTAATCATGTTTGAGGGAGATTCAAGGGCCTAAATTCTTTGGGTTGAATTATTTGAGATAAAAAGAGTGGTAATGGCCATGGATTCGTTTAAAATTGGTTGGATAATCGGGTTTAAAGAAATCGGGGTTCACGGGTTTGTGGCTATTCAACTTTGTAATTTGTTGGAGATGATTTGGACGAGATTTTATTTGTTTTCTTTCTTTGTATTGTCTTGGAATAATATTGTTACGCAATAACAGGAAAGGTATGTGTCTTGGAAATGAAAAGTAAGGAAATATTACATGCAAACACACGAAACAGGGAAGATGATGTTCTCGGTTATCTTCTCGCACTATTTTTGGGAACCTTGTTACGTGGATGTAGCTTGGTTATTCTTATTTGCGAATAGGAAAGGAACGTGTGGGACCATGTTATCAAGATAAGACAGACATGGAAGAGGAAGAAAAGGAAATAAAAGCCCGTGACTTGAAGAAAAATATTTTGAAAATATTTCTATTTATCATCAAAGATTTGGAGTAACTACGACGAGAGATTTGATTGTGAGGTATAAATAGGGTGCTTGCATTCCAAAAGGGGGATGGAGTGAGAGGGAGTCAACGAGAAGGGTTTAGGATCGAGAGAAATTAAGTTGCGAGAGAAGACCCGTTCTGCTGGTGAAGTAGGAGTCGAAGAACATAGTGCTGCCGAGAAACTGTCGTTTCTCAACGATATCCCATGACGTGGTTTTTCGTAACACTTGTTAGAGCCGCAACATATTTTGAACTTACATTATGTGAGTTTTTACGTAACGTCTATACGGCGTTACGAAATTCTGGATTTAATTATTTTCTCTCTTTTCTACTTTTGTACACACTCTTTTGAGCAATAAGAATTCTTTTGAGGGTGTCTACATCATGAGAAGTTAAACTCCCACACTGGGTCGACGGAGGAAGCCGAACTTTAGACATGGGTTAATTTATTTATTTTTCTATACGACTTTTGCACTTAATTTAATTGATTTATGATTCGATAAAATTAGTTGTGATTCAATTAGATAGGTTATTCTTTGTTTAGATAATCTATGCTTAGGGGATACAATTAATGTTTTGAGAATCTACTTTGGCAAAATAAGAGTCCGTGTTTTTATTCCTTGAGCTATAATTGGTGAAGAATAAATAATTGAATCTATTGATATGAATTCGGTGAAATCCTAAGCCCAATGAATCTCTCTTATATTTATTATTTTATTTAAACCTTTTAATTTAATCTTAACAACATCCGAGAGAATGAATCTTTAATTACTACTACGAAAACTCAGAAAAACCTTAAATTATTTTGGCGCCGTTGCGACGGATTTGTTTTTAGATTAATTTTTAGGTTTATTTTTATTTTTATTTTGTACAGTATTTTCTTTCTTTTTTTCCTTTTTATGCGTTTCTTCTTGTATTTATTTTCAAGGACTTTTTGAGGATGATGACTTCTTTTGAGGAGACGTCACCTACGATGATCTTTGGCGGAATATATGCGTAGAAATTCTAATTATAATGAAACCTCAATCTGAGATGACGCTTGCTGAATATAAGCGTAGGCAATGGTATGGAGTTTCTTCTCCAAATGAGGTAAGTGAAGAATCTCCGTTAGAGATATATGAGAAGTATTACAAACACAGACCACCTAATTTGGAACAAAGACGAGAATTCTAGAATACCAAAGATTATATGTTGATGATGATGATGATGAATCATGTAGTGACTCTTTGTCCCAGACTGAACATATATATGACCCTGTGGATGATTGTGTGGAGGATTCACCTAATTCCATAGATGAATCTACCTCACAAGATCATTCACCCGACTTAGTGGTTGTTTCTAGACCCTAGACTTCCAAAAGTTTCCTAATTTAGGGTTAGAATTGTGTGCTTCTAAAATTTTATTGGAATACTTTGCATCTAAATACCCGGAGGACTTGCCTATTCTGATTTCGTGCTGAATCAATTAATATTTCCCAGTTTCAATAGAATCCCCATACTTTGTTCTTTACGCACTTTCATGTGAAGTAAAAACTTGGTTTTAGGGGTAAATTTTGTTTTATGACAGTTTGGTGTCCCATTTATTCCATAAATGTGAAGCTGTCATTTGTAAATATTGTATTTTGGGTCGATCCCCAAGTTTTCAGGTTATTAGTTTACGGGGAACTTTTATGTACATTACAGTAGGTATAATTATTTGTTTATTTATTTTTATTTTTATTTCCCATCTTAATTTTTACGTTGGATGACTCAATTACATTGAGGACAATGTAATATTTAAGTGTGGGGGAGTGGTTAACGTTTTATTTTTCTGTTTCGGGAATTTTCTTGCTTATCATGACCAGCTGTGGAGCGGGTCTCTAAAAAAAAAAATTATGATGACCATTTGTGTAGCGGGTCTAAAAAAAATATATTATGATTGTTGGGTTATGCCCAATAGTTGAGCGGGTCTAAATTTTTATTTTATTTTTGCATTATATGACCACTATGTAGCGGGTTTTAAATTTTTTTATGATTGTTCGGGTTATGGCCAGTGTGTAGCGGGTCTTTTCTTTTCATGCATTTATGACCGGTGTGTAGAGGTTCTCTAAAAAAAGTGTCTTGTGTATGTGGCAATTGTCATGACCAGCTGTGTAGCGGGTCTAAGTCTCTTTTTATATGACCTGCTTGTATAGCGGGTCTAAGTCTCTTTTTATATGACCGGTGTGTAGCGGGTCAATTTTATGTTTTGCTCGAGGACTAGTAAAATGTAAGTGTGGGGGAATTTGATGAGCACGAAAGTGCGACACATTTTCCCCATTAATACATTAGCTAGGACTCATTTTATCACTAATAATCTTGTTTGTAGGTGTTTTTGTCAAATAAGATCTTATGGAGAAAGTTGCTCGAAAAGTGGTTTTTGTTCCCCGGAGGACACGTGTTATTCAGACTCTCAATGTCGGCTAAGGGGCACCTCAATTACTAAGGGGTGTCCAAATGCAAAGGGGCACCTTCTTTGTTATTTGGAACCTGTGGTTATTCTCACCCCATAAATTGATATTTACACCCAAATTGCAAAAGGGACACCCACTCAGTTAAGGGGACATCTTCTTCAACCTTTTGAATTTGAAAAAATAGCGGGAAAATTGTTTATCAATGGAACAAAATTAGGGTTTCAATTTTGAAGTACTTTCTTTGAGATTAAAGAGCTGAAATTTAATAGGCATATTCCTTAAGACTAAAAATGCATGGTATGATCGATCGTTTTGATCAGAATTGGTTAGAATGGTTATTTGAAGCAAAACATGAAGAACACTTTTGGCGGGAAAACTGGTTTTGAAGAAGCAGAATTGAGGGTTCGAATTTTAATCATGTTTCGGGGAGATTCAAGGGCCTAAATTCTTTGGGTTGACTTATTTGAGATAAAAAGAGCTGGTAATGGCCATGGATTCGTTTAAAATTGGTTGGATAATCGGGTTTAATGAAATCAGGGTTCACGGGTTTGTGGCTATTCAACTTTGTAATTTGTTGGAGATGATTTGGACGAGATTTTATTTGTTTTCTTTCTTTGTATTGTCTTGGAATAATCTTGTTACGCAATAACAGGGAAAGGTATGTGTCTTGGAAACGAAAAGTAAGGAAAGATTACGTGCAAACACACGAAACGGGGAAGATGATGTTCTCGGTTATCTTCTCACTATTTTTTGGGAACCTTGTTACGTGGATGTAGCTTGGTTATTCTTATTTGCGAATAGGAAAGGAACGTGTGGGACCGTGTTATCAAGATAAGACAAACATGGAAGAGGAAGAAAAGGAAATAAAAGCCCGTGACTTGAAGAAAAAATATTTTGAAAATATTTCTATTTCTGTCAAAGATTTGGAGTAACTACACGAGAGATTTGATGCTTTGTGAGGTATAAATAGGGTGCTTGCATTCCAAAGAGGGGGATGGAGTGAGAGGGAGTCAACGAAGGGTTTAGGATCGAGAGAAATTAAGTTGCGAGAGAAGACCCGGTTCTGTTTGGTGAAGTAGGAGTCGAAGAACATAGTCTGCCGAGAAGCATCGTTTCTCAACGATATCCATGACAGTTTTTCGTAACACTTGTTTCGAGCTTCGCAACAGATTTTGAACTTACATTGTAATGAGTTTTTTACGTAACGTCTATACAGCGTTACGAAATTCTGGATTTAATTATTTTCTCTCTTTTCTACTTTTGTACACACTCTTTTGAGCAATAAGAATTCTTTTGAGGGTGTCTACATCATGAGAAGTTAAACTCCCACACTTTGGGTCGACGGAGGAAGCCGAACTTTAGACATGGGTTAATTTATTTATTTTTCTATACGACTTTTGCACTTAATTTAATTGATTTATGATTCGATAAAATTAGTTGTGATTCAATTAGATAGGTTATTCTTTGTTTAGATAATCTATGCTTAGGGGATACAATTAATGTTTTGAGAATCTACTTTGGCAAAATAAGAGTCCGTGTTTTTATTCCTTGAGCTATAATTGGTGAAGAATAAATAATTGAATCTATTGATATGAATTCGGTGAAATCCTAAGCCCGATGAATCTCTCTTATATTTATTATTTTATTTAAACCTTTTAATTTAATCTTAACAACATCCGAGAGAATGAATCTTTAATTACTACTACGAAAACTCAGAAAAACCTTAAATTATTTTGGCGCCGTTGACGCGGATTTGTTTTTAGATTAATTTTTAGGTTTATTTTTATTTTTATTTTGTACAGTATTTTCTTTCTTTTTTTCCTTTTTATGCGTTTCTTCTTGTATTTATTTTCAGGGACTTTTTGAGGATGATGACTTCTTTTGAGGAGACGTCACCTACGATGATGCTGGCGGAATATATGCGTAGAAATTCTAATTATAATGAAACCTCAACTGAGATGACGCTTGCTGAATATAAGCGTAGGCAATGGTATGGAGTTTCTTCTCCAAATGAGGTAAGTGAAGAATCTCCGTTAGAGATATATGAGAAGTATTACAAACACAGACCACCTAATTTGGAACAAAGACTGAGAATTCTAGAATACCAAAGATTATATGTTGATGATGATGATGATGAATCATGTAGTGACTCTTTGTCCCAGACTGAACATATATATGACCCTGTGGATGATCTGTGTGGAGGATTCACCTAATTCCATAGATGAATCTACCTCACAAGATCATTCACCCGACTTAGTGGTTGTTTCTAGACCCCTAGACTTCCAAAAGTTTCCTAATTTAGGGTTAGAATTGTGTGCTTCTAAAATTTTATTGGAATACTTTGCATCTAAATACCCGGAGGACTTGCCTATTCCTGATTTCGTGCCTGAATCAATTAATATTTCCCCAGTTTCAATAGAATCCCCATACTTTGTTCTTTACGCACTTTCATGTGAAGTAAAAACTTGGTTTAGGGGTAAATTTTGTTTTATGACAGTTTCAGTGTCCCATTTATTCCATAAATGTGAAGCTGTCATTTGTAAATATTGTATTTTGGGTCGATCCCCAAGTTTTCGGGTTATTAGTTTACGGGGGAACTTTTATGTACATTACGGTAGGTATAATTATTTGTTTATTTATTTTTATTTTTATTTCCCATCTTAATTTTTACGTTGGATGACTCAATTACATTGAGGACAATGTAATATTTAAGTGTGGGGGAGTGGTTAACGTTTTATTTTTCTCGATTCAGAATTTTCTTGCTTATCATGACCATTTGTGGAGCGGGTCTCTTAAAAAAAAAAAATTATGATGACCCAGTGTGTAGCGGGTCTAAAAAAATATATTATGATTGTTCGGGTTATGCCCAATAGTTGAGCGGGTCTAAATTTTTATTTTATTTTTGCATTATATGACCAGCTATGTAGCGGGTTTTAAATTTTTTTATGATTGTTCGGGTTATGGCCAGTTTGTGTAGCGGGTCTTTTCTTTTCATGCATTTATGACCAGGTTGTGTAGAGGTTCTCTAAAAAAAGTGTCTTGTGTATGTGGCAATTGTCATGACCAGCTGTGTAGCGGGTCTAAGTCTCTTTTTATATGACTTGCTGTATAGCGGGTCTAAGTCTCTTTTTATATGACCAGCTGTGTAGCGGGTCAATTTTATGTTTTGCTCGAGGACTAGTAAAATGTAAGTGTGGGGGAATTTGATGAGCACGAAAGTGCGACACATTTTCCCCCATTAATACATTAGCTAGGACTCATTTTATCACTAATAATCTTGTTTGTAGGTGTTTTTGTCAAATAAGATCTTATGGAGAAAGTTGCTCGAAAAGTGGTTTTTGTTCCCCGGAGGACACGTGTTATTCAGACTCTCAATGTCGGCTAAGGGGCACCTCAATTACTAAGGGGTGTCCAAATGCAAAGGGGCACCTTCTTTGTTATTTGGAACCTGTGGTTATTCGCACCCCAGAAATTGATATTTACACCCAAATTGCAAAAGGGACACCCACTCGGTTAAGGGGACATCTTCTTCAACCTTTTGAATTTGAAAAAATAGCGGGAAAATTGTTTATCAATGGAACAAAATTAGGGTTTCAATTTTGAAGTACTTTCACTGAGATTAAAGAGCTGAAATTTAATAGGCATATTCCTTAAGACTAAAAATGCATGGTATGATCGATCGTTTTGATCAGAATTGGTTAGAATGGTTATTTGAAGCAAAACATGAAGAACACTTTTGGCGGGAAAAACTGGTTTTGAAGAACAGAATTGAGGGGTCGAATTTTAATCATGTTTCAGGGAGATTCAAGGGCCTAAATTCTTTGGGTTGAATTATTTGAGATAAACAGAGCTGGTAATGGCCATGGATTCGTTTAAAATTGGTTGGATAATCGGGTTTAAAGAAATCAGGGTTCACGGGTTTGTGGCTATTCAACTTTGTAATTTGTTGGAGATGATTTGGACGAGATTTTATTTGTTTTCTTTCTTGTATTGTCTTGGAATAATCTTGTTACGCAATAACAGGAAAGGTATGTGTCTTGGAAACGAAAAGTAAGGAAAGATTACGTGCAAACACACGAAACAGGGGAAGATGATGTTCTCGGTTATCTTCGCACTATTTTTGGGAACCTTGTTACGTGGATGTAGCTTGGTTATTCTTATTTGCGAATAGGAAAGGAACGTGTGGGACCGTGTTATCAAGATAAGACTGACATGGAAGAGGAAGAAAAGGAAATAAAAGCCCGTGACTTGAAGAAAAAAATATTTTGAAAATATTTCTATTTCTTGTCAAAGATTTGGAGTAACTACACGAGAGATTTGATGCGCTTTGTGAGGTATAAATAGGGTGCTTGCATTCCAAAGAGGGGGATGGAGTGAGAGGGAGTCAACAGAAGGGTTTAGGATCGAGAGAAATTAAGTTGCGAGAGAAGACCCGATTCTCTTTGGTGAAGTAGGAGTCGAAGAACATAGTGCTGCCGAGAACTGTCGTTTCTCAACAGTATCCGCGACAGTTTTTCGTAACACTTGTTCTGAGCTTCGCAACAGATTTTGAACTTACATTGTAACAGTTTTTCTGTAACGTCTATACAACGTTACGAAATTCTGGATTTAATTATTTTCTCTCTTTTCTACTTTTGTACACACTCTTTTGAGCAATAAGAATTCTTTTGAGGGTGTCTACATCATGAGAAGTTAAACTCCCACACTGGGTCGACGGAGGAAGCCGAACTTTAGACATGGGTTAATTTATTTATTTTTCTATACGACTTTTGCACTTAATATAATTGATTTATGATTCGATAAAATTAGTTGTGATTCAATTAGATAGGTTATTCTTTGTTTAGATAATCTATGCTTAGGGGATACAATTAATGTTTTGAGAATCTACTTTGGCAAAATAAGAGTCCGTGTTTTTATTCCTTGAGCTATAATTGGTGAAGAATAAATAATTGAATCTATTGATATGAATTCGGTGAAATCCTAAGCCCGATGAATCTCTCTTATATTTATTATTTTATTTAAACCTTTTAATTTAATCTTAACAACATCCGAGAGAATGAATCTTTAATTACTACTACGAAAACTCGGAAAAACCTTAAATTATTTTGGCGCCGTTGCGACGCGGATTTGTTTTTAGATTAATTTTTAGGTTTATTTTTATTTTTATTTTGTACAGTATTTTCTTTCTTTTTTTCCTTTTTATGCGTTTCTTCTTGTATTTATTTTCGGGGACTTTTTGAGGATGATGACTTCTTTTGAGGAGACGTCACCTACGATGATGATTTGGCGGAATATATGCGTAGAAATTCTAATTATAATGAAACCTCAACTGAGATGACGCTTGATGAATATAAGCGTAGGCAATGGTATGGAGTTTCTTCTCCAAATGAGGTAAGTGAAGAATCTCCGTTAGAGATATATGAGAAGTATTACAAACACAGAGACCACCTAATTTGGAACAAAGACTGAGAATTCTAGAATACCAAAGATTATATGTTGATGATGATGATGATGAATCATGTAGTGACTCTTTGTCCCAGCATGAACATATATATGACCCTGTGGATGACTGTGTGGAGGATTCACCTAATTCCATAGATGAATCTACCTCACAAGATCATTCACCCGACTTAGTGGTTGTTTCTAGACCCCTAGACTTCCAAAAGTTTCCTAATTTAGGGTTAGAATTGTGTGCTTCTAAAATTTTATTGGAATACTTTGCATCTAAATACCCGGAGGACTTGCCTATTCGATTTCGTGCTGAATCAATTAATATTTCCCAGTTTCAATAGAATCCCCATACTTTGTTCTTTACGCACTTTCATGTGAAGTAAAAACTTGGTTTAGGGGTAAATTTTGTTTTATGACAGTTTCAGTGTCCCATTTATTCCATAAATGTGAAGCTGTCATTTGTAAATATTGTATTTTGGGTCGATCCCCAAGTTTTCAGGTTATTAGTTTACGGGGAACTTTTATGTACATTACAGTAGGTATAATTATTTGTTTATTTATTTTTATTTTTATTTCCCATCTTAATTTTTACGTTGGATGACTCAATTACATTGAGGACAATGTAATATTTAAGTGTGGGGGAGTGGTTAACGTTTTATTTTTCTGTTTCAGGAATTTTCTTGCTTATCATGACCAGCTGTGGAGCGGGTCTCTTAAAAAAAAAAAAATTATGATGACCAGCTGTGTAGCGGGTCTAAAAAAAATATATTATGATTGTTCGGGTTATGCCCAATAGTTGAGCGGGTCTAAATTTTTATTTTATTTTTGCATTATATGACCAGCTATGTAGCGGGTTTTAAATTTTTTTATGATTGTTCGGGTTATGGCCATTTTGTGTAGCGGGTCTTTTCTTTTCATGCATTTATGACCGGTGTGTAGAGGTTCTCTAAAAAAAGTGTCTTGTGTATGTGGCAATTGTCATGACCAGCTGTGTAGCGGGTCTAAGTCTCTTTTTATATGACCTGCTTTGTATAGCGGGTCTAAGTCTCTTTTTATATGACAGGTGTGTAGCGGGTCAATTTTATGTTTTGCTCGAGGACTAGTAAAATGTAAGTGTGGGGGAATTTGATGAGCACGAAATTGCGACACATTTTCCCCCATTAATACATTAGCTAGGACTCATTTTATCACTAATAATCTTGTTTGTAGGTGTTTTTGTCAAATAAGATCTTATGGAGAAAGTTGCTCGAAAAGTGGTTTTTGTTCCCGGAGGACACGTGTTATTCAGACTCTCAATGTCGGCTAAGGGGCACCTCAATTACTAAGGGGTGTCCAAATGCAAAGGGGCACCTTCTTTGTTATTTGGAACCTGTGGTTATTCGCACCCCATAAATTGATATTTACACCCAAATTGCAAAAGGGACACCCACTCTGGTTAAGGGGACATCTTCTTCAACCTTTTGAATTTGAAAAAATAGCGGGAAAATTGTTTATCAATGGAACAAAATTAGGGTTTCAATTTTGAAGTACTTTCACTGAGATTAAAGAGCTGAAATTTAATAGGCATATTCCTTAAGACTAAAATTGCATGGTATGATCGATCGTTTTGATCAGAATTGGTTAGAATGGTTATTTGAAGCAAAACATGAAGAACACTTTTGGCGGGAAAAACTGGTTTTGAAGAACAGAATTGAGGGTTCGAATTTTAATCATGTTTCAGGGAGATTCAAGGGCCTAAATTCTTTGGGTTGAATTATTTGAGATAAACAGAGCTGGTAATGGCCATGGATTCGTTTAAAATTGGTTGGATAATCGGGTTTAAAGAAATCAGGGTTCACGGGTTTGTGGCTATTCAACTTTGTAATTTGTTGGAGATGATTTGGACGAGATTTTATTTGTTTTCTTTGCTGTATTGTCTTGGAATAATCTTGTTACGCAATAACAGGAAAGGTATGTGTCTTGGAAACGAAAAGTAAGGAAAGATTACGTGCAAACACACGAAACAGGGAAGATGATGTTCTCGGTTATCTTCTGCACTATTTTTGGGAACCTTGTTACGTGGATGTAGCTTGGTTATTCTTATTTGCGAATAGGAAAGGAACGTGTGGGACCGTGTTATCAAGATAAGACAGCATGGAAGAGGAAGAAAAGGAAATAAAAGCCCGTGACTTGAAGAAAAAATATTTTGAAAATATTTCTATTTACTGTCAAAGATTTGGAGTAACTACACAGAGATTTGATGCGCCTGTGAGGTATAAATAGGGTGCTTGCATTCCAAAGAGGGGGATGGAGTGAGAGGGGAGTCAACAGAAGGGTTTAGGATCGAGAGAAATTAAGTTGCAGAGAAGACCCGATTCTCTTTGGTGAAGTAGGAGTCGAAGAACATAGTCTTGCCGAGAACTGTCGTTTCTCAACGATATCCATGACAGTTTTTCGTAACACTTGTTACGAGCTTCGCAACAGATTTTGAACTTACATTGTAACAGTTTTTCTGTAACGTCTATACAGCGTTACATTAAATTCTGGATTTAATTATTTTCTCTCTTTTCTACTTTTGTACACACTCTTTTGAGCAATAAGAATTCTTTTGAGGGTGTCTACATCATGAGAAGTTAAACTCCCACACTGGGTCGACGGAGGAAGCCGAACTTTAGACATGGGTTAATTTATTTATTTTTCTATACGACTTTTGCACTTAATTTAATTGATTTATGATTCGATAAAATTAGTTGTGATTCAATTAGATAGGTTATTCTTTGTTTAGATAATCTATGCTTAGGGGATACAATTAATGTTTTGAGAATCTACTTTGGCAAAATAAGAGTCCGTGTTTTTATTCCTTGAGCTATAATTGGTGAAGAATAAATAATTGAATCTATTGATATGAATTCGGTGAAATCCTAAGCCCGATGAATCTCTCTTATATTTATTATTTTATTTAAACCTTTTAATTTAATCTTAACAACATCCGAGAGAATGAATCTTTAATTACTACTACGAAAACTCAGAAAAACCTTAAATTATTTTGGCGCCGTTGCGACGCGGATTTGTTTTTAGATTAATTTTTAGGTTTATTTTTATTTTTATTTTGTACAGTATTTTCTTTCTTTTTTTCCTTTTTATGCGTTTCTTCTTGTATTTATTTTCAGGGGACTTTTTGAGGATGATGACTTCTTTTGAGGAGACGTCACCTACGATGATTTGGCGGAATATATGCGTAGAAATTCTAATTATAATGAAACCTCAACTGAGATGACGCTTGCTGAATATAAGCGTAGGCAATGGTATGGAGTTTCTTCTCCAAATGAGGTAAGTGAAGAATCTCCGTTAGAGATATATGAGAAGTATTACAAACACAGACCACCTAATTTGGAACAAAGACTGAGAATTCTAGAATACCAAAGATTATATGTTGATGATGATGATGATGAATCATGTAGTGACTCTTTGTCCCAGACTGAACATATATATGACCCTGTGGATGACTGTGTGGAGGATTCACCTAATTCCATAGATGAATCTACCTCACAAGATCATTCACCCGACTTAGTGGTTGTTTCTAGACCCCTAGACTTCCAAAAGTTTCCTAATTTAGGGTTAGAATTGTGTGCTTCTA
The DNA here is from genome assembly GCA_023529315.1 of Papaver bracteatum. NCBI lineage: Eukaryota > Viridiplantae > Streptophyta > Magnoliopsida > Ranunculales > Papaveraceae > Papaver > Papaver bracteatum. The sequence continues at coordinate 17,563 of JAJJWX010000963.1, forward strand.
AAATTTTATTGGAATACTTTGCATCTAAATACCCGGAGGACTTGCCTATTCCTGATTTCGTGCCCGAATCAATTAATATTTCCCCAGTTTCAATAGAATCCCCATACTTTGTTCTTTACGCACTTTCATGTGAAGTAAAAACTTGGTTTAGGGGTATATTTTGTTTTATGACAGTTTCAGTGTCCCATTTATTCCATAAATGTGAAGCTGTCATTTGTAAATATTGTATTTTGGGTCGATCCCCAAGTTTTCAGGTTATTAGTTTACGGGGAACTTTTATGTACATTACAGTAGGTATAATTATTTGTTTATTTATTTTTATTTTTATTTCCCATCTTAATTTTTACGTTGGATGACTCAATTACATTGAGGACAATGTAATATTTAAGTGTGGGGGAGTGGTTAACGTTTTATTTTTCTGATTCAGGAATTTTCTTGCTTATCATGACCAGCTGTGGAGCGGGTCTCTCTAAAAAAAAAATTATGATGACCAGTGTGTAGCGGGTCTAAAAAAAATATATTATGATTGTTCGGGTTATGCCCAATAGTTGAGCGGGTCTAAATTTTTATTTTATTTTTGCATTATATGACCAGCTATGTAGCGGGTTTTAAATTTTTTTATGATTGTTCGGGTTATGGCCAGCTGTGTAGCGGGTCTTTTCTTTTCATGCATTTATGACCATTTTGTGTAGAGGTTCTCTAAAAAAAGTGTCTTGTGTATGTGGCAATTGTCATGACCAGTTGTGTAGCGGGTCTAAGTCTCTTTTTATATGACTGCTGTATAGCGGGTCTAAGTCTCTTTTTATATGACCAGTGTGTAGCGGGTCAATTTTATGTTTTGCTCGAGGACTAGTAAAATGTAAGTGTGGGGGAATTTGATGAGCACGAAAGTGCGACACATTTTCCCCCATTAATACATTAGCTAGGACTCATTTTATCACTAATAATCTTGTTTGTAGGTGTTTTTGTCAAATAAGATCTTATGGAGAAAGTTGCTCGAAAAGTGGTTTTTGTTCCCGGAGGACACGTGTTATTCAGACTCTCAATGTCGGCTAAGGGGCACCTCAATTACTAAGGGGTGTCCAAATGCAAAGGGGCACCTTCTTTGTTATTTGGAACCTGTGGTTATTCGCACCCCAGAAATTGATATTTACACCCAAATTGCAAAAGGGACACCCACTCAGTTAAGGGGACATCTTCTTCAACCTTTTGAATTTGAAAAAATAGCGGGAAAATTGTTTATCAATGGAACAAAATTAGGGTTTCAATTTTGAAGTACTTTCTTTGAGATTAAAGAGCTGAAATTTAATAGGCATATTCCTTAAGACTAAAAATGCATGGTATGATCGATCGTTTTGATCGAATTGGTTAGAATGGTTATTTGAAGCAAAACATGAAGAACACTTTTGGCGGGAAAAACTGGTTTTGAAGAACAGAATTGAGGGTTCGAATTTTAATCATGTTTGGGAGATTCAAGGGCCTAAATTCTTTGGGTTGAATTATTTGAGATAAACAGAGCTGGTAATGGCCATGGATTCGTTTAAAATTGGTTGGATAATCGGGTTTAAAGAAATCAGGGTTCACGGGTTTGTGGCTATTCAACTTTGTAATTTGTTGGAGATGATTTGGACGAGATTTTATTTGTTTTCTTTGCTGTATTGTCTTGGAATAATCTTGTTACGCAATAACAGGAAAGGTATGTGTCTTGGAAACGAAAAGTAAGGAAAGATTACGTGCAAACACACGAAACAGGGAAGATGATGTTCTCGGTTATCTTCTGCACTATTTTTGGGAACCTTGTTACGTGGATGTAGCTTGGTTATTCTTATTTGCGAATAGGAAAGGAACGTGTGGGACCGTGTTATCAAGATAAGACAGCATGGAAGAGGAAGAAAAGGAAATAAAAGCCCGTGACTTGAAGAAAAAATATTTTGAAAATATTTCTATTTACTGTCAAAGATTTGGAGTAACTACACGAGAGATTTGATGCTTTGTGAGGTATAAATAGGGTGCTTGCATTCCAAAGAGGGGGGATGGAGTGAGAGGGGAGTCAACAGAAGGGTTTAGGATCGAGAGAAATTAAGTTGCAGAGAAGACCCAGTTCTGCTGGTGAAGTAGGAGTCGAAGAACATAGTGCTGCCGAGAACTGTCGTTTCTCAACAGTATCCGCGACAGTTTTTCGTAACACTTGTTCTGAGCTTCGCAATGATTTTGAACTTACATTGTAACAGTTTTTCGTAACGTCTATACAGCGTTACGAAATTCTGGATTTAATTATTTTCTCTCTTTTCTACTTTTGTACACACTCTTTTGAGCAATAAGAATTCTTTTGAGGGTGTCTACATCATGAGAAGTTAAACTCCCACACTGGGTCGACGGAGGAAGCCGAACTTTAGACATGGGTTAATTTATTTATTTTTCTATACGACTTTTGCACTTAATTTAATTGATTTATGATTCGATGAAATTAGTTGTGATTCAATTAGATAGGTTATTCTTTGTTTAGATAATCTATGCTTAGGGGATACAATTAATGTTTTGAGAATCTACTTTGGCAAAATAAGAGTCCGTGTTTTTATTCCTTGAGCTATAATTGGTGAAGAATAAATAATTGAATCTATTGATATGAATTCGGTGAAATCCTAAGCCCGATGAATCTCTCTTATATTTATTATTTTATTTAAACCTTTTAATTTAATCTTAACAACATCCGAGAGAATGAATCTTTAATTACTACTACGAAAACTCAGAAAAACCTTAAATTATTTTGGCGCCGTTGCGACGCGGATTTGTTTTTAGATTAATTTTTAGGTTTATTTTTATTTTTATTTTGTACAGTATTTTCTTTCTTTTTTTCCTTTTTATGCGTTTCTTCTTGTATTTATTTTCAGGGACTTTTTGAGGATGATGACTTCTTTTGAGGAGACGTCACCTACGATGACGCTGGCGGAATATATGCGTAGAAATTCTAATTATAATGAAACCTCAACTGAGATGACGCTTGATGAATATAAGCGTAGGCAATGGTATGGAGTTTCTTCTCCAAATGAGGTAAGTGAAGAATCTCCGTTAGAGATATATGAGAAGTATTACAAACACAGACCACCTAATTTGGAACAAAGACTGAGAATTCTAGAATACCAAAGATTATATGTTGATGATGATGATGATGAATCATGTAGTGACTCTTTGTCCCAGACTGAACATATATATGACCCTGTGGATGACTGTGTGGAGGATTCACCTAATTCCATAGATGAATCTACCTCACAAGATCATTCACCCGACTTAGTGGTTGTTTCTAGACCCCTAGACTTCCAAAAGTTTCCTAATTTAGGGTTAGAATTGTGTGCTTCTAAAATTTTATTGGAATACTTTGCATCTAAATACCCGGGAGGACTTGCCTATTCTCGATTTCGTGCCTGAATCAATTAATATTTCCCAGTTTCAATAGAATCCCCATACTTTGTTCTTTACGCACTTTCATGTGAAGTAAAAACTTGGTTTAGGGGTATATTTTGTTTTATGACAGTTTCAGTGTCCCATTTATTCCATAAATGTGAAGCTGTCATTTGTAAATATTGTATTTTGGGTCGATCCCCAAGTTTTCAGGTTATTAGTTTACGGGGAACTTTTATGTACATTACAGTAGGTATAATTATTTGTTTATTTATTTTTATTTTTATTTCCCATCTTAATTTTTACGTTGGATGACTCAATTACATTGAGGACAATGTAATATTTAAGTGTGGGGGAGTGGTTAACGTTTTATTTTTCTGTTTCAGGAATTTTCTTGCTTATCATGACCAGCTGTGGAGCGGGTCTCTTAAAAAAAAAAAAAATTATGATGACCAGCTGTGTAGCGGGTCTAAAAAAAATATATTATGATTGTTCGGGTTATGCCCAATAGTTGAGCGGGTCTAAATTTTTATTTTATTTTTGCATTATATGACCAGCTATGTAGCGGGTTTTAAATTTTTTATGATTGTTCGGGTTATGGCCAGTTTGTGTAGCGGGTCTTTTCTTTTCATGCATTTATGACCAGCTGTGTAGAGGTTCTCTAAAAAAAGTGTCTTGTGTATGTGGCAATTGTCATGACCAGTGTGTAGCGGGTCTAAGTCTCTTTTTATATGACCTGCTTTGTATAGCGGGTCTAAGTCTCTTTTTATATGACCAGCTGTGTAGCGGGTCAATTTTATGTTTTGCTCGAGGACTAGTAAAATGTAAGTGTGGGGGAATTTGATGAGCACGAAAGTGCGACACATTTTCCCCCCATTAATACATTAGCTAGGACTCATTTTATCACTAATAATCTTGTTTGTAGGTGTTTTTGTCAAATAAGATCTTATGGAGAAAGTTGCTCGAAAAGTGGTTTTTGTTCCCCGGAGGACACGTGTTATTCAGACTCTCAATGTCGGCTAAGGGGCACCTCAATTACTAAGGGGTGTCCAAATGCAAAGGGGCACCTTCTTTGTTATTTGGAACCTGTGGTTATTCGCACCCAGAAATTGATATTTACACCCAAATTGCAAAAGGGACACCCACTCTGGTTAAGGGGACATCTTCTTCAACCTTTTGAATTTGAAAAAATAGCGGGAAAATTGTTTATCAATGGAACAAAATTAGGGTTTCAATTTTGAAGTACTTTCACTGAGATTAAAGAGCTGAAATTTAATAGGCATATTCCTTAAGACTAAAAATGCATGGTATGATCGATCGTTTTGATCAGAATTGGTTAGAATGGTTATTTGAAGCAAAACATGAAGAACACTTTTGGCGGGAAAAAGCTGGTTTTGAAGAACAGAATTGAGGGTTGAATTTTAATCATGTTTCAGGGAGATTCAAGGGCCTAAATTCTTTGGGTTGAATTATTTGAGATAAAAGAGCTGGTAATGGCCATGGATTCGTTTAAAATTGGTTGGATAATCGGGTTTAAAGAAATCGGGGTTCACGGGTTTGTGGCTATTCAACTTTGTAATTTGTTGGAGATGATTTGGACGAGATTTTATTTGTTTTCTTTCTTTGTATTGTCTTGGAATAATCTTGTTACGCAATAACAGAGGAAAGGTATGTGTCTTGGAAACGAAAAGTAAGGAAAGATTACGTGCAAACACACGAAACAGGGAAGATGATGTTCTCGGTTATCTTCTCGCACTATTTTTGGGAACCTTGTTACGTGGATGTAGCTTGGTTATTCTTATTTGCGAATAGGAAAGGAACGTGTGGGACCGTGTTATCAAGATAAGACAGACATGGAAGAGGAAGAAAAGGAAATAAAAGCCCGTGACTTGAAGAAAAAATATTTTGAAAATATTTCTATTTTATCAAAGATTTGGAGTAACTACACGAGAGATTTGATGCTTTGTGAGGTATAAATAGGGTGCTTGCATTCCAAAAGAGGGGATGGAGTGAGAGGGGGAGTCAACAGAAGGGTTTAGGATCGAGAGAAATTAAGTTGGAAGAGAAGACCCGATTCATTTGGTGAAGTAGGAGTCGAAGAACATAGTCTTTGCCGAGAACTGTCGTTTCTCAACAGTATCCGCGACAGTTTTTCGTAACACTTGTTCTGAGCTTCGCAACAGATTTTGAACTTACATTGTAACAGTTTTTTCTGTAACGTCTATACAGCATTACGAAATTCTGGATTTAATTATTTTCTCTCTTTTCTACTTTTGTACACACTCTTTTGAGCAATAAGAATTCTTTTGAGGGTGTCTACATCATGAGAAGTTAAACTCCCACACCGGGTCGACGGAGGAAGCCGAACTTTAGACATGGGTTAATTTATTTATTTTTCTATACGACTTTTGCACTTAATTTAATTGATTTATGATTCGATAAAATTAGTTGTGATTCAATTAGATAGGTTATTCTTTGTTTAGATAATCTATGCTTAGGGGATACAATTAATGTTTTGAGAATCTACTTTGGCAAAATAAGAGTCCGTGTTTTTATTCCTTGAGCTATAATTGGTGAAGAATAAATAATTGAATCTATTGATATGAATTCGGTGAAATCCTAAGCCCGATGAATCTCTCTTATATTTATTATTTTATTTAAACCTTTTAATTTAATCTTAACAACATCCGAGAGAATGAATCTTTAATTACTACTACGAAAACTCAGAAAAACCTTAAATTATTTTGGCGCCGTTGCGACGCGGATTTGTTTTTAGATTAATTTTTAGGTTTATTTTTATTTTTATTTTGTACAGTATTTTCTTTCTTTTTTTCCTTTTTATGCGTTTCTTCTTGTATTTATTTTCAGGGACTTTTTGAGGATGATGACTTCTTTTGAGGAGACGTCACCTACGATGTTTCTGGCGGAATATATGCGTAGAAATTCTAATTATAATGAAACCTCAACTGAGATGACGCTTGATGAATATAAGCGTAGGCAATGGTATGGAGTTTCTTCTCCAAATGAGGTAAGTGAAGAATCTCCGTTAGAGATATATGAGAAGTATTACAAACACAGACCACCTAATTTGGAACAAAGACGAGAATTCTAGAATACCAAAGATTATATGTTGATGATGATGATGATGAATCATGTAGTGACTCTTTGTCCCAGACTGAACATATATATGACCCTGTGGATGACTGTGTGGAGGATTCACCTAATTCCATAGATGAATCTACCTCACAAGATCATTCACCCGACTTAGTGGTTGTTTCTAGACCCCTAGACTTCCAAAAGTTTCCTAATTTAGGGTTAGAATTGTGTGCTTCTAAAATTTTATTGGAATACTTTGCATCTAAATACCCGGAGGACTTGCCTATTCCTGATTTCGTGCCTGAATCAATTAATATTTCCCAGTTTCAATAGAATCCCCATACTTTGTTCTTTACGCACTTTCATGTGAAGTAAAAACTTGGTTTAGGGGTATATTTTGTTTTATGACAGTTTCAGTGTCCCATTTATTCCATAAATGTGAAGCTGTCATTTGTAAATATTGTATTTTGGGTCGATCCCCAAGTTTTCAGGTTATTAGTTTACGGGGAACTTTTATGTACATTACAGTAGGTATAATTATTTGTTTATTTATTTTTATTTTTATTTCCCATCTTAATTTTTACGTTGGATGACTCAATTACATTGAGGACAATGTAATATTTAAGTGTGGGGGAGTGGTTAACGTTTTATTTTTCTGATTCAGGAATTTTCTTGCTTATCATGACCAGCTGTGGAGCGGGTCTCTTAAAAAAAAAAAATTATGATGACCAGCTGTGTAGCGGGTCTAAAAAAAATATATTATGATTGTTCGGGTTATGCCCAATAGTTGAGCGGGTCTAAATTTTTATTTTATTTTTGCATTATATGACCAGCTATGTAGCGGGTTTTAAATTTTTTTATGATTGTTCGGGTTATGGCCAGCTGTGTAGCGGGTCTTTTCTTTTCATGCATTTATGACCAGCTGTGTAGAGGTTCTCTAAAAAAAGTGTCTTGTGTATGTGGCAATTGTCATGACCAGCTGTGTAGCGGGTCTAAGTCTCTTTTTATATGACCTGCTGTATAGCGGGTCTAAGTCTCTTTTTATATGACCAGCTGTGTAGCGGGTCAATTTTATGTTTTGCTCGAGGACTAGTAAAATGTAAGTGTGGGGGAATTTGATGAGCACGAAAGTGCGACACATTTTCCCCCATTAATACATTAGCTAGGACTCATTTTATCACTAATAATCTTGTTTGTAGGTGTTTTTGTCAAATAAGATCTTATGGAGAAAGTTGCTCGAAAAGTGGTTTTTGGTCCCCGGAGGACACGTGTTATTCAGACTCTCAATGTCGGCTAAGGGGCACCTCAATTACTAAGGGGTGTCCAAATGCAAAGGGGCACCTTCTTTGTTATTTGGAACCTGTGGTTATTCGCACCCCAGAAATTGATATTTACACCCAAATTGCAAAAGGGACACCCACTCGGTTAAGGGGACATCTTCTTCAACCTTTTGAATTTGAAAAAATAGCGGGAAAATTGTTTATCAATGGAACAAAATTAGGGTTTCAATTTTGAAGTACTTTCACTGAGATTAAAGAGCTGAAATTTAATAGGCATATTCCTTAAGACTAAAAATGCATGGTATGATCGATCGTTTTGATCAGAATTGGTTAGAATGGTTATTTGAAGCAAAACATGAAGAACACTTTTGGCGGGAAAAACTGGTTTTGAAGAACAGAATTGAGGGTTCGAATTTTAATCATGTTTCAGGGGAGATTCAAGGGCCTAAATTCTTTGGGTTGAATTATTTGAGATAAACAGAGCTGGTAATGGCCATGGATTCGTTTAAAATTGGTTGGATAATCGGGTTTAAAGAAATCGGGGTTCACGGGTTTGTGGCTATTCAACTTTGTAATTTGTTGGAGATGATTTGGACGAGATTTTATTTGTTTTCTTTCTGTATTGTCTTGGAATAATCTTGTTACGCAATAACAGGAAAGGTATGTGTCTTGGAAACGAAAAGTAAGGAAAGATTACGTGCAAACACACGAAACAGGGAAGATGATGTTCTCGGTTATCTTCGCACTATTTTTGGGAACCTTGTTACGTGGATGTAGCTTGGTTATTCTTATTTGCGAATAGGAAAGGAACGTGTGGGACCGTGTTATCAAGATAAGACTGACATGGAAGAGGAAGAAAAGGAAATAAAAGCCCGTGACTTGAAGAAAAAATATTTTGAAAATATTTCTATTTTACATCAAAGATTTGGAGTAACTACACAGAGATTTGATGCGCTTTGTGAGGTATAAATAGGGTGCTTGCATTCCAAAGAGGGGATGGAGTGAGAGGGGAGTCAATGAAGGGTTTAGGATCGAGAGAAATTAAGTTGCGAGAGAAGACCCGTTCTGCTGGTGAAGTAGGAGTCGAAGAACATAGTCTTTGCCGAGAACTGTCGTTTCTCAACGATATCGCGACAGTTTTTCGTAACACTTGTTCTCGAGCTTCGCAACAGATTTTGAACTTACATTGTAACAGTTTTTCCGTAACGTCTATACAGCGTTACGAAATTCTGGATTTAATTATTTTCTCTCTTTTCTACTTTTGTACACACTCTTTTGAGCAATAAGAATTCTTTTGAGGGTGTCTACATCATGAGAAGTTAAACTCCCACATCGGGTCGACGGAGGAAGCCGAACTTTAGACATGGGTTAATTTATTTATTTTTCTATACGACTTTTGCACTTAATTTAATTGATTTATGATTCGATAAAATTAGTTGTGATTCAATTAGATAGGTTATTCTTTGTTTAGATAATCTATGCTTAGGGGATACAATTAATGTTTTGAGAATCTACTTTTGGCAAAATAAGAGTCCGTGTTTTTATTCCTTGAGCTATAATTGGTGAAGAATAAATAATTGAATCTATTGATATGAATTCGGTGAAATCCTAAGCCCGATGAATCTCTCTTATATTTATTATTTTATTTAAACCTTTTAATTTAATCTTAACAACATCCGAGAGAATGAATCTTTAATTACTACTACGAAAACTCGAAAAACCTTAAATTATTTTGGCGCCGTTGCGACGCGGATTTGTTTTTAGATTAATTTTTAGGTTTATTTTTATTTTTATTTTGTACAGTATTTTCTTTCTTTTTTTCCTTTTTATGCGTTTCTTCTTGTATTTATTTTCGGGACTTTTTGAGGATGATGACTTCTTTTGAGGAGACGTCACCTACGATGATTTGGCGGAATATATGCGTAGAAATTCTAATTATAATGAAACCTCAACGAGATGACGCTTGATGAATATAAGCGTAGGCAATGGTATGGAGTTTCTTCTCCAAATGAGGTAAGTGAAGAATCTCCGTTAGAGATATATGAGAAGTATTACAAACACAGACCACCTAATTTGGAACAAAGACTGAGAATTCTAGAATACCAAAGATTATATGTTGATGATGATGATGATGAATCATGTAGTGACTCTTTGTCCCAGACTGAACATATATATGACCCTGTGGATGACTGTGTGGAGGATTCACCTAATTCCATAGATGAATCTACCTCACAAGATCATTCACCCGACTTAGTGGTTGTTTCTAGACCCCTAGACTTCCAAAAGTTTCCTAATTTAGGGTTAGAATTGTGTGCTTCTAAAATTTTATTGGAATACTTTGCATCTAAATACCCGGAGGACTTGCCTATTCCTGATTTCGTGCCTGAATCAATTAATATTTCCCCAGTTTCAATAGAATCCCCATACTTTGTTCTTTACGCACTTTCATGTGAAGTAAAAACTTGGTTTAGGGGTAAATTTTGTTTTATGACAGTTTCAGTGTCCCATTTATTCCATAAATGTGAAGCTGTCATTTGTAAATATTGTATTTTGGGTCGATCCCCAAGTTTTCAGGTTATTAGTTTACGGGGAACTTTTATGTACATTACAGTAGGTATAATTATTTGTTTATTTATTTTTATTTTTATTTCCCATCTTAATTTTTACGTTGGATGACTCAATTACATTGAGGACAATGTAATATTTAAGTGTGGGGGAGTGGTTAACGTTTTATTTTTTCTGTTTCAGGAATTTTCTTGCTTATCATGACCAGCTGTGGAGCGGGTCTCTTAAAAAAAAAAAATTATGATGACCAGCTGTGTAGCGGGTCTAAAAAAAATATATTATGATTGTTCGGGTTATGCCCAATAGTTGAGCGGGTCTAAATTTTTATTTTATTTTTGCATTATATGACCAGCTATGTAGCGGGTTTTAAATTTTTTTATGATTGTTCGGGTTATGGCCAGCTGTGTAGCGGGTCTTTTCTTTTCATGCATTTATGACCAGCTGTGTAGAGGTTCTCTAAAAAAAGTGTCTTGTGTATGTGGCAATTGTCATGACCAGCTGTGTAGCGGGTCTAAGTCTCTTTTTATATGACCAGCTGTGTAGCGGGTCAATTTTATGTTTTGCTCGAGGACTAGTAAAATGTAAGTGTGGGGGAATTTGATGAGCACGAAAGTGCGACACATTTTCCCCCATTAATACATTAGCTAGGACTCATTTTATCACTAATAATCTTGTTTGTAGGTGTTTTTGTCAAATAAGATCTTATGGAGAAAGTTGCTCGAAAAGTGGTTTTTGTTCCCCGGAGGACACGTGTTATTGGACTCTCAATGTCGGCTAAGGGGCACCTCAATTACTAAGGGGTGTCCAAATGCAAAGGGGCACCTTCTTTGTTATTTGGAACCTGTGGTTATTCGCACCCCAGAAATTGATATTTACACCCAAATTGCAAAAGGGACACCCACTCTGGTTAAGGGGACATCTTCTTCAACCTTTTGAATTTGAAAAAATAGCGGGAAAATTGTTTATCAATGGAACAAAATTAGGGTTTCAATTTTGAAGTACTTTCACTGAGATTAAAGAGCTGAAATTTAATAGGCATATTCCTTAAGACTAAAAATGCATGGTATGATCGATCGTTTTGATCAGAATTGGTTAGAATGGTTATTTGAAGCAAAACATGAAGAACACTTTTGGCGGGAAAAACTGGTTTTGAAGAACAGAATTGAGGGTTCGAATTTTAATCATGTTTCAGGGAGATTCAAGGGCCTAAATTCTTTGGGTTGAATTATTTGAGATAAACAGAGCTGGTAATGGCCATGGATTCGTTTAAAATTGGTTGGATAATCGGGTTTAAAGAAATCAGGGTTCACGGGTTTGTGGCTATTCAACTTTGTAATTTGTTGGAGATGATTTGGACGAGATTTTATTTGTTTTCTTTGCTGTATTGTCTTGGAATAATCTTGTTACGCAATAACAGGAAAGGTATGTGTCTTGGAAACGAAAAGTAAGGAAAGATTACGTGCAAACACACGAAACAGGGAAGATGATGTTCTCGGTTATCTTCTGCACTATTTTTGGGAACCTTGTTACGTGGATGTAGCTTGGTTATTCTTATTTGCGAATAGGAAAGGAACGTGTGGGACCGTGTTATCAAGATAAGACAGCATGGAAGAGGAAGAAAAGGAAATAAAAGCCCGTGACTTGAAGAAAAAATATTTTGAAAATATTTCTATTTACTGTCAAAGATTTGGAGTAACTACACAGAGATTTGATGCGCCTGTGAGGTATAAATAGGGTGCTTGCATTCCAAAGAGGGGGATGGAGTGAGAGGGGAGTCAACAGAAGGGTTTAGGATCGAGAGAAATTAAGTTGCAGAGAAGACCCAGTTCTGCTGGTGAAGTAGGAGTCGAAGAACATAGTGCTGCCGAGAACTGTCGTTTCTCAACAGTATCCGCGACAGTTTTTCGTAACACTTGTTCTGAGCTTCGCAACAGATTTTGAACTTACATTGTAACAGTTTTTCGTAACGTCTATACAGCGTTACGAAATTCTGGATTTAATTATTTTCTCTCTTTTCTACTTTTGTACACACTCTTTTGAGCAATAAGAATTCTTTTGAGGGTGTCTACATCATGAGAAGTTAAACTCCCACACTGGGTCGACGGAGGAGGAAGCCGAACTTTAGACATGGGTTAATTTATTTATTTTTCTATACGACTTTTGCACTTAATTTAATTGATTTATGATTCGATAAAATTAGTTGTGATTCAATTAGATAGGTTATTCTTTGTTTAGATAATCTATGCTTAGGGGATACAATTAATGTTTTGAGAATCTACTTTGGCAAAATAAGAGTCCGTGTTTTTATTCCTTGAGCTATAATTGGTGAAGAATAAATAATTGAATCTATTGATATGAATTCGGTGAAATCCTAAGCCCGATGAATCTCTCTTATATTTATTATTTTATTTAAACCTTTTAATTTAATCTTAACAACATCCGAGAGAATGAATCTTTAATTACTACTACGAAAACTCAGAAAAACCTTAAATTATTTTGGCGCCGTAGTTCGACGCGGATTTGTTTTTAGATTAATTTTTAGGTTTATTTTTATTTTTATTTTGTACAGTATTTTCTTTCTTTTTTTCCTTTTTATGCGTTTCTTCTTGTATTTATTTTCAGGGACTTTTTGAGGATGATGACTTCTTTTGAGGAGACGTCACCTACGATGACGCTGGCGGAATATATGCGTAGAAATTCTAATTATAATGAAACCTCAACTGAGATGACGCTTGATGAATATAAGCGTAGGCAATGGTATGGAGTTTCTTCTCCAAATGAGGTAAGTGAAGAATCTCCGTTAGAGATATATGAGAAGTATTACAAACACAGACCACCTAATTTGGAACAAAGACTGAGAATTCTAGAATACCAAAGATTATATGTTGATGATGATGATGATGAATCATGTAGTGACTCTTTGTCCCAGATGAACATATATATGACCCTGTGGATGACTGTGTGGAGGATTCACCTAATTCCATAGATGAATCTACCTCACAAGATCATTCACCCGACTTAGTGGTTGTTTCTAGACCCCTAGACTTCCAAAAGTTTCCTAATTTAGGGTTAGAATTGTGTGCTTCTAAAATTTTATTGGAATACTTTGCATCTAAATACCCGGAGGACTTGCCTATTCCTGATTTCGTGCCTGAATCAATTAATATTTCCCCAGTTTCAATAGAATCCCCATACTTTGTTCTTTACGCACTTTCATGTGAAGTAAAAACTTGGTTTAGGGGTAAATTTTGTTTTATGACAGTTTCAGTGTCCCATTTATTCCATAAATGTGAAGCTGTCATTTGTAAATATTGTATTTTGGGTCGATCCCCAAGTTTTCAGGTTATTAGTTTACGGGGAACTTTTATGTACATTACAGTAGGTATAATTATTTGTTTATTTATTTTTATTTTTATTTCCCATCTTAATTTTTACGTTGGATGACTCAATTACATTGAGGACAATGTAATATTTAAGTGTGGGGGAGTGGTTAACGTTTTATTTTTCTGATTAGTGAATTTTCTTGCTTATCATGACCAGTTTGTGGAGCGGGTCTCTTAAAAAAAAAAAATTATGATGACCAGCTGTGTAGCGGGTCTAAAAAAAATATATTATGATTGTTCGGGTTATGCCCAATAGTTGAGCGGGTCTAAATTTTTATTTTATTTTTGCATTATATGACCAGCTATGTAGCGGGTTTTAAATTTTTTTATGATTGTTCGGGTTATGGCCAGCTTGTGTAGCGGGTCTTTTCTTTTCATGCATTTATGACCAATTTGTGTAGAGGTTCTCTAAAAAAAGTGTCTTGTGTATGTGGCAATTGTCATGACCAGCTGTGTAGCGGGTCTAAGTCTCTTTTTTATATGACCTGCTGTATAGCGGGTCTAAGTCTCTTTTTATATGACCAGCTGTGTAGCGGGTCAATTTTATGTTTTGCTCGAGGACTAGTAAAATGTAAGTGTGGGGGAATTTGATGAGCACGAAAGTGCGACACATTTTCCCCCATTAATACATTAGCTAGGACTCATTTTATCACTAATAATCTTGTTTGTAGGTGTTTTTGTCAAATAAGATCTTATGGAGAAAGTTGCTCGAAAAGTGGTTTTTGTTCCCGGAGGACACGTGTTATTCAGACTCTCAATGTCGGCTAAGGGGCACCTCAATTACTAAGGGGTGTCCAAATGCAAGGGGCACCTTCTTTGTTATTTGGAACCTGTGGTTATTCGCACCCCAGAAATTGATATTTACACCCAAATTGCAAAAGGGACACCCACTCTGGTTAAGGGGACATCTTCTTCAACCTTTTGAATTTGAAAAAATAGCGGGAAAATTGTTTATCAATGGAACAAAATTAGGGTTTCAATTTTGAAGTACTTTCACTGAGATTAAAGAGCTGAAATTTAATAGGCATATTCCTTAAGACTAAAAATGCATGGTATGATCGATCGTTTTGATCAGAATTGGTTAGAATGGTTATTTGAAGCAAAACATGAAGAACACTTTTGGCGGGAAAAACTGGTTTTGAAGAACAGAATTGAGGGTTCGAATTTTAATCATGTTTCAGGGAGATTCAAGGGCCTAAATTCTTTGGGTTGAATTATTTGAGATAAACAGAGCTGGTAATGGCCATGGATTCGTTTAAAATTGGTTGGATAATCGGGTTTAAAGAAATCAGGGTTCACGGGTTTGTGGCTATTCAACTTTGTAATTTGTTGGAGATGATTTGGACGAGATTTTATTTGTTTTCTTTGCTGTATTGTCTTGGAATAATCTTGTTACGCAATAACAGGAAAGGTATGTGTCTTGGAAACGAAAAGTAAGGAAAGATTACGTGCAAACACACGAAACAGGGAAGATGATGTTCTCGGTTATCTTCTGCACTATTTTTGGGAACCTTGTTACGTGGATGTAGCTTGGTTATTCTTATTTGCGAATAGGAAAGGAACGTGTGGGACCGTGTTATCAAGATAAGACAGCATGGAAGAGGAAGAAAAGGAAATAAAAGCCCGTGACTTGAAGAAAAAATATTTTGAAAATATTTCTATTTTGTCAAAGATTTGGAGTAACTACACGAGAGATTTGATGCTCTGTGAGGTATAAATAGGGTGCTTGCATTCCAAAGAGGGGGATGGAGTGAGAGGGGAGTCAACAGAAGGGTTTAGGATCGAGAGAAATTAAGTTGCAGAGAAGACCCAGTTCTGCTGGTGAAGTAGGAGTCGAAGAACATAGTGCTGCCGAGAACTGTCGTTTCTCAACAGTATCCGCGACAGTTTTTCGTAACACTTGTTCTGAGCTTCGCAACAGATTTTGAACTTACATTGTAACAGTTTTTCTGTAACGTCTATACAGCGTTACGAAATTCTGGATTTAATTATTTTCTCTCTTTTCTACTTTTGTACACACTCTTTTGAGCAATAAGAATTCTTTTGAGGGTGTCTACATCATGAGAAGTTAAACTCCCACACTGGGTCGACGGAGGAAGCCGAACTTTAGACATGGGTTAATTTATTTATTTTTCTATACGACTTTTGCACTTAATTTAATTGATTTATGATTCGATAAAATTAGTTGTGATTCAATTAGATAGGTTATTCTTTGTTTAGATAATCTATGCTTAGGGGATACAATTAATGTTTTGAGAATCTACTTTGGCAAAATAAGAGTCCGTGTTTTTATTCCTTGAGCTATAATTGGTGAAGAATAAATAATTGAATCTATTGATATGAATTCGGTGAAATCCTAAGCCCGATGAATCTCTCTTATATTTATTATTTTATTTAAACCTTTTAATTTAATCTTAACAACATCCGAGAGAATGAATCTTTAATTACTACTACGAAAACTCAGAAAAACCTTAAATTATTTTGGCGCCGTTGCGACGCGGATTTGTTTTTAGATTAATTTTTAGGTTTATTTTTATTTTTATTTTGTACAGTATTTTCTTTCTTTTTTTCCTTTTTATGCGTTTCTTCTTGTATTTATTTTCAGGGACTTTTTGAGGATGATGACTTCTTTTGAGGAGACGTCACCTACGATGACGCTGGCGGAATATATGCGTAGAAATTCTAATTATAATGAAACCTCAACTGAGATGACGCTTGCTGAATATAAGCGTAGGCAATGGTATGGAGTTTCTTCTCCAAATGAGGTAAGTGAAGAATCTCCGTTAGAGATATATGAGAAGTATTACAAACACAGACCACCTAATTTGGAACAAAGACTGAGAATTCTAGAATACCAAAGATTATATGTTGATGATGATGATGATGAATCATGTAGTGACTCTTTGTCCCAGACTGAACATATATATGACCATGTGGATGACTGTGTGGAGGATTCACCTAATTCCATAGATGAATCTACCTCACAAGATCATTCACCCGACTTAGTGGTTGTTTCTAGACCCCTAGACTTCCAAAAGTTTCCTAATTTAGGGTTAGAATTGTGTGCTTCTAAAATTTTATTGGAATACTTTGCATCTAAATACCCGGAGGACTTGCCTATTCGATTTCGTGCTGAATCAATTAATATTTCCCCAGTTTCAATAGAATCCCCATACTTTGTTCTTTACGCACTTTCATGTGAAGTAAAAACTTGGTTTAGGGGTAAATTTTGTTTTATGACAGTTTCAGTGTCCCATTTATTCCATAAATGTGAAGCTGTCATTTGTAAATATTGTATTTTGGGTCGATCCCCAAGTTTTCAGGTTATTAGTTTACGGGGAACTTTTATGTACATTACAGTAGGTATAATTATTTGTTTATTTATTTTTATTTTTATTTCCCATCTTAATTTTTACGTTGGATGACTCAATTACATTGAGGACAATGTAATATTTAAGTGTGGGGGAGTGGTTAACGTTTTATTTTTTCGATTCGGGAATTTTCTTGCTTATCATGACCAAATTTGTGGAGCGGGTCTCTTAAAAAAAAAATTATGATGACCAAATTGTGTAGCGGGTCTAAAAAAAATATATTATGATTGTTCGGGTTATGCCCAATAGTTGAGCGGGTCTAAATTTTTATTTTATTTTTGCATTATATGACCAGCTATGTAGCGGGTTTTAAATTTTTTATGATTGTTCGGGTTATGGCCAGTTTGTGTAGCGGGTCTTTTCTTTTCATGCATTTATGACCAGTTGTGTAGAGGTTCTCTAAAAAAAGTGTCTTGTGTATGTGGCAATTGTCATGACCATTTGTGTAGCGGGTCTAAGTCTCTTTTTATATGACCTGCTGTATAGCGGGTCTAAGTCTCTTTTTATATGACCAGGTGTGTAGCGGGTCAATTTTATGTTTTGCTCGAGGACTAGTAAAATGTAAGTGTGGGGGAATTTGATGAGCACGAAAGTGCGACACATTTTCCCCATTAATACATTAGCTAGGACTCATTTTATCACTAATAATCTTGTTTGTAGGTGTTTTTGTCAAATAAGATCTTATGGAGAAAGTTGCTCGAAAAGTGGTTTTTGTTCCCGGAGGACACGTGTTATTCGGACTCTCAATGTCGGCTAAGGGGCACCTCAATTACTAAGGGGTGTCCAAATGCAAAGGGGCACCTTCTTTGTTATTTGGAACCTGTGGTTATTCGCACCCTTAAATTGATATTTACACCCAAATTGCAAAAGGGACACCCACTCACGGTTAAGGGGACATCTTCTTCAACCTTTTGAATTTGAAAAAATAGCGGGAAAATTGTTTATCAATGGAACAAAATTAGGGTTTCAATTTTGAAGTACTTTCACTGAGATTAAAGAGCTGAAATTTAATAGGCATATTCCTTAAGACTAAAAATGCATGGTATGATCGATCGTTTTGATCAGAATTGGTTAGAATGGTTATTTGAAGCAAAACATGAAGAACACTTTTGGCGGGAAAACTGGTTTTGAAGAAACAGAATTGAGGGTTCGAATTTTAATCATGTTTCAGTGGAGATTCAAGGGCCTAAATTCTTTGGGTTGAATTATTTGAGATAAACAGAGCTGGTAATGGCCATGGATTCGTTTAAAATTGGTTGGATAATCGGGTTTAAAGAAATCAGGGTTCACGGGTTTGTGGCTATTCAACTTTGTAATTTGTTGGAGATGATTTGGACGAGATTTTATTTGTTTTCTTTGCTGTATTGTCTTGGAATAATCTTGTTACGCAATAACAGGAAAGGTATGTGTCTTGGAAACGAAAAGTAAGGAAAGATTACGTGCAAACACACGAAACAGGGAAGATGATGTTCTCGGTTATCTTCTGCACTATTTTTGGGAACCTTGTTACGTGGATGTAGCTTGGTTATTCTTATTTGCGAATAGGAAAGGAACGTGTGGGACCGTGTTATCAAGATAAGACAGCATGGAAGAGGAAGAAAAGGAAATAAAAGCCCGTGACTTGAAGAAAAAATATTTTGAAAATATTTCTATTTACTGTCAAAGATTTGGAGTAACTACACAGAGATTTGATGCGCCTGTGAGGTATAAATAGGGTGCTTGCATTCCAAAGAGGGGGATGGAGTGAGAGGGGAGTCAACAGAAGGGTTTAGGATCGAGAGAAATTAAGTTGCAGAGAAGACCCAGTTCTGCTGGTGAAGTAGGAGTCGAAGAACATAGTGCTGCCGAGAACTGTCGTTTCTCAACAGTATCCGCGACAGTTTTTCGTAACACTTGTTCTGAGCTTCGCAACAGATTTTGAACTTACATTGTAACAGTTTTTCTGTAACGTCTATACAGCGTTACGAAATTCTGGATTTAATTATTTTCTCTCTTTTCTACTTTTTACACACTCTTTTGAGCAATAAGAATTCTTTTGAGGGTGTCTACATCATGAGAAGTTAAACTCCCACACTGGGTCGACGGAGGAAGCCGAACTTTAGACATGGGTTAATTTATTTATTTTTCTATACGACTTTTGCACTTAATTTAATTGATTTATGATTCGATAAAATTAGTTGTGATTCAATTAGATAGGTTATTCTTTGTTTAGATAATCTATGCTTAGGGGATACAATTAATGTTTTGAGAATCTACTTTGGCAAAATAAGAGTCCGTGTTTTTATTCCTTGAGCTATAATTGGTGAAGAATAAATAATTGAATCTATTGATATGAATTCGGTGAAATCCTAAGCCCGATGAATCTCTCTTATATTTATTATTTTATTTAAACCTTTTAATTTAATCTTAACAACATCCGAGAGAATGAATCTTTAATTACTACTACGAAAACTCAGAAAAACCTTAAATTATTTTGGCGCCGTTGCGACGCGGATTTGTTTTTAGATTAATTTTTAGGTTTATTTTTATTTTTATTTTGTACAGTATTTTCTTTCTTTTTTTCCTTTTTATGCGTTTCTTCTTGTATTTATTTTCAGGGACTTTTTGAGGATGATGACTTCTTTTGAGGAGACGTCACCTACGATGACGCTGGCGGAATATATGCGTAGAAATTCTAATTATAATGAAACCTCAACTGAGATGACGCTTGATGAATATAAGCGTAGGCAATGGTATGGAGTTTCTTCTCCAAATGAGGTAAGTGAAGAATCTCCGTTAGAGATATATGAGAAGTATTACAAACACAGACCACCTAATTTGGAACAAAGACTGAGAATTCTAGAATACCAAAGATTATATGTTGATGATGATGATGATGAATCATGTAGTGACTCTTTGTCCCAGATGAACATATATATGACCATGTGGATGACTGTGTGGAGGATTCACCTAATTCCATAGATGAATCTACCTCACAAGATCATTCACCCGACTTAGTGGTTGTTTCTAGACCCCTAGACTTCCAAAAGTTTCCTAATTTAGGGTTAGAATTGTGTGCTTCTAAAATTTTATTGGAATACTTTGCATCTAAATACCAGGAGGACTTGCCTATTCCTGATTTCGTGCCTGAATCAATTAATATTTCCCCAGTTTCAATAGAATCCCCATACTTTGTTCTTTACGCACTTTCATGTGAAGTAAAAACTTGGTTTAGGGGTAAATTTTGTTTTATGACAGGTTTAAGGTGTCCCATTTATTCCATAAATGTGAAGTGTCATTTGTAAATATTGTATTTTGGGTCGATCCCCAAGTTTTCGGAGTTATTAGTTTACGGGGAACTTTTATGTACATTCCAGTAGGTATAATTATTTGTTTATTTATTTTTATTTTTATTTCCCATCTTAATTTTTACGTTGGATGACTCAATTACATTGAGGACAATGTAATATTTAAGTGTGGGGGAGTGGTTAACGTTTTATTTTTCTGTTTCGTGAATTTTCTTGCTTATCATGACCATTTGTGGAGCGGGTCTCTAAAAAAAAAAAAAAAAAATTATGATGACCGGTGTGTAGCGGGTCTAAAAAATATATTATGATTGTTCGGGTTATGCCCAATAGTTGAGCGGGTCTAAATTTTTATTTTATTTTTGCATTATATGACCAGCTATGTAGCGGGTTTTAAATTTTTTATGATTGTTCGGGTTATGGCCATTGTGTAGCGGGTCTTTTCTTTTCATGCATTTATGACCAGTTGTGTAGAGGTTCTCTAAAAAAAGTGTCTTGTGTATGTGGCAATTGTCATGACCAGCTGTGTAGCGGGTCTAAGTCTCTTTTTATATGACTTCTTGTATAGCGGGTCTAAGTCTCTTTTTATATGACCAGTGTGTAGCGGGTCAATTTTATGTTTTGCTCGAGGACTAGTAAAATGTAAGTGTGGGGGAATTTGATGAGCACGAAAGTGCGACACATTTTCCCCATTAATACATTAGCTAGGACTCATTTTATCACTAATAATCTTGTTTGTAGGTGTTTTTGTCAAATAAGATCTTATGGAGAAAGTTGCTCGAAAAGTGGTTTTTGTTCCCGGAGGACACGTGTTATTCGGACTCTCAATGTCGGCTAAGGGGCACCTCAATTACTAAGGGGTGTCCAAATGCAAAGGGGCACCTTCTTTGTTATTTGGAACTGTGGTTATTCGCACCCCAGAAATTGATATTTACACCCAAATTGCAAAAGGGACACCCACTCAGTTAAGGGGACATCTTCTTCAACCTTTTGAATTTGAAAAAATAGCGGGAAAATTGTTTATCAATGGAACAAAATTAGGGTTTCAATTTTGAAGTACTTTCTTTGAGATTAAAAGAGTGAAATTTAATAGGCATATTCCTTAAGACTAAAAATGCATGGTATGATCGATCGTTTTGATCAGAATTGGTTAGAATGGTTATTTGAAGCAAAACATGAAGAACACTTTTGGCGGGAAAAACTGGTTTTGAAGAACAGAATTGAGGGTTCGAATTTTAATCATGTTTCAGGGAGATTCAAGGGCCTAAATTCTTTGGGTTGAATTATTTGAGATAAACAGAGCTGGTAATGGCCATGGATTCGTTTAAAATTGGTTGGATAATCGGGTTTAAAGAAATCGGGGTTCACGGGTTTGTGGCTATTCAACTTTGTAATTTGTTGGAGATGATTTGGACGAGATTTTATTTGTTTTCTTTCTTTGTATTGTCTTGGAATAATCTTGTTACGCAATAATGGGAAAGGTATGTGTCTTGGAAACGAAAAGTAAGGAAAGATTACGTGCAAACACACGAAACAGGGAAGATGATGTTCTCGGTTATCTTCGCACTATTTTTGGGAACCTTGTTACGTGGATGTAGCTTGGTTATTCTTATTTGCGAATAGGAAAGGAACGTGTGGGACCGTGTTATCAAGATAAGACAGACATGGAAGAGGAAGAAAAGGAAATAAAAGCCCGTGACTTGAAGAAAAAATATTTTGAAAATATTTCTATTTCTTATCAAAGATTTGGAGTAACTACACAGAGATTTGATGCGCCTGTGAGGTATAAATAGGGTGCTTGCATTCCAAAGAGGGGGATGGAGTGAGAGGGGAGTCAACAGAAGGGTTTAGGATCGAGAGAAATTAAGTTGCAGAGAAGACCCAGTTCTGTTTGGTGAAGTAGGAGTCGAAGAACATAGTGTCGCCGAGAACCTGTCGTTTCTCAACGATATCCGCGACAGTTTTTCGTAACACTTGTTACGAGCTTCGCAACAGATTTTGAACTTACATTGTAACAGTTTTTCGTAACGTCTATACAAGCGTTACGAAATTGGATTTAATTATTTTTCTCTTTTCTACTTTTGTACACACTCTTTTGAGCAATAAGAATTCTTTTGAGGGTGTCTACATCATGAGAAGTTAAACTCCCACCTTTGGGTCGACGGAGGAAGCCGAACTTTAGACATGGGTTAATTTATTTATTTTTCTATACGACTTTTGCACTTAATTTAATTGATTTATGATTCGATAAAATTAGTTGTGATTCAATTAGATAGGTTATTCTTTGTTTAGATAATCTATGCTTAGGGGATACAATTAATGTTTTGAGAATCTACTTTGGCAAAATAAGAGTCCGTGTTTTTATTCCTTGAGCTATAATTGGTGAAGAATAAATAATTGAATCTATTGATATGAATTCGGTGAAATCCTAAGCCCGATGAATCTCTCTTATATTTATTATTTTATTTAAACCTTTTAATTTAATCTTAACAACATCCGAGAGAATGAATCTTTAATTACTACTACGAAAACTCGGAAAAACCTTAAATTATTTTGGCGCCGTTGCGACGCGGATTTGTTTTTAGATTAATTTTTAGGTTTATTTTTATTTTTATTTTGTACAGTATTTTCTTTCTTTTTTTCCTTTTTATGCGTTTCTTCTTGTATTTATTTTCAGGGACTTTTTGAGGATGATGACTTCTTTTGAGGAGACGTCACCTACGATGATTTGGCGGAATATATGCGTAGAAATTCTAATTATAATGAAACCTCAACTGAGATGACGCTTGCTGAATATAAGCGTAGGCAATGGTATGGAGTTTCTTCTCCAAATGAGGTAAGTGAAGAATCTCCGTTAGAGATATATGAGAAGTATTACAAACACAGACCACCTAATTTGGAACAAAGACTGAGAATTCTAGAATACCAAAGATTATATGTTGATGATGATGATGATGAATCATGTAGTGACTCTTTGTCCCAGACTGAACATATATATGACCATGTGGATGACTGTGTGGAGGATTCACCTAATTCCATAGATGAATCTACCTCACAAGATCATTCACCCGACTTAGTGGTTGTTTCTAGACCCCTAGACTTCCAAAAGTTTCCTAATTTAGGGTTAGAATTGTGTGCTTCTAAAATTTTATTGGAATACTTTGCATCTAAATACCCGGAGGACTTGCCTATTCCTGATTTCGTGCCTGAATCAATTAATATTTCCCCAGTTTCAATAGAATCCCCATACTTTGTTCTTTACGCACTTTCATGTGAAGTAAAAACTTGGTTTAGGGGTAAATTTTGTTTTATGACAGTTTCAGTGTCCCATTTATTCCATAAATGTGAAGCTGTCATTTGTAAATATTGTATTTTGGGTCGATCCCCAAGTTTTCAGGTTATTAGTTTACGGGGAACTTTTATGTACATTACAGTAGGTATAATTATTTGTTTATTTATTTTTATTTTTATTTCCCATCTTAATTTTTACGTTGGATGACTCAATTACATTGAGGACAATGTAATATTTAAGTGTGGGGGAGTGGTTAACGTTTTATTTTTCTGTTTCAGGAATTTTCTTGCTTATCATGACCAGCTGTGGAGCGGGTCTCTTAAAAAAAAAAATTATGATGACCAGCTGTGTAGCGGGTCTAAAAAAAATATATTATGATTGTTCGGGTTATGCCCAATAGTTGAGCGGGTCTAAATTTTTATTTTATTTTTGCATTATATGACCAGCTATGTAGCGGGTTTTAAATTTTTTTATGATTGTTCGGGTTATGGCCAGCTGTGTAGCGGGTCTTTTCTTTTCATGCATTTATGACCAATTTGTGTAGAGGTTCTCTAAAAAAAGTGTCTTGTGTATGTGGCAATTGTCATGACCAGTTGTGTAGCGGGTCTAAGTCTCTTTTTATATGACTTTCTTTGTATAGCGGGTCTAAGTCTCTTTTTATATGACCACTGTGTAGCGGGTCAATTTTATGTTTTGCTCGAGGACTAGTAAAATGTAAGTGTGGGGGAATTTGATGAGCACGAAAGTGCGACACATTTTCCCCATTAATACATTAGCTAGGACTCATTTTATCACTAATAATCTTGTTTGTAGGTGTTTTTGTCAAATAAGATCTTATGGAGAAAGTTGCTCGAAAAGTGGTTTTTGTTCCCAGGAGGACACGTGTTATTCGGACTCTCAATGTCGGCTAAGGGGCACCTCAATTACTAAGGGGTGTCCAAATGCAAAGGGGCACCTTCTTTGTTATTTGGAACCTGTGGTTATTCGCACCCAGAAATTGATATTTACACCCAAATTGCAAAAGGGACACCCACTCTGGTTAAGGGGACATCTTCTTCAACCTTTTGAATTTGAAAAAATAGCGGGAAAATTGTTTATCAATGGAACAAAATTAGGGTTTCAATTTTGAAGTACTTTCACCGAGATTAAAGAAATTTGAAATTTAATAGGCATATTCCTTAAGACTAAAAATGCATGGTATGATCGATCGTTTTGATCAGAATTGGTTAGAATGGTTATTTGAAGCAAAACATGAAGAACACTTTTTGGCGGGAAAAACTGGTTTTGAAGAACAGAATTGAGGGTTCGAATTTTAATCATGTTTCAGGGGAGATTCAAGGGCCTAAATTCTTTGGGTTGAATTATTTGAGATAAACAGAGCTGGTAATGGCCATGGATTCGTTTAAAATTGGTTGGATAATCGGGTTTAAAGAAATCGGGGTTCACGGGTTTGTGGCTATTCAACTTTGTAATTTGTTGGAGATGATTTGGACGAGATTTTATTTGTTTTCTTTGCTGTATTGTCTTGGAATAATCTTGTTACGCAATAACAGGTGAAAGGTATGTGTCTTGGAAACGAAAAGTAAGGAAAGATTACGTGCAAACACACGAAACAGGGGAAGATGATGTTCTCGGTTATCTTACGCACTATTTTTGGGAACCTTGTTACGTGGATGTAGCTTGGTTATTCTTATTTGCGAATAGGAAAGGAACGTGTGGGACCGTGTTATCAAGATAAGACAAACATGGAAGAGGAAGAAAAGGAAATAAAAGCCCGTGACTTGAAGAAAAAATATTTTGAAAATATTTCTATTTTTGTCAAAGATTTGGAGTAACTACACAGAGATTTGATGCCTGTGAGGTATAAATAGGGTGCTTGCATTCCAAAGAGGGGGATGGAGTGAGAGGGGAGTCAATGAAGGGTTTAGGATCGAGAGAAATTAAGTTGCGAGAAGACCCGATTCTGCTGGTGAAGTAGGAGTCGAAGAACATAGTCTTTGCCGAGAAGCTGTCGTTTCTCAACGATATCCGCGACAGTTTTTCGTAACACTTGTTCTGAGCTTCGCAACATGATTTTGAACTTACATTGTAACAGCTTTTCGTAACGTCTATACAGCGTTACGAAATTCTGGATTTAATTATTTTCTCTCTTTTCTACTTTTGTACACACTCTTTTGAGCAATAAGAATTCTTTTGAGGGTGTCTACATCATGAGAAGTTAAACTCCCACACTGGGTCGACGGAGGAAGCCGAACTTTAGACATGGGTTAATTTATTTATTTTTCTATACGACTTTTGCACTTAATTTAATTGATTTATGATTCGATAAAATTAGTTGTGATTCAATTAGATAGGTTATTCTTTGTTTAGATAATCTATGCTTAGGGGATACAATTAGTGTTTTGAGAATCTACTTTGGCAAAATAAGAGTCCGTGTTTTTATTCCTTGAGCTATAATTGGTGAAGAATAAATAATTGAATCTATTGATATGAATTCGGTGAAATCCTAAGCCCGATGAATCTCTCTTATATTTATTATTTTATTTAAACCTTTTAATTTAATCTTAACAACATCCGAGAGAATGAATCTTTAATTACTACTACGAAAACTCAGAAAAACCTTAAATTATTTTGGCGCCGTTGCGACGCGGATTTGTTTTTAGATTAATTTTTAGGTTTATTTTTATTTTTATTTTTTACAAAGTATTTTCTTTATTTTTTTCCTTTTTATGCGTTTCTTCTTGTATTTATTTTCGGGACTTTTTGAGGATGATGACTTCTTTTGAGGAGACGTCACCTACGATGACGACTGGCGGAATATATGCGTAGAAATTCTAATTATAATGAAACCTCAATCGAGATGACGCTTCTTTGAATATAAGCGTAGGCAATGGTATGGAGTTTCTTCTCCAAATGAGGTAAGTGAAGAATCTCCGTTAGAGATATATGAGAAGTATTACAAACACAGACCACCTAATTTGGAACAAAAGACTGAGAATTCTAGAATACCAAAGATTATATGTTGATGATGATGATGATGAATCATGTAGTGACTCTTTGTCCAGATCGAACATATATATGACCTGTGGATGATGTGTGGAGGATTCACCTAATTCCATAGATGAATCTACCTCACAAGATCATTCACCCGACTTAGTGGTTGTTTCTAGACCCCTAGACTTCCAAAAGTTTCCTAATTTAGGGTTAGAATTGTGTGCTTCTAAAATTTTATTGGAATACTTTGCATCTAAATACCCGGAGGACTTGCCTATTCTCGATTTCGTGCTGAATCAATTAATATTTCCCGGTTTCAATAGAATCCCCATACTTTGTTCTTTACGCACTTTCATGTGAAGTAAAAACTTGGTTTAGGGGTAAATTTTGTTTTATGACAGTTTTCAGTGTCCCATTTATTCCATAAATGTAAGTTTGTCATTTGTAAATATTGTATTTTGGGTCGATCCCCAAGTTTTCGAGTTATTAGTTTACGGGGAACTTTTATGTACATTACAAGTAGGTATAATTATTTGTTTATTTATTTTTATTTTTATTTCCCATCTTAATTTTTACGTTGGATGACTCAATTACATTGAGGACAATGTAATATTTAAGTGTGGGGGAGTGGTTAACGTTTTATTTTTTCTCGTTTGTGAATTTTCTTGCTTATCATGACCATTTGTGGAGCGGGTCTCTTAAAAAAAAAAAAAATTATGATGACCAGCTGTGTAGCGGGTCTAAAAAATATATTATGATTGTTCGGGTTATGCCCAATAGTTGAGCGGGTCTAAATTTTTATTTTATTTTTGCATTATATGACCAGCTATGTAGCGGGTTTTAAATTTTTTTATGATTGTTCGGGTTATGGCCAGCTGTGTAGCGGGTCTTTTCTTTTCATGCATTTATGACCAGCTGTGTAGAGGTTCTCTAAAAAAAGTGTCTTGTGTATGTGGCAATTGTCATGACCAGCTGTGTAGCGGGTCTAAGTCTCTTTTTATATGACCAGCTGTGTAGCGGGTCAATTTTATGTTTTGCTCGAGGACTAGTAAAATGTAAGTGTGGGGGAATTTGATGAGCACGAAAGTGCGACACATTTCCCCCATTAATACATTAGCTAGGACTCATTTTATCACTAATAATCTTGTTTGTAGGTGTTTTTGTCAAATAAGATCTTATGGAGAAAGTTGCTCGAAAAGTGGTTTTTGTTCCCCGGAGGACACGTGTTATTCAGACTCTCAATGTCGGCTAAGGGGCACCTCAATTACTAAGGGGTGTCCAAATGCAAAGGGGCACCTTCTTTGTTATTTGGAACCTGTGGTTATTCGCACCCCAGAAATTGATATTTACACCCAAATTGCAAAAGGGACACCCACTCTGGTTAAGGGGACATCTTCTTCAACCTTTTGAATTTGAAAAAATAGCGGGAAAATTGTTTATCAATGGAACAAAATTAGGGTTTCAATTTTGAAGTACTTTCTTGAGATTAAAGAGTGAAATTTAATAGGCATATTCCTAAGACTAAAAATGCATGGTATGATCAATCGTTTTGATCGAATTGGTTAGAATGGTTATTTGAAGCAAAACATGAAGAACACTTTTGGCGGGAAAAACTGGTTTTGAAGAACAGAATTGAGGGTTCGAATTTTAATCATGTTTCAGGGAGATTCAAGGGCCTAAATTCTTTGGGTTAAATTATTTGAGATAAAACAGAGCTGGGTAATGGCCATGGATTCGTTTAAAATTGGTTGGATAATCGGGTTTAAAGAAATCGTGGTTCACGGGTTTGTGGCTATTCAACTTTGTAATTTGTTGGAGATGATTTGGACGAGATTTTATTTGTTTTCTTTCTTTGTATTGTCTTGGAATAATCTTGTTACGCAATAACAGGGAAAGGTATGTGTCTTGGAAACGAAAAGTAAGGAAAGATTACGTGCAAACACACGAAACGAAACAGGGAAGATGATGTTCTCGGTTATCTTCTCGCACTATTTTTGGGAACCTTGTTACGTGGATGTAGCTTGGTTATTCTTATTTGCGAATAGGAAAGGAACGTGTGGGACCGTGTTATCAAGATAAGACAGCATGGAAGAGGAAGAAAAGGAAATAAAAGCCCGTGACTTGAAGAAAAAATATTTTGAAAATATTTCTATTTACTGTCAAAGATTTGGAGTAACTACACAGAGATTTGATGCGCCTGTGAGGTATAAATAGGGTGCTTGCATTCCAAAGAGGGGGATGGAGTGAGAGGGGAGTCAACAGAAGGGTTTAGGATCGAGAGAAATTAAGTTGCAGAGAAGACCCAGTTCTGCTGGTGAAGTAGGAGTCGAAGAACATAGTGCTGCCGAGAACTGTCGTTTCTCAACAAGATATCATGACAGTTTTTTCGTAACACTTGTTCCGAGCTTCGCAACAGATTTTGAACTTACATTGTAACAGTTTTTTACGTAACGTCTATACAATACGTTATTTAAATTCTGGATTTAATTATTTTCTCTCTTTTCTACTTTTGTACACACTCTTTTGAGCAATAAGAATTCTTTTGAGGGTGTCTACATCATGAGAAGTTAAACTCCCACACTGGGTCGACGGAGGAAGCCGAACTTTAGACATGGGTTAATTTATTTATTTTTCTATACGACTTTTGCACTTAATTTAATTGATTTATGATTCGATAAAATTAGTTGTGATTCAATTAGATAGGTTATTCTTTGTTTAGATAATCTATGCTTAGGGGATACAATTAATGTTTTGAGAATCTACTTTGGCAAAATAAGAGTCCGTGTTTTTATTCCTTGAGCTATAATTGGTGAAGAATAAATAATTGAATCTATTGATATGAATTCGGTGAAATCCTAAGCCCGATGAATCTCTCTTATATTTATTATTTTATTTAAACCTTTTAATTTAATCTTAACAACATCCGAGAGAATGAATCTTTAATTACTACTACGAAAACTCAGAAAACCCTTAAATTAGCCACACACACACAACATAGCCTAGGCATATCCATCTATCTCATCCTTTAACTCTTGTAGCTCTTCCTTGGTCTCTCATTATCATGAATGAATCAAACAGCCTTCCTTATCCCTTCCCAGACAAGACAAGAATGTAACTAGTTAGTTAAATTTATTGCAATCTAACTAACTCTTCTTGTCTATCTATTCATTCCATCCATTATTCACATTCAAGAAGAGGCTCCCTTGCCATAAAGAGCTACACATGTATACATTTTCTAGGTCAAAATTACCTCAAATGATTAAATTAATTACTATATTTTCACTTATAAGTTGTGAATGCTTGATTATTAAGGGAAACCAATAATCAAGCATATGAAACTAAATCACTAATCTACACATGACGAATACATCTACAGTGTATTGGAACAAAAATGTGTGTATAAACTTAGTGATACATGAAGCTTACCCCTTTATTGTTGCTTTCCAAATCATCTTCACACCATCACCCACCACCTGCAACCACGGAAGAACCATGTCATCAATTAAAAGGAAAACCAACAATCTCATCGGGTTATATTACAACATCAAATCAAATTTTAACAATTCAAATAAAAACACATAATGAAATCCCTAATTATTAAGTTATTAGCTCCAGATCAGAATGACTTTTCACCGGATTTTTCACAGAAAATGTAACATTTTCAATTTAAATCAGAAGATCAGAAAAAGAGGTTGAAATTTGAATGGGAATGAGATGGGAACCAATCACATATCTAAAACCTTAAAATGAAATCGATCTAAATGAAAAAAAATAAATAAGAATTGAAAAGAATTGAAAAGAATCGATGATACTTTAAGAGAATCTTAGTTACTCCGTTGAGAAAAAATCTGAATTTATCCACTCTTTTCGCCTCTCTATTTCTTTGTGGACACAACACAATTTTAAAATATATTGGTCTGTCGGAAATTTAAACTAAAAAAATTAGTGCGCGCATG
Organism: Papaver bracteatum; assembly: GCA_023529315.1. Taxonomy (NCBI): domain Eukaryota; kingdom Viridiplantae; phylum Streptophyta; class Magnoliopsida; order Ranunculales; family Papaveraceae; genus Papaver; species Papaver bracteatum. Next base: position 48,183 of record JAJJWX010000963.1, read on the forward strand.
AATTTCTACGGTTGTGGGTTTGTGGGTGATGAAAACTGAAAAAATGGGTCTGACAGTAGTTTTCACATGACAGTGATGACACAAATTATTTAACGTATAAAACTACCCTGCACATACCAAATAATTTGGTTAGGTAATCCCATATGAATTGCCCTTAGCCCACTATTTCAGGCATCCAATAATTGAACCGGTTTTAAAATTTGGTTCTGCTTCTATTTAGTAACGTCGACAAGCGACATTTAGGTCAGAAAACTGCTTAGAGTCGGGAACCAAAATAGTTTGGAACTCTCTCTCTCTCTCTTCTAACACCTCCTGGAGGTTTATTCTAGGGGTTTTAGGGTTCTGCACCGTCTCTTCTGTTTGATTTTGTTTTTCTTCAGAAACAAACTGCAGCAGCAATCCTATACTAACGGAGAAAAATGAAAGTCAAGTGCATATCTCGTGCTGAAGAGGACTTTACTCGCGAACGCAGTCAAGATCTTCAGGTTCAATTCTATCCTAGAATATTTATCTCTTGCAAAAATTCCCTCCTTTGTTTTTGATAAAGGTATTAATTATTTGGTTGTTGCATCAAACTAGCGAGTTTTCCATAACTTCAATCCGGTTTTGCGACCACTAGAAAGAGCTGTTGAATATCAACGGGCTGTAAATGCTGTCAAATTGGACAAGGTAAAGCTCCTGAATTAAATAGATTGTTTCCCCACTGATTTCATGTTAAATAGATTAATAGATTGTTGTTTATGTTAAATTACTTAATGTTGTTTGGCAATTAGATATTTGCCAGACCTTTCATGGGAGCTATGGATGGGCATATCGACGCAGTCTCATGTATGGCAAAGAACCCTAATCACCTAAAAGGAATTTTTTCGGGTTCCATGGATGGAGGTATTGAATATTCTAGTACCGTAGTCTTTAACTAAGTTTTTAGTTTAAGTAATTTGTGCCGTTGTAGCTTTTGATCATTGTTATGTTTATCTCTTATTTGACAGATATTCGCCTTTGGGATATTGCCTCCAGGTATGTTTGATATCTTAATATCATCTTACTCATTTATTTGGTTGTGCAAATGTAAATTTTGATTCGGGTCTAAAGAAATGAGAAACGTTGTGGTTATTAAGTTGGTATGGCATAAGATTGTTCTTTTGAGCTAGATAGGGATAAAAAGCACCCAAACCCAATCACATTTTAGTTCACTTGATGTCTAAGCTGTCTAAATATCTCAAATGCAGACGGACAATTTGCCAGTTCCCTGGACATCAGGGTGCTGTCCGGGGTTTGTCAGCTTCTACTGATGGACGGGTTCTTGTATCTTGTGGAACTGATTGCACGTAAGTTCCGAAATCATTTTAGAATATTATCTGGTTCTAGTCTGGAAGTCGTGCATATATATATATATATATATATATATATATAGTAAACCTCTTTTTACCACTTTCAGGGTGAGGCTTTGGAATGTTCCAGACTCAAGTGTTATGAATATGGATGAATCATCCGATGGTACTACTGAGGTAAGCACTGCTGTAAACTTGCAATATGTGTGGAAGTATATGTGAATTTTATTTTACTGATATAGTTATTTTGTTACTTTTCAGCCGCTGGCCGTTTATGTATGGAAGAATGCTTTCTGGTATGAATTTTATTTTAACTTGCAGCTTTTATAAGAGAGAAATCAAATAGTACTATAATCTTCTTAGATACATCTATTGATAGATTCCAAACTTCATTTATTACTTTGGTGTTTGTTTCAGGGCGGTTGATCACCAGTGGGATGGTGATCAATTTGCAACAGCTGGTGCTCAAGTTGATATATGGGATCACCATAGGTTTTGCACGCTTTCTGATACAAGTAATTTACATATGCCAACCTGCGTTATAACTTATATGACATAGTACATCTTGTGAAACAGGTCAGAGCCAATAAGGAGTTTCGAGTGGGGGAAGGATACTGTTATATCTCTTCGATTTAATCCTGGTGAACCAAATATTTTAGCCACATCTAGCAGGTATGTAACAAAGGATGATTTAAGGCTATCTTTATGGTTTCAAAAAACGTTTTGATGGGCTTCAGTTTGAAAACGCTTCAAAATGTGCGCTTCAATATTAGGTCTTATATTTGGGAGAAATAATGGGCTTTAAAGCCCAAAAATAAGTGCTAACATTTCCTATGTTTGTTTTAAAACTTGTCAATATAAAAAAAAAACCTAAAAACTATTATTAACTCTCAAGAAGCCCACTGTCCAGAGACTCCGAACGTTTCTTCTTCTATTCTACAACTTCTTTTTCTTCTACACTTCTATTCTTCTGGTCCTGTAATGGCTAGTCAGCCTACCCGAGCTGAGAAATCCAGAGAGAAAGACCCAGATTATAGTAAGTATTTATATTTATATATATATATATATATATATTGTGAAGCTAAGCTTCAGTTACGTTTTAAAGCTTTGCTTTACGCTTTACTAGAATAGTGTATTGCTTTAGGCTTTCACTTTTTAAAACCTTGGCTATCTTATTTAAAATGGACACTGAATTTATGATTAGATTTAATTATTGTGTAATTTGAATTGTGTCACAGTGTATCTATATTTGATCGCTATAACTGACATTATGTAAATGCCATTTTGGTTTTGGTATATGATTTAGATGATTCTGGGGATGTTAACATATATTCCGCTGTTTTAGCTTTACAAACTGTGTTTTTGAGCTTGCTCTATTTTAACATGAGCTGATTTTTGTGCCCATTTGCAATGTTTAAAAAAGCGAAAGTGTAAAGTGATACGCTCTCCTAGCGAAGGCCAGAGCGCTGCTTTGAAGAATTATTACAACTTTTTGGTCAAATCCCTTCATGATAGAATTTATTACAACTTTTTGGCTTCTAGAGGGATCAAATGGTATAGTTCTGTTGATAGCTTGGAGGATTATAAGCATGACTATTGCTTTCCAATTGGCGGTTTTTGCATTAATTGCTACTTCCTCAATCTTACTGATTAGTGTACCCGTTGTATTTGCTTCTTCAGATGGTTGGTCAAGTAATAAAAATGTTGTTTTTTCCGGTACATCATTATGGATTGGATTAGTCTTTCTGGTAGCTATACTTAATTCTCTCATTTCCTTATAAATTTATATGAAATTTCCTGGCACAAAACCAAATTACATAAACATTAGGCTGGATAGCCATTACATAAGAATAGATCAGAAGAAGAAGAGGAAGAGAAGTGGTAGTATAGAAGAAGAAATGTCTGTAGGTTCTTGACAATTGGCTAGTTAAGAGTTATCATAGTTCATAGTATTTTTATATTGCTTTTGACTTCAAAGCAAAGTAGGAAACATCAGGGCTTAATTTTAAAGTCCAACTACCCTTTTTTATTTTTTTTCAAATATAGGACCTAATACTGAAGCGCACACATTGAAGCGTTTTTTTATTTTTTTTACTGAAGCTCAAAAAAGCGAGCTTCAATACGCGAAAACGTTTTTTAAGTCATTACTTCGTTTAGTGTCACATTGTGGAAAAAAAGAAGAAGAAGAGTTGCTCATGTTGGTTGTTTTCCTTTTTTGGGGGGGTTTTCAGTGACCGCAGCATTACCTTATATGACTTGCGGTTGTCAACTCCAGTGAGGAAGCTGATCATGAAGGTATTTCTTGCTAAGTGTCATGTTAGAATTGTTTTATATCATGGCTTTTCCATCTAACTAATTGAATTATCTTCCACGTCCATCCTTTTACTACCCATGGGCTCATCTCAACTTACATTATGTGTTACTTTCTGATGTTTATACTAAGAGATGCTGACATGAATTTGTTTTTCTGACAGACAAAGACTAATGCTCTCTGCTGGAACCCAATGGAGCCGATGAACTTCACAGCTGTAAGCACACAAATATAGGCCTATACAACATTAAACAAATTGTTAGTTTTTGTTCTTTAGTCATAAGAGTGAATGTATCTTTGCATTCGGCTTTGGTAATACTTTGTGAAGTCACTGAATAAACCAATAAAAGGGGTTCTTAAGGTCAAGAAACAAACTGCAAGTTCATTCCTTTGATGAATTCTCTTACTGGTGGACCCCATTGGTATAGCCTAGTAACCCAGCTCATCTTGAACCAGTTTTACACCAGTCAGGACTACCAGCCATGTGATCAGTGTTTATTGTTTAGTTTAGTTGTCTCGGATGGTCCACTTTTGTTCCGTAGCACTGTTTCTCAAAATTATGATCATTCTCACTACTTTTTTTAATTTAAATTGGCGAAGGCAAATGAGGATTGCAACTGCTACAGTTATGATGCTAGAAAACTGGAGGAGGCCAAGAATGTGCACAAGGATCATGTTTCTGCAGTGTAAGTTGTAGACTCTCTATGTTTGTAATAAGACTTTCTCGTGAAAGTAGTTTTTTCCCTAGCCATTTACTGAAAGATGTTTTTGCACTTACGCTTGGTTAATTTCAGGATGGACATTGATTACTCACCTACTGGTCGGGAGTTTGTTACTGGCTCTTATGATAGAACTGTGAGTTCTCTACCGAAATCATAATACTAATTTCACTATGTGAAGGTGTTCTTATGCTGACAGGTGATCTTATTTCAGATAAGAATCTTCCCATATAATGGTGGCCATAGCCGGGAAATCTACCACACTAAGAGGATGCAAAGGTTTGTCTGGTTTAGAGCTTTATCTCACTCCTATACCCAGTACTAATTTATCACTATTCATATATCTTATGAACCCACCTTCGTGTCTCCTATGAAGGGTATTTTGTGTGAAATTCACCTGCGACGCCACTTATGTCGTTTCTGGGAGTGATGATACGAATCTGCGGTTATGGAAAGCTAAAGCATCAGAACAATTGGGAGTGGTTAGGATCTCTTCCCATGATTATTCGCATTTATATTACACACATGCCATGAGTAACCTAAATATTAAAACCTCATAAAGGATTTCCCTCTGATAGAATCATAATTTTCCTTGTATCTCCATGCATAAAAATGTTGCATCAGATGGGAACTGTAGCTCTAGAACGGTAATTTTCCTTGTATCTCCATGCATAAAAATGTTGCATCAGATAGGAACTTTAGCTCTAGCTTTGCTGAAAACTCTTTAATATTGTATCCTATCTCCTTTAAACCCTAAATGAAACATCTACAAGAAAATGTAAATGAAGCATTTCTATGCTACACCTTACTACACCTTACCGTTTTTTACATGCTTACATGCAATCTTGCTCCTTCTGAATTCTAAGTTAATAACTCGCTTAACATCTAATCATTTAACATGCACAATCTTTCTAATGCAGATTGTTCCTAGGGAGCGTAAAAAGCACGAATATAATGAGGCTCTTAAGAAAAGATACGGAAACCTTCCTGAGATTAAGCGCATTAATAGGTATGTTATCCCATTGTGCTGTAAAAGAGGAGTTTTAATTTATTTTTCTTAGAATTGCGACTATACTCATTTGGCCTCTTTGAACGAATGCTTTTTTTGTTGTTGTTGCAGGCATAGACACTTGCCTAAAGCAATATACAAGGCGCGCAGTCTAAGGCTCACAATAACTAATGCAGCTAAGAAGAAAGATGAAAGGAGAAGAGCTCACAGTGCCCCAGGAAGTATGCCAATACAGTCGCAGCGCAAAAAGAGAATCATCAAAGAAGTTGAGTAATTCTCATAGTCCATCACAATCAAAGAAGATTATAAGTGTTGCACTTCCTCCCTTGCACCAATTTTTGGTAGATTATATTTATGTATTGCTCGCATTCTCTTTTGTAATCATAAACCCACATGCAGCACTTATGATGTTCTTGTAACTTACTGTAACTTTTATACCTGATTGCGAGAAGTTTATATTTAAGTTAAAGAAAAACTTGATGTATGAGTATTGACTACTTCAGAGTGATTAAAACCCATTGGCTTCCTAACTAATCTGGAATAGAATGCTCGTGCAGGAACTTAAAGCCTTGGTATTAAATTGCATATTGTTGGAAGAGCTGTATTCTTGCAGAAGTGATTCAACACTTAACTTTTATTCAAAATAAAATAAATAAATAAGTCGCACCATATATTAAACATTAGGCAGCAAAATGTACGTCATAAGCCATGTTATGAAACATCGCTAGTCTACGTGGCCTACATGTCCTGCAGCCAAGCAGCGGCGTTTCTACAATACAGTCGAACAGTTCCTTTGCTACGCTGCATACTTAACTGGTGCGAGGCTTGTTCGCTCTTTATTTTCCTACTCTTTTACTCTCAGAAAACTAGAAGAAAAAATTAGCAATGGCGATCTACGCCGCTACAGCCAGGTCTGTCCTTCGTTCTGCTTCTTCTTCCTTTCGAAGTTCAGCAGCGAGGGTATCTCCTCAAGCAAAACTTAAGTCTTCTCCTTCTGCTTCCTCTTTCTTTTCACAGCAAAAACCCCTCTCTCAACGCATTTTCAGGTAAGTCATTCTTTCGTCACTCCATTTTAGTTTTATTTGTTTTCTGATTAATGAATGAGGTTTTCTGTACTTCCGTATGTAATTAAAAGGTCTCCTGTTGAAATGAGTTGTTGCGTGGATTCACTGATGCCGTTTCATTCTGCGAATTCGTCTTCTTTATTAATTTCGAAGCTCGGCGTCTCTAATCAACCCTACTTTTGGCTTCTTCAAGGTAATAACTAAATTGAAAGAATTTGTAATGATTTTTACTTCATGTAGTTCATCCCTATTTTCTCTTTGTTATGCCCTTAACTTGTTTGTATGAGTTCCCAAATGATAATCGTCATTCCCAAGGTTAATCTAAAACATCTTCCTTATGAAGAGATTCCATTATCTGGAGTTCTCATTTTCAGCCTTCCCCTAACGATTTGTCTTTATTGCATCATACATGCATTCTATGTCTTCTTTGTTTATGCTGAGGCACCTTAAGTTGTTTAAGGTCTTCAGACTTTTCCAGGAAAGGTAGTTTCTTGTGAAAAAATTGATGAATGTTAATTCTTGTGTATTAGGAATAAGGACTGTAAGATTGCAATAGGCAATGGGTCTATTACGCCACATTTTAGCTGGTGTAATCTTAGATCTATCAAGATTTTGATTTCCAGAAAGTTCTCTAGCGCGGGTTTTTCTGATATTGCCATGTCTGCCCTTTTGTTTTACATTTTTAATTGGCAAGAGGAAAAATACTTCTCCTAGTGTGGGCCAAGATGAAACAAGATAAAAAGTTATTAAGTTCTGACTATGAGGCTTAGGAACATCTGGAAGACACTGTGAAGTAGTCATGTAGTAGTAGAATCAGAGATTCTTCTCAGTACTTAGTGGATTTGCAACATCTGCAGTGTTGCTATTGGAAGAATTATCTGATTATTCGACTTTGGAATATGACACAGCTTAAGAGCAAAAAATATGGACAATGGAGGAGAGGAAAACAACCATTGCTATGGTCGAGGAGTGACCCTTAGATTGGATGTAGTGGTCAGTAGAAACTGAGACATGTTGGCAGGACAATTCTAATTATAATAATGTATCATGTTTACTACCACCATTTTTTCAGGGAATGCATAATTTTTACTCTTTAGTGCCTGACTTAAGTTGATGTCTTCAATTTACTTAAGAGACATTGCATGAATGATGGATAGTATCATACGTTCCACACCTTAGAAGAGACCATACATAATAGCTGTATTCTAGATGATTCATGTGAACCATATCGTACCATTTTGCACATCATGTGCGCTTATAATCACAATAAGTAGCTTCACCGTACTGACTTTTCTCTTTTCAACCAGCTTGCAAAGGTGACTTATGAAATGAGATCAACCGAAGGCCTGTACTGATTTATTGTGTTCACAGCTTGCAATGATGATGTATGATGACCGAAGTTGTATGCGCCAACTACCAACCCATTTCTGATACCGTTTTGAAGCAAGTTTTTGTTAGAATAATTGACCCAAATGAGGTTATAGATTAGTTGTTATATTAGGCTTGAATCTTGTACACGAACTTCTCTATCCACTGTTAATTTTGCTCAGAGATTTCTTTTCCATTTCTCGATTTTGAGCTGCCTTGTAAAGAATGCTATTAGAGTTCGGATTAGTAAGACCTGGGCTCTGTATTTAATTCATCATTTACTCTCTCGCTCCATTTGAACCATATCATACCATTTTGCTTCTTATCTGTGCTTATTATAATCACTATAAGTAGCTTCACAGTACTGACTTTTCTCTTTTCAACCAGCTCGCAAAGACGACTGTTGAAATGAGATCAATTGAAGACCTGTACAACCCAATCTGATACTGTTTTGCTACAAGTTTTCGTTAGAAATAATTGGCCCAAACGAAGTGATGGATACTGGATTTTATTAGGTTTGAATGTACACCGACTTCTCTGTTTCCTTTAAAATTTGGTCGGAAATTTATTTCCCTTCTCCCGGTTTTCAGGTCCCTTGTAAATAATGCAATCAGAGTTTGGGTCTGTAAGACCTAGGCTCTGTCTCATGGAATTCATCTATTGTCTAGTTAGATTGTATCTATAACATAGAGTGGTATGGCTCAATTTGTTTTGGGAAGTGCACATAGTGGTATCGCTCAATTTGTTTTGGGAAGTGCTTAACCAGAAGCCTGGATATTGGTGTGATTGGCATCTCACTGCGGCCAAAAAAAAATTGCACCTTCTGTTTATGGACGTGATCTTTGTGTAAACTCGGTTGTGAAGTCTTTTGGTGTCACCTTCTTGTTTGCAGGGGGGATATATTGCTGGTTGACTGCATGTTTTTTCTGCTCAAATTTTTATTTTTCGTTCAACCATAAACAGTGTTGGTTTGGAAACTAAAAATGCTAATACTGGTCCAGTATACTTCATAGGAAGTGTGGCTTCCGTATGGAGAACCCGTAACATTCTTTACAAGTCGACTCCTGAGATTTTCTTCACAAGCCTACATTTTGCCGCACAGCCAGGCTAAGCTTTGCAAGCTGTATCAGCAACTGCTTAATCCCATAGGAAGAGCAGCACAAGCAGTTTGGAGAACCCTTCCAACTTGCAAGGAAAAAATATACCCATTCCATAAAATGGCAATCAAACCACACAATAGAAACATAATTAGATACAGCAACCTTAAGAGGCAGAAAATACGATGAACAATCAACGAGAACTCACTGCTGAACTTCCAAAACAAGCAAAATTAGATCTTCCATCATAAAACAACAACGAGTTAGAACTTATTATTAACATTAGATTAGATAGATGTCTAACTTCCCCAGATCTGAAGGGTACTATACCAGCTAGAGAGATGAATGCAGCAATACATCCATCCAGCTTACCAAAATGGACACTCTTAAGGTAAACCTAAAGCAAAACACCTATAAATATTCAATATAAGCAAAAGTATTACCAGCACCAGTGAGTTTTGTATACCACCACTAAACTTTTGTTCCATCCGAAAACTAAAAAACTATACACCAATAGCATCCAGACAACCAACAAACAAGAAGGATTAAAACCAACCATGAACAACTTAAAGCCTTCTTTCTCCTGATCATATATATGCAACCTAAAACCAATCACTCTTCAACGACATTCACCAACTCGTACTCAACCAAAGAGAGATTGTTATCCTCCTTTACCACAAACTTTGCAGGTTCTGTAACCTCCACACGACCCCATTTGTCAACTGCAAGCCTCATTGATCCCTTGAACATGTCAATCTTTGCATTCCGCAAAATCACAGTACCTCCTGGCTTCATTAAATCAACTACAAGAAAGACAAATGGATACTAAGAAGGAGCAACAGAAATCTTAAGACCAGAAGTTTGAATTTAGAAAACAGAAATGCTACATACATGCAAACATTGGAAGAAATGAGCTATTCATTTCCAACAAAGGGATTCCAAAAGTTGAAACGCTATTCATTTCCAACAAAGGGATTCCAAAAATTGAAACGCTATTCATTTCCAACAAAGGGATTCCAAAACTGAAACAAATTCTACCAATAGTCAACCTCCAAAATATTACACCAAAAAGTACTGGATAGAAACATAGTATCAAACTACTTAGCCCTACGGCAGGGGAAATTTTAATCTGGACAGCTTAAATGTTGAACTGGACAGCTCAAATTTAATAGAGGTCATACTAGAACATGGAATAGATTATATGTACTATTAAAACACCTCCAGAATAACATTAAAAAGGAATTTATCAGTGAAACATCCCATGAATCTTCAATATTGGCTTCCCATGAATCAAACAAACACGAAAAAAATCAAGTTTTGCCTGGGATTATGGAAGCCTTAACTTTTCATATCCAAAATCTACACCTAAATAATAATCTCAAGACACAACAACCCAAAATTTAATAGATCTTACAGCAGAAAACCCTAAAATAAAAAAATACCTAAAATCACACAACAAATAAAATACACAGGCTATACTCCATCTGAAATTATACACAACCCTTTGCAGGAAGATTAATTAAATAGACGTCAAAGACATAAAACTACCCCTACTGTTGATGAAGTCCAAACCGCTCCACAAAAACTACTAAAACAGAACTAAACACATATCTTCTTACCATATGAGATCAAATAATGCAGTTACATTCCAAACAAAATATATGCCACTACGAGTATACAGAAACAAAATTGAGAAATTAGGGTTTTATATACCTTGTTCATTACGAGCAGTGAAAAGGATGGTACCAGTTTCATCACCAACAAGACATTCAGCGATACGAGTATTACGGAAATTCTGAGTTGCTGATCGACCTTTGGGCATAACAGATTCAGAACTCACAACTTTAACAGTCACGTTATGACCACTGGTACCAGGTTTCAACTGATCAACTTTGATGAACACTGGCTTCCTCTTTTCTGGTTTTGCAATGGATTGTTGAGAAGTTGTTTTGGTTGCCATTGTTGTTTTCCTGGTGTCTGGTGTTTTTTTCTAAAAAACCCTAGAAGATCAAAACCCGAATAGAGGGCTCGTTTAGATTGGTGAATATATAGATGGGAACAAGGAAACCCTAAAAATGAGTAATGAGGTTTCGCTGTTTGGTGTGTCTAAAAATCACGGACGCTTTAAATTCGAACCCTATTTTGGGGCATTCATATAGGACAAAAAAATGGGTGCCAGTAGTAATTCAATGGTTGCCCTTATCCAGAATTTTTCAAAAATCCTAAAATACCCCTCATTAGATTAGTGGTTAATTAGTGATAATAAAACTTTATTAATAGTTAATGACTAAAATTAGTTTAGTGTGAATTAATGATAATAATTTTTTGTTTAAATTAGTGAGTGAGTTTAGAAAAAGAAGGAGGAAAGAAGAAGGAGAGGAGGGAAAAAAAGAGGGAAATTTATTATTTTTCTTTGTTTGAGAGATGTGTGATACAAATTCGAGTGAGGAAGGTGAATCTTCATCATTTAAAGCTAAGAAAATACATATCAATTACGATGGAGATCCTGAAATGGCTGATTTGTTGGATTATGAAAATGATTTTACACAAACTCAACTTTTTTCTCAAGCTCAAGATGATTCATTTATGGAGCCAAATCCAGGAGATGAGTACATAGATGAGGAACCCAATGCTAATAATACACAGGTATGGTTGTATAAGTTGTTTAATGTCCGATTTGTAACTTGATTTCACCAAAAGTTATGATTTTTGCAACTGGTTCTGACATTACGAACAATGTTAATGAGATAACATCATGTAGAACCATGGAAAATAAGAACAGATTCGAGCGAATTCGATTGAGAAAACAATGCGCCGATCTGTCCTTCAATTGTTTTAGCGCCAAAACACGATTAATGGTTCGGCTCAAATTTGAGGTAACATTTATAGCCGAACCATATCTTTGAAAACATACGAGTTCTGATGTAATGTTCGGCTTACGCGTTCTCTAGCCGAACATAAATTTTTGTTTTCGGAATATTTATGAAACTCAAGTGTTATGGTTCGGCTTATCAGATTAGTCCGAAATCGGCCGAATTCATGTTACAAACGTAGTTCGGCTTTATATGTCAAACACGAATTAGTCGAACATTGGATTCGGCTTTCTTATTGTTGTCCGTGTGAGCCGAACCTTACCCAAAACCTGTGCGATATTGTTGTAGATTGTTGCTGAAATGGAAACTATGGAGGATCAACCACCGCATGTTGATGTAATTCATGAAGATACTAGAGATCACTTCCAAACTGACTTGGTAGGTAAAAAACCGTAGTTAATTTTTTTATAAATTTTCCACTATGTTGTGTGCAAAATCATTAATAAAAGTAAAGTTTTGTACTTGTGGATATGTAGACGTGGAAAAACAAAGAAGAAGTTGTTAAATGGGTTGAGGAACGTGCTTGGAAAATCAATTGCGTCCTAGTTAAAGGTAGACAAAGCCGAAAGAAGCGGGTTGAGATGGTTTGTGAGAGGGGCGGGAAGAAAGTAAGTAAGAAGAAAAAAGATAAGTCATATGTTTGGAAGACCGGGGAAAAATATAAGACTAAAACAAGGAAGATAAATTGTCCTTTCAAGATCATCTTAAATTGGAATAAAGATGAAGACATTTTCACAATGAATAAAGATATGGATTGTCGTCATAACCACCCACGTCCAAAGGATCTTCATGGACATTATAGAGCCGGAAGACTCAAATCTCATGAATATGCGGAGGTAGATAAAATGACACGAGCACGTATGGCACCCTCTAAAATTCTTAGCAAGTTGAAGGCGGATGATAAGAATAACAAGACTACGTTGCAACAAATCTACAACGCGAGAAGTACTTTGAGAAGAAAGGATTTGCAAGGTAGGTTGGTGATGCAACAATTATTGTGGTTGGCGCAAAAGAAGAACTATGCTTGCCAAAAGAAATTGGATGAATTCGGCCATGTGACGCACCTTTTTATTGCGCATCCAGAATGCGTAAAGTTGGCGTTATGCTTCCCACAAGTTCTTATATTGGATTGCACTTACAAGACCAATAAGTATGAGATGCCCTTGATGAACGTTGTTGGTCATACGTCAACCAAGTCACCTTTCACCGTTGCTTTTTGTTTTTTACATGATGAGTTGAAAGAAAGCTATGTGTGGGCATTGGAACAAGTGAAGTTAATCTTCCGGGATGGGTTCTAAAACAAATGACAAACCTTAATTAGTTTTTCAAATTAAATAAATATCATTATACCACACATTTTCATAACTCACCTATAACTGGATAACTTTAGAGGAATCTATTGGCCATAAATAGATTAAAGTTCGGCACATACGAGTTTTATCAATATGAGCCGAATAAAATGTACTACAGTTATATCCTTTGTCAGAGAAAGGTTCGGCACATTAGAACTTTATCGCAATAAGCCGAATAATGTACGCAGAAGTAAGTCTAGAATGGTTCGGCTAATAATATTTCAATAATTAGAGCCGAAATGTTCTTCATCAGGGTAAAAAAAACAAATTCGGCAGGGACTGTGCTGCCGAACATGAACCTGATACTAAAAAAAACGAGGCCGAATCATCGATTTCAGGTCATAAATCAACGAAATACGCAAAAATAAACAATGGGTTTGTGGGAAATACCTTTCTATGTGCACTTTTAAAGAATCGTCCTCTATCTATCCCTCTCCAACACCAATCGATCCGGTATCCACTTCATCTCCATCTTTCTCAAAAGCCCTAGATTGAGATGCTACGGAAGATAAACCAGGATTCGGCACCGTATTTCTAGGGCATCGCTTAACACGAGGTGCCATTTACAACTGCAATCAACAACGAAATCAAAGAAATTTTGGAGAAGAAGATGAGAAGAAGAGGGAAAGAGAGGGGTTTTTGTTTTTAAAACTTAATTTTTTATTTTTTTTTATAAGTAACGGATTAGTGGGAGGTTAATTAGTGGGATGGGTTAATTAGTGGGATTGTTTTAGGATTAGAATTTAATTAAGTGGAAGGGTAGTAATGTAATTTAAATTGGGAAGGGGTATTATAGTAACTTAACAATCATTAGGATAAGGGCCACCATTGAATTACTACTGGCACCCACATTTTTGTCCTATATGAATGCCCCAAAATTTTTGAGGCTGCCCCAAAATAGGGTTCTACTTAAATTCCTCTCGGATGGTTAGATTTCGTTGTCAAGAGAGTGCCCCTCTCTCCCCACAAGTGAGAACAAATACCCCTCAATACCCAAGCCCATGATAATTTTTCTTTGAAGCACGATTTTTTTTTTTAATAGGAAAGATGATGCGGATTAATCAATAAATTTCATGTACATAGATTTTCTCTTTGATAAGCAAGCTTATTATGAACGCGCAATTGGAGGATATATTTATTAATTGGGGGATATAGCTACAGGACAAAAACGGTGTCTCAATACAATTCTGGGTGACCCCCTATGTAATTATTTTTTAATTCCTAATCTAGCCCTCACTAATCATGTTTAGTGGTTAATAATAATTAGTAAATTCTTAAGTATTTGGGGGATAGATTAGTGTGTGTTTTTATTTTAATTTGTGTGAGTGAGGAGTAGAAGGAGAGAAAAAGAAAATTGAGTGTAAATTTATTTTGGAAAATGGAAGATGATTGTGATGAAATAATTGCTGCTAAGAGGTTGAAAATTTGATTTTTTTTCTTTGAATCCACCATTGTTGCAGCTGAAAAAGCTCGGAGCCGGCATGGTATTCAACCAAAAAACCATGTCGGCATTTGCTGGAAATTTTCATAAATTGTTTGCCACTATCCGGGGGGGGGGGGGCGTAACACCAGGTTTTGATCTTCAAAACCTATTTTTTCTAGTTTTAATCAGTCTACTTAAAGACGCTTAGTTATCGATTTTTCGAGCATCACAGGAACTACTCCCGGCATGGTTTTTGCTTAAATTTCTATGCCGGAACATGATAAAAAGTATCCAGAAAATTATTATTTTTTTCACTTAACTACCGGCATTGATAGATTTATATCGAGCATGCCGGCATTGAATTTCATCACTTCCGGCATGGTCTTCATCATTTCCGACATGTTCTTCATCACTTCCGGCGTGGTCTTCATCCTAAATAACCATGCCGGAACTCACTTCCGGCGTGGTCTTCATACTAAATTTATATGCCGGCACATGATGAAAAGTATCCAGAAAAATTGATTTTTTTTTCACTTGACTACCGGCATTAATAGATTTATATCGAGCATGTCGGAATTTAGTTCTGGCATTGAATTACATCAATTCCGGCAAGGTCTTCATCACTTCCGGCGTGACCTTCATCATTTCCGACATGTTCTTCATCACTTCCGGCATGATCTTCATCAATTCCGGCGTGGTCTTCATCACTTCCGGCAGAGAAGGAGAAGAGAATTTGAAAGGAAGTGGGAAAAATTTAGTTATTGAAAGAGAATGGGGAACATTTGGGTTTCAAAGTTTTAACCCTAAAAATATTAATAAGAAGTGGAGATGGAAATGAGGGATATGATTTTGTTTTTTGATTTTTATTTTGAGGGAAGGGTGTTTTAGTATTTTCGCCCCCAAAAGTCACCCCTTAGCACACACCATGGGTTGGGGGAAGTAATTCATATCCCCCAATTAATAAAAGTATCCCCCAATTGCGCGTTCCTTATTATAGGGGCGGCATGGTTTATTAGAGGGACGGCATTCTAATAGGACAAAAAGGGTCATTACATGATCATTTAAGGTGTCCCTTATAAAAAAAAACTGGAAAATGACAAATTAACCCTCAGAATTGATAACCTAGTTTAGTGATGATAATCAAGTTTAACTACCGGCATTGATAGATTTATATCGAGCATGCCGGCATTGAATTTCATCACTTCCGGCATGGTCTTCATCATTTCCGACATGTTCTTCATCACTTCCGGCGTGGTCTTCATCCTAAATAACCATGCCGGAACTCACTTCCGGCGTGGTCTTCATACTAAATTTCTATGCCGGCACATGATGAAAAGTATCCAGAAAAATTGTTTTTTTTTTCACTTGACTACCGGCATTAATAGATTTATATCGAGCATGTCGGAATTTAGTTCTGGCATTGAATTACATCAATTCCGACAAGGTCTTCATCACTTCCGGCGTGACCTTCATCATTTCCGACATGTTCTTCATCACTTCCGGCATGGTCTTCATCAATTCCGACGTGGTCTTCATCACTTCCGGCAGAGAAGGAGAAGAGAATTTGAAAGGAAGTGGGAAAAATTTAGAATTTGAAAGAGAATGGGGAACATTTGGGTTTCAAAGTTTTAACCCTAAAAATATTAATAAGAAGTGAAGATGGAAATGAGGGATATGATTTTGTTTTTTGTTTTTTATTTTGAGGGAAGGGTGTTTTAGTATTTTCGCCCCAAAAGTCACCCCTTAGCACACACCATGGGTTGGGGGAAGTAATTCATATCCCCCAATTAATAAAAGTATCCCCCAATTGCGCGTTCCTTATTATAGGGGCGGCATGGTTTATTAGAGGGACGACATTCTAATAGGACAAAAAGGGTCATTACATGATCATTTAAGGTGTCCCTTATATAAAAAAACTGGAAAATGACAAATTAACCCTCAGAATTGATAACCTAGTTTAGTGATGATAATCAAGTTTAATGTTAATGATTAATTTTACTTATATTAGCTCAAAATTAAAAGAAAAAATCATATTTTAGAGTTTTAAAAAAAAAAAGTTTGGAGATGGTAGAGATGTTTTAACCCAAAGTGAAAGTCAATCTCAATCAATTGAAGAAATTAACCAACAAAGTGAAAACCCAGTGCCTGAAAATGACCAGGTATACTTTTAAATTGTTGCTCAAATACGTAAAAAAATTTAATTTCTTACATTTTCAGAGCTAATTACGGTTTGCATTTTGCTCGTAACCAACCGTAATTCATAGTTACGGTTCGTAAAAGATGAACTACCAACCGTAGTTGGTTAAATTTGGGGAAAACCCAATTGTAAAACCAGTTACAGTTGGTAACTAAATGATCGATACGAACCGTAACTCAGTTACGATTGGTAAGTATTTTTATTTACCAACCGTAACTGAGTTAAGGTTAGTAACCAAATGCTCGATACCAACCGTAAATGAGTTACGGTTGGTAAATAAAAATAGTTAACAACCATAACTGAAGAAAATTCTCAGATATAAGAACATACGGTTGGTAATTGAACTATTACCAACCGTAACAACATCAAATTCTCCAGTTACGGTTCGTAATAGTGTTAAAATCAACCGTAAACCCTAACTGGGTTTTTCATAACATACCTCATATAAGTCATTACACTTGATTAATTTTCGAATCATTGGTTAATCGAAGACGATGGAATTTTCAGTTTTAATGGAGGTTATGGTTGATGGGAGGAGGAGAAGAGAAGAAGAAGAAAAAACAGATTTTCAATTTAGCTTTGATTTAGGTTAAAAAAAATGTGGAGGGTAATCTAGACAATTTACAAAACCATTTGAACACCTCCTAACCAACTAGAGGGACATTATTATCACACTACCGCCCCTATAATAAACCATGCCGCCCCTATACTTGATTTTAGTTTCTACCCACATAGGGGCTTCATTTAACCAAGAAGAAATAGACACCATATTGACTGCATGGTTTGCAAGCAAATCTACAGCTCAATTTGTTTCTCTGGGTTATTACCCATTTATTAAAAAACTTCAATAACTCGGCGCAATCCCTAATAATTGCATTATTCTTCCATTGGACATCTCCAACATTTCCAGACAGGGCATTGATAACATTGATGCAGTCTCCTTCCAGACGAACTTTTGTGATTCCACTCCTTCTCGCTAAATTTATTGCTTCCAGAAGTGCCAATGCTTCTGCCTGCTCTGCATCCTCTGCTACTGCCGGGATACACCAGGCCCCTTTAAATCAACCTGGAACAATAATAGTAATTAGTCCATATCCCTTTTCTTTTCTTTTTACAAAAAGAGGCATCAAAATTGATTTTATGGAAGCCCTCAGATGGAACTTTCCACTGCACTGCAAGTCTTTGACTTAAAGCTTGAGCCTGCCTAACACACATTTTAGATACATTCTCATTCCATTCATTTATAGATTTCTTGATCTATTGAACTATATTATTCACCTGAACCTGCAAGTTATCAAAAACTACATCACACCTCATTTTCCAAATGTGCCACAAAACATGAGTGATACTTACTAACTTAGCATGACACAATGTTGAATTTATATTACTATTGATGGTAATTCCATAGAATCCCAAATTTGCTTAGATACATAGCATTCCAAGAACAGGTGCTCCATAGTCTCATTTTCCCTGTTACACAAAGGGCAGTTAGAATCAACACTCTGCATATGTCTAGTTAATCTTTCCCTTACTAGTAAACATACATGCACACATTTCCAAAGGAAGTGTAAAATCCTTTGTGGAATATTCAATTTCCAAAAGGAAATTTAAGGGACCATCAGATGGAGAATGTGTAGTACCTGCAGCATCAATGACCTTGTAAGCACTTCTCACAGAAAAAATACCATTATCAGCAGGTTTCCAGATCAATTTATCTTCACCATACAAAGGAATTCTAATTTTACATATCTCATAAACAGTGTAATCATCAAATATAGTACTCAACATATCTACATTCCACTTGTTGTTATTAGGAATCATTAGTTGATCAACAATTTCCATATTACTAGACATAAACCTAGAAGATAAACGACCAGATATGGAAGGAACCCAAATATATTTCCAGATTGATATATTTTTACCATTCCCAACTTCCCAGCAGTAATGTTTCTCAATAATATCAAGACCTCTACAAATACCTTTCCAAACCCAACTTCCATTGTCACTACTAACATGAAGAGGATTACTATTAGAAAAGTATTTTGAGCTCAGAATTTTAACCCATTCTCCATGCAAGTTTTGATAGGAGGGCACTATTAAGCTCAACAGTTTTTTTTTATATTAAGACCTACTAAGGCTTTAGATTTAGCTACAGACTCCCATTTTTTAACAAACATACCTTTGCCACCTTGTTTCTTGTTCCACCAGAAGTTTCTTTGGATTCCATCCAGTTTATCAGTAAGTTTGTTTGGCATGGGAAAAACAGCTAGGTGATGGGATGCCAAAGTACCTAGAATAGACTGCACCATCACAATCCAGGTTAGTTGATTCATGTTCTTTCCCTTAAATCTAGCAAGTCTATCCATAAAACTATCAGGTAGATGACCAAAAGTTTCCATTTTGTTTTGTTGGATAAGAATGGGAACTCCTAAGTATTTATGTTTAAGGCCAGGGGTCTTAATGTTAAGAATTCTACCAATTTGACTCTTAATATAACTATCCATCTTAGGGGAGAAAGCCATACCTAATTTCTCATAATTTATTGGCTGCCCACTATACTTACTGAAATCTTTTATGATCTTATCCAACTTCCTTGCACCTTGGATGTTAGCTTTTGCAAAGATGAGACAGTCATCTGCAAAAAAATAGATGACTAAAGATGTGATGGTAGTAGAAACCTTTATACCTTGTAGCTTTACTTCATTTTCATATTTAATCAGTAATTTAGAGAGACAATCCATTACTATGATAAAAAAAAAAGATAAGGAGACAAGGGGTATCCCTGTCTGAGACCCCTTGTGGGATAGAAAACTTTACCTGGTGAGCCATTTAATAGAACAGAGGCAGAGACTGTTGAGATACATTCCATAATCATAGTACACCAATCATCATGAAAACCAAGTTTTCTAAGAATATCTATCAAAATTTTCCACTCAATTCTATCAAAGGCTTTGGACATATCCAATTTAACTGCCATCAGACCTTTAGTTGCTTTACATTTTCTCATAGTATCTACTAACTCATGAGCAATGACAATATTGTTAGTAATCTGTCTAGAGGTGAGGAATGTAGCTTGATAGGGGCTTATGAATTTATCCATAACTTTTTTAATTCTACTAGCTAATAACTTACTAATAAATTTATAAGCTACATTTCTTAAACTAATGGGCCTAAAATCCTTGGCATACTTGGTGTGCATTAGTTTTAGGAATTAGACTAATAAAACTATGGTTAAGCTGTTTTAAAAGATGTTTAGAATGGAATAAGACTTGAACCATCTTCACGGTATCATCCCCTACCACATACCACATTTCTTGATAAAACCCTGGAGGGTAACCATCAGGACCAGGAGAGGTCCATGGTTGCATTTGAAGTAAGATATTTCTAACTTCCTCACTAGTAGGAACTCTAGTAAGCATATCATTTTCATCCTGAGTAATACAAGGCATAATATCACAGAGAAAATCATCACAATCAGGAGGATTAGTAGATTTACTGATATTGGAAAAATGTATCCTAAGATCATTAGCAATACACTTCCTATCAGTAATCCAAACACCAGTATCAGATTGTAGAGTCTCAATCTGAGTTCTTCTTTTCCTATACTTGACCTTATCATGCAAGTATTTAGTATTCCTATTATCAAAGGTGAGAATGTTTTCCTTAGCTTTTTGAAAATAGTAATCATGTTTGACTTGATACCAATAATCTATTTTAGCCTCAAGTTCTTTAAGTTCAGCATTATTATCCCCATTATTACTATTTTAAGTCAAATTACCTATTTGGGTTTGCACATCTCTAATCTGAGTTTGGAAGTTCCCAAATTTATTATGATTCCAGTCACTTAAAATATACTTGACATTTTTAAGAGATCTAGCAAGTTTAAAAGCATAGGAACCATTTTCATTCACATTCCAATTATCTTCGATAAGATCAGCACAAGAGTTATCATAGAGCCAACATTTATTAAACCTATAAGGTTTACTAGTATTATTAGACTCTCTATCACAAACCAACAGAATAGGAAAATGGTCACTAGCATGAGGGATGAGGTGATAAACAACACAATTAGGAAAGAACCAATCACCATTACAAAGGGCCTTATCCAATCTTTCAAGAATCAGATTATGATTACTTCTTTTGTTAGACCATGTACAAGGATTACCTATGAAATGAATATCACTCAGATTCAAGTTATCTAGATGCGCATTCACATAGTATAGATCAGATTGACTAGGTATGTTACCTCCTAACTTATCATCTTTATGAGTTATAAAGTTTAGATCCCCAACTATCACCCAAGGACAAGTATAGGAACTTGCTAACCTATAGATAAAATCCCATTATTCTGTAATTGTTTCATTAGTAAAGGCACCATACATAAGAATGACTAAAGATTTATCACTCCTAGCATCAATCTGCATATGACAGTCAATAAAGTTACTAGTGGCATCTATAATGTCTAAGATAATCCCATCTTTTCACAAAAGAAATAACCCACCAGCCGAGCCTACTGGATTAACAAAACAGTAGTTCATGTAACCTAACTTTTGAGTAAATCTAACCATTTTCTTGTCGTTATTTTTAATTTCAGCTAGGAAGATCAAATCAAGATCATTAGATTTAACTAAGTCACTAAGATGAAATCTAGTGTACTTATTCCCAAAACCTTGGACATTCCAAGATAGTACTTTCATTTTGTGACTACACTCAATCCTAATACAGTACAATTGATGAATACAACCCTGAGAGAATAGAGTAAATTCGACTAATTTATCTATTAAGTCAGTTTGAGAATTTATTGGATCAATCACTCTGCCAACAAAATTATAAGAAAACCTAAAAATTATAATAGACACAAAACATAAAAAAATTACCTAAATTAAATTAAATTTTAATGCTAAGATAAAAACTAGGGTTGAAGATAAAAACCTGATGAGTATTTGCAGGATTCCCATAGTGATTTTGTACATTCATCCCAGTGAGATCAGTTGTTGAGCTATCAATTGTCGTTGAGCGATTCACCTCACCATGACTGATTTGGTATTCCATCATATGCTTAATAGGTATACTAGCCCTTAACCCGTACCGTAACGGCACGAGCCATGATGTTTGTTCATTTTTAATATATCGTATAATTTGTGTCCCGAATACTTATCAACTCCTTATGATTTAATATGTGTTTGTTATAAAAATAGTTGGGATTTTCCTCTCTTTTTTTCTTGTTTTTTCCTTTAATATTTTACTGCCGGAGATTTGCTCGAACGAAAGAAATATAATCTTAACTTCCAGACACTTTTTTATTTAGGTTCATTGCTTATAATGTGATAATGCTCTACATAAACATGGAAGTTTAAATATTTTTTGGAAATATGTCGTCAGCAACGCTCATCTCAGTGAAATCAACTAATCAATATCATCCATAAAAGTCTCCACATGCTCCTATTTCGCTCCAGCTGACTTATCTATCATGGTCATGTTGTTGATCCTCCAAACAGGCAGAGAATAGTATTTTTTTGCATCGAACGAATGATACAAACTATCCAATGTGACATGACTTTCCTGTAATTTTTCAACACCCATTAGATGACAATGTTTAAAATGTGTACCCATTACCTTTCTGAAGGGATTGTATATATGCGAACCTCTGCCATTAAATCTTCAACAAAGTATTGTGCCCAACAATTCGTCTTAACGAAGGCTTTGGTAACTTCAAAAGTCTTGGACATTTTGTCACTTTCGTATGTTCCTACCTTCACTTGGAATACAATCTGGCGACACATTACCTCATAAAGAACCTTGAACACATATTGTACTCCCTGATCCTATTTCAAATTAATAGGTTGTCAATAGATCCTTTACCAAAAGTTGATATATTCTACGTTGAATATTTATTAAAAAAAAATTATGGTATTGTGGATCGTTGCTTTCTAAGATTGTAGTTTTGAAAATTGGCCTATTCAAGTCCCACGGATGTCTAAGTTTATATATCTTGTTTGTCTTTAAAATTTTAGTTAGCCATATTTTGTTTGTTACTAACTTTAAACTTGGTGTCATCTTCTCCTGTGAAATTTATGTGATTTCAGAATCGAAATAGTTATACCTCTTTCATTCGTATCAAGTAATCCGTTGTATATCCCAATAATTCTTCTACAACAATTCCTTTCTTTTGTCGTTTCCGGACCATCAGTAGCCATTATTGTCAAACGCAATCTGTCTAATTTTTGTTGGTGTTATGTATTTGCAATGTTCATTTTTCTTAAATAAATAGATTGTGGAAAAACTTAAAAAAAAAACATAAGTATTACATTGGTTTTAAGTTACTATATCCAAAATACTCCGGACACTGCTTCTGGTACCTTGTTTCCTCAAATTACTACATGCAACACCAATCATTTGCGAAGTGAGATATTTGCGCAAGTGTGGTCAATGTATCCCTTGCCTGTAATAATAATAACAACACGTCAATTTTTTTCAAGGCATCCAGTTGTAAATGGTATGAATCTAATAGATTTGAATTATACATCAATCTTAGATATCACCTTCTTCTCACATAACATAACAATTGAGGAAAGACAAATCTTGACCACTCTTTACATAGGAAGAGTTAGCCAAACTATGTTTTGCAATTGTATTACATGAAAATTATTATTAATCCATATTTTAGTCAGCTCCTATCAAAGTCGATCTAATCAGTCCTATAGAAAGTTAATCTTAAATTTTTGACCTTATCTCTTGACCAAATTATTGAAGTATTCTCAGTCATGTTCTGCTTTGTGTGATCTACCCATCTGTGTCTACTCAACCTTCTAACCCAGGGAATGAAACATATACATATTGATCCGTAATTTGATATTGTTGATTTGTCATCAAGAGGTCGCATGATTTGAGAATGTAAAATATAAAAAATATTATATAAACATCGGAGGCGAAATTTAGATTTATGATTTAGAATTTTTTATGATGATTTTGATGAACAAACATAATTTTCAAACAAATATTTTAGAATGCAAATACATTTCTAGGTCAATAAGGTTTTATTTCGGGAATTGAGTGAAAGTTGTTGTCTTTGTAGGTATTTGTCGAGAAACAACTCGACATTGATGGTCTTTCAGGAAAAAGAATGTAATAGTACTTGAGAGAGCGATAATGTTCTCTTACGCGGGTACACAAATTGCCTTTATATAATATGCGGGTGATCGAACAGTCATGATCATATTGTCTTATACCTTCCGGTATCATCCTCGAAATATTTGGTTTTTGTCCTTATCAATCCTGCTAAAAACAACCAATTACATCTTTCACAATACAATGTTGCATGTTTTGTGAAGATTATTTTTTTACTTGGTCAATAAAACTAACTAAAAAGCAAAAACTATTATTATACACTACTATTACCAACACCCACCACCATAAAAACCATCCACCGCCACTATTTCTTCCACCAGTAGTAATGTTACCGCCTCCACCATTCACAAACACCCGCCACCGCTTATACTAACCCTACTTCCACTACCACCATTAGAATTAATATAGTTTTTAGTAAAATTATTTATTAATAAAATTATGTTTTTATGTTAGATTATTAAAGGGACATTTATAATAGAAATTTAATTAACTATTATGAACAATCAATGAGATACTAATTAATAAAACGTTTAAAAATGGTTAAGTTGAACAAACCCCGGCGGTAAATTTATCTTTGCCAAGGACAAATCCTGACCACTCTTTACATAAACAAATTGATAATAAATAATTTCATATGTTCTGATCTTGATTCGTGTCGTTCGTTTAGTTATTACATAACATGGCAATTGATTGCACCAATTTTTTTAAATGGACATGTGTTTTATCGAGTTTATTTTAACATTAGAATGATCAACCACGTTTTATACTTTATAATATAACGTTACACATTTTGTGGCGTTACGAAATTAGCATAATATGTTTTTTGTTCACCAATACCCGCCACCACCATAAAACCATATGAATCCACTTTTTTTATCCACCACCACCTAGTGGCGGCGGATCCAAGGATTGACTAACCTGGCTCCAACCCCTTAAATTTTTAAAAACTACATAATTTTTTTAGTTTATTTTATAAATAGTACTTTGTCCATATATATTTAAGGTTTAGTCCACCAAAGTTTACATGTTTCTTTTAAAAAAAAATAGGCCTCCTCAATGTCAATTTTTGACTGCACCACTGCCACCATCACTGCCGCCCATCCCATGTAGGTTGTTGGACGCAATTCTAATTTTCAATCACAAATGACATGTATGAGGTTTAGATTGAACAAAATTTCATCAATTGATTAGTTTCATTATTATTTTTCCGCGTATATATTCTTTTTTGTATTGCAATCAATTTTATTTTAACATTAAAAAATCATGATTTATACGATATAGTACTAAAGATAACAGGGGTACCATTTGGGTGATCCGACTACGATCATGAAAATATTGTCTTGTATGATACCATCCCTGAAATATATGGTACCTTTCTTTATCAAAAGTGTTAAAAACAAACAACTACATCTTCCACACTACAGTGTTATCGATGTTTTAACGACAACATAAAATTAATATTTTCCATCACTACTCACCAGCATTCACCGTCACTACTTCTTCCACCACAAACCAGGGGCGGAGCCAGGATTTTGAGGAGAGAGGGAGAAAAAATTCTTGGCAAGTTGGATACATGTGAAAAATGGACTTTGTATCCCATTTTACGATAAAAGAACAAAAATAAATATAATTGTGCTTGCCTCCGCCCTTAACCACCACTAATCTTTCGGCCTCCACCTCTTCTACTACTCATTGTCGCAGAAAATGTCTATTGATAGTATTTATCAAAACTACTTATTAATAGAAATAAAAATTATAATTAATTAAGAAAACAATTATAATTAAAAAATGATTTGTCATTTATTATGAGTAATTAGTGAAACACTAATTAATAAAACACTTTATAATGAATAGATTATTTATTATGTGCAATTAGTGAAACACTAATTAGTAAAGAAATTATGGTATTTAAGTTGAACAACCCACCACTGTTGATTTATCTTTTCTATCAATTCCAACCAAGGTGGAACACTGGTTAGAGGCCACTCTTATGACACAATAGGTCATGAGTTCGAACCTCCCTGTTATAATTTTTTTGAAATTCCATATATTGACTTGAGTATTCAGTTTTCATTCATAATATTGGAATTAATACCACGCGTGCGAGTTGTAGGGGGTGGTCAGGAGAACCACAGCCCTTGATTTATCTTTGCCAGGACAAATCCTGACCACCACTAACACAGGAAAACTTAGCCTAGCTGTGTTTTGTACTTAAGATCACTTTGTTCTACATGTTTCTCAGCTTGAAAGATGGGATTATTATGGGTATTGATAGAGATGGAATTAAGAGAATTAGGTTTATCAGATAGAATTTCTTCCATATTTCTTTTGTTTTTTCCCTGATCTGTATCCTCAATCCGTAAATTAGAATTCGATACAATCTGTGCATCAGTTGAAGAGGTATTAGGAATATAATTACTAATAACACCCGCTCCATGTTCGACACCATTATCCATCGTATTAACATCTGTATTTGTGATGTACGTAGCCAAGAAAGCATTTTCTTCCTCTGTTTGGCTCCATACCGCATATTCCTGGTTCTTGTGCCAACCATTTACAAGACTTCTCATCATGATAAACTAACCAGCAATCCTTACAAATTTTATAAGGTTGCATTTCATAGTGATAAAATAACCCATTTCCTATGACCATTTGGTGTATCCACCCCCACCCCACCCCTCGCCTTAAATATTCCTTAAGTTTAACTTCAACATACACTGTACTTGTCACACTGCCTCTCGGTTTCCTTCTCCTTCCTTCTGGTACAACTTTATTTCCAATATCTTTGCATATTCCTTGAATCAGAGTTTCATTCAGGATGATATTTCCTAAATTCCTTAGCTTGATACACCATATATGTTTATCGAAAACATGTTCCTTTATTGGCATGTTAAAATCATAAGGGATTAAATCCAGCAAATGACCCAAGATATCCCACGTCTTAGCTATATCGCATTTTTTGAGTCTTCAATTTGGAAACGAAAGATAAAGAGATTCGTGCCTGTAGTAATGATGTCATATCGCCTGTAACTCCTCCAACGATCACTAATTTCTTTATTCACCTCTTCATGATCCAATGGTTTCTTGAACATGACCTTTCCAAGCAAACATAATAAAAACTCTTCAGCTGGATTATTAGAAACTTGAGCTGAAGCAACAATTCTTCTTAGAGGTCTTGGTGCAATGGAACCAATAGTTGCAGTTTGCATTCTGATGTTGAGATTTTCTACCTGTTGGAACCAATACCTAAATGTGTTGTGAGAAAAAATATTTGCTTCACAAGGTTTCTATGAGATTTAGGGTTTATGGTGTATGCAGGATACCTAATGGGGTTATAAAACCTTTGAAAAATACGAGAATCTCTCTGCTTTCATATTTGGTTGTTATACTGTTGATTTTTCGGTTTGACTAAGTTGACAGTATTTTTGAATTTGAAAATACTTGAAACTTTCCCACTTTTGAAGCTACAATCATGGCACTGACTGCTGGCCGATTCATAGAGCTTAGTTTCCTGGGTTAACAGACTGGGTCGAGATCTAATGGATATCATGATGAAAAATATGGAAAACTACAAGATGACAAGCTAGATAGGGTGATCAAGGATATAATGGAATACCAGTGATAATTAAACGAATTTTAACTCACAGTTATAATGAGGAGAATCGAAAGGACACCACTGTTATTATAAGCAAACACTGCTATGGCAATCTTCAGAAATAACCTGATCTCAAGTGTTAAACACTACTGATTTACCACCGCTGGGAACTACACAAAAACAACTATGGAAAACCTGAAAAATATATTAAAACCACATTAGGCAACTTATAGATATTAATCTATCTAATATATTCAATCCACACAACATGAGACCGAGAAAACTAAAACCTTCTAAGAGTTTTAGAGAAACAAAATCATCTAGATAAAAACGTAAGGATCACTAGCATGAAACATGAAAGGACAAAAAGATCAAAAAACTAAAGAACGCTAGAAGAATTCCATGAAAGATGTAATTTTGAGTATTTTTTTTTATTGAGTTAACTCAGTTTTTCTCCCGATCCTCATAGCCTCTCGTAGTTCGAGGTTTGTTTGATTTTTGAAGCATGATTAAACCTTAAATAAAAGTGGGAGTATATGGTCCTAAAATGTTGTTGAGAGGTTCCCGATTAACTGTCATCCGTTGCATAATTCGCTAGACCATACGTTACCAGATTTTGTTCCATGTAGTTGTGATGGATAGCGCATTGAGGAATTTGGCGCATTTTATGCTAGATTTTTCTAATCATTCCTACCATATACCGTGGTGATTCCATATCAGAGTTTAGGAACCGCAACAGATTTTCTGAGTCCGTTTTGAATTATACATTTGGAAAATTACTTTTTCTCTTGCCATTTTTGATGCTGGGAGCATGGCCAAGCATCTGCTATTAATGAGGTGGTAATATCCAAAGTTTGCATTAAAACAACCACAGTTCTTGCTTCTGAGTTCCTGCATATGAACTATGCACCAATAACTCCAAGATATCCTCTAGCCGTATTGGATTGGGTAGAGAGGCGGGTGTCCCATGATGTTAAAGCAACTTCATACTTGAGTTTCCGGAACAGTATTGCAGTGTGGGCAGAAGTTTTTGTTATAAAAAATTAAATCCCACAATAACTAGTTATTTCAGATCTAAATTTTCTTAAAATTATATATATATATATAGTAGTTTTTTTTTTTCTTTTTGGTAGTTTCATAAAATGGTCACAACATTAGTTTTTCTTAAAATTTGTTTTCTTTCAAAATAATGTGTTTATATCTGAAAATTAATGTTTATGTTTATCTCTATGAAGAAGCAGCAAATCCAGCTACAAAAGAAGAATAAGGAAAGTTGGCTACAAAGAAAGGTGTGCCTGAGACAGAAGGAAAGAAAATTTTACTCAAAATTAAGCAGATAACGCCAAAAAAACATATAAAAACTAGGAACATGTTCAAATGGGAAGTAGGATTAAAAGAATCAAGGATATCACAATCAAATAAAAGGAAAATGAATACAATCGTCGCATATTTTTGATAGGTGTAGAATACACCTAATTTATTATCTAGTAGTTTATGCTTTCTTTGCTATTTTTCTTGTAAATTATGTATTTTACGTGTGTTTTTGAGTTATTAGGTACTCTGGAGTCGCACGGAGGAAAAGAAGAAGAAATTATCAAAATTGAGCAAAAAGGGCAGAATTGTCATTTCACATGGCAGGCACTAACTGGAGTCCAGTTAAGGTTAGGGGGCAACTCTGTTTTGGAGTTTTAAAGACAGATTAATTAAGGTTAAGGGGCTGCCATTTGGCTAGCCCTTATCAGAAAATGACCATTTATATAGGCAACCAATCTGTGGGTGTATTAGCAGTGGGTGTAATTATCGGGTGCAAATAAACTGGGGTGTACTTATCAACCCCAACCCTAAATCGTTCTTCTTCAATCAATTCCACCTGAAAGAGAGGTAGAAAGAGAAAATAAAAAACAGCAGCGCTGCTATTGTTCTGAGAGCCGAGATCGAGATGAAGAATTCCTGTTGTGTGATATCAAAGAAGAATTGATGAGATGGTGATGTGGGTTTCATGATTTAGGGCTTTGGTGTTCTTGAGATTGTGATGTTGCTGTCGAATCAGGAAAGGAAGGGGATCGTGTGCTTTGAATCTGGGATTGATTTGAGAGTTCGATTGGGTAATTGAGAGTCGAATTCAAGGTGATTTTGAGAAGAAGGTAAGGCAGAGATGGGTTTGTTGATAAATTCAAAATCGACAAAAGAAAGCTCACATATATGTTGATTGAAATAACAGTAATTAGGGTTCGATTTGTCTCTGTAATTCAAGAACAAAGAGAGCTATGATGATCCTGATGCTGCCGAGAACAAATCGAAGCAGGGTTTGGTTTCTAATGATACAGAAGTACTAGTGCTAATTCTGGAATGGGGTGTGTTTCATTGAAGCTGAAGAACAGATGAAGAATGGGTGATAGAGGAGAAGGCAGTGGTAATGGTTTAGAGTATGTTGCTGCTGAGAATGGACTGTGATGTTACAGGGAATGATGGACTAAATGTGCTGAATTAGATGTATGTTAGGTGATTGTCACAGGAGAAGACCAGAAAATAGAGGCCTGAAATTGGCCGGGAAAGCTCTGTAAATAGGACTAACATATTAGGTGATTGTCACAACACTTCTCTTTTCTTTATTCTTTGTGTGAACTCCTTAATATGAGTAACTAATTTTATTGATTGAGGATGAATTCCTAGTTCTTAACATATGATTTGAGTTTTTGTTTCAATTCTATCTTGACGTTTTTCATATGATTATCGGTCGTTTTTGCTATTAAGAGTGTTTATGATTGATTGATAGGTTGTTTAGGATGCATACTAAATTGATTTGTTAATTGATCTAAAGCTAGTGAAGGTTAGGGAATACGTAATAGTTTCTTGACTCTTTACACAAGTAGAAAACACGAGACCTTGCGGAGGGATTCCGTGGAGCAATTGTGTGTGAAAACAACGCTAGAAAGTGGACCAAGCGAACCGAGTCTAACTACTAGTACTAAACCTAAGTTCATAAATCTTAATGCGTTCGGGGAATTACATCTTGTAAGCGAACCTCAAGGTGGTTCTTTTGAATAGAATCTGATAACTAAGCGGACATGTTACTCAGTGAAATAAGGAATTTTGGGGTTAGATAAGCGAACCTGCTATCCTACGGTTGGTGATAATCTGTGACTAATAAAAAGTGGAAAAAAACATAACTTGAATCATTGTTTTGCAGCGAAGAAGGATTCCTTGATCTAATATCTCTTATTGATTTCTCTTATCTTTTAAATTGTTTTGTTTATTTATTTTCTTTTCTTTTACTTATCTAAAACATACCCCCTTTGTGATATTATAAGACAACTAGAATCTCGTGTTCCTCGTGGGATCGATCTTGGCTACCCTATATTACTTATTAATTAGGTAGTAAAATATTAATTAATTAATTATTTTTTTTGAAACCATAATATATTAATTAATTTGTTGTGGTTACGACACGCATCAATTTTGACCTAAGGAAGAAGAAAAAGATAGACGGGGATGAGATGAAAATTGATGCCTAAACAACTTTTAAAAACAAATCACTTCTATTTTTTACCCGTTTACAGCTCTACCACCGCTTGAAGAAATATAATGATTTCTAAGTTAAAGTACATCAATGGAACCAGCCGAGATGCTCATACTAGAGACCTACTTTAAGAAAGCTAACAACTTGTGGGTGCATCAACTTAGAAAAAAATGAATTTAAGAAACGTTAATATCTTGTGATTTATAAATAAACTTTGTTACCCTTGCAAAAATTCAGCTTGGTATATAAAAGACGAAGGAAGAGATTAAGACACGTATTATTGGATGTTTGCACTTATGGAGACACAATTAAGCATCCGCTGGACAATGTTTACCTGGAAAATGAGGTTATCTGATTCTACTACTATAGATTGTTTTGTAAACGATAAAATGATATGATGAATGACAGTTACGAAAAAAAAAACACATGGAGGTAAAAGCCAGATGTTTGGGCAAGTTTGTTTAAAAAAAATAAAATCATATGTATCAAATTGGTATTAACATGCATCCGCTAATATTTGTTTCTAAAAAAAGATATGTTTGCAATACATTATTAAAAGTAAGACTTGATCGGATTGAAAAATATATCAAAAAATTAATCTTGGATCCCCTGAAGAAGTTGAGAAGTTGTTCATAATCATACCTATGAATTTGATTATAAAAGCATACCATGTTGGTAAACACTTGACTTTATTAGAATATAACTTCTAAGAAGGTGAATGGAGCATGTTTACTTAACATTATTCAAAGTCAATGAATCAAAGCAAGAAAAAAGCACTTAGGGTGGAAAATGGTTGCATGTGATATTTGTTGGGGTTAGTAACAACAATAATGAAAATAAATTGAATAAGAACAAGTGATACTTAACTTGATTTGCAGCAACTTGATGGATGCATCACGTCGAGTAGTATGCGGAGCAAAAAATTGATAGAGGCACGTATATAATACGCTGAACTAAAGACAATATCGCCTGCTACTCCTCTAAATAGAGAGATGCTATAGCTTCATTAGCGAGTTGCCTCCAGAATACAACTATCGTTAGCATTCCTTCTTGTATCATACAAGAGAACGCCCTTAGAACTTGGCAGTGAAAAACGACTCAGTGAAACCATCTTGTTTCACTCAAAAAAAAAACTCATAGAGAAATAATAGAAGAATAAAACTTGTTTTCTCTCCTACTCTATTTTTCTACTAGAAAACAGGGGAGTTAATATTCAGTTGTTTTTCTCTTAAAACATGAAAACCAAAACATGAAGAGTTCATTTTTGTTTTCTCATTTTCTCTACTGCTCTCTGCTACTCAAAAATCCAGAGCCTTATTTAATCTGTAGATGTTAAATTGTTTTCAGAGAAATGTTAAGAGTATCCTTTTTGTTTCTGAAAACACAGAAGAGTAGTTGAAGAAATGTGTTCTACATTTTTTCATTTTTTTTTTTAAATCTGAAGTCCTTGCTCGAATAAAATAGATGTAAGGAAACTTAAACGTTAGAGAAAGAAGGAAAAGCGAATCCCATGCGCCCGACAAAAGAAAGAACAGATGTGCTGTCAACAAAAACCGAGTAAATGAGAAGCAGGCGGGACAGAAGATTCCTCACGAGGAAAGTACAACAGAACTGTCGAGATGCATGAGTGACAAAAGAAGATGCTTCACGTGTAGCATCTTAATGAAAACTTCATCTAAGAATTAAAAATGATTCTTCACCAAAATTCTTTTTCTTATGTAACAAAGCTTTGTTTATTCTTTTCTTCACGTCCTTTTTCTTCTTTGTTATATTTTTGTTGGGTTACACTCTGCACTTAAAGAGTATTTAATGATGATTTGTTAAATTCTATAATCATTATATTTTTCCACCATGATATCATGTGGGACATAATTCTCTTTGCAAAATATATACAATTTTGAATCATTCCCTTCCTCACAGGAAACCAGATCCTCCATTGTATTTAGATTAAAAAATCTTTATTTTGACCGAAATTAACTTCATGGGGCCAGGGATATATAAGATTCCCACGCAATGTAACGTTGTAAACGAGTAGGATTAAAGACACGAGAATCCGATGGTAAAAAGTTACGGGAGTAGATATGGAATCCCATGATAGATTATTTGAAATACTTATAGAAACCACGCCCACACCCGACCCGAACGACATGCTTTTGTGCGAAGCACCGCGCGTACGGGAAAAGCAACTTTGCCATAGTCTAGGTCTTCCACCACACACAAAAGTGTAGAGACCCAAAGGGGCATGCCCTATATGCCTAAAACTCTTAAAATTTTAGTCTATGTGAGACTATTGTTTTATCTATTCAAAAGAAAAAACAATTAGAGGTCAATAGGTCTAGGGATCAAATCATGGTCCAAGTTATCAAAACCCATTTTTTCTAATAATATTTAATCAAAAGACATAAAGAGGTCCTGAAACTACCACCAGAGCTCGAGATAAAAGAACGATATACTTGTTGTTTGTGGATGAAAATGGTTTCTGCTGATTTTGGTAATTTAGGGTGTGCGGGTGAGAAACAAATATAAACCCTAAACAATGTACTGCATGGGAGTACTTTTAGATTCGAGAGATCAATTTGTACAAGTCCGGCCTAAACCAAGAAATGGCCTTTCCATATTTGCTTCGGTCACAAAGTAAAGGGGAATGGGTTGGTTTTGGGAAGGGAAGCAAGGAAAGTGATGAGACCAGAATAGTTGATTCTGGAAGAGTAGTTGTGTTACGACTTGTATCAGAAAGTGGGAAGCTAACAAATGGAAAGCTAGCAAACGTTTTATGAGTGGTGTATGTTTCCTAAATAAACTTGTTGTTGGATGGAAATTGGTAAGACCTATTTATACAAGTCGAAGTAAAACGTACTCTGGTCTCATTAAGGAATGGAAAAATGGGTGAGTAAATGGGAGGAGGTGGTAACCGTTTGGGAGACTTGCTGGCTTGGTGACCTTCGACGGTCGAGATTTTGCATCTTAAGAGGAAAGGTAGCCGTTGATCGTCGCATGCTTTCGTTCTTTTTGGTGGCCACATAGGGAAGGCCAGCATGGTGGCGCGACAAGGTTGGCATTCCTTGGCGCGGTTTGGCATGCCTTGGCGCGGTTTGGCATGGCCAAACTAGGGTTTTGGGCCAAAGGTTATCATGAGTTTTCTGGTAACCTTGGACGGCCAGGATTTGCTCCTGGGATTAAATGGTGACCGTAGATTGTCGCACGCCTTCGTTTTGGTAATCACATATGGAAGGACAACATGGTGGCATGGCTAGGTTGGCATGCCTTGGCGCAGTTTGGCGCGGCCAAATTAGGGTTTTAGGTCAAAGGTTACCACGTGTTGTCTAGTAACCTTGGATGGCTAGGATTTGCTCCCGGGATTGAAGGAAGACCGTAGATTATCGCACGCCTTTGTTTTGGTAGCTGCATAAGGCAGGCCAGCATGGTGGCGCATCTAGGTTGGCATGCCATGCCTTGGCGCGTCCAAATTAGGGTTTTAGGTCAAAGGTTACCATGCGTTGTCTTGTAACCTTGGACGGCTAGGATTTGCTCCCGGGATTGAAGGGCGACCGTAGATTATTGCACGCCTTCGTTTTGGTAGCCGCATAAGGAAAGCCAGTATGGTGGCGCAGATAGGTTGCCATGGGGCCATGGTAAGGTGAGTTTGGCATGGTGGGCCGTTGGCACATGGTGTGACTAGCATGGCTAGGGCCAAGGCAAGGTGCGGTTTGGCCTAGCATGGTGGGGCCAAGGGTTTGGCATGTCGTTGGCACATGGTGCGGCTAGCATGGCTAGGGCCAAGGAAAGGTACGGTTTGGCTTGGCATGGTGGGGCCAAGGGTTTGGCATGCCGTTGGCACATGATGCGGCTAGCATGGCTAGGGACAATGAAAGGTATGGTTTGGCTTGGCATGGTGGGGGCAAGGGTTTGGCATGCCGTTGGCACATGGTGCTGCTAGCATGGCTAGGGCCAAGGCAATATGTGTTTGGCTTGGCATGATGGGTCCAAGGGTTATCACACATTAGTTGGCGATCTTGGACGACTAAGATTTGCATCTTAGATGGAAAGATGGTCGTTGATTGTTGCGGGCCTTTGTTTTGGTAACCAGCGTTTTGCATGGCATGTTGGGACGGTAAGCATGCTTTAGCGTGGAGATATGGTTGGCATGGTTTTCCATTGGCGGAATGGTGCGGCTAGCATGGTTGGAATGCCTTGGCACGGTAGGTGTGGCTGGCATGGTTTTCCATTGGCACAGGGGTGCTGCTAGCATGGTTGGCATGCCTTGGCACGGTAGTTGTGGCTGGCATGGTTTGCCATTGGCACAGGGGTACGGCTAGCATGGTTGGCATGCCTTAGCGCGGTAGGTGTGGCTGGCATGGTTTGCCATTGGCACAGGGGTTCGGCTAGCATGGTTGGCATGCCTTGGCACGGTAGGTGTGGCTGGCATGGTTTTCCATTGGCACAGGGGTGAAGCTAGCATGGTTGGAATGCCTTGGCGCGGTAGGTGTGGCTTGCCATTGGCATATGGGTGCGGCTAGCATGGTTGGCATGCCTTGGCGTGGTAGGTGTGGCTGGCATGGTTTGCCATTGGCACAGGGGTGCGGATAGCATGGTTGGCATGCCTTGGCGCGGTAGGTGTGTCTTATATGGTTTGCCATTGGCACAGGGGCGTGGGAATTAGGGTTTTGGCCTATCGAAACCCTAATTAGTAATTAATTAAAAAAAAATACCCTGGTAATTTTCTCGCAGTCATATTAAAGGGTAAAATAAATGCGCTTAAGTCCTATGACGTCACTGTCTGACTAGGGTTTTACAATTTTAACCCTATGTTAAAAACCACCATCAACACTTGTATATGTAGATATTCTACATGAAAAAGTGATACCTCAACAAGGTTTTCAACCAGACTGCCTCATTTATGTATGTTTCAGACAAGATGTAGAGACAAAATATACTCACAAATTTTCCTTGCTTCAATAGTGTTCAAAAACCTGCAAATCTCCCAGCGGAATCTCAATTGTCTTTAGAAGTTGCTCATGCAAATCTTCTAGCAGAACTCAAGTTCTATTTAAAAAAATGCTACATGGTACTTTTGTGAAGACTAGTATTATAAGACACCTATTTGATTTTCCTTCGGATATGTTTTGATCAAGGTTTGGAAATCTATTTGTAGTAGACAAGTCTAACAAACCTCACGTATCTGTAACACTTACACTCTTATCAAAGAAAAAGCTCTCCTTTTGAGTACAGAGGAACCATAAAGTGATACATGTTAATGTAATGGTAATCAATATGCAATATTTTTTTATCCCAATTCGTCTTTCCGAATAAGCAACAGATAGTCGGGAACATGCTTAGGTTACAAACAATGGAATATTGCTTTTTGACGCTCCGATAGGCTGAAATATTTATACATATCTTGTAAAATTTTACAAAAACAACAAAAAATATTCGTCAATATATATGGGTTATGGTTTGGTAGGGGAAGACCCATACTAATAAGATTTAAAATTATAGAAAGGAAGTGCCATATTCGTCACCCAAATAGATATCCCAACAACTTCTCAGAACGTGGTCTTCTCATGCACATGTATGCCTTTGTAGAAGAAAGAGTAATCAAAGTTTCCAACATATGTAACATCGTGGATACCCAACTAATTTCATCTGAATAATATCGGTGGACAACCTCCACCCAAGGCTAACAAATCGCTCCACATACCACTATCCGTGTAAGCGTATATATTATATTTGAGTCAACCAATCTCATAACCTATCACAAATATCTAAGCTAGGACGCATTGAAGTTGATATATAGTTCAGTCACGTCCATGTATGCCCAATAAAATAATAACTCACTTTTGGGGGTTGTTAAGTTATAGAATAAACTCCATTAACTTAGTCGCTTTATATGACATTTTAACGAGTAAATTAAAAATAAATTTATTGTCTAAACTAACAGTGATACATAAAATCCACACCCCAAGTGAGGTTCTTGAAATACCAGCTAACAACTTAGAATACTACTCATGATGTCCGAGTTGGTCTAAAATAATTCTGCTTTGGCCAATCTAAATTTTGACCGAGTCGACGACCTTTTGATTGGAACATCTTCAGAGTATATTTAATAAGCCCAATTGTGTCATCATCCTATTCAAGTATGCAGTTTTAAAAGGAGAGGGTACCAAGTACACAACCAAATTTTTCGTTCCGTAAATTGCATGGACAAAACCTAATGCAATCACAAGTAGATCAGGTGGATACTAATAACAAAAAAAAGAATGTGTAAAATGCTTTTCTAGAACACAAATTGCTTCCGCTGGACTAGCTTTAGCTTTTAGAAGATTCGTATATCTTTAGGCATTAAAGTAGGTGTATGAACCAACAATGACAGCAAATACTACATGAAAACGTGGTAATCGCGAGACTTTAAGTTCTTTATCTCCAGAGGATTAATACTGACGCAGTTGCGAAGATTGGAAGAAAAACTGCTCGGCACCCTTAAGTTCTTCAGAATTGTACATAAAGCAATTTTTTTTTCTTATCACGGTAAAATCTCCATCAGGTAATATTATTTTACCTGTCATATCATCCTACTTCAACCATAACTTTCTTTTAATCCCCATGGATTTCAGATCTTTACGTGCACTAGGACTATCTTCCGACTTGTTGTTTCCATTTATTGTGTTAATAAGATGCTTTAATAATGTTCTTATATGTATGCATAACATCTGTAATATGTCGAATGACATTTTTTTTTTTTTTACCGAAAGGGAAAAATATTATACATTATGTAACACATACATTATTAGCCAAAGAAACAGAGATTTCAGCTGGTGGAACATTCCACCATTCTCCTACATGAAAAGACTTACGGACTGATTTGGCTAGACAATCTGTAACTTTATTACACACTCTAGGTACATAGATACATTTCCAGTTACTGTTTGTTTTACAAAGATCCACACATAAAGATAAAAGAGAAGAAGATTCCCAAGGAGGTAAAGGAAAACCCTCATTTATAGACAGCATCAAACTTTGATTGTCAGATTCAAAGATAACAGTATCCCAGTTTGTAGCTTTAGCCCATTGCAGTGCATCTAAAAGAGCCCATGTTTCAGCTTGATAAGCGTTAGCTACTCTTCTAAGCACTCCCCTGGAAGCAATATGTTTCCCTGCAGAATTTCAAATGATTATACCAATACCAGATAGATAATAACTCTTATGATACGATGCATCAATATTAACTTTCAAAGTGTCTGGTGGAGGAGGGTTCCAATGATGTGACTGTCCTATATTCTGATTATGATGACATGTATGCCGATGAGATGCTAATGTTGCAGTAATGTTAGCAAGATACTTGAACATAGGAAGCAAAACTGAATTAAGATTAATCTGAACATGCCGAAAAGGAACTTGACATATGTATCTCCATATGTGCCACATTGTTGCAATCATTCCATATATAGAAGGAGAAACTGAAGAAAAGTTGATGACAACATCAGTTGAAGACCAAGTACGAATCCAATCAATAAGAGTATTATGCTGCAGTAAAAGAGAAAAATGCTGAGGTAAAGAAGCTTTCCAGACTGCTGTAGCAAAGGGGCAAGTAAAGAGGAGATGATTTATGTCTTCCACATTGGCTGTATTATAGAGAGGACAAGAGAAATCATCGATACCAGGAATATGTCTCAAATTACTTTTAACTGGTAGAACATTGTTAATAATCTTCCATAAGAAAATCAGCAGCTTGTAAGGTATCTTTAGTTTCCAAAATTTGAACCAATAAGTCTTACTGAGGGAAGATAAAGCAGAGTCCTGTAAATCAATATCACAAAGATGATGGCAAGTCGATTTTGTCGTAAATACTCCAGATGATGTGAGAGTCCAGATGAGAGTATCCTGAGTTTGTAACACTAGAGGAATTGTTAAGATAGAATCAACTTGTTGTGAAGTAAAAAGATTTCTTAAAAGATCTATATTTCATTGTCCTTACTCTAAATGAATAAGCTCAGATGCATAATGCTCTGCCATATCCAACTTGCATTTTCACAATTTGGAGGAGGTTCATGCGTCAATTCATATAAAGAAAAATATTTTCCATTAAGAAGTTGAACCCACAGTTCAGTTGAGGAATGAATCATGTTCCAGGCGAGTTTGGCTAAAAGAGCAGAATTATAATGTGATAAGTATTTTAGACCTATACCTCCATGTCTTATCGGAAAGCATACCTTATTCCAGGCAATGAAATGCTTCGTTTTACCCCACCTGTAGTCCCTCTGAATTTTATCCATTTGTTGTATTGTGGTATTTTGTAACTTGAGAACCTGCATATGATACAAACCCATTATACTTAACACAGAGTTTAGTTGAGTAGTTTTACCAGCCTGATTGACAAGTTTGCTCGACCAACCCTGCAGTTTGTGATTCATGCTATCCAATATAGGTCGACAATTTTTAGTTTTCGATCTATGCATCAACAAGGGTATACCCAAGTATTTCTCTCCCAAGACCATAATCTTCATTTGCAGGATATTAGTAATGTTGTTTTTGATAGAAGGAGTAACATTATTACTGAAAAAAATTGTTGACTTCTGTAAGTTGATAACCTGACCTGAAGCAGTGCTAAATTGCTGAAGAATAGCCTGAAGTCGATGAAGATGATGAGGAGAAGCTTCTAAGAATAACAAACAATCATCTGCGAAAAAAAGATGACTAATTTCAGGGCTGTTTTTATTTACCTTGAATCCTTTGAGCTAACCTGTATGAATATGATTCTGAATTATTCGAGAGAAATCTTCCATAACTATGAGAAATAGATAAGGTGATAGTGGATCACCTTGTCGAATTCCTCAAGTAGGAGAAAAAGAGGCAGTGGGACTTCCATTGATAAGGAGAGATACTTTCGTTGTTGTGATACGTTCCTGAATAAGTTGTATCCAATCATGATGAAAACCAAGATGATGAAGAATGTCAAACAAAAAAGGCCATTTAAGGCGATCAAATGCCTTTGACATGTCTAACTTCAGACCAATATAAGAGACTTTACATTTTCTTTTCTATTTCATTGAATGAAGTAACTCATGTGCTATAATGATATTATATTGGATGTGTCTGCCAAGAACATAAGCACATTGAGTAGGGGAAATAAGTTTATATAACAAAGGTTTAAGCCTATTTGAAATAAGTTTTGAAATAATCTTGTAACTTACATTACAAAGACTAATAGGTCTGTAGTCATTGGAGTTTGAGGGTGTAAAATTTTGGGAATAAGTACTTGGTATGTATGGTTGATGGATTTAAGCATGTGTTTATGAGTAAAGAAGTGTTGGACCGTAGAAGTTACCTCTTTCCCAAC
This sequence comes from Papaver bracteatum, assembly GCA_023529315.1. Classification (NCBI taxonomy): domain Eukaryota; kingdom Viridiplantae; phylum Streptophyta; class Magnoliopsida; order Ranunculales; family Papaveraceae; genus Papaver; species Papaver bracteatum. The sequence goes on from JAJJWX010000963.1 coordinate 88,504, forward strand.
TGGAGACCAACATTGTTGGTAAAAAGCTGCCTGAAAACCATCATTTCCAGGTGATGACCATGGCTTGATTTGAAAGACTACATCCTTGATTTCTTGTTCTGATGGGAGTTGCAGAAGCAAACTGTTTTCTTCATCTGTAATACAACTTTGAAATTCTGAAAAGATAGAATTATCAGAAGCTAGCTTAGTAGATTTTGAGATTGCTGAAAAATGATTAAGTAAAGTGTTCTCAATACCAAACCTTGAATCATGCCAAATACCAAGAGAGTCTTGAATAGCAAAAATGTGACTTATTTTTTTGTTAAAGTTAGCTTTAGAGTGAAAATAAGAAGTGTTTCGATCTGCATCATAAAAGTGAGCACCCGATTTTTGCATATAAAAATCTTTTTGAATAGCTAACCATTTCTGAAGGGATTGGGTTAAATTAACTACTTAAGGGTTAGAGGTTGGCATATTTCTGTTGTAGCATTGATCAAGATGGGTTTGAATAGTTTGAATTTGAGTTTCTATATTACCAAAAGTTATTTTCTTCCAAAGCTGAAGTTGATGTTTTGTATAATGTAATTTAGAAGAAAGATGATAAGACGGAGAACCCAAGACTTGGTGAGACCAGTTTGTATTTATAATGTCAGTACAAGAAGCAATAGAAAACCAATATCTTTGAAGTCGAAAAGGAAACTGTTTCTTAGTCATACCTGATGATGTAGATAAAAGAATAGGATAATGGTCTGAAGCTACAGGCGGTATGTGAATGAGATGAGCTGTTGAATAAGAATTTATCCAAGAAATATTTCCAAGTGCTCTATCAAGCCTAACAGCGGTATAATCATTTCCCTGTCTATGATTTGACCAAGTTGTAGAAGATCCAGTAAAGCCCAAATCTATAAGGCCTAGTTGTTGAATAATATGCCTAATCATACTAGAATGGTGATGAGAATACTGAGAAAAACTATGAATTTCAGAGTCCAACATAGTGAAGTTCAAGTCGCCCATCAATATCCAAGGTAAATCTACAAAAGGCTGCATATCAAGCAAGTACTGCCATTGTTCTTGACATTCCATGGGATTATTAGCGCCATACATACAACTTAATATGAAATCCAAATTATGCGAATGAGTATGAATGATAGCATGAACATTATGCCTAGATGTGTGCATGATTTCAAGGTCAACACCATTTTTCCAGGCCAAAGAAATACCACCAGACTGACCCACAGGTGGAGCATACCAGAAATTAGGATAACTATACTGTTGTAAGTAAAAATGCATTTGTGAATCTGTTATTTTTGTTTTTGACAAAAATAAAATGTCAGGGTCATGTTTTTGAATACAATAGTGCAGATAATCCCTAGTAGAAGGGTTACCAAAACCCTGACAATTCCAAGATAAAATCTTCATAAAGAAAATAAACAGAAAGAACAATAAAAGACGAAAAAATAAAAGCAGGTTGAAATCAGAGTGAAAGATGAAAGAAGGAAAATGAGATACCCGTTGAACAACATCAGGGTGCATAGCTCTAGCTGCAATGTCCCAATCAGTTGGCTCAGTCTGAGGGTTCCTCCATTGATGAGTAGTAGATGCTTGAGCTGAATCATCAGTAGATAAAACTGGCAAAGCTTGATTAATATCGACATGATTCTCAGAAATAACCAAAGCATTAGTGCGATTTCTCTTGTGTCTAACAAAAGTTTTACAACCAGAAGTGCTAGCAATAGAGATTATCTTAGAAGAGTGAGGAACGGCTCGGTTTGCTGGCGCTAAAGAAGAATCTGATTGAGAATCAGTGGCTGTAAAATACGAAACATGCATACCGTCGTAAGGTCTAAGGTGTTGTGAAGTAGGAGGTTGATGTAAAATTGAACGTTTCTGATGTCCATGATCAAGAAACAATTTAGCAATTTCTTGAGGACTTCTCTCTGGTAGAGCAACAGGCTCAACTTGAGGACCCAAATTTCTAACAGCTGATTCCATATCGATTCTTCTAGTTTTGCGAGTATTGCAAAGGTAAGTATCATGGTCTAGAACCTTGCATTCAGGACACAGCTTGTATGGTTGCTTTTCAAAAAAGAAACCCACCCAACGAGATACTCCTGAAGCATTGACAGCCTGAATTCCTTTAATCAGAGGAGTGGTTACTCTGATCATAACTAAGGATCTAAACTTATTAGAGGTACTAGGAGTTACACCATCAGGTTCTACTATAACTGTATCTCCAACAATATCACTAAAAAGCTTAAGAATTTCTGAATAAGTGAATTCCGGTAGAAGGTATTTAAACTCAAGCCAAAAGGGAGAGGTGTTGAAGTTAAGTTTTTGGTAAGGAAAAGAGGGATGACAGTCACGTAGAACAATGAGATAACCATCAAAATTCCAAGCTCCTCCAAACAAAATAGCATTCTTATCTTCATCAGTAATAAATCTTATGGAAAAAATATTAGGTTCTAGTGATCTAACCATAAGATCCCAGTGATCATTTCTCTTAAGATGAGACCAAATAAATTTGGCTGCTCTCTCAGCATCCTACCAAACCATGATTCCAGGTGCATATAACTTACCAGCAAGACAAATATTCCAATCCTTAATAGCCTGAGATAAAGCAGTAACAGAATGAGTAATAACTCGAGATTTAGCGGGGCTATCCTCTAAGTTGATGTCTTCCATTTGAGAAGAGATATTATGGATGTAATCAGACATAATGATAAATGGAATGGTGAACATGGCAGAGGAATTTGTGATTGTGAAAAGCAAATCATGAACCACTAAAGTATATAAAGAGGAGTTCAAGTAGATAGGTGTCAAAAAACTGTAAAAAAAAGGTGATGAGTATTGAAAAGGGATAGGGGAAAAACTGAACAGATGTTAAAGTTACAGGATATGATGTGTGATGATGAAATTAAAAGTAACAATAACCAATCTGATAAAACCGGATAAGAATAGAGATTAATACCAGGACATAGTCATATTGATGATACACCACTGCAATGGATATAAGCCAACAAACACCTAACCAATTAAACAAGAGCCAACTGATGATGGGATGGGACATTACTGCAACCCCTAATGGTGACAACAAGCCTTTAAAGCTGCATAAAATGGAAGATAAGAACAAAGTGAGAAAACAAATAATAAAACTAGAATCAAACGTGATTGAATAATTAAAGAAACATCAAATAAGAGCAGGGGAGGAAGGATTGAATTGTATAAAAAGAAGGGAAATCTTAAATCAATTGAAAACAAAAACCTAGAAGATAAGGATGAAATTAGGGTTCTATTTAAGAGAAGGAGAAGAAAAAGGAAATCAAAAAATGAATCAGAAGAACGAGAAACTAAATTGAATAAAGATCAGAAGATACAAAATCAAAATTAGAAGAAAGAATCGAGGGTTGACTAAGGTTGACTATAGTTGACTTTTCTCTTGACTTTCGCGTGTCCGGGAGATCTAAAATCACGTTTCTGCTTTTCGTTGACTAAATGTCGAATGACATTTGAACCCCAATTTGGTGAATCATGTAAGGGATAATTTGTTTTTGGTACTTATGTTTTTTCCAATTTTAGAGTTTGGTCTAACATTTGTCTAGCTTGGTGTTTGGTACTTGAAAAAAACGTTGACTGCCGTTGACTGTTTCGACTAATTTTTAAATTAATTTTGTGGAATAAAAATGTTGAGTTTACATCTATACCCCCTAAAGTGGGCCTTAGATTCGATGGCTGTAATAAAACTATATGTAGCCTAGCTCGGTGTTTGGTACTTGAAAAAAAACGTTGACTGCCGTTGACTGTTTTGACTAATTTTTAAATTAATTTTGTGGAATAAAAATGTTGAGTTTACATCTATACCCCCTGAAGTGGGCCTTAGATTCGATGGCTGTAATAAAACTATATGTAGCCTACGGTGAGAGATTTTTCCTATGCTCTTATATTTCCTCCGCCTCTGCATATCAGGATTTAGGGAAACCAATCGATTGTTCCCCAAATCCTTCGATCTTCTCTACCACCTCCATCACGACCTTCACAGCTCCCTTCTCCAACTCTTCAATAAACCCATTTTTAATCCAATCCAAAGTTCCTCAATCCTTCATTAATCTTCTCCACCACCACCATCTCTATCCAAAATTCCTAAGCCCTCAAAAACAACAGTAGTAAATACAATATCGGGAATATAAATGAACTAAATATCTTGAATAGTTTACATGGTTGGATTGATTCCCTTGAAACAGATTCCGATAAACAATTTTTTTGGTACAAATTCGTTCACTGCATGCCTTAATGATGTTAATGGTTTGTGATTTGATCTCGCTATTTTTTATGGATTTCATTTGATAGGAACTGTGAAACTAGGGTTCGGTGGAATGTTTTCTTTGTTGATTTTGTTATTGATTTGATTTTCGGATCGTTCACATCAGATTTCCAATATTGGAACCCTAGATTGAAAAGTACAGGATTACTATTTATTTATTTTTTGAAAGAGAGTAATGGATTACATGGATATGTTTAATGTAATAAGGGGTTTGAGAGAAAAAAAAATAGATGGGTTAGGAATACAAATTGAGAAGTTGTTAACGATGATGGTTGCACTAGTAGAGAGGTGGTGGCAGAGAAAGTGATTCCGGTGGCAGTGCGGTGGTGGTGATGGGTTTGGAAGATATAGAGAAGATGGTTCATGAATTATTAGGGTAGTGTATTATTGTAAACTGTGATAAAATAAAGGGTACAATAATAATTTGTTTTAGTAATTTGATGTTATTTATTTTCAAAGTAATTATTAATCAAAAGTCAAAACTTAACTGAGTCAATGGTTGTTAACATTTTTTTTTTCCCAATACCAAACACTAAGCTGGACAAATGTTAGATCAAATTCAAAAATTGGACAAAACCTGAGTACCGAAAACAAAATAATCCATCATGTAAAATAGACCTTCGAGAAAACAATAAGCGATCTTGAGCCTCTTCTTCTGCATCAGCTTCCTCATGTACTTCATTGTCCTATTCACCTTTTCGTTTACATTTCTTACTTGTTTTTTTTCTTCACCTTTTCGTTTACATTTCTTACTTGTTTTTTTTCTTCGGTTGTTTTCTTTTTCCTAGTTTGGTTTCATATTAGCTATCATCTCTTGAACCTGTTACCCAGTCAGTGATCATGGAGTTTTACCATGTTCTACCACTTGATCGAAATTATTTAATTATTTTTTATCATCTTCGTACTTGTTATTACGGTGGCAGCAATCTGTAGTGTCCCATATAATATATTTTCTTACTGTATAGTAGATAATCAACATGAGTTCCTTATCCACAATTATGATAAGCTAAGTGTCCATGGGTCACACATCCAGATAAAGTACCTAATATCGGATAACCATGGATAACCCATAATAACCTTGCTCTTATGACAAATTCAAATTTCATAAAGTTGTGTACCCAATGTGAACATTCCATAATGATAGTAACTCTTCTAACAGAGGTTTTAAATGGACATCAATATCCTTACATGGTGCTCTAGGGCATGATATCAACAATACCAAGATTAAGAACTTTCGCTTCATACACATAGAAGGAGCAAGATTATAATTTACACAATTACTGGCCAACAACTGAGGTTGGTCCCTGTAGTTATCTAAAATCGGTGAGCGGCTAAACTGGGATTCATGGATTTATGAAAGTGAGTTACGTGAGTTTGAGCACAAACAGTCTTTGCCTAAACCACACAAGCGGTCGTTCAAATACTTCTTAAATCACATGATAGGTTAGGGATGGTCTTAGGGAGGGAAACAGATAAAGAGAGATCAGAGAATTCTAGGTTTTAAAGAAGAATTTATCTGAGATTTTATGAGAAAGTTGTTGTGTTGGATTGGAGAAATAGATGACCTATTTATAGTTGAATTCTCTAATCTCAGGTCGGTGAAGATAGGGATTGCTTTCCGTGTGGAGCACTTCTCCCGTCTTTTCAGGAATAGATAGAGATAAACTAGGTTGAGTTTATCTCATTATCCCACCGCCTTTACTCTCTTCCGCGGTGAGAAATAGGCCAGGTATTTTTTTACACGTGATATCCTTCAATTTTTGTAAAACTGAGTCAGCCTTTGTGATAATGTGGCGAGATAGAGAGATATTATATGATTTGTGAGAATGACTGGGATGAGTCACGTGAAAAGGCATGGAATGCCTCAGAAATCGTGTGAGAGTATGAGAGGATCTGAGGTTGAGCTCTGAATCTCAATGGCCGGTCATATATGTCTCATGGAAAACGTATTATTGCTTTTGGGTCCATTTGCTGAGCATGCAGAGCTTAAGGGAGCTTATCCAAGTTTTTGATAAACATGTACAATTCATGCCCAAATTACTAGCCATGATTATGTTTGAGATGCTGAGAAATAAGCTTGAGCCCTAGGTGAGGCTTGTGCCTGAGTTTTATACAGGTACAGAACTCTTCAGATAAGATGGCTCAATTCATATGAGGCATCTGAGGTTTAGCCGACGCGACCGAGGCTGTCAAAGATTTAGCCGATGTGATTTAGACTATCAGAGATTTAGCCGACGCGATTCAGGTCATCTGATATTTGGCCAACGTGTATGAATCTTTCCGAATTCAGCTGGGACATATTCATGAGAGAAATGAAGGCTTGTACCCTAATAATAATGTCTCTGCGAGACTTCGGCTCATTTTTCTTTAACCAACGTATCTTGCAGAGATGTGCTAGGATTCAATTATCCGTATAATGGGGCCGACATGACCAATGTATCACGAAAGGATGTTCTAGGAGTCTGTCGAAAGGGCACAAAGGTAGAATAATCAGCGTATCTTGCAGGAATGTCCTATGAATTATTCTGAAGCATCGCTAAGTCGAGTCAGATCATATAACAGACATGACCAGTTGTTTGTGGGTGAAAACTATTTCTGTTGTGTTTGGTAATTTTGGGTGTGTGGATGAGAAACGAATCTAAACCCTATATAATGCACTACATGGGAGTACTTTTGATTCGAGGGATCAATCTGTACAATCACGACCTAAACCAAGAAATGGTCGTTCCAGGCTTGCTTCGGTCACAAAGTGAAGTAGAAGGGTTGGTCATAGGGAGGGAAGCGAAGAAAGTGTTGGGACCATAATGGTTAATTCTGAAGATGTGGCTTGTTTTATGACTTGTATCAGAAAGTGGAACTGGCTTGCAAAGTGAAAAGCTATCAGTTCTTGGTGATTTCTGGATACTATGTTGTTGCCGACCAAAAACTTGTTATTTAGTGGAAATAGGTGAAGCCTATTTATACAAGTCATATTGAAATGTACCCTGGTCTCGTAGGAAGTGGAAACGATTGAGTGCTAGAAGAATATAGTAACGTGTAATCGTCAGACGTTATGCTTCCATGATAAAGGAAGTGAATTTGTGTAACCGTCAGACATTATGCTTACATCATTAAGGAAATGAATTTGTTTACACCGTTACTTTTCACCACCACTAATTGTCCCGCTTCATGACACTTTCTTGTAACGGGCGCATTGCACTTCGCACGCTGTAAACCGCCAGACCAATACCCTGATGAGCATCCCCCAGTTTGTGACATTTTTGATTTCTCGAGTGTTTCCGTGGAAAAAATGTAGCACTTGGCTACTTGTGGCAAGTCAAAGTCAAGGGACTTACCGCAGGAAAATAACACATGATGCTATTAGGCTTAGTTTTGGTTGGTCGCCTAAAACTTGCCACATGTTTGTCAGTTCGATGGCGAACTTTGATGGCTGCAATCACGTCTCATCAAGGAAGGTAGTCATTGATTATGGATACCTTGTGTTGGCACCTAATAATAGCGCAAGGGAATTTTGGTATACGCCAGTGGTAATGTAGCATGGCTGGCATGTCTCGTGCATGCTAGTGGCACGGTGGTGCAAGTGGCGCCTGGCGTAGCCATGGCCACTAGATTTAGGTGGTTGGTCTCCTGAAACTTGCCACAAGCCTGTCAGTTCGGTGGCGAACTTGGATGGCTAAGATTACATCTCACGAGGAAGGCCATATCTCGTTGTATAACAAAGTGGCATCATTGGCATAGTGGTGCCCGGCGTAGTGGCATGCCAGTGGCGTGTCCACGCCTGAGGCGTTGTAGCATGTCCAAAATTAGGATTTGGATTTGTGGACAAAGTTAGGGCTTGGCGGCGTGGCCAAGGCTAGAGTTTGGCGGCGTGGATAAATTTAGGGCTTGACGACATGGCCAAGGCTAGGGTTTGGCGTCGTGGCCAAAGTTAGGGCTTGACGGCGTGGCCAAGGCTATGGTTTGGCGCCTTTGCCAAAGTTAGGGCTTGGCGGTGTGGCCAAGGCTAGAATTTGGCGTCGTGGTCAAAGTTGGGGCTTGGCGCCGTGGCCAAGGCTGAAGTGGCTCGTGGCATGTTGTGGACTATGACCAAAAATTAGGGTTTTAGCCAATGCTACTGAAGCAAAAGTCTTGTTTCGATCATGAAATCCTAATTGGACTCCGTTATGGTATTGGCCACGAATGGAAAGAGTATTAGCACGTGGTGGCGCCATTTGTAGCACATTGGCATGTTACTGCGGCAGAGTGGCATGTTGGCATGCCGCTTGATATGTGCTTGTGACAGGGTGTGTTTGGATTTCCAGTATAGTATGGTGGCGCGGCAGGGTGCATTTGGCCTTTAATGTATGGTGGAAAGTTTAGAGCGACTTTATTCGTCAAGAAAAGGGGATAGCCAAACATAAGGCGCGACCACACCTTTAGTGCATGTGGCACATTTAAAGTGACCTGATTGGTCGGAAGGAAGGGGAGGGCCGGCCAAGAATGGGCGCGTCTACACTTCTTGTGTGAGTATGGCGGCTTTAGAACATCCTGATTGGTCGATGGGAAATTGGGCCCGCAAGTATGGGCCCATACACAAATTATGTGTGTGTGGCGAGTTTAAAGCGACCTGATTGGTCGAGGGAAATAGGGCCGGTTTAGGATGGGGCGTGGTTAATGACAAGTGACGCCAGCTGGCCTAAGGCATGGCCATGCCTCCCTTTGCTGTTGCGGCTCCATGTTTTATGATTCTGGGCAAGGTTTTTCCCCTACTAATCCATGTCGGATTAATTTCCTAGTTTTCCTAGGCTTACTTTCGACAAGCAAGGTCTGGTATATTGTGCAAGGCGCAAAAGTAATTGATTGAATCGTATGTGTTGACACAGAGTTCTTTATGTTTATTTCCAGAGAGCAGCATGCTTTCTGATTGAATACCTTATGCAAAGACCTTATCCTTGATATTTGGAAATTCGTGCTACTCTGCTGCGAGTGAACACAAATTGTCATGCCATATCAACATTAAGGGTTCATCCAGGGAACACAGTATAGAAAACATTCATATAAACTTATATTAAGCGCAAGGCGCCGAAATTTACAGAACATCTGGGATGGTTGTTACATGCACCAGTCTGGATAAATTTCATGTAAATGTATTGAGTGGCTCAATAAATATACCAGTGGAGAGGTTAACACTCGTGGCTCCGTTTCCTTACAGAGTGACGTCACATCAGATGCAAGGTTTTACAATTTTAACCCTAGGCTGAAGACCACCATCAACATTAAGTCCCTTGCTTAGCACGTAACAATGGCGTTGTTGCGGGGTAAGCATGAGATGGTGACATACAAGAGTAAAATCGAAAGGGAAAGACGTGAAGAGATTGCCATGGAAATTCGACTAACCTTTGGTGGAAGGCATGAGGAATCTGTGATCCTTATGTTGGCGGCTCTACGTAATTATGACTTGGCCATAAGGTGTTGGCGTCAGCGCTAAAACTTTGGCTACTGATTGGAAGAAATGGCACAACTGGCTAGGTCACGGACGTATAGAGATAGCACTTGGCTTCAGTCCATGGAATGATGGAAACTGGATTCAGTCCGTGGAACGGTGAAAACAATACTTGGAACTTTGGCTACCAAACAGTGAAGATGGAGCCGGAACTGAAAAGGCGAGGGTACCCCAAATATACCTCAATCTATTACTTTTCCTTCCTATAAGTCCTTTCCCCGAAAGTGATTGTCTATGGACTGAGTCGAGATAATACAACAAATCAGTTCACACTTTGTGTGATCGTCTATTGATACGAGATCGAGACAATACAACAACAAAGTGTGTTTACTTGATACAAAGGTTCGGACTTAACCAAACTCAATAGGATTCACGTATCAAGTAAATATGAATTAACGTTTGTGCAATTTACTTTAATTATAATAAAACAATTATAATGCGGAAATATAAAGAAAATGACACAACAATATTTTGTTAACGAGGAAACCGCAAATGCAGAAAAACCCCGGGACCTAGTCCATAATTGAATACTCTCAGGATTAAGCCGCTATACAAAATAAACCAACTTCGTATAGTTGAGACCAAGCAACTAAACCTATAGTTCACCTAGTTTCATCTGTATTCCCATGCCTCCAACCTGTAAACAAGTCACATACTTGGACCAATTCCCTTGGTTCGTATTCTAAACATTAAAGTAACAACAAATCAGTTTGGTATCAACTCTCTTCAACCAAGTGATATGAGTTGCACAAAGGTTCCCTTGTTTATCTTAACGTAAACTCCTTTGGCAGGTTCCAAGATATATCTTATATTCAATCATCCAAAGGCAATCATTAAGATTAAGCCAACAACACTCTTCAACCAAGTGATATGTGTTGATGTCGATCTTCTTCAACTATTCTATCAAAATACCCAAAAAGATAAATTAATTATAGTCGGATCCTCTTTTTTCCAAACAAGTATTGTGCACACCAAAGATTGTGAAAAACAAGTCAGAAATCTTCAATATCTTCTTTGTCTTCAAATCTTCTTAGATCTTCAATAAACATCTGCACACTACTACTTGAATCTCTTGTGATTAATCACACAGAACGGAGTCTGTTAACAATGGATTATCACAAGATCGTCTTTAGATCTAACAACAGTCTAAAGATCCCTGTCGAAACCTTGAACTAGTTTGAGTGAATCTTATATCAGAAGAGAAGATTCTCAGGCATAAAAAAACTAGGTGCAATCAAAGTTCAACGACCGTTAGTCAATCAAATCAATACGAAAACTAAAGATAAACCGCAATATCTAGTTTCCCACCAACGGGTCGCGCTAGAGCTTCTCAATCCCAAAGAAGACTTTAAATTGAGCGGCCGTAAGAGATTTCACCTAATTAGATTACTATCCTCTCTGATAGGCGGCTTCACCAGTAACAAATACAAAAGAGTAAGTCTAATGTTACGCATGATTAGTTTGCTAGAAATGCAAAATCAAAGTATTTATAGACAAGGAAGTTTGGACACCAAGGAATTTCCAAAACCGAAAATATACTCAAGATATTTTTCCATATTAACCCAAATTCGGTTTTCATAATTCCTGTGAATGCACTATCCAAAAATAATGATCGAAATCTCCTTAGAAAATCTTTAATTAGCAAATGCACATTACTAATTCTTATTTTCCATATATAATTAAAAACCCTTAATTAAAAAGATTCTTAACTTATTTAAATTCGATCTTGGGATTAAATTCCTTCTTAGCCATTAAGGAATATCTTTGAACATTATAGAATAAGCATTAATACACCGTGTTCAAAGTGTGACGACATCTTACTCTTGCAAGTCTTTTCCATGCTTTCTCACTTGAAACCGATTTTACCACACTTCCAAACAAGTTTAGAATTGGTTCATCTGACTTTAAAGAACTATGTGATTTATCAAGTACAACTCAATCACAACTCATGGGTTTACGGTTCTACCAAAACAAGTTTCGGTTCTACCTCCATGTGAGTACTGTGCATAGTTACACTAGCTTACCAAATATACGACTGACTAGGTACTAGGATCGGTTCCCCACATATATTTGGTATCTAACTTGTATGCACTGCACATGTCCATAGGATCGGTTCCCCCTTCCCAAAAACGTGTTGCACATGTTCATAGGATCGGTTCCCATTTCTTCCATAAACCTTGCTGCACCTCATACAAGGATTGGTTCCCCTTGTGATGCAATGCACCTCTTACTGGGATCGGTTCCCCTTCTCCCAGTAATAAGTTCAGACACTCACAACCCGATCATACCACAGGTGATTACTTAAGATCGGTTTCACTAATAAAAGTCATACCAATACAAAAGTCAGACCTCATGTGAATAGTTTTACCAAGAATACAAACAAGTCATGAGCGGTTATACTAATCACACATATTGGTCGTTCATAAGATATGCAACGAAGAACATCCCCAATAACGCCTGGCGATTTCCTTTTCGGTTCACAACATATATCATGAACTTACTTCCTTAAAACACATGTAAAAACATTATTTCCTAGGATGAAATCCTCACCTCATACCCATACACAATAGCATTCATACGATTATGTCGATGTCTTATATACAAAGTTTAATGGTTAAGTAAGAAACTTCATATTGTATTCCTTAATACTATGTCTATCTAGAGTGTTTATGCTTCGCAGTTTTATGTTTTCAATATGCACGACTTGAAAGATACGTTAGGGAATAAAATAGTTCAGTCAAATATCACTAACCACAAGTAGAAGGATGATGTTGTCGTTGTAGCTCCGCACTTTGTCGCTTATTCAAGTCTTCGCAATACTTATAATGTCTCACCCTAATACTTTCAAGCTAACCTATATGAAGTTGACTCTAGTACATTTAAATCGAGCGACTCTTAAATAAGTTTTGGTTCACTAAAATATGACAACCAAACTTGACATACCAACGCTTGGTGGGTTCAACCGAGCAATGCTCTAACAATCTCCACCTTTGTCAATTTTAGTGACAAAACTCTTACAATCATATGGATAAGAAAATTACAAGAGTTCTTTACACATATGCTTTATTCTCGAATTCAACAACACATAACCTGCATTAATTCAATCCTTAAAATGCCGTTGTTGACATTATAATAACAAAGCTCATACTCCCCCTAAAGGTGAGATAGGTAGATTTTCAATCCGCACGTCTTTGTTATCCCAATCATATGATATGTTACTCCCCCTTAGTCTATGCTTTTCCTCATTCGTTAGATAAACGTTCAAGCACCATTGTCCTCTTCCATAGTGACACCAATCAACCATAAATTAATACCAGCATCACTTGTTTACTCCATATATTTCTCCCCCTTTTTGTCACAAAAATGACAATGATGCGAACAAATAAAGGACAACACAAAAAGGATCTTACAAATCTCAAAATAGACTTGCAACCTGTTGAGTCAAGCACAAGGGTTCCACATACAATTTTTGATAACCAATATCAAAACCGAAACTACAAGGTAATCACGTTTTGATATGTTATCATGGAAATAATTACCCGAAGCAATTTTCCCAACTAGTTTATCAAACCAAAAATCAACTAAGCAATTTAGTTCCTTTGCTAAACTGATTGCATAAATACAACTGCTTCATTCGATAAGACCAAAAGAAAGATAAACTCTATTTTTCTTATCAGGTTATAATTATCCATATAACTTAGACCTTTAGATTTCAAACAAGCCAAATACTAGGTTAGTTAACTAGCATTTCCTTGTTTAGGCTTTTGGATAGACTTGAATAACCGAAACCTCCACTTTGATAAGTCTAACTAAGATCAGAGTTAACTTAGTTTATCTTATCCGGAATCAAATTGGACTAAACAACTCGTCCCATCAACATATTCATTCGTTAAGCCATAAATAATTCATACAAACCAATAAATCAACTTGCATAATTATTCACCTCAACCGGATGCAATTGAAACAACACACATAAGTCAAAGTTTCACTATTGCACCGAAATTTTGCAAGCTTAAGCAATTGATACTACACAATAAAGAAAAATAACAATTGTTTTACTTAACTGGAAGCAATTGAATTAATATAGACATTAAAGCACCGCAATTGCACCAAATTTTGTAAGTCTAAATTATTGATATCACACAAACAAAGCAAGATAACAAAAGTTTTACTTAACCGGAAACAATTGAATAACACACACATCCATACATTCATAATGGAATAAACACACCAATGGTACCAACAAATTCTTTTAAGAAAAAGCAATATATATATCAAATAAAAATAGGATTTTCTTAAAACAGGAAAACAATTAACTAACAAGATTGTTACCTCAATTTCGCATCCAACTTCTCCAAATATGATTTCATCGCTTTCTTCTTCCGAGAGAATTGATATCGAAATACCATTATGTTGTCATTCTCATGCCAAAAAACAAAAGAATAACAACAACCAACCTTTACCAGAGAAAGGTTGAAAATCGGTTTTAACAATTGCAAGCAAAAGTTGAAAACCGTCGAAACACATATGCTTTTATGCTAAACCAAAACCGATTCAACATATTGTGACTTTTTCACATATTGTTTCTACATGAATCCCTTATGATCCTTTGATAAAGCCTACCAACTTGGGCTAGAACTTAATCCTGCTAAATCAAAAAGTCACCCGAACCATAAGGGTACACAACATATTATGAGATCGAATATCAAGGTAATAAAACCGAAATAAAACATCTCATACTCATACATAGCAAATAAATAAAGCATTAAAGTACCGGCTATGTAAGTCAAAACTATCACAAGAAAAATTATAAATCAAATAATTTTATTCATAATAGTTTTAATCAATAGACTTATACAATCAATGAAGGCAATCAAAAATTGATGTCTATTTTTCTTGATTAAGTATTCTAAACTTATTCATCCTTATTATCTTATGTTTCCATGATTTCATCAAGGTTATCTTCATACACTTCAAGATTGTTAGAAAGTGTACCAATATTTTGAAGATCATGAAAATCTCTAAACGATGCCCAGCAGACAACATGATAGATAATTTCTTTTCGAGTAATAGCAGATAATTTCTTCAGAAGTTCCTTCCTTCCTATTAGCTCAAGAACTCCTTCACATAGGCTTGTAGCTCTTATCTCATAGAGAGATTTCATAATCTGATATGAACATAAATCAGAGCACATCTCGAATCTTCCTTTATTAAAGGAATCCAAAACACTTTCTACTTCCTGGATACAATATTCTCCTACAAATTCACTGTATGATCTTTTATTTTCAGTAAAACGGATTACATGAATCTTCTTAATTAAAAGATCATGAAATCTACATGAGTATATCAAATTTGATATATCAGTATTTAAGTCCTTCATTGTAAACATTCATGAAGAATTCGATTTTAAGATACTTTAACCACTTATAAAAGGAAACCTTTTATACAAAGAATTTTTTGAAATCTTTCTCAAAAAGGAATAACAGAAATATCCCATTTTTAAACAAATTTCTATAACACAACCGTGTTTGGGACCAGATAAATTTGTTCTTTTGTAACAGTGTATTATTTTTTACTGTTCTTTCTGTCTCACATTCTTAAAAATGATATATCATCACAATCAAAGAGTGGTTCAGAGATTTTTCCTTTTAAAGGAAGAGAGACAAAACTTGTCTGCTTAAAGTTACTTTTCGTACACCCCTTTTTGAACCTTTTTGATGTAAACTGAGTAGACCAAGGATTGGCAAGATAGTTTTTTTGTTTGCTTGTCAAGGCATACCGAACAAAGGTCATTCTTCTTAATTCCTTTGTAACAAAATTGAGAGCCTTTTGCATTTTATGAATCTTGCACCCCTTCTGTATATGATTTTTACTGCCACAAGAATAACAATATCAGGTATAAGAATTATGATGTGGATTGTTACCTATTTGTGTACGCTTGTAGAATGCTCCTTCTTATTTCTCTACTCTTTAAGGTTTCTACTTCTTTCTTTTATTATGATCTTTCTTCTTCGGATCTGAATGATCATCGCCTGTTTGTTTGTCCTTAGAATTTCCTCCATTATGTTGAGTATCTTCTTTTAGATAATCATGTGTTAGAGTACACTCGGATTTGACAAAATTTATTTCATTGTTAGGAACTACAGTATTATTACCTTCGTATCATAAACCACGTGTGTCTCTGTGACTTCTTCCTATATCCAATAAGGAAGATAAGTTGTTTGAACTTTCATTAAGTTTCCTTAGCATAGAAACTTCTTCTTTTAATGAAGTATTTTTATCAAGAGTAGAGTTAAGAGTTTCCTCTAGACCTTTTATATTGGAAAGAAAACCTCCTTCATTTTCTTTGAAGAGCTCCTGTTGAGAGTTCAATTCTGCTTTAGAATTATTAAGCTCTTTTTCTAACATACAAATCTTTTCTTGAGATTTCTTCAGATCACTTTTACAAGTTTCAACATGATCACGTTCAGTAATCATTCTTTCATTATGATCACTCGCTTGCTGTGTGATTTCTTCCCTTAGAAGCTCATTCTCCTTATAGAGAATTTCAACCTTTAAGGTTAACTCTTGTTCTCTCTTAAGTGTAGAGATAAGTTCTTCAGAGATATAAAGAAATTGTTTGCTGAATTCCTTTATTTCAGAAGTTTTCACACTTGATCTTTCATTCGAAATATCAATCATGGACTTCAAAAATATCTCGTTCGAGAACTCATCAATTGAGTAGTTTGAAGAGTATTCTTCTTTTGAGCATATGCCTTGCAATTCGTTAATTGAGCCTTTCTTAAGATTTCGCTCTCGCATGACTTTACTTTGCTCCATATCTTATAGGATGGATCGCACCAACCACAGATTGTTAGATCTTTTTCGTGTTTTCCTGCTCTGATACCAATTAAAAAGGCGAGGGTACCCCAAATATACCTCAAGCTATTACTTTTCCTTTCTATAATTCATTTCCCCGAAAGTGATTGTCTATGGACTGAGTCGAGACGATATAACAAATCGGTTCACACTTTGTGTGATCGTCTATGGATACGAGATCGAGACAATACAACATCAAAGTAAATAGGAATTAACGTTTGTGCAATTTACTTTAATTATAATAAAACAATTATGATGCGAAAATATAAAGTAAATGACACAGCAAGATTTTGTTAACGAGGAAACCGCAAATGTAGAAAACCCCCGGGACCTAGTCCATAATTGAATACTCTCAGGATTAAGCCGCTATACAAAATAAACCAACTTCGTATAGTTGAGACCAAGCAACTAAACCTATAGTTCACCTAGTTCCGTCTGTATTCCCATGCCTCCAACCTGTAAACAAGTCACGTACTTAAACCAATTCCTATGGTTCGTATTCCAAATAGTAAAGGAACAACAAATCAGTTTGGTATCAACTCTCTTCAACCAAGTGATATGAGTTGTGCAAAGGTTCCCTTGTTTATCTTAACATAAACTCCTTTGGCAGGTTCCAAGATCTATCTTATATTCAATCATCCAAAGGCAATCGTTAAGATTAAGCCAACAACACTCTTCAACCAAGTGATATATGTTGATGCCGATCTTCCTCAACTATTATATCAAAAAACCCAAAAAGATAAATCAATTATAGTCGGATCCTCTTTTCCCAAACAAGTATTATGTACACCAAAGATTGTAAAAACCAAGTCAGAAATCTTCAATATCTTCTTTGTCTTTAAATCTTCTTAGATCTTCAATAAACACCTGCACACAACTACTTGAATCTCTTGTGATCAATCACACACAGAACAGAGTCCGTTAACAATGGATTATCACAATATCGTCTTTAGATCAAACAACAATCTAAAGATACCTTTTGAAACCTTGAACTAGTTTGAGTGAATCTTATATCAGAAGAGAAGATTCTCAAGCATAAACAAACTAGGTGCAATCAAAGTTCAACCACCGTTAGTCAATCAAATCAATACAAAAACTAAAGATAAACCGCAATATTTAGTTTACCACCAACGGGTCGCGCTAGAGCTTCTCAATCCCAAAGAAGACTTTAAATTGAGCGGCCGTAAGAGATTTCACCTAATTAGATTACTCTCTTCTCCAATAGGTGGATTCACCAGTAACAAAGACAAAAGAGTAAGTCTAATGTTACGCAGGATTAGTTTGCTAGAAATGCAAACTCAAAGTATTTATAGACTAGTAAGTTTGGACACCAAGGAATATCCAAAACCGAAAATATACTCAAGATATTTTTCCATATTAACCCAAATTCGGTTTTCATAATTCCTGTGAATGCACTGTCCAAAAATAATGATCGAAATCTCATTGGAAAATCTTTAATTAGCAAATGCACATTAATAATTCTTATTTTCCATATATAATTAAAATCCCTTAATTAAAAAGATTCTTAACTTATTTAAATTCGATCTTGGGATTTACTTCCTTCTTAGCCGTTAAGGAATATCTTTGAACAATATAGAATAAGCATTAATGCACCATGTTCAAAGTGTGACGACATCTTACTCTTGCAAGTCTTTTACATGCTTGCTCACTTGAAACCTATTTACCACACTTCCAAACAAGTTTAGAATTGGTTCATCTGACTTTCAAGAACTATGTGATTGATCAAGTACCACTCAATCACAACTCATGGGTTTACGGTTCTACCAAAACAAGTTTCGGTTCTACCTCCATATGAGTATTATGCATAGTTACACTAGCTTACCAAAGATACGACTGACTAGGTACTAGGATCGGTTCCCCACATATATTTGGTAGTGTTGATGGTGTATTTTATTTCAGGGCTAAAATTGTAAAACCAATTTTTGTGCCGACAATCTGCAAAGGATAAAGCTATTTGGTAAGTGAGCAATGCTTCTCCGATTTATTAATTTACCTATAATGGAGCATGTAGCAACAATCCCCAAGTATTCTGTGAATTTCGGTATTATTAATTAATGCATAAAACGCCTTGTATTTCATGTGTTGTTCTCAGCAGAACTCTCATTGTTGGTGCGGCATGATTACTGATTGTTACTCTCAGCAGAGTAACATGAATATCCAAGTATCAATAGTGAGGCATACACGAAATATCCATACAGGCTACACCATTCTCTAACAAAGAGAATCATCTCTCGGTGTGTTATACTAACACGATCGAGCATATTGGAATATGGACTGATCACATTAGTCTCAGAAATGATCACGACCATCCAATTTCACCAACATGATTGGACGGCTTAGGTCGGATCCATAACCCTCAGGCAGGTATTGGAATATTCACCACCGGCCCAATACGGACCCCGCATGGTCGGCCTCCCCAAAAGGGTAGCATAGCTTGCTAACATGTCCAGCCAAAGCAGCGCGGACGTGAAACCCTAAATTAGGGTTTGCGGTAGGGCTGTCAATGGATCTGGGTCCTCCCGGGTATCACTAGACCCGAACCCTACTTATAAAGGTCGGGTCCGGTTCTGAGTCCGGTTCCAAAATTTGTGGACCCAGAACCGGACCCGTTTAAAGTCCCGGGTACCCGTCGGTTCCGGGTACCCGTTGGGTATTAAAAAAACTATAAAGAAAATCTTAAAAACTTAATTTCTTTCTCTTTTTAACTTGAATCTAAATTATTTAAAAAAAATATATATTATTATTTCTTTATTAGTGTACTAAATGAAGATTAAATGTAAGAAAAAAATGGAAAAAAAAAATCAAAGCCGAAACTAGCAAAATACCTATAATTTTGTTAAAATAATGAATAAAAGGATTAATAACCAGGTACCCATTACCCGCGGGTACCCGACGGGTATTACCCATTTGGACCCGTTAACATTCGGGTCCAATCGGGTAATTACCCGTCGGGTCCTAAGTAACTAATGGGTCCAACTTTAGGACCCAGAACCGGACTCAAATTTAGCGGGTCCGGTTCCGGGTAATGGGTGCCCATTGACAGCCCTAGTTTGCGGCACATTAAATGTGTCGCAAAACTGTCTAAACCATCCATCTTCGCAGGCATAGATGGAGGGTATAGATGTAGATTCAAAGGGCCCAGACCATGTCAACACAAACACCGTGGGCACGACTAAATATATGACCGATCGGTCAGGACTAGGGCTGTCAATGGGTTCGGGTCCTCCCGGGTATCACTAGACCCGGACCCTACTTATAAAGGTCGGGTCCGGTTCCAAAATTTGTGGACCCAGTATTAAAAAAACTATAAATAAAATCTTAAAAACTTAATTTCTTTCTCTTTTTAACATGAATCTAAATTATTTTTAAAAAAATATATTATTATTTCTTTATTAGTGTACTAAATGAAGATTAAATGTAAGAAAAAAAATCAAAGCCGAAATTAACAAAATACCTATAATTTTGTTAAAATAATGAATAAAAGGATTAATAACCGGGTACCCGACGGGTATTACCCGTTTGGACCCGTTAACATTCGGGTCCAATCGGGTAATTACCCGTCGGGTCCTAAGTCACTAATGGGTCCAACTTTAGGACCCAGAACCAGACCCGAATCTAGCGGGTCCGGTTCCGGGTAATGGGTACTCATTGACAGCCCTAGTCAGGACCAACTATAGTTGGTCGTTCCAGTTCGTGCGCCTAAAAAAGGCATGACACACTGCCGGTGAAACCCTAATTATGGTTTGAACAATCGCGAGCGTCCATTTTCACCTGATCGAATGGAGGGTCTAGGAGTCTATTAAGCATGTCCAGTGAGTATCAACGTGATCACCGCGTGCCCATCTATATCCACACCCGATCGTCCAAGGCATATCATGCCTGGTTGCCTCGATTCGCACGCTCAAACTAGGCGTGGTCACACCTCCCAATCGCAAACTAATCTCGACCACTCAACTTTGACGGACAAATTGAGTGGCTTAGATCACGTTTCTACGGGATATTAAGGTAAGGATATGTACACCAGATCACCGTATGTATACCAGACTAATCATCCAAGACCGACCAAGCTTGTTCGTCTCGAAACACGCGCCCGAAGTAGGCATGACGCGCGGATTTTGCGGCACCTGATTTCTGTCGCAAATTGATCTCGACCACTCAACTTCACTTGACTAATTGAGTGGCCTAGATCACACTTTCACAAGACAATGAGGTATGGGTGCCAACACCGTCATGCCGTCTACACGCATGCACGATCGACCTGGCCAAAATCGTGTCCCAAGCTTGGATTCGACCAAGCTGAAGAGTGATGCTTGCGCACCTCCTCATAAACCCTTATTCCACTAACGGTCACATATGAGTGTCTCAAAGATCATCTTGTCCGTTCAACTTCACCTTCTTGGTTATACAACCCTAGTCAGGAGTTAACTGGTCAATGAGGTGTCGCGATGATTATCATCCGTCACTATACCACACCATGTGGTAGGCCAAGAGAGGACTTGCTTGTGCATCCTCCAAACCATCACATGAAGTAGGATGGACATGATGCTATTTTAATACGCTCAACAACGATGCTTCATACATGCTGAATATATTCGATGTATTACCTGCATAGAATGCACACGATATTTCATAAATATCGACTTCCTAAATAACTTAGTTATTTAATCCAGCATCACATGCTGATTTATGTGGGTCCAACGATCCACACTCGAGACATCAATCATGTCACAAACTGGGGGATATATACTGGGGTATTGGTCTGGCGGTTTACAGCGTGCAGTGTACAACGCGTCATCACAAGAACGTGTCAGGAAGTCATGGACGGTTAGTGATGATGGGAGAAGTGGGCAAGACTGATCGTGTAACACTAACACACGCAACTCCACTACTCCATCACTCCATTTTCTCCACTTCCCACGAGAGATGTGGGTTAGGCTCAAAGACTTGTATAAATAGGTTCTCCTACCTATTTTCCAAACAGGTACAAGACAGACATAAACCAATTGTTGATACAACGTATTCAAACACCCAGAGCCGATTGCTTACATTATTGCAAGCCAGTTTGGTATTCTGATACAAGTCATAAATAGCCTACACCTTCACAATCTCAACACCTTCTTCTCTTCCCTCCCTAAGATCAACCCCATCTCCTTCACTTTGTGACCAAAACAAATCTGGAATGACCATTTCTTGGTTTAGGCCAGAATTATATAGATTGATATCTCGAATCAAAAGCACTCCCGTGCAGTGCATTTGTTTAGGGTTTAGATTCATTTCTCATCCACACACCCAAAATTACCAAAACCATCAGAAATAGTTTCCCCTCCATAAATAATTGGCGACCACAGTGGGAGATTAATCTCTCGGTTGTGGAGTCAATTTCTTCAATACCCAATCCTATTTGGCCGATTTCAAAATGGTTAATCTTAGGAATCCCCCAACAATTTCAAATTTCGGTCGAAGCTCCTCCAATGAAGATACCCCTCTTCCCAATGGTGTATTTGATGGTGTAACCAAAAGAATCCCAATTTGACCGAGTTAGCACGGGTGCAGGAGATTCACACGAAGAACATGGACCTGATCAAGGAAACGATAAACGACATTCTCGATCTCCTCATCAAAATGACATCAGATGTGAGTGTTTCTCCTGTCATAAAGATTTCTACATTGGGGACTGATCCTTGCAACGACCCTCCTCAAGTCAATAGTTTCACTATGAACCAGAGGCCAATGGATCAGGAAGCGGTTTCTCTAGTGGAAAGTTTATACGAACTCTTATACCTCTCGAAGATTCAGCGAGTGAAGACGTTCGCTACAATCAACCAGATAGCCCTAGACATGTATTTAACTCCTTTGCATCCAGAATCCTCAAAAGCGTCATAGATGTCTATAAATAACGTTTCGTTTACCGAAGAAGACATGATGGCAGAAGAAGGTCACAACCGGGCTCTACACATTACAGCACACATCAAGGATTCAGATTTCAAGATGTCCCTCATTGACGGGAGCGTCTTTGAATGTGATTATTCTCAAGACACTCAGGATGTCCAAGGTTCGCCCAAGCAAGATCATGCGATAACCTACCACGATGACAGACTCTGAAGTAAACCAAACTAACATATACGGGTGGTAGAGATCAGGTTCGGGTCAGCAACAAACCCTAGTGCTGAAAACGCCCATGATGTCAACTCCCATTCCAGTAACATCGATGTACCACCTGTTAGCATGATCAATATCAGCAACGTAGGAAGCGTTCCCTCAGGCGTTACACCTTCGATCACCAGAGCCATATCCGCTGCCGCCACACTACTTCATGTCAAGGATCGTGATCGCAGCCAGCCAAGTTGCTGCCAAGAACTGATGTTGCTCGTTTTGTTGATACTAGCCAGAGCTTCACCATAGCAACAAACATTACAAAGAATTTTTCGTCCATGTGATGTTCCAAGCATCCCAACATCGCATTCAGGAGAGTACAATAAGCTTGTATCAAATCACAGAGGCATGGATTTAAGGTGGTACAACCAAAGTAAGCTACACTTGGGGATTGAAGCCTCCTTCAGGTTTAGAAGCTTAAACGGAGTCACCGCTTTACCAGCGAATGCAATGGGATCACATCTTCCACGAGAAAATAAACTCAGGATAATTACACATGGGACTTTTGTCACGCTGCTTACTCACGGGAGAGCCTGATACACTCAAAGCCCAATCATGCGCGAATGACATGCCTAGTAGATACAGAGCTAAGTAACTATCCTTAAACTAAATGTTTTATATATCTATTAGGCATATCAAGTAAATTTAAACCTCTTGGTATTGAGATGTGAAAATTCCTCAACACCACTATTGTGTTGCCAGGCATACTGTCTCAACACTGTATTGTCAGGCATACTTCCTCAACACTGTATTGTCAGGCATACTGCCTCAACACGTTTTCCTCTTGGTGTTGAGACGTGCAAATTCCTCAACACCACTATTGTGTTGCCAGGCATACTGCCTCAACACTATGTTGTCAGGCATACTGCCTCAACAAGTTTTCCTTTTGGTATTGAGACGTGCAAATTCCTCAACACCACTATTGGGTTTCCAGGCATACTGCCTCAACACATTTTCCTCTTGGTGTTGAGACGTGATTGTGTTGCCAGGCACACTGCCTCAACACTGTGTTGTCAGGAATACTGCCTCAACATGTTTTCCTCTTGGTATTAATATGTGAAAATTCCTCAATATCACTATTGTGTTGCCAGGCATACTGCCTCAACAAGTTTTCCTCTTGGTGTTGAGACGTGCAAATTCCTCAACACCACTATTGTGTTGCCAGGCATACTGCCTCAACACTGTGTTGTCAGGCATACTGCCTCAACATATTTTCCTCTTGGTGTTGAGACGTGAAAATTCCTCAACACCACTATTGTTTTGCTAGGTATACTGCCTCAACATTGTGTTGTCAGGCATACTGCCTCAATACTGTGTTGTCAGGCATACTTCCTCAACACGTTTTCCTCTTGGTGTTGAGACGTGAAAATTCCTCAACGCCACTATTGTGTTTCCAGGTATACTACCTCAACACTGTGTTATCAGCATACTGCCTCAACACGTTTTCCTCTTGGTGTTGAGACGTGAAAATTCCTCAACACCACTATTGTGTTGTCAGGCATACTGCCTTAACACGTTTTCCTCTTGGTGTTGAGACGTGAAAATTCCTCAACACCACTATTGTGTTGCTAGGCATACTGCCTCAACACATTTTCCTCTTGGTGTTGAGATATGCAAATTCCTCAACACCACTATTGTGTTTTCAGGCATGCAACCTCAACACACCCTCCTTTTGGCGTTGAGATGTACAAATTCCTCAACACCACTGTTGTGTTATCAGGCATGCTGCCTCAACATATTTTCTCCTTTTGGTGTTGAGACGTGAAAATTCCTTAACACCACCATTGTGTTTCCATGCAAACTGCATCAATACATCTCTCCTCTTAGTGTTGAGATTTCTCAACATTCACCACTGTGTTACCAGGAAAACTGCCTTAACATCTCTCCTTTTAATGTTGAGATTCCTCAACACCCATTATTGTGTTGTCATGCATACTGCCTTAATACAATATAGTGCGGAAGGTTCCACCACCTCAGCACTCGTCTTTGTATTCAAGGATCGCTACACCAACACTACATGGAACTAGTACTCCGTGGCCAAGACAGAAGCGCGCCAGCACAAAGATTGCGGATTGCACACGCCTTTTCCCAAAGGTCAATCGAATTTTCCTGGTAATCTTCTCATGTCTTGCCCTTTCGATTTCTCACCCTTGTTTGTCACCATCTAATGCCTACCTCACAATAGTATAACCATCATGTGCTAGTCAGGGGACTTAAAGTTGATGGTGGATTTTAGTTCAGGGCTAAAATTATAAAACCAATTTTTGTGCCGAAATTCTGCAAAGGATAAGGATATTTGATAAGTGAGAAATGCTTCTCCGCTTTATTAATTTACCAAGAATGAAGCATGTAGCGACAATACCCAAGTATTCTGTGAATTTTGGCATTATTAATTAATACATAAAACGCCTTGTATTTCCTGTGATGTTCTCAGCAGAACTCTCATTGTTGGTGCGGCATAATGACTGATTGTTACTCTCAACAGAGTAACATGAATATCCAAGTATCAATAGTGAGGCATGCACGAAATACCCATACAGGCTACACCATTCTATAACAAAGAGAATCATCTCTCGGTGTGTTATACTAACCCGATCGAGCATATTTGAATTTGGACTGTTCACATTAGTCTCAGAAACGATCACGACCATCCAACTTCACCAGCATGATTGGACGGCTTAGGTCGGATCCATAACCCTCAGGTAGGTATTGGAATATTCACCACCGACCCAATACGGCCCCCGCATGGTCGGACTCCCCAAAAGGGTAGTGTAGATTTCTAACACGTCCAGCCAAAGCAGCGTGGACGTGAAACCCTAAATTAGGGTTTGCGACACATTACATGTGTCGCAAAACATCTCAACCATCCATCTTCGCAGGCATAAATGGAGGGTGTAGATGTAGATTCAAAGGGCCCATACCATGTCAACACAAACACCGTGAGCCTACCTACATACATGATTTATCGGTCAGGACCAACTATAGTTGGTCGTTCCAGTTCGTGCACCCAAACAGGGCATGACGCACTACCGGTGAAACCCTAATTAGGGTTTGAACAATCGCTAGCGTCCATTTTCACCTGATCGAATGAAGGGTCTAGGAGTCGATTAAGCAGGTCCAGTGGGTATCAACATGATCACCGTGGGCCTATCTATCTCCATACCCGACCAGCCAAGGCATGTCATGCATGATTGCCTCGATTCGCACGCCCAAACTAGGCATGGTCACACCTCCCAATTGCAAACTAATCTCGACCACTCAACTTTGCCGGAAAAATTTAGTGGCTTAGATCACATTTCTACGGGATATTAAGGTATGGATGTGTACACCAGCCCACCTTCTGTATACCAAACTAATCGGCCAAGACCGACCAAGCTTGGTCATCTCGAAATGTGCGCCCTAAGTAGGCATGACACGCGTCTTTTGCGGCACCTGATTTCTGTCGCAAATTGATCTCGACCACTCAACTTCACCGGACTAATTTAGTAGACTAGATCTCACTTTCATGAGACAATGAGGTATGGGCGCCTACACCATCATGCCGTATACACGCATGCATGGTCGGCCTGGAAAAAATCGTGTCCAAAACTTGGATTCGACGAAGCTGAAAAGTGATGCTTGCGCATCTCTTCATAAACCCTAATTCCACTAACGGTCGCAGCTGAGTGTCTCAAAGATCATCTTGTCCGTTCAACTTCACCTACTTGGTTATATAACCCTAGTCAGGAGTTAACTGGTCCATGAGGTGTCGCGATGATTATCATCCGCCACTCTACCACGCCATATGGCCGGCCAAGAGAGGACTTGCTCGCGCAACCTCCAAACCATCACATGAAGTAAGCTGGACATGATGTTATTTTAAGACGCTCAACAATGATGCTTCATACATGCTGAATATATTCGATGCATTACCTGCATAGAATGCACACGATATTTCATAAATATCGACTTCCTAAATAACCTTGTTATTTAATCCAGCATCACATGCTGCTTTCTGTGGGTCCCAAGATCCACACTCGAGACATCAATCATGTCACAAACTGGGGGATACATACTGGGGTATTGGTCTGGCAGTTTAAAGCGTGCAGCGCACAACGCGTCATCACAAGAACGTGACAGGAAGTCATGGACGGTTAGTGATGATGGGAGAAGTGGGAAAGACTGATCATGTAACACTAACACACGCAACTCCACTATCCATTTCCCACGAGAGACGTGGGTTAGGCTCAAAGACTTGTATAAATAGGTTCTCCTCCCTATTTTCTAAACAGGGACAAGACAGACAGAAACCAATTATTGATACAACGTATTCAAACACCCAGAGCTGATTGCTTACATTATTGCAAGCCAGTTCGGTATTCTGATACAAGTCATAAATAGCCTACACCTTCACAATCTCAACACCTTCTTCGCTTTCCTCCCTAAGATCAACCCCATCTCCTTCACTTTGTGACCGAAACAAGTCTGGAACGACCATTTCTTGGTTTAGGCCAGAATTGTATAGATTGATCTCTCGAATCAAAAGCACTCCCGTGCAGTGCATTTGTTTAGGGTTTAGATTCATTTCTCATCCACACACCCAAAATTACCAAAACTAGCAGAAATAGTTTTCCCCCCATAAACAGGTATCTAACTTGTATGCACTGCACATGTCCATAGGATCGGTTCCCCCTTCCCAAAAACGTGTTGCACATGTTCATAGGATCGATTCCCCTTTCTTCCATAAACCTTGTTGCACCTCATACAAGGATCGGTTCCCCTTGTGATGCACTGCACCTCTTACTAGGATCGGTTCCCCTTCTCCCAGTAATAAGTTCAGACACTCACAACCCTATCATACCCCAGGTGATTACTTAAGATCGGTTTCACTAATAAAAGTCATACCAATACATAAGTCAGGCCTTATGTGAATAGTTTTACCAAGAACACAAACAAGTCATGAGCGGTTATACTAATCACACATATTGGTCGTTCATAAGATATGCAATGAAGAACAATCCCAATAACGCCTGGTGATTTCCTTTTTGGTTCACAACACATATCATGAACTTACTTCCTTAAAACACATGTAAATACATTATTTCCTAAGATGAAATCCTCACCTCATACCCATACATAATCACAATAGAATTTATACGATTATGTCGATGTATTATATACAAATTTTAATGGTTAAGCAAGAAACTTCATATTGTATTCCTTAATACTATATCTATCTAGAGTGTTCATGCTTTGTAGTTTTATATTTTCATTATGCACAACGTGAAAGATACGTTAGGGAATGAAACAGTTCAAGTCAAGTATCACTAACCTCAAGTGGAAGGATAATGTTGTCGTTGTAGCTCCGCACTTCTTCACTTCTTCAAGTCTTTGCAATGCTTGTAATGTATCACCCTAATACTTTCAAGCTAATCTATACGAAGTTGACTCTAGTACATTTAAATCAAGCGACTCTTAAATGAGTTTTGGTTCATTAAAATATGACAACCAAACTTGACATACCAACGCTTGGTGGGTTCAACCGAGCAATGCTCTAACAGTAAATTTAGCTACCAAATGGTGATGGTGGCGCTGATGGTTTCAGTCTGTGGAATGGTAGAAATGACACTTGGAAGGCTTGCTGGCTGGATCACGGAATGCTGGAGCGGTGGCGCTAACTTAACCATAGAGTTCTGGAGCCATGGAGAGTTAGCCCGACCACGGAGTGCTGGATCCATAGAGATTTTACTTGACCACGGAGTGCTGGAGTCATGGAGAATTGGATTGACCATGGAGCATCGCAGGTTGAGCGATTGGTGTTCCTTGTACTGGTGCGCTGCTGGTTCGGTAATGGAGCGGAAATATTGGCACACTACTTTTTCGGCTATGGAGCATGAGTGTGGTGCGCCTAGTCATCTATTCCCGTTCATGGATCAATAAGGAATCCTTATTCTATTCAAACTCTAGAAATTGCATTCGTATGAAAAGGGGTATCGACCATCTTATGTTTTTGTTGTTCGTTCGGCTCCGTGCTTTCATCTACAACATCTGGCTACTCTTCGTCATTTTTTAGTGGTGGTAGAGTGAGAATTCATGATAACAAAGAAATATCCAATAGTTATAATCAACAGCAAGCAAGCCAAGAGAACTCACGGTAGGTGCTTTCGCATGTATCCACCCAACAGTACCATCTTCTCCAAAATGTGTAATAAGGTTCTGACTCTAGAAGAACGAGTATCTAACCTCTACAGTGAATTTTAAAATTTACCAAACTCCATTGCACTCATGGGACAGATGGATGAAATATATGCTCGGCAGTGATCATGTCTGGGCTAATCTTGAAGAGTGTAGCTGCGTTGTTGATCCTTCCTTACTTTAAGTTATTTGGTGTATGGACTGCTGAGTCGGTGTCTGGAAGGCTTATTATTTTCTTTCTGATTCGGTGATGATATGTTGTGGATGCTTGTATGTTCGACATCTTCCGGAATCGCTAGGTAAAATAGACGAGATGAGAGGCAATCCATTGCCGACGTGCTGCTAATAAGTCTCCAAGGACTTCATTCCAGGAAACATACTTCGAAATATCTTCTGAATCTTGGACTATTATATCGAATGGGATACGATGAGAAGTCCCCAGTTACACTTCTGCCTGGTCATAGATCCGACAGCGTGGCCGGATATGTGAATATCTTTGCGGCATGCTTTTGGAGTCTTTGATGCAGTGCACGGCTTCATGTTGAGAAATTCCTGCAGCTCGTAAAGTTTTATTGCATTTGCTGGTAAGGTGGTTGACGAATTGATTTTCTGGTAAGTTCTATTGCATTTGTCGATCAGTAGGCGGGAGTCGCACTTGATAGCTCTGCATTGTACCCAACTTCTGGCAGCCCGTGCACCCCTTTTATAGGAAATTGGAAATCTAGAAACTTCGAATTCATCTTTGTCGGCGATGCGTGACTTCATGCAGGCCTTGGGTAGGCGGTGTTGAGTTCTAAGTAGGTGATACGGCAAACATGGTGTAGTTGGTATGCCTGGTTTGCTGAGGCTCGACTTTCCTCTTTAATTCTTTACTAACAACAATGCTTATGAATGATTGAGCCAAATTTTGCTTGTTGGTCAGGCTCCTTCCAAACAAGGAGGTGGTGATATCTTTGTACTACATCTTTGAAGAGTGGTGACCTTGTTACGGTCATGACTTCTTGGTTGGTTGTCCTTCTGAGTTGAAAGGTTATCGAAAATGAAGGGATTCCGTGTGTTGAGCCTCAGGCCCCAAGTGTGGTTTTCGTGGTTCTATCTTGTATGATCGGTGAGTTGACCATGATAAAGATATCATCTTGCATCCATACTGGTGACTTTATTACTTCTTCCATGTGAAAATAAAATATGGAGAAGTATGTATTACCTTTGTAGTGGTTGTTGCTATGGTAAAGCTCTGTCTGGTATCAACAAACGAACAACAATAGTTCTTGGCAGAAACTGTGATCGGAAGAGACTACGTTTTCGTGGGAACAAAAAAAAACTGGCAGGCTCTTGGATGGCTACGGTCAAGATGCTTGACATGGAGGAGCGGTGACTACGGGTACAGATCTTGGCAGGAAAGAGTTGTGACGGACCAGAAAATTACGCCTTTGGTGCGTTACTCCGCAGCCCGTAACTTCCCCGATGCGCCATGATGAAGCTACAATCCGAGACTTAAATCTAGGTAAATGCATGTTCATTTGCCCTTGCAAGCATGCTCGTGGAGCATGATGTGGCTATTTAAGATTCCATACTGTTCCAACTTACCCTTGATCCACAAAGGATTTGTTAAGAAAATAAAAACTTTCTTGATACGGCAAAAACGGCCTTCTGAGGCCCTTAACGATGTAATTTGGCTAAATTCTGGTGACCATGTGGATTTATCAACATGTCTTGATCTTTGGGCCATTTCCCATCATAATGGACTTCTCTTAAGCTAAATTACGACACTCGCGGATGCCTACGTACACTTTCCTACTCTAAATAGATCAAGCACATACCGTAGTTCATCCACGAAGGACATAAACTTAAGCCAACACGTTTGCATGGCCGTGGCCAAGCAATAATGGAAATGGCCTAGTCTGTATAGGTTGTTCCGTCGAAATTCATCCAAGTGATGCATCTTTGGTCCGCAATATGGCATAACGATGCCTAAGCATCAAATGCCCTCTTCGCGAGGCTACACAACTATAAATGAGCCTTAGGCATCATTTATACTCTTCCGTCTAAGCTATGAAGCTTACTTGGTGCATAGTCCGCATATGCACCATCAACCAACTACCCCTCCCTATATATGTAAAAATGACATTTTTACAACTTAAATTGGGGGACCAAAAATCATTCTTCAACTCCCCAGGCCGTGATGGCCGCACCTTACCACCCTGGCCAACATCGATGTCCAGCCATGTTGGCCGAACATTGTCAACGCATTGAACAAGGGCCAATGTTCTTTTTTCTCCGAAATGAAAGCTTTGAATGAAGCTTCATCTTGGGCCATATCGCACCTTTTAGCATGCTCCATGCTAAAAACACGTACGGGGTGTTACAATATTCACCCCTTTAAAGAATTTTGTCCCCGAAATTCAAAACAAAAACTATTGTGGACAATCTCTTCGGTTTAGATTCCTGAGAAAAAGTCACATACCAGATGCTCAGAAATCACGGGTTTCTTCAAGTTGTCTTAGAACATCATTTAGGACCTTTTGAGAACACGTCTCATACCGCATGCCCAGTAATCCAAAAAGAGTCAACAACGTCACCAAGAATCTCAATTGGCCAGTGCCAAGAGGATGTCTCGACCAGGTATCCCAAAGGTGCATCCCATACTACACACTCAGGAGTCCCATAAGTTCACAAGGTTGATTCCAACAACATGTAGTACTGTTGGAACATCTTCCAGTTGACCACCGTCCCTGACGGTCATCCAGGTTTCCACTCGTAAGTGGGATGCTAGCCGGGCCTGACAACGCATAGCGTTGGCCAGTTTCCAACGTGTGGGGATGATCAGTCCCATTGTCTATCCACCGTCCCAGATGGTCTTCCGGATATCCACTCGTAAGTAGGGTGCCACTTAGGCCAGGAAAACTCACAGCACATGAACAATCTCAACTCGATTTGCAAAAGTAACTAGCATTGCAGTTACAAACTCTTTCTGCACAAAAGTTTGCCTAATCTCCAACTTTATTTCTCTTTGAAGGAAAAATACTCGTTTGACGAGTCCACTCCGCACAGTCTCTGGTGTTTTCTCAGAACTTGATCTGATACCAACGGTGACGGACCAGAAAATTACGCCTTTGGCGCGTTGCCCCACATGCAGTAACTTCCCCGATGTGCCATGATGAAGCTACGATCCGAGCCTTAAAGATAGGCAAATGCATGTTCATTTGCCCTTGCAAGCATGCTCGTGGAGCATGATGCAGCTATTTAAGCTTCCACATTGTTCCAACTTACCCTTGTTTCGCAAAGGATTTGTTAAGAAAATAAAAAAAATTCTTAATATGGAAAAAACGGCATTTTGAGGCCCTAAACGATGAAATTTGGCTAAATTCTGGTGACCATGTGGATCTATAAACATGTCTTGATCTTTGGTCCGTTTACCATCATAATGGATTCCTCTTAAGCTAAATTACGACCATCTCGGGCCATGGCGTACCTTTTAGCATGCGCCATGCTAAAAACACGGGGTGTTACAGGAGTGGTGGCTACTAGATCTTGAAAGGAATGAGCGGCAGCTACGAGCACGAACCTTGGATGACCACGGACATGAATATTGATGGGCTTTGATAACTATCATATATGAGTTTATTCCCTTTTTTATATTTATTTTCGGTGAAGCGGCGGCTTCGGGAGAGAACGTCGAAGCGGCTCCTGTAGCGAAATGTTGAAGCGGTTCTTGGAGCAAAATCTTAAAGCGTCTTCCGGAGTGAACGTTGAAGCGGAGCGGCTTCTAGAGAGAAACGTTGAAGCAAATTGGCTGCTGGAGCGAAACATTAAAGCGGTTGCTGGAGTGAAACGTTGAAGCGGAGCGGTTTCTAGAGAGAATGTTGAAGCGGCTCCTGAAGATAACTCCAGTGAGGGAACAATTAACCCTTGACTTCGAAAAACGAGATGATACGATACGACATATGGTAAGATGGCACACAAATAGTGCTGGTCGGCAAGTCGTGTTCTTCTCCTCATGGGAAAGAATAAGATTTTTTTGTTTGATTTTCCCTTGCAACTCTTAGAGTCTTGGCGGTTACAATGTTGAAGTTGGAGGCCTCGTCAATCAGCATGCGGTCAAACTCGACACACTTCAAGTGAACAGTGGTTATGAGTCCCCAGTTCCATCTATCAATCGTGTTTTCCAATAGAGGTTGCGGTTTGGGAACGGCTTCGATGGCTGGAAACAACTGCTTTCCTGATACATTGCGGTTGAGGGCTGCAGACATGTCTTGATGCTGCACTTTTGATAAATACATAATCTCACATAAATATTTCATCATAGACTACACGATTTTGTGGACGGAGTCCCCAGAAATCATGCAGCTCATAACGGGAAGAGGGTCTCTGTGAACTCAGGAGGGCTGCTGATATTCTTTGCCTCAATTTTGGAGAAGTCGTTCCTGATCTTCGCATGTGATGAAATTGGATTTCTTATTATTTTCTACTGGGCGTTCAGGAGCAACATGGGCCTCTTCATCTATAAAGACGTGTCCTGCTGAAGTGCTTGTGCCGGATGTTAAAAGTATTTCTCGTCATCTTCATATAAGGTTGACGTGACTCTTGTGGTAGCCACTCCATTAGTGTCTTAAAGAAAATAAGAATGTCTTTCTGAGTCACAGCCATGTCTGTCTGAGCCTTACGAGAATCTTTTATCTTTCCATCAAATCAATAATGGCTCCTTAATTCAGTTTCTCGTCCTGATGGTGGAGTAGCAGTGGCTCTGGTGATGGGAGGTGTAACGCCTGAAGGAACATTTTCCGCACCGCTGGTATTGATAGGTGGCGTGTTAATGCCTCAGGAAGGAACATTAATACCGAGAGTAATTTCAGCGCTAGTGTTTTCAGAATTTGTTGCTGATCCGGACCTGAGTTCTACCATATTGAGATCGGGATTGAAAAATGAAATTTAAAATTAGAAATTGATATTGCAACCGAGAGATTAATCTCCCACTGGGGTCGCCAATTGTTTGTGGGTGAAAATTATTTCTGCTGTTTTTGGTAATTTTGGGTGTGTGGATGAGAAACGAATATAAACCATAAACAATGCACTGCATGGGAGTACTTTTGATTCGAGAGATCAATCTGTACAATCCTGGATTTAACCAAGAAATGGTCGTTCCAAGCTTGCTTCGGTCACAAAGTGAAAGAGAAGGGTTGGTCTTAGGGAGGGAAGCGAAGAAAGTGTTGAGACCAGAATAGTTAATTTTGAAGATGTGGCTTGTTTTATGACTTGTATCAGAAAGTGGAACTGTCTTGCAAAGTGAAAAGCTATCAGTTCTTGGTGATTTCTGGATACTATGTTGCTGTCGACCAAAAACTTGTTATTTGGTGGAAATAGGTGAATCCTATTTATACAAGTCATATTAAAACATACCCTGGTCTCGTAGGAAGTGGAAACAATTGAGTGGTGGAAGAATATAGTAACGTGTAACCGTCAGACGTTATGCTTCCATGATGAAGGAAGTGAATTTGTGTGACCATCAGACATTATGCTTCCATCATGAAGAAAATGAATTCGTTTATACCGTTACTTTTCACCACCACTAATTGTCACGCTTCATGACACTTTCTTGTAATGGGAGCATTGCACGCCGTACGCTGTAAACCTCCAGACCAATACCCTGATGAGCATCTCCCAGTTTGTGATATTTTTGATATCTCGAGTGTTTTCATGGAAAACATGTAGTACTTGGCTACTTGTGGCAAGTCAAAGTTAAGGGATTTACCACGGGAAAATAGCACATGATGATATTAGGCTTCGTTTTGGATAGTTGCCTAAAACTTGCCATAGGTTTGTCAGTTTGGTGGCGAACTTCGATGGATGAGATCGCGTCTCATTGGGGAAGGTAGCCGGTTATTATGGATACATTGTATTGGCGCATGATAATGGCGCAGGGGCGTTTTGGTGTACGCCAGTGGTAATGTAGCATGGCTGGCATGGCTCGTGCATGCTAGTGGCACGGTAGTGCAAGTGGCGCTTGGCATAGCCATATCCACTAGATTTAGACGGCTGGTCGCTTGAAACTTGCCACAAGCCTGTCAGTTAGGTGGCGAACTTGGATGGATGATATTGCATCTCACGAGGAATGGTGGCCATATATCGTTGTATAGCAAAGTGGCGTCATTGGCATAGTGGCGCCTGGCGTAGCCATGACATAGCGGTATGCCAGTGGCTTAGCCGTGGCTTTGTGGCGTGGCCACGCCTGAGGCGTTGTAGCATGTCCAAAACTAGGATTTGGCTATATGGCCAAAGTTAGGGCTGGGCGGCGTGGCCAAGGCTAGGGTTTGGTGCCATGGCCAAAGTTAGGGCTTGGAAGCGTGGCCAAGGCTAGGGTTTGGCGGCATAGCCAAAGTTAGAGCTTGGAGGCGTGGCCAAGGCTAGAATTTGGCGTTGTCGCCAAAGTTGGGGCTTGGCGGCGTGGTCAAGGATGAAGTGGATCGTGGCATGTTGTGGACTATGACCAAAATTTAGGGTTTCGGCCATTGCTACTGAAGCAAAAGTCTTGTTTCGATCATGAAATCCTAATTGGAGTCCGTTATGGCATTGTCCACGAATGGCAAGCGGATTAGCACGTGGTGGCGCCATTTGTGGCACATTGGCATGTTACAGCGGTAGAGTGGCATGTTGGCATGCCGCTTGATATGTGTTTGTGGTAGGGCGTGTTTGGCTTGCCAGTTTAGTATGGTGGCGCGGCAGGGTGCGTTTGGCCTTTAATGTATGGTGGCAAGTTTATAGAAACTTGATTGGTCAAGAAAAGGGGTTGTCCAAACATAAGGCACGGCCACACCTCTATTGCTTGTGGCACATTTTAAGTTACCTAATTGGTCGGTAGGAAGGGGAGGGCCGGACAAGCATGGGAGCGGCTACACTTCTGGTGTGAGTGTGGAGGCCTTAGAACAACCTGATTGGTCGATGGGAAATGAGGCCGACAAGTATGGTCCCAGCCACAATTTATGTATGTGTGGCGAGTTTAAAGCGACCTGATTGGTCGAAGGAAATAGGACCGGTTTAGGGTGGGGCTTGGTCAATGGAAAGTGGCACCAGCTGGCCTAAGGCATGGCCACGCCTCCCTATGCTGCTGCGGCTCCATGTTTTCTGATTCTGGGCAAGGTTTTCCCCCTACTAATCCATGGCGGATTAATTTCCTAGTTTTCCTAGGCTTACTTTCGACAAGCAAGGTATGGTATATTGCGCAAGGTGCAAAAGTAATTGATTGAATCTTATGTGTTGACACAGAGTTCTTTAAGTTCATTGCCAGAGAGCAACAAGCTTTCTGATTGAATACCTTATGCAAAGACCTTATCCTTGGTATTTGGAAATTCTTGCTACTCTTCTGCTAGTGAACACAAATTGTCATGCCATATCAATATTAAGGGTTCAGCCAGGGAACATAGCATAGAAAGCATTCATAGAAACCTATATTAAGCGCAAGGTGCCGAAATTTACAGAACATCTGGGATGGGTGCTACATGCGCCAGTCTGGATAAATTTAATGTAAATATATTGAGTGGCTCAATAAATATGCCAGTGGAGAGGTTAACACTCGTGGCTCCGTTTCTTTACAGAGTGACGTCACATCAGATGCAAGGTTTTACAATTTTAACCCTAAGCTAAAAACCACCATCAACACCAGTGTATCTCGCGATGATGTACTAGGAATCAGTCCTTGATCTCAAATAGGGTGAGTTGTGCTTAATGGAAACATGTATGTCTCTGATCTGGGTCATAAGTCCACATGGGATGTTTTTACGTATCTACATAGCCTACATGACCAGCAGTATCTCGCAAGGATGTATACTAGGAATCATGGCATCACAATCAGTCGCGTCTTGCGAAGACATACTGGAATTTTGGATGTTCTTATTGACAAAAGGGGGGAGAATTATTTGGTAGTTCAAACTACATACATAGTATTGTTGTCAAAGTTGTGATGCAATTGGACTTTGATTCTATACAATAATACTATGACATTGTATAGCAATGATTGAGAATATCTGTTTTCTTATTGTTATGGCTACGGATCTTCAACAACAATGATGCTGAGTTGAACATGTTCAGAATCACTGGAGTACTTAAAAGTGGCGAAAAATTCAAGGAATGTTGAAGAGCCAATGAAACAAGTATGTTGGATGAGAAGATACAAAGTTTATTTATTTTGTAATCCATATGTATTGATAGTTTTTTCACTAAAATTGACAAAAGGGGGAGATTGTTAGAGCATTGCTCGGTCGAACTCGCAAGCGTTGCTATCTCAAACTTGTTTGTCAAGTTTAGTTGATCAAAACTATATACTTGATTTTTAGTTTACTTATAGCTATGCCTCGGATTAGGATATAATGTGTAGTTGAGATTTAGACTTCATGGCATTCACCAATTGAAGATGAAGATCTACTGAGGATATCTTGGAGGAACTTCACCAACAAAAGGTATGTGGAGACTAAAACTTATCTATCACTCAGAAATCTATTCTATTTTATCTTCTAATGAGACTAAGTCGTATAGCTAAATAGAATTTTACATTATACACATTTGATATTTCAAGACGAGTTTATCTCGCGTATCTATTTCTCAAAATATATGTTGGAAGCTTTTTGCTTTAACTATGTTCATCTTATTCTTGATGAGTTTAGTTAGAAATAATCTATTTGTTGGAAACTAAATATAAAGTCAAAAGATGATCATATGGAAATTGTCTCGAAACATCTTACATGATTTGTGTCATACAATCATTTGATGTCGACTTGGAAAGTTTCGTATTGATCATTCGATCACTTGAAAATTACTTGAAGCTAATGGTTTGTGTGAGACAACCATTGTCGTCTTATAAGAATGTTTCAATGATTGAAATGAGAGTTTAGAATAATTACCTATGTCTGGATACAACACGGTATGCATACCTCGTATGCAAATTGTATTGGTATAATTCAGGTCCGGGAACCTTGTTTGCGTACCTAGTATACAAACGGTTTCACCCGAGTTAGGCCCGGGATGGATGTTTGCGCACCGGGTTTGTGAACGGCTGGACAGGCCAAGGTCCGGAGCTGATGTTCATGTACCTGGTTGGCGAACACAGTGGTTAAGTTCTAAAATTGGTAATGTATGATTCTCGTACTCATGAACTAAAACATTTATAAATTAAGGAATGCAATCTTTGCAAACCTTGACTTAATGTTCATGAAAGGATTCTTGTATAAGTACTTTGTGCGTTACGAATCAATCTGATTTTGTTTCAATTTGTTCATATATATTTCTATGAGATAGTGAACAATTGAAAAACTCTATTTGAAACACAATTAGATTCATTTGATTATGTTTCATAATTGATTGATCATCATATTTGATCTAGAAGTGTTAGATGAAAATAGTTAAGACAAAAGTGTTCATATGGCTAACTTCGGTTAACTGTTATTGAGCCAACTCAATATACACATTTAGGTACAGTTACCCATATCTAAATGAAAGTATACTTCATTTGTGTGTAACAAGCTAAGACCATCTAATGGTGGAGATTAATTGCTATATTATTAAGAACACTTAGTGTTAGAGCACTGCTCGGTCAAACTCGCATGCGTTGCTATCTCAAGCATGTTTGTCAATCTTAGTGATCAAAATTATATAGTCTTGATTTCTAGTCTACTATAGCTAAGGTCTCAGACTAGGATAGAAAGTGTATTTGAGCTCAAGAACTCCATGGCGATCATCATACAAGACGAAGGACTACTCAAGGAACCAGTAGATCTTCATCGACTAAAAGGTATGTGGAGACTTGAACTTATCTATCACTCAAAAGTCTATCTACTCTATCTCCTATCTTGAGACAAAAGTCGTTTTAATATATAGACTAAGAATATGCACATGTGACATTTCGATCTGAGTATATCTCGCTTATCTATTTCTCGAAATGGGTGTTGGTAAAGCTTTCGCTTTAGCCAAGTTCATCTTTTCCTAGTGACGAAAGTCATGTTATGTTTCTATCACTTTGAAAATTGCTCTGAAGAAAACTAGTTCGTGAATAAAAACTATATGACGTCCTCTGAGAATGTTTTCAATGATTGAAATGAGAGTTTAGACAATATAACCATTGTGGGAGATAAATATTGTTGTGGAAATACATATATGTATAAGTCCTTAACACTTGAACCGAAGTTTGCAAACTTTGTTGATCAAGTGGAACCGGAACGTGAGCAACAACTCAGTCCGCGAACTGGCATAAGTTCTCAAACCCGAGAATATCTACTGAAGTTGAAGCTCAGGTGTAGTCCGCAAACTGACGGAAGTTCTCATCCCGAGAAATTCTGCTGGAGTTTATTAACTTCAAGCGGTTAGCTTGAGTCCGAGAACTCAAGAGTTTATGTCTGAAAACGTTGTTCGTGAACTTATCTTAAATTACTAAGGAATGATTTTGCAAACCGTGGCTTTATAGTTCATGAAATGATTCGAGTGAATCACATCGTTTTTGATTCAATTGTATCTCTTGTAGTACTTGAGATCTCATAGAAATTGAACAACTCTCTAACTAATTAATTTGAGTCATTTGGACTAGTTATGGTGAAGAAGAATATGGTTGATATGAAAGTTATCATTTGGCTAACCATTTGGTTGACCAATATTGAACCAACCATTGTACATGTTTGGGTACGGTTACATGAACTCAAAACGTCAAGTACATGTGTGTATGACAAGCTAAGTTTTCGATCTAACGGTTGAGAGATATTAGCTTGTATCTAATCAGGTTTTCATCTAACGGTGAATATTGAATGCTTTGTTACTAAGCTAACATTAATTGCAAACCCTGATTTGAAAGAATATATAAGGGAGAACTCTAGCAACTGGGAAACCTAATCCCCACACATTCTGTATGATACTAGTTTGCTAAAGCTAGATTCGATTCTCCTTTAAACTTTGGTTTTCTTCTTCTAAAACCAGGTTAACAACTTAAAGACTTCATTGGGATTGTGAAGCCAGACCGATACTACTTTTCTTGTAGTTGTGTGATCTGATCTTACTATTTCTATCGTACGAGTACAATTGTAATAATTGGCTTGAGATTTCTATCTCCGATAGGCAAGATAAACGTAGTCACAAACATCTTCGTCTCATTATTTGTGATTCCTCAATAATCTTCTTCGCTGCGTCGATTAAGTTTATTGTGAGGTGATTGATGAAACTGGGCTGTTCTTCGGGAATATAAGTCTGGTTTTATCGATTGGTTCTTGTTCACCTTGATTTATCAAAAGATGGAACAAAACTCATAGGTTTATTCGTGGGAGATGAATTTATCTATTACTTATAGACTTTTCTATGTGAGAAAGATTTGTTTGCTAAAGTCTTCGACTTTGGGTCGTAGCAACTCTTGGTTGTGGGTGAGATCAGCTAAGGGAATCAAGTGCGCAGTATCCTACTGGGATCAGAGGCGTAGGAGCATAATTGTACCTTGGATTAGTGTGAGATTGGTTGGGGTTCAGCTACAGTCCAGACCGAAGTTAATTTACAGTAGGCTAGTGTCTATAGTGGCTTAATACAGTGTATGTTTAATCTGGACTAGGTCCCGGGGTTTTTTTGCATTTGCGGTTTCCTCATTAACAAAATTTGTGGTGTCTGTGTTATTTCTTTTCCGCATTATATTTTTATATAATTGAAATAATACAGGTTGTGCGTTGTTCAATCGATTAGAATATCCGACCTTATTGGTTGTTGATTTAAATCGATTGACACTTGGATATTGGTCTTTGGTACCATCCAAGTTATCTCTCTTTGATTAGACTCGCGAATCATATTTGCTTGAGTAAATCAAATCGAGAGATTGAGATAATAACTCCTTGAGTAATTTCTATTGATTGAGTCTAACTGTCTAGTTGATTCTCTAGAAAACAACTCGGAGTTGTCCATACAGATTGCTAATCGAAATATTGGGTGAGTTTGTTAGACCCCCGCATTTTCACTTAGCTTGAATCTTAAATTAGGATTTCATCTAACGGTGAATATTGAATGCTTAATTTGTTACTAAACTATCTTAGCTTTGATTGTAAGCAACCCTGATTTGAAAGACTATATAAGGGAGAACTCTAGCAACTGGAAAAACTAATCCAGGCACTTTCATGTGTCATAGTTGCAAACTAGAGTCGATTCTCCTTTAACCTAGGTTTTTCCACCATATTAGGTAACGACTTGAAAACTTCATTTGGGATTCGTGAAGCCAGATCCAACTATTTTTTCCGGAGTTGCGTATTCTAATCTCACTTATTTTATCGTGTTGAGTACTATCTTCTCTAATATTTGCTCGAGATTTATCTCTGATAGGTAAGATATAAAAAGTAATCACAACAGTTCTTCGTCTCAGACTCTTGTGATTCCGAAAGAACTTTTTATGTTGATCAGTTGGGTTGTTGTGAGGTGATTGATATTTCTAGGCTGCTATTCGGGAGTATAAGACCGCATTATCAATTGGTTCATGTTCACCTTGATTTCTATCAAAAGACGGAACAAAAGCCGAATAAAGAATAAACATATCTGTGGGAGAAAGATTTGTTTATAAGTCTTCAACTTTGGGTCGTAGCAACTCTTAATTGTGGGTGAGATCGGCGTGGTTCTAGAGGCATAAGGAACGCGACTGTACCTTAATCGGTATGAGACTTGGTTAGGGCTCAACTACATTCCAGTCTGAAGTTAACTTGTAGTAGGCTAGTGTCTGTAGTAGCTTAATACAGTGTGGTGTTCAAAGATGGACTAGGTCCCGGGATTTTTCTGCATTTGCGGTTTCCTCGTTAATTTTTTTTATGGTGTATGTGTTATTTATTTTCCGCATTATATTTGTTTATATAATTGAAATATCACATGTTGTGCGTAGTTCAATCAGTTGACAAATCCGACGTTGATTGTTGGATATAACTTGATTGACACTTGGGCATTGGTCTTTGGTATCGTCCAAGTTATTTCTCATATCAATCAGGCTCACAAATTTTTATCTGTTTGATTTGCCGATTGCATTAAAAAATAGAGATAATGCTCTTTGATATATTTCTTGATTGAGCTCGCTTTTAAGTTGGTGCTCTCAGAATTATATTGGAGTTTAGTCCATACAGATTGTCGAACGAATTACTGGGTGTGGTTGTTATACCCCCGCTTTTTCAGCTACCGCACCCATAAGATGTCTACTTGGAGAATGACTTGATCCCGCTAAATACCGATACATTATTCATAACTAAAAGGGCGATGTTATACGAGATGCTTGGCTTGAAAGGTAGATCACAAGTGGAATGTTTGTCTTTCAAAGCGAGTTTAGTTTCAGCATTATTTGGAGCATCATTCGCTCACCACATTCACAGCTGCACTAAAATGGCTATTCGATACTTTATATTCTAATATTTTTTGATGGTGCTACTTTTCATAGCTTCTAACGGGTACTTTACATGATTGCTAAAGACGGATACCAAGTTAGCATGGGGTATTATTTGACTGATCTGACGGTCAGGTTTGATTTTAATTTTCTTGTCTCATATGACATGGCATCCCCTTGCTAATCTTGTTATCTTCCTTTAGCAATCATGCTTTTAGTCAACCGTGTCCAATTCCTTCATTTTGAATGAGCCATCCCCTCTCAACTGACTTTCAAATAGAAATTGTGAGTCCAATAGAAACTGATCATTTACAGGTGCGAGAGACCCTTCAAAATTAGGGAGTTAGCTAAAGCTAGTCTCTCCTAAACCGATTAACTCAGTTGAATAGGCAACAATTTCTAGCCGTAATTACAGCGTTAATAGAGGGAAAGT
Source organism: Papaver bracteatum (assembly GCA_023529315.1). NCBI lineage: Eukaryota > Viridiplantae > Streptophyta > Magnoliopsida > Ranunculales > Papaveraceae > Papaver > Papaver bracteatum. Next base: position 131,282 of record JAJJWX010000963.1, read on the forward strand.
TTCAACTTTTTTCAATTTCAAAAATTCAGTCAAAAGAGCTGTCCCGGTTTCCATGCTCCGGATCATACAAATATGGAAATAGAATTATACCCATTACCACAAAGATTTCCATAATCCGATTAGGTATCCTGCCTATAAGTTAAACCCTAATCCTCTCAATAATATAGGAAAAGTTCATTAATATTACAAAAATTTCTACAAACCCATGGATACTCAAAATACCAATCAGCAACTTGAAATCCTCAACTCAAATATGCAAACATCTAATATTGGAGCTACAAATCCTAAACCTCTCAGACGAATCATTGCTACTGCTCAAACAAGCACAAGAAATATTGATGGCTTCATGTTCAACCTGTTAGGGAAAATCATGTTTAATAAACCTATGGATCATGAAGACATCAAGAAGGAAATCAACTTAAGATGGAGAAGCTACAAAAGGTATGAGATCATAACAAAGGGCACAAATCTTTTTTTATTCAGATTTCAAAGAGAAGAAGCTTTTGAAGGAGTTCGAACCAAAACATGGAATATTATGGGTTATTTGTTATCATTAATCCAGTATAATCCCAATATTCCAATTAAGGTTCATAAGTTTGAATCCCATACTTGGAGTATCAAGCTGAGAAATCTAGGTAATATTATTCTCAACGAAAGTTTAGTCAATGAGATCTACAAGGATATTGGAAAAAAAGTTTTACCAGAGGGAAGAAGAAGATTTCCGAGAGGTAGTGTCACTAACACAGTTTATGTGGAAGTTAAGCTTAATGAGCCTCTAAGAAGAGGTGGTTGGTTTGATCAACCTAATGGTCAAAGGTAGTGGATTATTTACCACTTAGAAATGCAACCTTTCAAGATTTGTAAAGAGTGCTGGGTCATTGATCACATAGACTCAATTTTCCAAAGACTCTCCAAAGAACATAAAATTGAAGCCATGATTGATAGTAAATAGGCTGCATGGAAACAAACTGAGGAGGGCAAGAAATTTTTGGCTGCCTATATCACAAGTGAGGATGTCAACATACAAGAAGGAGGGGTGGAAATATCTGAGGGTGCATCTAGAAGCACAATAAGAAATGCTTCGATAATATCTTCTCAATTAGGAAATATTACAGATCTCGACTTAGAACATGCAGAAGTGAGGATGAACAAAATCAAAACATACCCTTCAATCCCAATTCAATCAACACCCATGTCAATCCCATGTTCCAACATACTAATAATGGATCTGTTGACCTAAACGATTATGGTGACCTTCCTGTCAAAAATAGAATGGAATTCCAACATAATCTTGCTAATGATAATTGCGCTATGGCATTTGATAGCGTAGGAACTGAACTCAATGGAACTCATGCACATAATCCCTATGGAAACGCTGCGCCTTATAACTAGGTTTTTTCTCGGAACCCTAGCTATTCCCAAATTTTTAATTTTGCAATTATTTCTGTTATTGCTTGCACAAAGTCAAATTAGATTTATTTATCAGTAATATTGTGTTTGAGAAACCATATCCCCTCAAAAAATTTGATCAGAGCTTTAAATTTTAAAATTTATGTCATTCTTCTATTACTCTTCTGATTGATACTGTGAATTATTGGTTTAGTCCTTGCTCCCCTACTCTTGGTATTATTAATTACAACTTCTTTTTTAAGTATAGTTGTTGTGTTGTTATCAATTGCATTCTTAGTAAGAGTCTTAATAGGTACCATAATAACTCTGGTAATTCTCTTTTCACTTCAAAAATGAGAATTTTGTCGTGGAATTGCCAGGGTTTTGGCAAACCAAACACTATAAATAGCTTGTGGAACCAAATTAAAAGTCAAAACCCATATGTTATATTTTTGTGTGAAACCAAAAATGATTCCACAAAAATGAGACAGTATCTTAAGAGATTCAACTATCCTAACAATTGGATATGCCCTTCTTTGGGTCTCTCAGGTGGTACTGCTCTTTTGTGGAAGACTGGCTTCCAACTAAACATAGTTCAGTCTAGAGAAAAAATGATTCACACAATCATTTCTTCTGACCCTAGTAAGCCTGAACTTTTCTCTATGGTTCTACAAACCATGATGAGAAAATTGCACAATGGAACCACATTGATTATATTGGTGCTGATATCAATCTTCCATGGGTATTAATTGGTGATCTTAATATCACAATGCATGCCCATGAAAGATCAACCAATAATAGACCTACTACCATTGAGTACCCCATGATACAACAAGTCATTGATAGCTCTGACTTAAGTTATTTAGGGTATACATGGGCCCAGTTTACTTGGTCCAACAGGAAATCGGGGTCTGAAAATATTAAAGCTAGACTAGACATGGCTTTAGTTAATGGTCATTGGCTGCATCACTATAATCACTCAAATATTTTCCATATAGATGCAATAGGCTTTGACCATTTACCTATCCTTTTAGTCACTAATTGCAGTGATCATCAAGGAAAAAAACCCTACATATATTTTAAATGTTGGTTCAAAGATCCCACTTGTCAACAAGTCATTAGAGATGCCTAGATAACTAATGTTAGAGGGTCTCATGCTTTTTAAATGGTCAACTGTCTCAGAAATGTCAAATATGAGCTCAAAAAATGGAATATTTCCCATTATGGCAATATTGATCAAAAAGTCTCATCCTTAACTGATCAACTCAAACTTCTGAATAATAATGTCTATTATATTCATAACAATGAGGCCATAAAGGAAGTTGAACATAGTCTTGAGTTAGCTCAGAAGGCTCAAGAATCTTTCTATGCTCAAAAATCTAGAGTTGATTTTATTAAAAATCATGATAGAAATACTTCTTACTATCACACTAATGTTAATAGAAGAAGACATTTCAATCACATTAGTTCTTTAAAACTTGCTAATGGTCTTTGGTCTGAGGATAGAGTCACTCTTGAAGACCTTCTTGCTTCTCATTTTAAGAGTATCTCTACTACCACAAATCCTACCTTGAATGATGATTTTTTGAATTGCATAGACAGATGTATCACTAATGAGGACAATAATAATCTTTTGAGTCCCATTACTCTTGAAGAGATTAGGAACACTATCAAGCCAATGGCTCCTTGGTCTGCCCCTAGTCCGGATGGATTTCCACCAGGATTTTATAAACAAAACCTTAATTTGCTTGAACAAGATGTTTTAAATACTGTCAAAAATTTCTTTGACTCTAAACATCTTTTAAAAGAAATGAATCACACTTTCATTTCTTTGATTCCTAAGGTGAATAAGCCTACTACTCCAGCTGATTTTAGGCCTATCTCTCTTTGCAATTCAAACTATAAAATCATCTCAAAGATCCTTGTCAATAGAATGAAACCATTGCTAGGCAAAATTGCATCACCATACCAGGTTGCCTATGTTCCTGGTAGAAACATCCAAAACAATATGGTGATATACCATGAGCTAGTTCATAATATGAAAACAAAAAAGGATAGATGTGGCATCATAGGCCTTAAACTTGACACGTCTAAGGCCTTTGATAGAGTAAAATGGTCCTTTTTAATTGCAGTTCTTAAGAAATTTGGATTTTCAGATCATTGATGTCAATTAATCTCCCAATGTATAAGTACCACTAATATCTTTATTCTTTTAAATGGTTCTCCCTGCACTTCTTTCACTCCTACTAGAGGTCTAATACAAGGAGACCCCTTGTCCCCTTATTTGTTCATATTGTGCATGGAATCATTTTCTAGATATCTCAAGCAAGCTGAACATTCTAATTTAATTCATGGTTTGAAGGTCACTAAAGAAGCCCCTAGCATATCTCATTTGCTTTTTGCTGATGACTGCCTACTTTTTACTAAAGCCACTCACTTTGAATCTAGTAACCTTATGGATTTGATTAGCGATTTTAGTTGCATCTCAGGGCAGATGATAAACTTTGAGAAATCTGCTTGCTTTTTTAGCAAAAATGTTCAGCCTGATCATTGTGTTTCTCTTATTAGATCTATGAATGTTAGAAAGATAGAACTGAGAGTATGTCACATTTAAAATACCTAGGAATACCTCTCTTTATTGCTAAAAATAGGACTGAGAGTATGTCATATTTAAACACTCACCATGATTCTAAAGTGTCTAAATGGAAGGGTAAACAACTGACTCAATCAGGTAGATCTATACTTGTTCAACATACTTTGAAATCTTCTTCTAACTATCATATGAACTCTTTTCTTCTGCCTGATAACATCATTAATAAAATGGAAAAGTCTCAAAGAGACTTTTGGTGGGGGGAAAATGGTCACTTAGGCTACTATTTTAGAAAATGGGAAAAATTGTGCTCTCATAAACTGCAAGGTGGACTAGGTTTTAGGAATCTGAAAAAAAAATAATCTAGATCTCCTTACAAAAACTGCTTGGTTGCTCATACACTCTCCTAATGATCTGTGGGTCCAAATTCTTAAGTGTAAGTACTTCAAGAACTGCCATCCTCTCCATTATAAAAAACCTTGGTCTATGTCTAGGGTCTGGTCTAGTATCTGTCATGGTCTTGATATTCTAAAACATCATGCTCATTGGGATATAAGAGATGGTAATTCTGTTTATGCTTTTTCAGACAACTGGATTCTAAACCCTTCTCAACATTTGTGTGTTAGTTACCCAAAAGTTGCTGCGTTTATCAATCATGATTTTAAAACTTGGAAGGTAGATTTAATTGAGTCATTCTTCACTGGTGAAAACAGTCAGAAAATTTGTAGAATGAGAATTCCTATTTCTAGTAGTGACACTTTAATTTGGCCTTACAATAGATGGTATCTTAACTGTCAAATCTGTCTACAAACTGCTTGCAAATGAACTGCCTCATAATTCTAGTGTTAATCCTGTTTTTGATACTCATAAAGCTCTCTGGAAATATCAATTGTTGCCTAGAACTCAATTATTTATTTGGAAATGTTTTGAAAATATCTTACCTACATGGAACAAATTAACTAGATTTAATCACAGACATGATGATAGGTGTAAATCTTGCAATTCTGGCGCTTCTGAAACTATTGAGCATATGCTTCTTCACTGTTCCTTTGCAAAAATTGTTTAGTCAAATATTCCTGCTATTAGTCACCTTGTTTTGCAGGATTCTGATTCTAGTATCAGTATCAAGAAATGGATTTCTAAGTGGCTTACAAACCTCAACTTCAAGATAAAATGGCTATAGTACTTACTACTGCCTGGTGGATATGGAAAGTCATATGCTCAAAAGTGCTTGAGAATAAACACTTAAACCCTCAGATTACATCTAGAAATGCTATAAGAATTGTGGGTGAAACTATTAATGCCTTTGCCCCCAATCATGTGTTAAATACCATCAATGTGACTTCTGCTGATGATACCAGTTCACTACACCATTTTTAGGAATTCGCAACTAAGATTCGCAACGGCACTAGGTCGGTTGCGAAATTTCCGTTGCGAATCTTAGTTGCTAATATTTCGCAACAGACTGATGCCGTTGCGAATTTCGCAACCTCTCACGAAAGGTTGCGAATTGCAACCGCTCTCAGTTCAAGCGTGCGAACCGCTTGCTTGGTCGGAACACTAGAGATGATTAAAACGCCCCAGTCAAACTTCGGTCAAGACTATGTTTTTCTTTTTCCACCCTTAATCCAAGTCTAGGGTATATCCCACCCTTAATCGAATTTTAACCCCATTTTTTCTTCTCCTCCAAAACCCGAGACAGCTCTCCCTCCTCTCCTCTCCTCTCCATCTCCATCTCGATAAACCAGAGACTCCGCTCCATCTCCATCTCCATCTCCATCATCGTGTAGATCTGTGTATAGGTATAATCTTTGACATAGTTTTTAAGGTTTCAATGATTTCGATTTCTAGGGTTTCAATGGTTTCGATTTCTAGGGTTTCAGAGATTTGATTTCTAGGATAGATTTTTGATTTAAGTTTATCGAATCATAGGGTTTCATTTAATGTTCTTGGTTGCAGGCTACAAGCCGATTTTTTCAGTATACGTGTATTAGTAAATGAATTTTTGGTATAATTGATGTTAAATTCACGCAGCCAATTGGGCATTGAGAAATTACAGTTTCTTTCGTCATTTCCTCATTGCATAACAAAGTGATAATGCTCAATATAGTTTTTGAATCATTAATGTTGGTACTGGGTGTGTCGGGATAACAGGACATGGTGTAGTACTGTAGCGTGTAGTGCTCTCTTCTTCCTCTTTTGATTGTTGTATGAGTTATTAATACTTCGATCTAGTCTAAAAGCGTAGATGGAATTCCCGGGGAGTTATTATTGATGAGAAGGGAAAGTTAGGACCTAGGTACAACACCTACACTATGATGAATGTGAAGCTCTTAGGATGTAATTTGGATGTGAATCTGATGTTGTTTTGCTGATGGTTAGTAGATTGGTTTTTCATATTCTTGCGCTTGAACTTTGAGCATGCTTTACTTGACATGGTGTTTCATTTCATTCCTGACTCGCTAGAGTTTTATGTCACTTTTGGTCTCAATTCTTATTCGTGTAGGTTTTAATTCTTTTTTTGAATGCATGTCACAAGTTTTCTATTTCAGTGGTTGTTCGATATTTACTTGTCTGTTGCAACTTTTGTAGTTTACCTATTTGTGAGGTCAGTACAAAAGAAAAGACTGGTTGCAGAGGATGATGAAGTTGCCGTTTTTCCCCCCTCCAGTGCAACTACAACTAAAACTGCTCCAATTTATGAACAAACCGTCACTGAGCTTTTGAAGCCCATTGCACACCTTATGAATCCAGAGACTCCCATCCCCCCTGAACAGCAGCTTGAGCTCTACAAACACGTCTCTTGGGAGATCTTTCCTTCTATCTTCATAACCAAAATGTAACCGAGTGAATCTTTGCTTAACAAACTCCTCGTTGATTTCTTATTATCTCTTTTTTTGCATTGCAGTATGATGATCTTATGACGGGAAAATCTCGCAGGCCAGTGGAGTTTCAGGTTTGATTTCTGAGGCTTAGTTGAAATGTTCTTGTTCTCAGTGAGACCATCTGGTTTGTTTTAGGCTTCATATCAGCCTCAAATGTCTCCACAAATTACTGACCGTTATGCTCGTCTTCCCATCCTTATTTTTAATTTTTATCTAATTGATAAGGAGACTGAAAGGGATCTGTTGTAATGATTTAGGTCAATGGTGAATATTTAGCTTAAATCCATGGGGGGAGAAGTGGCCATTACAAATTTGCGTTCATGTAATGGTCCTGAGTTTGTTCTCCAGCTTCATTTTTCATATGAGGGGTGGGACGTCAAGAAGCCCAGGTAAAGTTTGCATCTATGAAAGCTCTAACAATGTATATTATAAAGTCTTCAAAAGAATGAACAAAAACAAAACAGTTGAATAACTAAAGACGGTTAACCAGCTTTACATCAATTAACAGTACTTGATCAAAATAAGAAAATTAGAAAATGGCCTTTAGGAGGTGATATAAATGCTGATGAAGTGAGCTACCGTCGAATTGCATTTACAATTGTTAAGGAAGCAACGTGTAAATCATCTCTCTCTTACAATCTCTCTAGATTATTAACAATTAATTTCAGGCATCACTTGCTTTGTTAACGTCTAACTTTTTCATAAAGCATTTTTGTAAGGATTGATAGTAAGTGATTCCTACATTTTGATATTTAAAATATGAAGTTTTGAAAGTTGATCTTCACGTGCTTAACATATAATACCGAGCCTGGTTTCCTAGTGTGATCTTCATACAAATGCTACTTACATGGGGTAGATCATATCACCCAGAAGCATTTTTTTATAGGAAGATATATCATGATGCGATTAAAGAAAGAAAAAGAATCGCTTGTGTAACATAGTCTTTAACAATTTCCCTTGTTTTCTAAATGGTTGATATAATTACCATGGGTCTTCCTTTTTTTATAGGAAGATATATCATGTCATGTGCTGTTTGGGTCCCCATTCTGCACCGACATGTGCATTTCAAATTCCCTTTGTTGTCCTTCAACATGATGTAGCTAATGCACTCAGAGCAGCAGTTGTTTCTGAATGTTCATGATCAAAAACTACTCTGAAACGAAGGTAAACAAACTTCTTTTGAAAGTTTTCGTCTATAAGTAGTAAGATTATAATGCTAGACCTTGCAAACTAGAGAATTAGTTGATTGAACAATCATTTCAGTCACTAGTGTATATCCTTAGTGTTTGGATTTGCTTCTACATACATCTCCATTTAGTTCACTTATAGTAGAGTTTGTTGATTTTACATGGTTCTGACTTGTCTCTGCAGATTATACAAAATCTATGGTTAGTATTTTATTTTTGACCTTAGTACTGAAACATAAAATTGGTTATTTTGCAGGTATTTGGGCTCAAGTTAAAAAGCAGTACTCTGCTGATATTTTTTAGCAGATTGAAATCTTTGTTGAGGAAATTGGTTAAGCAAGCGGAGTCTGGTGATACTTCTGGTGATATTTAGTCTTTCTTTCCCTGTTTTTCAATGCCTCTATCAGTTGACAAATGCTAGGTTACCCATCCATTTAGAAACATCAACATAGATCAAATATTTTATGTCAGTCACAACATACATAAGTTACTTGTGTACATTTGTATCATTTGAAGAATCAAAATTATCTAGCGGTGATTCTCAACTACATTTGTATCTTTTTTGTTTTGCCATTGTAGTTTGTATATATGTTTGGATGTTGAATATGGGGAACTGGGTAATTGTAGGGGGAATTTGGGGTAATGAATTTTGACTGGGTCAATAGAATGGGACTTGACCTTTTTTTTGAGGTTGCAAAAGATTAGCAACATCAAGGCTCTGTTGCTAAATTAGAACCAGAACCAATACAGTAGAACCAGAACCAACAGTATCTGGTTCTGGGATATGGTATTCTTGTAATTAGCAACATATTAGCAACAATATCCTGCTGTTGCTAATAAAAAATTTCGCAACGGCAACGGCTGTTGCGAATGTCCGTTGCTGACCAAGATTCGCAACGAAGCTTATGCCGTTGCTAAAAATTGCGACACCGTGTTTAGCAACAGCGAAGTCCCGTTGCGACCCCGTTTAGCAACATCTATTGTCTGTTGCTATATCCTTAAAATGGTGTAGTGGTTTTCTTGACACTGTCTCACAAAATAGTTTTCTCATCTTTTGTGATGCTTCCTTTGACATTAATACTAATGAATCTGGTATTGGGATTGTGGCTATTAATTCTTCAGGTGAATTCAAGTGTTGTAAGATAGTCTCAGGGATGAGCTCAAGTTTTGAAGTAGCTGAAAGTGCGGCGATCCTGGAGGCTGCAAATTGAATTAAGAAGAACAACTTTCAGAACTTTTATATTACAAGTGATGCCAAAAACATCATGGCTTATTTGAATAACATCAAAGGCCAAGCTAGTTGGTTCTCCTGCTCTATCTTAGATGATTGTCTATTTCTTTTAGGCATATTCCTATGCACATGCCAAAAAAAATGGTGTTTGGCATGCCACCTTTGCGCCACTATGGGGAAACCGTTGAGCGATCGAATCCCTAGCGAGCGATATTCACTATATCGTTGTCGATATAGTGAATATCACCACCGTTTGAGTTTCTGATGCCTATAAATACCGCAACTATACTCCCACCTCTTCTAAACCCTTCTCAATTCTTCTTCTGAAAACCACTGATTTTCTTTAAAGTTTTGTTCTTAAACAGATATGGAGAGAAGAAAAAGAAACAAAAAAGGGAAATGATCTACTAGTACCTCATGCAGTGGAGTAAGTTTTGTTGTGGATACAAATTATGAGTTTAATAATGTTAGACTAGTAGTCGGTGAAGGTGTATTCTCTAATCACCTTTCTAATAATGAGGGGCGATGTAACGCGATAAATCTAAGAGGTGGATGGACTGAGTTACGTACAATTTTTCAATTACTTCCTCCTGTTGTTTAAGAGAGAGTGAGAAGATATCCTTGGCGACATCTATATCAAATACAACCTAGAAACCAACAGGACTCAAGGTGTTCAAGTTATATTAGAACGATGGTGGAAGACTACAAACACATTCTTTTTCAAGGACTTTGAATGTGGTAAGTCGGTCTTTTCTAGTAATTTAATTTTTAGATTATGTGTTTTGTTTCATAAAAATCAACAAATTCTAATTATGAATAATTATTGTTAATAGGAGTTACACCGATAGATTTATACATGTTAACCGGAATTCCATGCCAAGGGAACTTGCTTCCATTTAATATACTAAAGTGGTTATCAGAAGATAGATGGAAAGAAAGACTTCCTTTATACTCAACTGAATTAGAAGGAAATCCTACACATAGACAAATAAAAGCGTATGGGTTGAAGGTGTCTGGGTTGAAAAGTTTTTTCCAGCGTTATGCTGTAAGGATAAATCAAAATAGGGCAGCTGGTAATCAATATTTGATCCCCGACCATTTTGAGGAGTAGAACGTCTGTTTGTATTATGGACACTGGGACAATGTCTGTTTCCAAATGCTAGCTCAGTAGTGTTAATTGGGTTTCTCGAAGCATTAGAAGATTTAGAGCAAGTACCAACATATGATTTGGGGACTGCAATTTTATCAGAGATTTACATTGCCCTAAGTGATAACTCGACGCGTGATAAAGATAGTTTTAATGCTTTTTGGGGAGTTCTGGAGGTAAGAACCAATATTTTTCACATTATGTATTTATTTGTCATTTTCATATGGAAAATTTATTAACCTGCTGAATGTTATTATTTTCAGTATTGGTGGTATACATATTTCCGTGTTTCGGAACCTTGTCTTAAGAATTATACGAATGTATTTCCGATCATACGGAAGTATGATTCTGAGAATTGGGAAGCTGCACAAATTGAAGATGGTCAACATGCTGCTATTGTTCATAAGATTCAGCAGTTGAGTAGAACAAGCCATAACCTTATCTCACAACCATATGAAGCAGTACATGAGTTCCAAGAAGAACTAAGACAGACAATGGTAGAGTTAAGCCTTAGAAGGATGGTGTTATACAGCCCTATTTCTGAGAAGGGTGTTTGGTATTATGGTGAAAGACATCTTCTTCTGTTGCAAGGGAGATCAGTGATAGCTGTCAACCCTTATCCCAGTTCAGATGTTTCAGCAGACGATTACTTCAAATTGATAAGGGAAGGTCATCGTTGGCAAGAAGATGATGAATTGATCCAGGAGCCGATGGAAAGAAATGAGTACCTATCTTGGTTTAATACTATTTTGAAGCCAAATATTTCCATGAAACCGCAAAGTTTGGGTCGGATGGATTTCCCAGCTTTAGGTAGGTTGCCACTTGACAATGAATTTATTCCTTCCCAACCTCCACCAGAGACGGGTGACGTATTTGCATATCCTTCTCAAAGTTTATCGACATACATGCCACCATTTTCTTGGGAAGTAAAGACTATATCCAATACATCTGGAGAGATTGTTACTTATCCAATTGTTTCTAGTGCACCTACTCGGACTTATCCATACCTCGGGGTCAATGATACAAAGTTGGAGTATCAGACCTGATGTAACGATTATGATGCTCTTGTTCAGGGTCTTCAGAATATGCACTTAGAAGAGTTGCAAAGATTGAGGGAAAGCATGATGTATGATATGAGTCCCAGTGTTGGAGCTGGTAGAGGATTGAGTCCCAGTGTTGGAACTGGTAGAGGAATGAGTCCTAGTGTTGGAACTGGTAGAGGAATGAGTCCAAGTGGAAGTCAGCAAAGTGGTCGAAGTCAACAATGTGGTCGCAGTCAGCAAAGTCGTGGAAGTTAGCAAAGTGGTGAAAGAAGATTGAGACGTCGTCATATGGAGGAGGTACCAGAAAGTTCAACCCCAAACATGGTGTTAAAAAGTCAAGCAGTACATGGTGTTGAAGAAAACATTGGCATGGATACAACTCCTACACGTATGTTTAGTCATTTGCAGCTTGACATACTGACTCCAGGTGATGGTGTGAACATGGAAGTAGTTAGGAAAACGAATCTGTATACCCCAATTGCCTCAACCAATGTAGTTAATATCGGATATCGGTTTATATCGGCCAGAAAGGATACACTGGTACGACTTTATATCGGGGATATTATCTTTCAAATATCGGTTCCAAACTTAGAGACTATAATTTTATAGCTACCATCAATTTTATCAAAAACACAAGAGTAATTTCAATAACTTTAAAGTTTACTGTCTAAAATGATAAATAAACAAGTTCAAACTAGAGACAGAAGTTCAAACTAGAAACAAAAGTTCAAACTAGAAACAAGAGAGTAACTTCAACAACTTTAAAGTTTAAACAAGTTTAAAGTTTAAACAGAAGTTCAAATTAAACAAGTTCAACTTCAAACTAGAAAGAAGAGAGCAACTTCAACAACTTTAAAGTTTACTACCTAAAATGGTAATTAAACAAGGATATTACAACCTTATTCAAAATCATATGAGTCATTGTAAATATCATCATATTCAGTAACTCCATCAGCTCCATCAAGTAGTCCATAATCAGTGTCTAACATCAATTGATCAGTATCATATCCATCAATCTCAGAGTGCGTTGGGTAAGTAGACTTACTTCGAGAGCTACATGCACCTCTACTACCAACTAGCCTACTTTCTTCACCAAGAATATCTTGCAAATCATCCAAAGTTCCATCAAGAATATATCTTGAAATATCCCTGATATATCGGCCGATATTTGACTATATTGGACGATATTATCGCAAAGATATCGTATCCCCGATACAATGCTTATCCTACCGCTCCAAGGCCGATATCCGAAATATCCCCGAAATATCGACCGATACGGCCGATATTGACTACATTGGCCTCAACCTCATCAGCATTTCAACCATTCCAGCAACAATATCAATCACACGTATTTCAAGATTTGTATAATGTTCCCATACCCCGTACTCCCATTACTTTTCAAGGTTATGGTGACTCTGATGAGACTCAACCACCAAGTGAGTCTCAGACCGGCATCATAACTAATTTTTTCAACAACTCTATGGATCCAGAAAATGCAGGCAATTGGATCTTTGGTCCGGGAGGAAATGGACAAGGAAATGAGTAGTTTAGATGTTTTCTTTTAAATGGACAAGGAAATGAGTAGTTTAAATGTTTTCTTTTAGTTGATATGTGAAATGTAATTTTGTTTTTTTAGATTAATGAAAACTATCTTTTAAATTAATATTTAGATTTACATTTCATTAAAAGTATAAAAAAATTTAAAACTTTAAAAGTGGACAATTGAGAAATTACAACATAAATCTTGGACAATATCTTAAAATCTCGAAACAACTTTCAAAATGATTTTTTTTCCCGTAGATGCGACGATATTCCACACGACACCTTTCTTGAAATTCCATCGTGGTTTCACAACTTCTCAAGGTTGGACCTTCTCGCTGAAGTAAAGCAACATACATAGTAACTTCCTGCCTAATTATATCGAAGCGCCGAACCAAATCTGAAACACTACGACCGCGTAGGTTCATTGTTTGTTCTTGAAATTTAATAAAAATTCCTTTCCCACGATAGTTCGGGATAAAATACTGGTTCCATTGTAATATCAATATAGTTCCTGCAAATACATTCATCTTCCGCAGTTTTGAATTTTAGGTTTTGCCTCACTTGACATCTCCTAATTTGACTTCTCCTAGTTTCACTGTCTACAATTGCACGACAAGCGGCTCTTCGATTTTGGATAATACATTGGTTTTCCATGCACTCAGCTAGATTCATATTATCAGCCATGCTCTCTAAGGATTGGAGATTAAGAAATTCTTGAGAGATTAAGAAATTCTGGTGTGAGTTGAAATGAGATTAAAATCAGGTATTTATAGAGGGGGGAAATTGTAGCCGTTAGATGAAGATCTGATGAGCGATTATCATATTAGCGAGCGATAGCTTGACTGTCGCAGGAGATTTGAAGACCATCGAGCGATTACATGACCATCAAGCGACCAAGACTCTATCGCTCGCTGGAAACTCTGTCGTGTATGCCTATATGCCAGAAATAACATATTGACATATGAGTTTGGCAGTTTGGCATACCCATAGTGGGTGCATATATGCCAAATACATGAGTTTGGCATACCCATTCTCTTGGATTTATTCATCTCAAGAGAAACCTTAATAATTTAGCAGACATAGCTGCAAAACACATCAGATCTTTGAAAATTTCAGGAGAATGGGATGCTTCTAACCACCCCTATTTTCTCCCTCAAGCTTCCGTCTGGTGGTGACTCATCTCTCTGACTCTCTCTATCCTCTTAACTGCCGCGTCATCCACCAACCATGGCAGCCACATACCTAGACAACCCAAAATGGAATCTATTTCTACCCCTCACCTCCATTAATTAATTAACTTCTTCTTCTGATCATCAAATAGAAATATCCAAATTGGAAAAAAAAAAGTCAAACAAAATACAGAAAAACAAGAATCCAACACAAACACATTGAAAAAGAAAATTACAGAGGAAAACCAGGAATCAACTGAATCATCAAGTATTTATTAGGATTATCCGATTTCTACCTCCGTATCTTCAATGGATTCCGATCTCTGGACATCTAGACTTGCAGCTGCTAAAAGACAATATGCTTTGCAACACTCTCAATTAGGCGGATTAGGTTATTATTTATTTCCTCCTTTTAAATTGTAAAAATGACATCATTTTGATTGTGTAATGATTTTTGGATTTATTTATTTATTTTATTTTATTTGGGTTATAGATCGGCTGAACATTGATGATTTATTGGTGGAAGAAGAAAGCCGTCCTGATTTTCCATGTCCATATTGCTTTGAAGATTATGATATTGCATCTTTATGTTCTCACCTTGAAGATGAACATCCATTTGAATCCAAAGTCACTGTAAGCTATTTTTATCAATTCATTTGAAATTCAAATGGTGGTGATCTATAGTTTATGACTCATTTGCATATCCAGTAACCTTATATTTGTGGTCATAAAGATTTGATTTTTGTTGTTTGTAAACATTAGATAGTTTTCAATTCCATCCGTTTGCAAAGAAAAGCGAAAAATGTTAACATGTCACTCCTGTTGTGCATTGGTAGAAATGTTGTTGCTTTTGGTGTAAATTCCCAATGCTTTTTTTTCTTCTGTTATGAATTAAGCCGGTTACATTATGTCTCATATTCTCATCATATACTTTCTGCATCCCTAATTTGATTACACATTTGGTTGGTTTGATTGTGATTGGGTGATGAATGGGAAACGCATACATTGAAGACGTATTTTAGCAACTTAATTTGTTTATCAAGAAAGCACAATGTCATGAGCCAATGTCCTATCGTTTTGATTTTGGCACTTGTGTAATTTGGTTTAAGCTGAAGTAATGACTAAATTTCATGCGCCTGTGCATTGATGTGGTCCTTCAAAATAAGGCCAAATGTCATTTTGGTTGGTATTTGAAGGAACCTTTTAAGAAAGGTTTGGGAAGTGAGATGTCTTTTAAATAAATGTGTATCTTGACAACTTGGAAATTACCTTTGCGATATCTATTGTGGAGATTACACTTTGCTGTGCCTGTATGTGTGAAATAACAAAACTGACACCTTTAATAAGACACACACCTTGTAGTTGTTAGCTTCTCACAGTTTTTTCAATGTTTCATTGCAGGTTTGTCCTATTTGCTCTGTTAAGGTTACAAAGGACATGCTTAATCATATAATGCTGCAACATGGACACCTATTAAAGATATCCTTTCTTATTTTGACTGAAGAAAATGGGATACAGTACTGACACCTGATAGTAGGGATAACTTTGTAGTTAATGGTGCTAGCAAAAATTTATGCACATGCCTATATATTTGCTTGCAGTTCCTTGATCATATCTTCTTAACTGGAACTGGTTTCTTTCTCTCTGTTTTCCTTAACTGAAGCTTACTTGCAGCGACGCCGTAGGTTACGTAGAGTTGGTATCCCCAACAGCCAGACGCTGTCTCTTTTGGGCCGGGATCTTCGGGAGGCTCATCTGCAGGTGCTTCTAGGAGGTGGCGGATATAGTAGGTCAAGCAGTTCTGATGCATCATCTAATGCTGTTACAGATTCCTTCCTTTCATCACTTGTTATGAACTTCAGTGCTTCTGACGCTGAGGAGATTTCAAAATCCTTGGTCTCCAATATGGAGGATGCCTCCGCTAAGAACGTGGCACCAATATCAAGTTGGAAGCCAAGGTACTTTCCAAGGTCTCGTTTCTTGTGTCATATTGAGGATATGAACACGTCCTTCATTTTAGTTGGATATTCTACACGAGTCTCAACCATCTACTTTTATGTTATATTTTTACTTGTTTAACAAACCTGAAAATATTCAATGCTTGCTGGCGTAAAATTTTCTTGAACCCTCTATGTTCGCTTTATAAACAGTTCTTGGTCTATAGGGCAAGTACTTGCCTTGCATACATTTTGTCCAGTAAAAGGGGAGAGGTGTGCTCCATAAGAAGATGATTGCACCAGAAATGTATCATTATCCTTTACAGTATTGTATATTTGATGAAGTCATACCAAACCAGAAGTACAAAGAACTAGGATCTCTTAAACTACACAGTTGATCGTACAAACACACTAATTTTGATTGCTTTCTAGTATTTTAGTATCTAACTTCTAGGTCATCTTCACGTGCAGTTTAGACTCATCTTTGAGTTATGAAGAGCGACAACAGAAGATGAGACAGGTGACTGCAAGAGCTGGTTTTGTACAAGATTTGATTCTCTCAACTCTGTTTAGTGATGACTAGGTGAAATGGGAGGGCAACCCCCACAAACTTTTGATTATCAATAAGGAGGATTTTTGGGTCTATTAGTTTTGCTGCTAGATATACAGTACATACTGGTAAGCCAACCCAATATGTGCCTTTTTTTCGATAATCATGCTAAGAGCAGAAAAGTTTGAATCATTGTGACATGTGCGATCCATTTTCTGCAGTCTCCTTGATCAGAGATGTATTTACCAGAAGTTGGCCCACTGGAATCTTAAAATTGACCGTCTCAATGTTTCATTCCATAAATGTGTACCTATTCTATGCTCAACAAACTGTATGTTCTTTTGCCGTCTTTCTATTATGAATTAATAAAGTTGGGTTTATTGAATCTGAAATAAAAGATGAAAGGAAACTTCATGTCATTCCCTTGTTTTGACTTGTCTATTGAAAGCAGAAAGTGGGATAATTTGCATCCTAAGTTGCACCTAAAGCATGTAATCTATACAAATTAAAGAGTGACAAAAAAAATCAAGGATTGCTATATCTCATTGCTGTTTCTTTTGTCAAACCGTTTGAAAGACCTTCATGAGGAAGTTCCTTTCAAATTCCTATCCTCCTAGCACATTCTGATTAGCCCTTTTAGGCCTTTTGCGGTCTCACTTTGGAGGCTGCAATAATGCTAGTATCACAATACATACCAAAGCTTCATTTTCATCCAAATTCCTTGGTGCAATATGAGGATGTAAGTCATAGTAGCAGCAGCAGAAGCTGCTAATATGTCTCCCATGTCGTTCTTCCAGATGGGACATAACAGTTAAATTATTATTAGGTCCCATCCCCAAAGGTGAAGGAGTGACCAAATGTTGACCAAGGATTAATTTGGGATGAAAAAGCTATTTCACATAATATATTTGTATTAGGTTTGAAAACATGAAACTGAAATAAAGCATCAGTCAACCCAAGATAAAAGGAAACAGTATCCTGGATTACTAGAAGTAAAGCCGATATCAGTATTATTTTTGTTCCAGAATACAAGCTTAGTATTAACTAGGTCCATGCTGATTGCAGGACAGGATTTAAACCAGTCTGTGCAACTGCGAAATTGCTGCTTATACATCCTAGTGTTTAGTACAGGATTTAAACCAGTCTGTGCAACTGCGAAATTGTTGCTTATATCTTTGTACCTTCCTTTTCTATGACCATCAAAGCTTTACCCTGCAACTCCCATGTCGTTCTTCCAGATGGGACATAACAGTTAAATTATTATTAGGTCCCATCCCCAAAGGTGAAGGAGTGACCAAATGTTGACCAAGGATTAATTTGGGATGAAAAAGCTATTTCACATAATATATTTGTATTAGGTTTGAAAACATGAAACTGAAATAAAGCATCAGTCAACCCAAGATAAAAGGAAACAGTATCCTGGATTACTAGAAGTAAAGCCGATATCAGTATTATTTTTGTTCCAGAATACAAGCTTAGTATTAACTAGGTCCATGCTGATTGCAGGACAGGATTTAAACCAGTCTGTGCAACTGCGAAATTGCTGCTTATACATCCTAGTGTTTAGTACAGGATTTAAACCAGTCTGTGCAACTGCGAAATTGTTGCTTATATCTTTGTACCTTCCTTTTCTATGACCATCAAAGCTTTACCCTGCAACTCCCATGTCGTTCTTCCAGATGGGACATAACAGTTAAATTATTATTAGGTCCCATCCCCAAAGGTGAAGGAGTGACCAAATGTTGACCAAGGATTAATTTGGGATGAAAAAGCTATTTCACATAATATATTTGTATTAGGTTTGAAAACATGAAACTGAAATAAAGCATC
The DNA here is from genome assembly GCA_023529315.1 of Papaver bracteatum. Classification (NCBI taxonomy): domain Eukaryota; kingdom Viridiplantae; phylum Streptophyta; class Magnoliopsida; order Ranunculales; family Papaveraceae; genus Papaver; species Papaver bracteatum. Next base: position 149,782 of record JAJJWX010000963.1, read on the forward strand.
AGTCAACCCAAGATAAAAGGAAACAGTATCCTGGATTACTAGAAGTAAAGCCGATATCAGTATTATTTTTGTTCCAGAATACAAGCTTAGTATTAACTAGGTCCATGCTGATTGCAGGACAGGATTTAAACCAGTCTGTGCAACTGCGAAATTGCTGCTTATACATCCTAGTGTTTAGTACAGGATTTAAACCAGTCTGTGCAACTGCGAAATTATTGCTTATATCTTTGTACCTTCCTTTTCTATGACCATCAAAGCTTTACCCTGCTTTTCTTCCTCTTCCTTTTCCTCTTCTTCGACTTGCATCATTTCCTCTTGCTGTCCGTTACCTTCTTCTTCGTTTATCTTTGATTCTGAGTGTTGTCGACGGTATCGGAGTATTACCATGCCAAGAAATGCTGCAGTGAAAATTTACAATTTCAGACCCTCCCAACTCAACAGACATACCCAAAATAGACTATTCTATGTCTTCCCATCATGATACTGAGATGGGAATGAATAATAACTCTGCAAAGGACATACCTGAAAAAACCCTTGTTTTGATGCTAGACAAGTTCCAGAACGCTAGAGCTGCTGAGACTGCAACTATCTTCTTGTGAGAACAAGCTTTCCATGTTCCCGAAATCCATCCACCCAAGTACTCAGCTGGTTAATCAAAATGCATGTTAGGAAATCAAGACCCAAAAATATTCAACAAAAGCAACTGAACAGATATGTAACCCACATACAAACACACACACGCGGCATGCCCATAAACAACAAAGGATACAAGAAAGTCTTATGTACCTTTTCCTTCTATCTGCATAGAGTAGGAAGCATATAGTTTGGGTGCAGTGAAGCTGATAAAAAATCCTGCAAGATCTTCAAAATCAGTCCAATTCCTGAAAGTGATGAACGGAATCCATTTGTAATACTAGTTCTTTTCTGGTGAATCTTACCAATTGCACAAAGCTTCCAAAGGGTTATCAGATGACCATATTCTGCTCCAAAGAGGAGAATAGGTGCAACCTGAAACCAAAAGATAGTTATATTTGTTATTAAGTGCCTGTTTAAGCAATCACAAATACAGGAAAGAACCAAAGAATTAGAGAGTTATATCCATATTTACTTTGAGAGTCATCGATGGCTCGCCCGAGAAAAGTTCTCTTGTCTTAACAATGACAAAATTCGCAACTGGAAGTACTTTTCTAGCAATCCTTACTATGTCATCTTCTTTCAATTCAAGATTAAGCCTTTGTTCATTGCTATCCCTATAAAACACAATGCAAGTATACTAAGAAAGACAATAACAAAAATGACATAGCCAGATAAAATGAGCTTTAGGGTGTAAGTTATATATACCTTGGGGAGCATGAGTTACACAAGAATGAGAAGGCTAAAAACAGCAGACCCAAATGAGAAATCCCAGAGAAAACACTGTCAAAAATATGAAATCTTGTTAAGATTTTTGAGAAATGCTAGTTACCAGGCGTTGATCGCCCTATTCACTGCGCAAGAAACAATAAAAAGCTTAACAGACAAACATTCACCTATATCTTAATCCTTGTGAAGTACAAGAAGATAAGAAACAAAGAGATCCAAATCCAAACCATAGACTTGATTTTGCCACATCTCTCCACATAACCAAATCATTTATCAATTGCTTGATATTATCTAAGCTACTCTGATCATCACACACAGTTCCTGCACACAAACAATCAAAATTCAAAATCAAGAAATCATTAAAGAACAGAATCTAGGGTTTTGTTTTGCTTACTTGGGGATGATGATGATAAACTGTTGGAAGGTAGTACTACGGCACTAGCTTTTTCTTTAAGAGGTCTGGTACTATTAGGTTTTCTTTTTCTTGGTTTAACAATCTCATCTACTACCAAAACACCCACTTCTTTATCATCTCGATTCTCTTGATCCAATCGTCTTCTTGATCGTCTAACCCTAGGAGATGCACAATTTTGTTGATTAGCCATTGGAGAAGCTTTATTTTTGCATCGTTTTCTAGGTCCAATCAAATCAATAGGTTCTTCTACTGTTTCCATTCTTTCAATAAGTCTGGCTTTGGATTTTCTATGCGGAGATGGAGAAAGAAGGATGATCTCCTGAAGTGATTCGGAAGAAGGGGTTTTTATTGAGTATGGAGGTTTTAATGGAGTTTTTGTTTTTTTCTTTGGCGAAGGGGAGGCGATACTGAGTATACCGAGAGATAAGTGGGGATGGTCTTCGCCGTTGGTGATTAACTGAGTTTCTTCAGGTTTGGGTGATGATGGTGTTGTAGGAGGAAGCGAAGAAGACGGATCCATGGCTGAGTGAACTGAAAGAGGTGAACGGAGGCTAGGCTTTGGAGATTTATTAGAGGTGGGAAATGAGAACGCAACTTCAAACTATTTTTTTTTTTTTTTTTTTTTTTTTTTGGGAACGCAATCTCTCAACGGTATGATAATCAGAATTTTTAAGGATTTTTTTTTTTTTTTAGTCAAAGGCCTTCAAAAAGGCTAATGGTCCACCTCAACTGTTGTAAGGATCCAAACAGGGGGTGTAGACCACTACATGGTGGAGTTGTTTTGTTTTGACCACTGATCAAGCTCATGAGCAACATAGTTACAACAGCGAGGCTGAAAACTAAAAATACAAGCAGATAATTTAGAAGAAAACAATAAGATGTCTTTAAAGATAACATCCGTTCGAGAGTCTCCATCAAAATTCCCAGTAGAAAATTGGTTGATGAGAGCTTTTGCATCACTTTCTATGATGATGTGGGTTAGGTGTTGTTCCACTGCTTTCTTCAGAACTGCCCAGATGGCTCTCGCTTCTGCTTCTTCAGCAGAGTGAACATCAAAGACTAAGGAGGCACAAAAGGTTGCTTTTCTTGAGAAGTCTCGCATCACATATCCTGCACCATTTGCTCCAGAGATAACATCATAAGCGCCATCAGTATTACATTTAATCCAACCAAAGGAGGGGGGCATCCATTTGTCACAAATACTGACATCAATAGAGGGGTGGATGGTCACATTAGAATTCCTAGTTTTCCTAGTGAGGAGCATAGCTCTAGATCTAGCTAGGACATCAGTAAAGTTTTCCTGATTATTTTGAAAGATGAGATTATTTCTACTAGTCCAAAGAGACCATAAGATGGCCACAAAAAAACATTGATCATCCTTAGGGAGTTTAGATTGAGGATCAGTTAACCAGAAGAGAAGCCAATCAATAAAAGATTTATTTTGGAAAAACTGAGTATTAATGTTGAATCCAGATATGAACCAGACTCTACTAGCAAAGGGACAAGTGACCAAAGCATGCATTATAGTTTCCTGAGGATCAGAGCACCTAGGACAATCCACACTATGCATAGGCATTCTAGTGTGAAAGATAGTTTTGTATGGCAAAGCATTTTTAGCTGCCCTCCATAAAAAGACTCAAATTCTGTAAGGAACTCTAATTTTCCAAATACGCTTCCAAAGATTTTTACAAGGGGAGGGTCTAATGCCTCTGAGCCCCAGGTAGGCAGATTTAGAGGTAAATTTTCCATTCTTTTAAAGATCCCAAGCCCTCCTGTCAGGAGTGCAAAGCTGGCTTAAGGGAATAGTGATAATCTTCTGAACAGAAGCATTATCAAAGTGGGTGTTAAGTCTAGACACATCCCAATTTATGGTCTGAGGATCAATAAAATAAGCAACTTTAATACTTGGGTGAGGAGGGACCAGAGGGTTTGGTATGGCAGAACCCAAAGAAGGGATCCATTTGTCACACCAAGGATCAATAAACTGACCATCCCCAACAATCCAAGAAATGAAAGGTTTTATAAGTTCTTTTATAGCATGAAGACATTTCCAAGTCCAAGAGCACTTGGTTGTACACTTAGCATTTAAAAAGTCAGTTTTTGGAAAGTATTTAGCCTTAAGGACAGTGGCAAGTAAACAATTAGGATTTTCTAGGATTCTCCAGGCATTCCTGGCAAGCATAACTAGATTGTTTAATTCAGCTTTTCCTGAATCTCAGGCCTCCTTCGGCTTTGGGGTAACATAAAACATCCCAACCTATGAGGTGTAGCTTTCTATCCTTGGGGTCAAGAGTTTCATCCCACCAAAATTTGCAAAGATGAGAATCCATCTATTTGCAAAGATGTTTAGGAATAAGAAAAGCACACATTTGAAAAAGGGGGATAGCTTGACCAATATGCTTGATGAGAGTAGTCCTGACAACTTGGGATAAGAGCTTATGAAGCCAGATAGAAATCCTGGCATCAATGGCTTGGAGAATGCCCATATGGGTCTGAATTTTAGATGCTTGGAACACAGTAGGAGTGCCCAGATATTTTTCTCCTAAATCTCTACTTTGAATATCTAAAATGTTTGCCAGAATGGCTTTCCCATGTTCAGGAATCTTCCTCCTAAAAAGAATACCAGATTTTTCAAAATTGATTTCTTGCCCAGAGGCTAGACAATACTTTTGAAGATAGTCTTTTATGACATAATTTTTTTTTTTTGAAGTAGCTTTAGAAAACAAGAGAGAATCATCAGGAAACAAAAGGTGAGTCATTTCAGGGGCCTCTTTACATACTTTAATACCTTGTAGGATCCCCTTTTGCTGGATGCTATCAATATAAGAAGATAGAGCTTCAAAGCAGATGATATAAAGATATGGAGACAAAGGATCTCCCTGTCTTAGACCTCTTTCGGGTTGGAAGAAACCAGTAGGGCTGCCATTAAGAAGGACAGAATATGACACAGTAGAAACACACTGGTTTATCAGTTTAACCCAGTGGTTAGACAGACCCATTTTAGTTAAGACCTTTTCCAGAAAATTCCATTCAGTCTTATCATAAGCTTTAGACATGTCAAGTTTAATGGCATCTATGCCTTCAACTTTGTCATTATAGTTGACAGCATAAATGGCCTCATTTGCTACCAAAATATTATCAGAAATACTCATTTTTAGGAATAAAGGCACTTTGATTATGAGAAATTATGGTGTTCATAAAAGGTTTTAGTCTATTTGTTAAAGTTTTAGAGAGAATTTTATGAATAAAATTGCAAAGACCAATTGGTCTATATTGAGTGACCAATTCAGCCAGAGGGACTTTGGGAATAAGATCTATATTGGTATGATTGAAAACCTTAGCAATATTACCAGTTCTAAAGCAGGTTTGAGTCATATCAATAACAGCTTCTCCCACAATGTCCCAATGATTTTGGTAAAAAAGGCCTGTAAAGCCATCAGGACCAGGAGCCTTTTTTCCTCCCATTTGGAAGACAACATTCTTTATTTCCTCAGGAGTTAGAGGCATATTTAAAGATGTGTTGTCCTCATCAGAAAATTTAATAGGAAGATTAGCAAGAATTTCATCTTGAAATTTCTGAGGATGGGAGGAGTAAAGGCTTTTGAAATAATCTATGAAAGAATTTCCAATACTATCTCTATCAGTTAGAATAGTATTCAGGGAATTCTTTATCCAGCTAATAACATTTCTTTTTTCTTCTAAAGAGAGTAACTCTGTGGAAATAGGGTGAGTTTATGTCACCTTCCAAGAGCCAGACCTCTCTAGATTTTTCCTTCCAATATAATTCCTCTATATTGTATAGATACTCCAGCCTAGCTTTGAGTCTAGATGTATTACTAGTATCTATAGGATTAGACTATTGGAGGTCAGCTAAATCTTTCATGATGGTCAATATATTGGTTTGAATATTACCAAAGGAAGATTTATTCCAATCCCTCAGGAATTTCTTAGTATTTAGAAGTTTAGCTTTAAGCTTGTAAGCAGGGGATCCCACCACATTTACTGACCAAGAGTTAGCAATAATGTCTCTGCAAATAGGATCCTGTATCTATATTGCCATGAAGTGGAAAGGTCTAGGCATAAAAATATCCTCATAATTAAAACCTATATGCATTGGGCAGTGGTCAGATGAGTCTCTAGGAAGGTTATATACACACAGTTTAGGAAAAAGATCTTCGGCTATTTGGTTAATGAGGCATCTGTCTAATCTTTCAAGAATTAAATCAGGACCATGTTGCATATTTGACCAAGTGAACCTTGATCCAGAAAAACCAGGATCATGCAGATTGAAAACAGAACAAAAATTTCTAAGATTTTCAAAATCAGGGTCATCTACTTCTAGGCCTCCATTTTTATCTTCAGTTCCTAAAAGAGTATTAAAATCTCATGTAAAGAAAACAGGTTCATCTAGAGGGGCATTAGTTTGCTGGCAGTGTTTTTTCCCAAAAAGCTTGTCCTAAGTTACTATTGGGTTCACCATACATAAAGTGAATGTGACAAGTCCTAGAATATATGATATCGGTATAAGTAACATAGGTACCCCTCATACTGGATGAAACAATGTTTAGGTGAATTTCCTTTTTCCAAGCAAGAGCAAGACCTCCACTTCTACCCACACTTGGGATATTAAAAGTACAGGGGTAACCCAAATTCCATAGTTTTCTAGATGCCATATCTTTATTCATTTTTGTTTCAGAGAGGAAAATGATATCAGGGTTGACAATTCCTACACAATAAACTAAGCTCCTTATTAGCAGATTTTTCCCCAAGTCCTCTAATGTTCCAAGCAATCATGTTGATGTTATTAATATGAGAATGATTTATGGTATTATGAGCAGTATCAATTAAAGGGGTTGGGTGGGAATGAGTTACCTGAGTGGTAGAGTCAGATCCACCACCAAGAGAAGTAATGGTACCGTCACCACTTTGAGAAACAATTTTGGAAGAATCGAGACTAGAACTAGCAGCATTGAGATGAGAATTATTGCGGACACCATTGTTGCTTGGGGAGTTGTCAGCAGGTACATTAAATCTCCCAAAAGAGTTAAACAGAGGTTGGGTATTGAGAGAGCAATTAGAGATATCAATGGCAGGTAAATCCCCCAATTTTGTAATTGGGGGACATAGTTGAGTGTAATCAAGTTCAGTTAAAGATTATTTTTCAGTGGCAACCAAATTAGCTTTGGTACGTTTCCTTAGCTCAGCCCTGGGATTAATTTTCCTTTTGAGGTTAGCTAGAGCATCTTGTTCAACTGAGTTAGATGTACCTTTAGTGATAATTGGACTAGGATTCGGGATAACAGCAGTTTTGAATCTTCTAGCTGAGTTTGTGGTGCAAATCAGACCATTAGGGGTTGGCTCAAGTACAAAAGTAGAGGCATCAGCTGTAATATTTTGGGTAGTAACTTGCTTTAGGACCATTGGCAAACCATTTTCCAATTGAGTCAAATGTTGTTGAACATGGCCTACATCAAAGATCTTGAGGGTAATAGATCTATTTATAAAAGGACCCATCTGAAAAGTATCTGAGTAGCTCTTCTGAATAGCTTTCTCCATTATTTAATCAATAGCTTGAGATTTTTCCTTGTTGCACTCTTCAAGAACTGATGGTATAATTTGTGTTTCCGGTACTATCTCAGATTATTGCATGATAGTATCAATGAATATAGTAGGGGTAGAGTCTACATTCTTGACTGTAGAAGGCATCATTAACTTAAAAACAGCTGAGAGAGCATACTTACTGCCAGAAGCTTCATATTCTTTGATCTTTTTTTGTTTCAACTTCCAAGCAGGGCAGTTTTGATCTTTATGATCGAGTATGCGACAGGAGGTACAGAAATACCTTGGAACTATGATATGTCTACATTCAATTAGAAAAGGTTCACTTCTACCACTTGTAAAAACAGGGATGCCTGTTGGTAATACTTTTTGCACACTTTGACATTCTTCTTGAGGGGATGTTTGCCAAACGGGTTTTGAGCTTCAATTAATTCTCCCATACTGAGAATGAGTTTTTGTAGATCTTCAAATTCTGTGCATTCATTTGGAATATTGCACAGAATAAACCACATTATTTCTTCATCAAAGGATAGTTGATGGTTTACATGCCAACCTTCAATCGTCACCATTTTTAACACCATAAGATAACCACAGACGAACCAAGGCTTTTGTGAATTTATTATTTTCAAGTCCTCTTTAGATAGATAATGAATAAGGACTTTATTTCTCTGACCATTAAAGGTGGTTACTGAAGGGTGTTGAGATAAAGGCCAATTTTTGCAGATGTAAAATCTAATAGAAGAGGTTAGAATCAGAGTTTCACAGCAAGCATAACCCACAATGCACCATTTCCAGTTGCTTTCAGCTTCAGCTAAAACAACTTTTTTGTCTATGAAAACTGGTTTGGCAAGTGTAGAAGGTAAAGTAAGTTTCTCAGCCATTTGAGCAGAAAGTGTTTGGATTTCTTGGTTCAAGTTTTGTGTTTTCTCAGATGAGCTTGGGATTTCCATACTATAAGAGAATGTGATATATATGAATATAGGTTGATTGATATCAGTGTTCCAGATAATTATTATAAAATGTAGTCATAGAGAGAAGAATCTTTTATTGGTACTGTGATGATATTGTTTACAGACAATATGGATGAAGGAGAGACAAGGTAGGTTTATTTGTTTGTTGATTTGAACCTTAAAAAATGAATGGGAAAATTCAAATGAGCATTATGGGCAGGGTTTCGAATATAGACAAACTCAATAATACATAGTTGGATTTTCTGAGGTAGGTTGTTGTGGTAATGTATGACGTAGTTTGGGGTTGTTGGATATTTATTGGGTTTGTCTTTTATTTGATAGTCGCCAAGCTTCATAATGGTAGTAGTGGAAAAATAGAGATGGAGGCAAAGAAAGGAATGGAGGGAAAGGATTTGATTTTGAGGCTGGTTTATAGGATAAATTTGTGAATCAAATATTAATGTGGGTTTGGTATTGTTGCTAGTAACGTATCTTATAGGCATGCCCAGAGCCGCAATGGTGCCTCTCAACTAATGCTGCCATCTTCTAGTCTGCATAAAACACAAAATTTTAATTAGACCCCAAAGAGAAATTTCAAAATTTGGTGACCCACCAAAGCCTCCCTTAATGGCAGTTCCAAGAGGAGTAAAGGCAATAATAAAGATTAGGTGTTGAAAATAGGTCTTGATAGGGTAATGATGGTTATTAGAGTGAAGGGGGTACGCATGGCTTTGAATGGGCGTGGTAAACAAAGAGACATGACGGTTAACTAAGCGCCATAAGTGGAATTGAATAGACGCTAATGGGTTTATAATGGATGGATTAGCAAGGAGGTTATTATTTTCAAAGTAGTTTTCTCCTAACTGGTTTACAAAAGAGGAAAGGTTTAGATTAAGAAGTCTAATTTGAGAGAATGGCTGATTTTCCTGGCCAAAATTCACCAAACACCAATGAAGATCCTCCCATTACACCACCAGAAATACCTGAATTTGCACAAGCCAAATCACTTCTCCCTTCTTTGAGTTTGGATGAATTACAGAAATTGGAGGTTGATGTTCAGTCTGAGATTGAACGCCGTATTCAAGGGAAAATACGTCAAAGAGAGGAAGAAGAAGATGCTCGTGGCCGAGAAAGGAGAAGAACCGAGGCTCTATACTCTGCATGGCTACCCAAATTCTTAAAATGGCGAGAAACAAAAAATGAGGAATGGGCAGAGAAGCATGCCAAAACCCCAAAATATGGAAGTGCAACAAAGAGTGATTCTGAGGCTTCTGACGGATTTGAGTATGATATAGAGGAAGTGAATACTAGTGACCTTGAATCTGATGTTGCAGAGGATAAATTCAAGATGGAGGCTTATCATGAGGGGAATTTGAGAAGACAGTTCGAGTATGAACTTTACAATCCCAAGATTTGTGCACGCACCATGAGTGAGGGTGAGCCAAGCAGGAGAAAATTAAGCAGACGTATTTCCATTGCTGATGTTGAGGAAACTGAGGATGAAGATGGAGGAGGAGATGAGGAGAGTGATGAAGCATCCTCTTCTAGTGGGACTTCGCCTGCTCCTTATGACAGTGATGATGGCGAGCATTATGAAGAAGAAGGATGGGATACTGATGAAGAATATTGGTGGTAATCTCTTCAGAATTACCAGGAAAGGCCAAATTTTTCGGTTGAGCATAAAGCTTGAAAACTATTAACAAGTTTTCAACAAAACGTTTTTTCTGGTGATTCTTCTTTACTCCTTCCTTTTTGAATATGCTATTGATGGTGGTGAACATTTTCTTTTGTCGTTTTGAGGTACGGTCAGCTTTGTTTCTAGTTTTTTGATGTTTGTAAAGAAGGTATGTGTTGATGATTAGGGGGGGTTCTATCTTTTGTGGCTGTATAAATGGACAGGTTGCAGGTATTTTGATGGATAATGTGGGAATTTGTGGTAAAAGTGGTTTGAATGTTGATGTCCTGGTATTTGAAATTAAACTTAGTATTTTGATATTTTGATATTTTGAATATCCCGAGTTTGGGAAGCTTGATAAGTTGTAATGTCTAGTGAAACTCTGGAAACCGTTAATGTTGAACTTAAGGACTTGTATGCAGTTTATGTCAAGCAACTTTATGAATTGACTGTAGTTCTTAATGTCTGAAACAACTATGTTTGGTACAGAATTTCTATCCGAAATTGTTATAAGAAATAACAAGATGAGAATCACAAAAATAATGAATGATTGATGAGTGATAGTGAGATTGAGATTGAGATTAGGATTTAAGATGAGGATTTCAGTGAACATGTATGAAGAAACTAGTATGCAAGCGTCAGGATGACGTTGCAGAACAATTTGGAGGAATTTGTGTTAATGTTGACTGTTGAGGACATAAATATTCTTTTTAACATGCCCTAGTAAATGGATATTTTTTGAAAAATAACCTCGTATGATGATGCCAGGCGGAAGCGCGAAACAGAATTAAAATCTAAAACTCATGCTTCCAAGATACCACTCTCGGGGAACACTACTTTTCAATTAATCCAAATCTTCTCCTAAATACTCCACCATTCTCCCCTTCTAAAAAAAACTGTCCTCGAATTTTGCATGTATTTGTTATTGGGTAAATAATTCTTCGATGAAAATCCTTATAATCCTTCAACTTAAATAATCTTGGCATAATTACTATCGGACTCTAAAATATTTGTGCATCGAAAAAACGAAGTTGATGTCGCCGATAATCCTGAATGCATACTGCTTCCAGAGAATATGGATCAAAGTAAATAGAACATAATATGATCCAATCATCAGGATAAATATCATAAATTGGTGGTAAATTCCAATCCACAAAAACATGATTTTTCTCAACCACAGAGAAATAAAAAATACCATCAAACCTTGAGATTTCAAGATTTAATCCGGATTCTGATGAATATCGCGGATTATGTGCAACTCCTTGAAATCCTTCTTCCTTGTCGCCAAGGAGGTTATTTTTTTCATCACCGGTCGCTTCCTCCAATAGTTGTAGGCTAGGACTATGATAGGGATCTTGCTTATGATGCATTTCAGCCAGTTGGAGGGTGAGCGCCTTAACCTTCTGTTCTGATCATCTATTACCACTTGATCTTTATCATCGTTGAGAGCGGCTCTTCGAACAACACCATAATCTCTTCCTCGAAACATGAAGCAGGAGCGTTGTTTATCTCTAATACCAACTGATGCAGGGTGAAAGAGAATTAAAATCTAAAACTCGTGCTTCTGAGATACCACTCTCGAGGAAAACACTACTTTTCAATTAATCCAAATCTTCTCATAAATACTCTACCATTACCAACTGATGCAAGGAGGAACAATGAAACATAATTAAAATATAAAACACATGCTTCCGAGATACCACTCTCTAGGAAAACACTACTTTTCAATTAATCCAAATCTTTTCCTAAATACTCCACCAGATGAGCATGTACTAATTAACTTGGATTTAGATGAGAAAGAGCATACGGTCATGCAAGGAAGACAAATGGTAAGGGGTCTAGCCGAGGTGGTAGAAATTAAGGTTGTGAAATCGTGAATCATGGAGTGAATCGTGGTTCAATTTTAAGAATCGAATCGTATGTTGAATCGAAGATCATGGTTGATTTTTGAATAGTATGTTTTGATATAAATAATTAAACTATGTGAAATATTTAACTTAGGTTACATGTAGTTACCACGTTTTCTTATAAATGTTATATAGTTTCAACATGTTTCAGGAAAAAAAAAAACTATGGTGCAGTGGTTATGACTGCGTATGATTGTGATGGAGGTATTCATAGTTCGATTCCAAACAATCACTTCTTGTTTTATACTTATTTTATGAAAAGTAAAATTTGACTGAAAGTTGCTAATCACATTAAAAAACGGAATCTTCACGATTTAGTAAAGATTGGATTCACCAGCACGAGTGCAATCGAAATGTTAAAAACTGACTCGAATCGTGCGAGTTGACTAGTGACTCGTACGAATCTTAATACTATGGTAGAGATGAATTTAATCTTAGAGATTGCGAATAAAATTGTACAGAAGTTGGGGGATGTGCAATTGTCTCATTTTGAGTATATCGAGAAGGTACTACAAGCGGCGAAACTGATCTTGTTGTATTGTTTCTCTTATGGAGGAGTTTCTGAAGGTGATAATTTTGAAGAATGTTGTGCTGAAATGAGTAATGAATTCAGAAAGGTAAATGCTGAGAAGAATGTGGTTGAGGCTATGACAGTAGATGATATATGAGGGAATGAGCTTGCATTGCTTGAAGTTTTTTTTAGAGCATTGCTCGGTCGAACTCGCATGCGTTGCTATCTCAAGCATGTTTGTCAATGTTAGTGATCAAAACTATAAGTCTTGATTTCTAGTCTACTATAACTAAGGTCTCAGACTAGGATAAAAAGTGTAGTTGAGCTCAAGAACTCCATGGAAATCATTATACAAGACGAAGAAATACTCAAGGCACTGGTGGATCTTCATCGACTAAAAGGTATGTGGAGACTTGAACTTATCTATCACTCAAAAGTCTATTTATCTCATATCTTGAGACAAAAGTCGTTTTGCTGTATAGACTAAGATTATACACATTTGGTATTTCGAGCCGAGTATACCTCGCCTATCTATTTCTCTAAATATGTGTTAGTAAATCTTTCGCTTTAACCAAGTTAATCTTTACCTAGTGAAGAAAGTCATGTTAAGTTTCAATCACTTTGAAAATTGCTCTGACGAAAAATGGTTTGTGAATAACAACTATATAACGTCCTCTGAGAATGTTTCAATGATTGAAATGAGAGTTTAGACAATATAACCAATGGAAGATATAACCATTGTTGTGGAAACACATATGTGTATAAGTCCTTATTCCTTGAACCAAAGTTTGCGAACTTTGTTGATCAAGAGAACCGGAGAAGTGTGTGAGCTTCAATCCGCGAACTGGCGAAGTTCTCAAACTCGAGAATTTCTGCTGGAGTTTGTGAACTCTATCCGGGAACTTAATTCCGCGAACCTAGTCCGTGAACTTGAGTAGGTTATGTCTAAAAACAATATTTGTGAACTTATCTTTATAAACTAAGGAATGTTATTGCAAACCGTGGCTATATAGTTCATGAACCGATTCGAGTGAATCAAATCATTTTTGCTTCAATTGTGTCTTGTGTAGTATATGAGATTCCTTGCAATTGAACAACTCTCTAGCTAACTAGTTCATTTGAGTCATTTGAACTAGTTATGGTGAAGAAGAATATGGTTGATATGAAAGTTATCATATGGCTAACCATTTGGTTAACTATTGTTGAACCAACCAATGTACAAGTTTGGGTACGGTTTTCACAAGCCTACAAACGTGCATTTTATGTGTGTATAACAAGCTATGTTTTCGATCTAACGGTTGATAAATATTAGCTTGAATCTAATCAGGTTTTCATCTAATGGTGAATATTGAATGCTTTGTTACTAAGCTAACATTGATTGTAAACCCTGATTTGAAAGACTATATAAGGGAGAATTCTAGAAACTGGGAAACCTAATCTCCACACCTTACGTGTGATACTAGCTGCATAGCTAGAGTCGATTCTCCTTTAACCTTTGGTTTCTTCTTCTAAACCAGGTTAATGACTTAAAGACTTCATTGGGATATTGAAGCTAGACCGATACTACTTTTCTTGTAGTTATGTGATCTGATCTTGATGTTTCTATCGTACGAGTACAATTGTAATAATTGGATTGAGATTTCTTTCTCCGATAGGCAAGATAAAAAGTAATCACAAACATCTTCGTCTCATCGTTTGTGATTCCACAATATCTTTTTTCGCTGCGTCAATTAAGACTATCGTGAGGTGATTAATAATACTGAGCTGTTCTTCAGAAATATAAGTCTGGTTTATCAATTGGTTCCTGTTCACCTTGATTTATCAAATGATGGAACAAAAACTCGTAGGTATATTCGTGGGAGACGTATTTATCTATTACCGTAGACTTTTCTGTGTGATACATATTTGTTTATTAAATTCTTCGACTTTGGGTCGTAGCAACTCTTAGTTGTGGGTGAGATCAGCTAAGGGAATCAAGTACGTAGTATCCTATTGGGATCAGAGGCGTCGAAGCATAACTGTACCTTGGATCAGTGTGAGATTGATTGGGGTTCAACTACATTCCAAACCGAAGTTAGCTTGGAGTAGGCTAGTGTCTGTAGCGGCTTAATACAGTGCATGTTTAATCTGGACTAGGTCCCGGGGTTTTCTGCATTTGCGGTTTCCTCGTTAACAAAATTATGGTGTATGTGTTATTTTATTTTCCGCATTATATTATTTATCTTTATAATTGAAATAATACAGGTTGTGCGTTGAAGATCAATCAATTAAAATATCCAACCTTTGGTTGTTGATTTACATTGATTGACACTTGGATATTGGTCTTTGGTACCATCCAAGTTATTCCTTGTATTTTATTAAAGACTCGTTGATTTCTATTAGCTTGAGTAAATCAAAATAAGAGAGAGAAAATAACTCATTGAGATATTTCTATCTAGATTGAGTCTGACTGTCTAGTTGATTATCTAGAAAGAAACTCGAAGTTACTCCATACAGATTGCTAATCGAAATATTGGGTGTGATTGTTAGACCCCCGCTTTTTCAATTGGTATCAGAGCAGGCAAACACGTTCAAGACCTTATAAGTCTGTTTTTGTAGCGATCTGACTCTATGGACAAGAGTAGTATCTCTGATAAACGCGTCACCGGAAATAAAAATGTTGTCTCGTCTATTTCTATTAAAGAGAAAGATTCTTCAATCTCAAATATAGACGAACCTTGTGTTCAAACTAGACAGACATGTTATGACATGTATTTTTCCGATTACCCTTCAAAAGAGTCTATTTCTCAAAATAAACGAGAAACAGCTGAAGAGAGCAATTTGATTTTAAATCTTGTTAGAATCCAAGATGATAGATTCAATCGGTTGAAACAACATGTCAATGTTATTCTTGGTGTATTAAGAGACTGCAAATTCAAAGAAAATACTGAGGATCATTTTTCATGTATGACTCTTGAGGCAAGCCTTAAAAAATGATGCGTTGGAAATAGAACATCGTTTGAGTAAACTCTCTATTCAAGGATGCTCTAAGCAGTCCAATATACCAACTACTTATGTTACAACTGAAAATGCTCCAGCACCAGAAGTAAAAATGGAGTCCCTTCCAATCAAGAAGGATGTGTCAGTATCCTCTAATCAAGAAAATTCTACACCCCATAGAAGGAAGAAATCTCCTGACGAGAATGTTAAGACTAAACTTCCTAATCACCGGTGTGATCAGAAAGTACGTCTCTTTTGCGAGACAAAAGGTTCTGTTATACAAAAGGGAAACTCTAGGTTGAATAAAAATTCTTTTGTTCTGCTTCAACGCACCTTAGATTTAATCCTTAAAGGTATAACTGACATTCGTATGTCGAACCAATTGGTTTTCGTACTTATCTTGTGTATGTTTCCAGGAAGGTTAGTTCAATGAGTTCCTTAAATGCTCGAAAGCAGAACAGAAGTCTTAATAAGAATCGTCTAAGAAAAGATCATCCCTTGATATGAAAGAAATTTATGGAGAAAGAAGAAAAATTGATGATATGAGAAATAACCCGATAGAGATAATTCAATGGTACAAAGAAATTCTCAATAGGTTGTCATCCTCCTCAAGTCAAGACTCTTCTGGTAAGAATTCAAACTATGTCTCGTATTTTGATGATAGTAAGTTTTATGATAATTTCTCTAATAAAAAAGGATCCCTCTCTAAATTAAAAAGGGAAAAGAGACTTGATCGTAAACACAATTCTTTTAATAAGCTTAGAGCTCATACTTGTGCTAATTAATCAAAAAGGTTAAAGAACTTACTCACATAAATCATGTTGAGTAAGATGTGTTAGTTAATCAGGTATACTAATGGAAAAATTATTTAGTTAAGCTATTTTCTTATCGTCCATAGCTAAACTTTTTACTACAGACAAGTGTGCCTAAGTATTCTTTGTACTTTTATTTTTATTTTAAAGATTCTTTTTCCTTATTCCTTGTGGGGTGTAATGTATTCGAATGTGTACACAAGTTACCATCTCGAGTCAACAGTTTGAAAACCCTAGATAATCTTCCTCCCTAAGAAACCTTTAAATGGCAAACCTCTAGGTCATGTTTACGTACTCTATGTTATTTTGTGTTATCAAGAAATGTATTCCTCTTCACGAGCGTGTAGTTTTGCTAAAGGTATTGGTTCTGAGTCCAAAGGAAGGAAGAAGAGAACCTTTGTTCAAGATGATCATCCCAATGCCTCATATTACTATGCTTATTCACATGAGGATATTGAAAATGGGGATATGATCTCTACAGAAATGGTTCGTGACTTTCTTAAATATTACAAGGAAGAAAAACTGCAACTTAATGGTACCTTGAAAAGTCTTGACATGTTAAACACTGAGTTGGAAAAGGTTACATCTGACCTTGATCTCATGAAAACACAAATTAAAGATCTTATCAATGAAGATATCTTTTCTAAAGTTGCAGTAGATGTTGTCGATCACAAGATTTAATGATATCAAGACTCATGAGGATCATGAACTGTCTATATGACTTCAGTTTGTGTTCAGCTTTGGCATTGAAGTGTTTTCAGTTTAGCCTGTTTAATTTTGTTTGCCTAGTAAATCTTCTATTTTTCTTATCTTTGTTTAGAAGAATAACTAGAGTTTGGAATATCCATTATTGTGATTACACATAGCTATGTCCAACGTTTTCATCTTCATGTTTTTAGATTTATTGGTTTAAATTCTAAACTTGTTTGGAAGATGATTTTTGCAGTATTAATCTTTATGGTTTTATATATTGTTATAGGATATGTGTGTTTGTGTCCGTGAACTTGATTGTCCCATACCTTGTCAAAAGTAAAGTCGTTCATTAGTTGATATGCTTAAAGGAATGAATTGACTTTTGACAAATACAAAAGTTAAGACTATTATGTCAATTTTTGATAGGTTAAAATCTTTTGTTTTCAAGGATGATATCTATTATATGTCATTGTGCAAATGGTGATGGAAAATAGAATGAATCATTTTGTATTCCGCAGTAATTGATCTTCCCTGATCCATTTTTTGCGTATTACTGTGAGGCTCCGTAATGTGTCTTATGTTGAGCAATAAACAACCAAAGTTGATTATTTTTATGATTAGCTTAGTTGTTGTTCCGTAAGGTACCTTATGTCGAGCATATTAAACTAAATTAATCATCGTGTTTGATTATTTAGTTATGACTCCGTAAGTTTTCTTATGTTTGAGTGTTTTTGACTAGGTTGATTATTTTCATGATTAACTTAGTCATTGCTCCATATATTTTCTTATGTGAGTATGAACAATTAAATTGATTACTTTTGTGATTAGTTTAGTTATGTATTCCGATTAGATTAATTATGGGTTCTCTTGTGATTAATCTAATTGAGTTTTTAAGTCTCCATAAGTTTACTTGTGTTGAGCATATTTGATTGAATTAATCATGGGTTCGCTTACGATTAATTTGATTGAAATATTCTTTTGGATTCAAATTCATACTTGTATATGATTTGTTGTCCAAAGAAATCCTTCTTTTTTCTTGAAATTAAGGTCGCTCTTGTTGTTCTTTCGGGAATGACATATTATGGGGGAGAGTTCTTAATTGAACTTGTGCTTAATTGCCAAATATTTGTGGGGAGTGCGGCTGTGGATATTATAGGGGTCATATTGTATCTTTATAGACTCCTTGATGAGTGCATTTAGCTTCGGCTTTATGATTGCATCTAAACAAGATGATGTATTATTACCTTTGGTCATGAAGCGTCTCTTACGAAAATTTCATTAGGATCCCGTTCTTGTACCTTTGTCAATTTTATTGACAAAAAGGGGGAGAATTAATATGTAGTTCACACTACAAATACATATGGTTTTCGGATCATTATGTAAGGGGGAGTGGTTTCCATGTGAGATGGAGTATTGACTAAGGGGGAGCCACATATCACTATAGTATTATTGTTGAAGTTGTGATGCAATTGGACTTTGACCTGTGTAATGATACTATGACACTGTATAACAATGATTGAGAAATCTTGTTTTCTCATTGTTATAGCTATGGATTTTCAACAACGATGATGCTAAACTTACAACATTTGGGATCATTGGAGTACTTGGAAGTGACGAAGATTTCGATTAATGTTGAAGATTAGACATGTGGAATAGGAGCTACAAAGTTTATTTATATATTTTTTTTATTCCATATGTATTGATAGTTTTGTCACTAAAATTGACAAAGGGGGAAATTGTTAGAGCATTGCTCGGTCCAACTCGCATGCGTTTCTATCTCAAGCATGTTTGTCAATGTTAGTGATCAAAACTATAAGTCTTAATTTCTAGTCTACTATAGCTAAGGTATCGGACTAGGATAGAAAGTGTAGTTGAGCTCAAGAACTCCATGGAAATCATCATACAAGATGAAGGACTACTCAAGGAACTGGTGGATCTTCATCGACTAAAAGTGTAGTTGCAGGAATTCCCACACTACACCCTTGTTAAGATTCTATAGAAATCTATTGGAAATCAATTAAACTTCAAAGATTTAAACGACACCTTTTTATTTAAATCTCAGAAATGTTTACAGATTTGAAAGAAATTAAAGATTACAAGTATTCTCTTTAAGTTTCTCTCTCCTCAAGACTCTTTCAACTCTCAAAAATACATCATCCTTCTCTGGATCTATCAAGATCTTTATATAGGGATTTACATAATGGATGACGGCTAAGTTTTCCTCCTCTTTCGGATCTATTCTGCGATCTCATCGCAATCGTTATAATATTCTTCATTGCAAGAATGATGGCCATCGCAGGATCAACACATTCTTCTTTTGTTTCTTTCATCATCAATTTCTTTTGGATATTCCGTGACGCTCGTGAAGCGTTATTAAAGATTTGGCGGTGACGCTCGCGGAAACGTTGTTAATATCGTAAGAATAGCGTTGTAGCGATATTCTGGTCCTACATCTTGCCTCTTGTCATGTCTTTTCTGCGAAGAAGAGAAGATCATGAGAACTAATGTTCTTTATTATTCTCGCAACTTCTTCCCTTTTATACTTTATTCTCGACAATATTCCGTTAATATAGCCTTTCTTACACGTGTTGTGAATTCCTTCGTTTACTGACACGTTTCTGCTCCATAGGTCCACCACCCTTTGCCTATAAAAGGTAGAAATAAATCTCAAAAATAATTTTGTTTTTCTGTTTCTTCATCTTCTTCGTCTTCCGTCTGCAACTTTGCTTCTTTTTCATATTATTCTGTTACTGTTCTAATGGAGTCCTCAAGGTTTGTTTTTTGATTTATGTTATTTATTTAAGACAGTTTTTACTTTCTCCAATCTTTCTTATTTGATTCTTCATGTCTTCTTTTTCAGCGGAACTATCTCTAACACACAGTCCACAACTCAAAACCCTAATGTTCGCAAAATACCAACTGAAAATAAAAAGAGGAATTCCGCGAATGATAAGGTAGTAAGAAACACCCTCTGTTTTTTAATAACAATATTGTTTCCTCTGTTTCTTATTTGAGTTATTATTCGCAGAATGACGAGAATCCTGTTAAACCTCCCAAGAGATCTCGCCATTTTAAGACACTTAGGGAAAATATCATTATGCCTTCGTTAACATCTGTGAAGATTACTCCCACATCATCGCAACCAAACCTTTCTTCTTCTGTTTGCGAGAATATTGCTGTCCCTACTTCAACTTCTCCTGACCCTTTGACAAATCAAGCTTCTAAAGCTGCTGTGACTGAGACTTCTTATAGTCCTTTACGGCCTTCAACTGTTGTTTTTCCACATACTCCTCCTGATAACTCAACCGTCACAAATGATCGTCAACTTGTTCTCACTACTACTTTCCCTTCTAAACCCCTTCCTTCATCAAACGAAACTTTTGCTGGTGTTGATGTTGCCTTTAAAATCTTGTCTAACATTTTAGACAATGCTAGAAAGTCTTCCATTGACCCTCTCCAACAGGAAGCTTGCGAGACTATTTTTAAGTATTTTGGCTCTGATTGTAATGATTCGCGAGCGTCTTTGGAGAATGAGATTGAAGATCTGAGGAAAAGTCTTCAAGCTAAAACTATTGAATGTGATACTTTGAATCACATGCTCCGCAATTCTTCTCTAAACTGCGAGAATCTTCGCAGAAATAATGACGAGATGAAAGGTACATTTTTCCTGCCTCTGCTCTTTTGCTTTTATGTTTTATTTACATACTTTCTGTACTCAGACTTCCTTCTTAAATTCTTGATTTATATGTTAGTTTCAAATCAGACTCGTTTCATAGAAAGACTCAAATTTGAATCTATCGCTGAAGAAGCTCGTGTTGAAAGAGATTCTTGGATGGATCAACATACTAGACTAGACAACCTTTACACTTATTCAATTGATCGCATAAATAATCTTACTAATGAGAATAATCATTTATTGCAAAGGCAGAATTTATTAAGTGGTGAGGTTGATCGCCTCTCATATTTGTTTTTTAAGGCTAATTTGGCGATGAAATCTTTATCAGATGAGAATAAAACTTTGTCCCAAGAAAAATATAGATTTTCAAGCTTGATGGCGATTTCCTCGCAGCAATTTACTAATCTTCAAAGCACATGTAATAATCAAGAGCAATCTCTTCGTTCTCTTAAGAAGGAACTCAAGGAATTAGCTGAATCATCTGCTGTCGAGAAGGATAAACTTATCAAGGGTAGATTAACTCTTAGTTTAAGAGCCAGCGAACTTCAAGACCAATTTTCTCAATTAAAGAAATCTCATTCTTTATTAGCAAAGGAAAACTCATATCTTCGCAACAAAGAGGAAAACATGAAATCTCGTCTGAAGGGTATGGTTGGCGATAAATTCGTTGATGCCATGAATCAGTGGGAGAACTGTTTATTTGCTTTAATCCAAAACTTAACCTCTCAAAAATAAGGTAGCCAGTTGACTGCCTCTCTTATCGATCTTCTCATAAAATTTTGTATTATGTTCCTTGTGAGATTCTTGTTTAATTAATTTTATTTTGTTGCTTGCAGAATCCGAAAGAAATCTTCATTCTACCATCAAGAAATCTACATTGGATAAAGTTCGCAAAGAAAATAAGTCTCTTATTTCTAATTACTTTAACGCCCACGACAAAGCAGAAAGGAGACTTGATTATCTTGAGTACTTTAAAAATATAGAAATTAGGAATCGTGAAAGAGGTTTCCTTCGCCAAGTCCATCTTAGCGCTGAAGTTCTCGTGAATGAGATTCTGCTTTCCCGTTCTTTTTCTCCTGTTTCTGTCCCTCCTCTAAAGGTTGACGATGATGAAATTCCTCTTCCTATGGATGAAGAATTAGAATTTACTAATGATTAAGAAAACACCACTCAAGAAGTTGGTGAAGAAGAAGAATAAAAACAAAGTCCTACCAAAGAAGGAGCTGCGGGCGGTGAGGTAAATGTTGATGAAGAATTAAAAGAAGGAGAGACTCGTGATGAAATAGATGCTGATGAGGCTGATAACTCTGGCAGAAATAATAAATCTGACGAGTAAGAAGAATGAATCTGGCAACACCATTTCTGAAATTTGAACATTATCTTTGCTTTCCTTTTCTTCTTTTTTCTTGCGAGCGATGTAACTTTTAAGATTTTTTGATTCTAATCTTACTTTGAATATTTTCAAGGAAGATAATGAGATCTTACTTCTCTATTCCCCTACTTTCCCTTCATTATCTTTCTTGAGATGGTGAATCATTTTCTATATCTTCTCTAAATAACCTTGTTGTTGCACGGAAGTATGGATATGTCTGCGATATAAGAAATAATGTTGCGTTTTTAAAGAAAAAATTCTGAAGGAATCCGCGATATTAAAAATTTGCCTCCTTATATATAGTTCAGCAATGAATGAATATTTCCTGCAATCTTAAAATAGAATAGTTAATTGGTAAGATTATTCTTTTGG
Organism: Papaver bracteatum; assembly: GCA_023529315.1. Classification (NCBI taxonomy): domain Eukaryota; kingdom Viridiplantae; phylum Streptophyta; class Magnoliopsida; order Ranunculales; family Papaveraceae; genus Papaver; species Papaver bracteatum. The sequence goes on from JAJJWX010000963.1 coordinate 172,065, forward strand.
TCTTATTTTGCCTTCCTAGTTAAAGGTCTTATTTTGCCAAATTTTTTCTTTCTGTGACAAAATTGCAGGATTTCTTAACATTTGCATGTAAAGACCCTTTGATCTTGTCTTATCCATGTTCCTTTCAAAAAATTTGCGACAATATGATAAACATAAACTCTCTCGCAAGAATTTAACCTTATGACATTGCCGTCTTGCGATGAAATCGCAGGACGTCTTTACACTTTCATGTAAAAACCCATTGATCTCATCTTAACATTTCTCTAGTGGCTTGTTACCTTTGTATCATTTACGTCACGCGACAATATGACAGGCCTAAATGTTCTTGCGATCATAAAGCCCCATGACATTGCCGTCTTAAGACACTTATCATCTCCCTAATGGAGGGTGCCGCCCTTATCTTCCCCCTGGTTTCCCCTTCAAGGAGGGCACATCGGCCATACAAGACTAGCTCCTCCCATTCAGATTTACCAACAACCATCTGTTTTCGCAGCCTATTGTCCTTTATGCCTATATGGCTTATAGTTACAAGACTGCACCCTAAGTGGGGTTTTCTTCAGGCCAAGTGCATCATAGCCAAGACTTACCAAGAATGGCAAGAGAGTTTCGTACGCTCCGGGGAATCTTAGCTCAACTGTGTACCTCGGCGCCTTGGTCATACTTTGCACTTCTTGGAAGAGATTCTCGGTCGTCCAACCAGGGTATAACCATATATATTTGGAAATCCAAGATATCTCTCCCGGATAGGTTTTCTTTAACCCCATCGTCTGCATGACTCAGGTTCCAGCAGCGGTATAACCTTATCGCTGAGTCATGTCAAGAGATACCCCCTTTATGACGCGCTATTAGGTCTTACATTTTCCTCTTACGAAATTTTATTCACGAACTAGGGTGCACGCCATAAAGGTTCGTCCCATTCTTATGCCTCTGCGAAATTTGTATTCGCTTTTCTTGCGATAATGCTCGCTGTTTTTGTTGTGCTTTGTTATCAGAAGAATCTTTCAATTGCAAGAAAAAAGAATTTATTATCTGTTCCATCATATAACATACCAGTATTTCTTATCTTGTAGAGGATGTCACTGATAATACCTCTTCAGAAATAATCGATTCCATGGTCTATCGAGTCTTTGACCAACATCTCTTCCCTCAGGATCCATTAGTTTGTATGCCCCGGTTCTAACTATCTCTTTAATGATATATGGTCCATCCCATTTTCTCGCTAATTTTCCACCACTTTCTCGCTGATAACTAGGAGTTTCTCGCAATACTAAATCGCCAGGTTGGAATTCGCGCTTCTTAACACGTTTATTGTACTTACGAGCTAATCTGCGTTGATAATTCTCCATATGGTGTAGAGTTTGTTCTCTTTTTTCTTCTAATTCGTCCAACTTATTCAGTATCATTCCTGTACTTAAATTTCTTTCCCATGCTTCTCTTTTTGTTGTAGGAATAACAACTTCTGTTGGTAATATAGCTTCTACACCATATGTTAGACAAAACGGTGACATTCTGGTTGCTTCTCGTCTAGTTGTGTTATAAGCCCATATTGCATTATGTACTTGCTCGCACCATGCTATGTGGTATCCTTCTAACTTATTTTTTAAGATGTCTGTGATTGTTTTATTAGTTGCCTCAGCCTGACCATTTGCTTGTGGGTATAAAGGAGTAGACTTTCCACATTTGATCTTAAATGCATTGAGTAACAATTCTATATTCTGTCCCTCAAATTGCTTTCCATTATCAGATACTAATTGTGATGGAATCCCAAATCTGCAGATTATATTTTCAAATATGAATGTAAAAATATCTTTATCGCGAATATGTTGGACTGCCTTTACTTCTCCCCATTTTGTGAAGTAATATGTTGCGACAATCAGATACCTTCTTTGTCCAGAACCAGGTACAAATGGTCCCACAATATCTAACCCCCATTTCCCAAAATGCCATACACTTGTTGAAGATGATAATGGTGCTCCCGTTGCATGTATCTTCTTTCCATATCGCTGGCAATCTTCGCAACGCCTTGAGAGTTGCTTTGCATCCTCATGCATATACGGCCAGTAATAACCCTGCATTTTTGTTCTATATGCTAAAGATCTTCCACCATTGTGATTACCAGCATCACCACTATGTAACATCTTTAATACTTTTTGCCCCTCTTCTCTCGTCAAACATCTTAGCGATGGTACATTAAAATATCTGCGATATAACACTCCATCTCTTAACTCATAATTGGTTGCCCTAATTTTCAACTTGTGTGCTTCTAATCTATTTCTTGGAATTTCTCCTCTCGCCAAGTATGCATGAAGATCTACTCGCTAATCCGTGATATTGCTCGTGGGTTCTCCCTCGCCAGCTTCAACCATCATTACATCTGTCTCTTCTTCTTCTTTGTTTATCGATGGAAATGAAAGTGTTTGAATTTTTATGCACCTCGCCAATGGATTTGTCATCATACTAGATATGAAATCGAAAGCATCTGCGAGCCTATTATCATTCCTTGATATGTGTCTCCATTTTATTTTTGGAATTTTCGCAGATAATTCCTCAAAAAGTCTTTTATATTTTCTGAGAGATGGTTCATTTGTTGTGTATTCCCCTTTTATCTGACGAATAACCAATTGTGAATCGCTGGTGATCCTGGAATTTTCCAAATTCATTTCTATCGCAAATTTTAAAGCATGGATCACAACCTCATACTCTGTCTCATTATTAGTGGATGTAAATTCTAATCTGAATGAAAAAGCTGTTTTTTCTCCTTCTGGCGATATGAAAACGACTCCAATTCCATTTCCTTATCCGTTGGATGATCCATATACTAATATTTACCATCTGTTGGGTTCTGTTAATAGCTCTTTTGGATCTCCGCATTCTTCTTCTACATCCATAATCTCCTCCACAACTTCATCATCTTCTAAAGGAAATTCAGCTAAGAACTCTGCGATGACGTGTGATTTTGGCGAGGATAAAATTTCATATTGTATATCAAAGTGTCCTACTTGTGAATTCCATCTCTCAACTCTGCCTGATATCTTTGAATTTTTCATTACTGATTCAATTGGTACTTTCGTTAACACCTTGACCTTATGTGCTTGAAAATAGATGTGAAGCTTGAAAGTTGCATGTACCAATGCTAGAATTAGTTTCTCAATTTTTGAATAATTTCTTTCTGCAGAATTGAATGTTTTACTAATGTAGTAAATTGGTTTTTCTACCCCTGCATCTACTCGTAGCAACACATCACTTAGCGCATATACGGTTGTTGCAAGATAAATCAATAATTCTTCTCCCGGTTCTGCTTTCTGTAAAATAGTTATGTTCGTTAAATGTTCTTTTATTCCTTGAAAAGCTTTTTCACATTCATCTGTCCACTTGAATTTTGCTCCCTTTTTGAGTATATCGAAAAAATGTTTGCACTTGTCCGAAGATCGCGAAATGAATCTTCTTAGCGAGGCTAAGAGTCCATTTAATTTTTGCACATCTTTCACCGTCGCAGGAGTTGGCATATCGCGAATTGCTTGTACCTTTTCTGGATCAACTTGTATTCCTTCTTTTGATACAATATACCCCAAAAATTTCCCTGAAGTTACTCCAAATGTACATTTATCAGGATTCACTTTAATATTGAATTGCCGCATTTGATCGAAAATCTCTCTCAAATCTTGTACATGATTCTCTGCTTCCTTGCTTTTGATCATCATATCATCTACATACACTTATAATGTTTTGTGGATCCATTTTGCAAACACCTTTTCCACCATTCTTTAATATGTTGCTCCAGCATTGCGTAAACCAAATGGCATCTTTGTATAACAATATAATCCCCTTGGAGCAAAAAATGCGGTATGTTCCTGATCTTCTTCAGCGAAAGGGATTTGATTATATCCTTTATACCCATCCAATGATGATATTCTAACATTTCATGCTGCTGATTCAACCATTTGTGGGATATCTGGTAATGGAAAACTATCTTTTGGACAAGCCTTGTTTAAATCAGTAAAATCTATACAAATTCTTATCCCTTTGTTCTTCTTCGGGACCACCACCATATTTGCAATCCATTCTGGATATTTTGCTTGCCTTATAATTCCTTCATCGAGCATCTTCTGTAATTCTTCTTCTATTTGAGAATGATATGTTGTTGCGATCTTCCTTATTCTTTGTTTAAATGGTCTTATGTTTTTGTTGATTTCTAATTTATGACATGTTATTGACGGGTCTATCCCTGGCATCTCATCCATGCTCCACGCGAAGATATTTGCATACTCTCGCAAAAGATTTATAGTTCTTTCTTCCTCATCTGCCTCCATTCTAATCCTGATTTTCAGCATTTTAGGTTCTTCCTTACTCCCAATATTTATTTCCTTTGTTGGTTCTACTGCGATATAGCTGGCTTCAGGTTCTCCCATTGGTGTTGGTACTTTCATAGTTCTCGCAAATTCATCTCCTTCTTGCGGGATTTTACTGGGTATTCCTTTTCCTTCTTTTGCTCTTATCGTGTAAACTTTAAATTCTTCTTCCTTCTTTGTTTCTCTCGCCAATTTTCTACGAGCTTTTCGCAATTTTGGACGTTCTTCACAATTTCTTACTTCAATTTGGTAACATAATTTCGCAAAATCTGTGTCTCCTCTAATTTCTCCAATTCCACTGGGTATAGGAAATTTGATGCACTGATGTAACGTTGACGCTACATCCTTGATTGCGTGTATCCATGGTCTTCCCAGTATCATATTGTATGGTGATTCTACATCTACCACGCATAATGATATTTTTGTTTCAATTTCTCCTAGCGGAATTCGTACCACTATTTCGCCTTTAGGTTTTGTTAACGATTTTCCAAAGCCATGAATATGATATGCTGAATTAAACATTTCTTCCTCCTTATATCCCATTTTCATAAAAGTATGATAGAGCATTATATACACAGAACTTCCTGCATCTACCAAAGTTCTATTCATGACCCACTCTTCTTCAGATTTTATTGATTTCTCCTTTCTTATTGGTATAGTGGTTACTGTGACTACCAATGGAGATGTATGATTTAAATCTTCTTCTAGTATTTCTGCTGCTGTAAACGTGATTTCTTGTTTTTCCCAATCTTTCAATGGTGATATTTTTTCCACCGTCATAATTTTCCTTCCTTCAAAATCCCGTTTGTGTATCTTCCCTTTAATATTTTCATGAAATCTATCAATCACTGTTCTTGTTACCACATCACACTCCAATTTTCTACAATCTTCTTTGATTCTGATCATTTTTTCTTCAATTATCTCACCAATTTACTTAATGATTTCTTTTACCTTGAGTAATTCTTATCTTCTTCTTTACTTTCTCTTCAATTTTTGTTAATTCAGTCCCTGTTTCGGGCGCCAAAATGTAGTTGCAGGAATTCCCACACTACACCCTTGTTAAGATTCTATAGAAATCTACTGGAAATCAATTAAACTTCAAAGATTTAAACGCCACCTTTTTATTTAAATCTCAGAAATGTTTACAGATTTGAAAAAAATTAAAGATTACAAGTATTCTCTTTAAGTTTCTCTCTCCTCAAGACTCTTTCAACTCTCAAAAATACATCATCCTTCTCTGGATCTATTGAGCTCTTTATATAGGGATTTACATAATGGATGACAACTAAGTTTTCCTCCTCTTTAGGATCTATTCTGCGATCTCATCGAAATCGTTATAATATTCTTCATCGCAAGAATGATGGCCATCGCAGGATCAACACATTCTTCTTTTGTTTCTTCCATCGTCAATTTCTTTTGGATATTCCGTGACGCTCGTGAAAAGTTGTTAAAGATTTGGCGGTGACGCTCGCGGAAACGTTGTTAATATCGTAAGAAAAGCGTTGTAGCGATATTCTGGTCCTACAAAAAGGTATGTGGAGACTTGAACTTATCTATCACTCAAAAGTCTATTTATCTCCTATCTTGAGACAAAAGTCGTTTTGCTATATAGACTAAGATTATAAACATTTGGTATTTCGAGCCGAGAATACCTCGCCTATCTATTTCTCGAAATATGTGTTGGTAAAGCTTTCGCTTAAGCCAAGTTCATATTTACCTAGTTACGAAAGTCATGTTAAGTGTCAATCACTTTGAAAATTGCTCTGACGAAATATGGTTTGTGAATAACAACTATATAATGTCCTCTGAGAATGTTTCAATGATTGAAATGAGAGTTTAGACAATATAACCAATGGAGGATATAAGCATTGTTGTGGAAAAACATATGTGTATAAGTCCTTATTCCTTGAACCAAAGTTTGCGAACTTTGTTGATCAAGAGAACCGGAGAAGTGCATGAGCTTCATTCCGCGAACTGGAGAAGTTCTCAAACCTGAGAATTTCTGCTGGAGTTTGTGAACTCCATCTGGGAACTTAAGTCCGCGAACTTGAGTAAGTTATGTCTAAAAACGATATTTGTGAACTTATCTTTATAAACTAAGGAATGCTATTGCAAACCATGGATATATAGTTTATGAACCGATTTGAGTGAATCAAATCGTTTTTGCTTCAATTGTGTCTTTTGTAGTACATGAGATTTCCTTGCAATTGAACAACTCTCTAACTAGTTCATTTGAGTCACTTGAACTAGTTATGGTGAAGAAGAATATGGTTGATATGAAAGTTATCATATGGATAACCATTTGGTTAACGATTGTTGAACCAACTAATGTACAAGTTTGGGTACGGTTTTCACAAGCTTACAAACGTGCATTTCATGTGTGTATAACAAGCTATGTTTTTGATCTAACGGTTGATAAATATTAGCTTGAATCTAATCAGGTTTTCATCTAACGGTGAATATTGAATGCTTTGTTACTAAGCTAACATTGATTGCAAACCCTGAGTTGAAAGACTATATAAGGGAGAACTCTAGCAAATGGAAAACCTAATCCCCACACCTTACGTGTGATACTAGTTGCATAGCTAGAGTCAATTCTCCTTTAATATTTGGTTTCTTCTTCTAAAACAGGTTAATGACTTAAAGACTTCAATGGGATTGTGAAGCCAGACCGATACTACTTTTTTTGTAGTTGTGTGATCTGATCTTGTTGTTTCTATCGTACGAGTAAAATTGTAATAATTGGCTTGAGATTTCTATCTCCGATAGGCAAGATAAAAAGTAATCACAAACATCTTCGTCTCATCGTTTGTGATTCCACAATATTTTTTTTCGCTGCGTCGATTAAGACTATTGTGAGGTGATTGATAATACTGAGCTGTGCTTCGGGAATATAAGTTTGGTTTATTAATTGGTTCTTGTTCACCTTGATTTATAAAAATATGGAACAAAAACTCGTAGGTATATTTGTGGGAGATGAATTTATCTATTATTGTAGAATTTTATGTGTGATACAAATTTGTTTATTAAAGTCTTCGAATTTGGGTCGTAACAACTCTTAGTTGTGGGTGAGATCATATAAGGGAATTAAGCACGTAGTATCCTGCTGGGGTCAAAGGCGTAGGAGCATAACTGTACCGTGGATCAGTGTGAGATTGATTGGGTTTAACTACAGTCCAGACCGAAGTTAGCTTGGAGTAGGCTAGTGTCTGTAGCGGCTTAATACATTGTATGTTTAATATGGACTAGGTCCCGGGGTTTTTCTGCATTTGCGGTTTCCTCGTTAACAAAATTCTGGTGTCTGTGTTATTTCATTTTTCGCATTATATTGTTTATCTTTATAATTGAAATAATACAGGTTGTATGTTGAATATCAATCAATTAAAATACCCAACCTTTGGTTGTTGATTTACATTGATTGACACTTGGATATTGGTCTTTGGTACCATCCAAGTTATTCCTTGTATTTGATTAAAGACTCCCTGATTTCTATTAGCTTGAGTAAATCAAAACAAGAGAGAGATAATAACTCCTTGAGACATTTCTATCTAGATTGAGTCTGACTGTCTAGTTGATTCTCTAGAAAGAAACTCGGAGTTAGTCCATACAGATTGCTAATCGAAATATTGGGTGTGGTTGTTATACCCCTGCTTTTTCAGTTTTCCCATTGAAGATTGCTGGTAAAGAAGATACTTCGATGGATGGTGTTAATGGATCTTAAACTCATAAGTTGGAATGTTCGCAGGCTTAATATGATGAAATTACAACTTTGCATGATTTGGTTGTCTCCTAAAAATGTGATGTCTATCTGATTCAAGGACTAAAATTATGAATATGAATGAATGACTTGTGAATCATATTTGGTATGATGCTAATTTTGATTGAGAGTACTTACATTCTGTAGTTAGTAATGACAATAGTTGTGGTTTGCTTACACCGTGGAATAGGAATGACTTGTGAAAGATGATTTGAGGAAGGTAATAAATGATATTACTTTTGTTTTCACTTCAGAAAATGATGGTTCTAAATGGGAAGTTTGCAACTTATATTCTCCCTGTGACTACAATGATAGAGATTTATCCTAGAAGATTTGGAGGAAGTTAAGCTTTGGTGGGAAGGGCCTTTGTGCTTGCTGGTAATGTAAATACAGTGAGATCTAATTAAAAATAAATTATTAGAGCATAGCTCGGTTAAACCCACCAAGTGTTGGTATGTTAAGTTTGGTTGTCATATTTTAGTGAACCAAAACTCATCACATAGATGCTTGATTATGTACTAGAGACAACTTCGTATAACTTAGACTAGAAAGTCTAGGAATATGAAACATACAAGTATTACTCGAAGATATGAAGAATGTGAAGAAGTAACGAGCTACAATAACAACATCATCCTTCCTCTTGAGGTTAGTAATATTAACTTGAACTGTTTCATTCATAACGTATCTTTCAAGTCGTGCTATATTGAAACTATAATTGCGAAGCTGTGAATGAATATTTTACTCTAGTAGTGGGACATGATCATATGATGATCATAGTATTAAGGAATTAGACTATGAAGTATAACACTTATCTTTTGAACTTCGTAGATATGACATCGACATAATCTTATGAATACTATTGTGATTATGTGTATGGGTAAACGTGAAGATTTCATCCTAGAAAACAATGTTTTACATTTGTTTAAAGGAAGTACATTCATGAACTTGTTTTATGAATCGAAAGGGAAATAGCTAGGATTATTGGTATTGTTATTCATTGCATATCTTTGGATTACCAATATGCGTGAGATGGTAGAACCGATCATAACTTGTTATGTAACTTGGTATAACTAATCACAATGCCCGAATTATGATTTGGTATAACTAGTTTTGATTAATTAGTGTAACCGGTCCTAAGTAACACCTGAGATGGTATGATATTTGTAATTGGTGTGACCGATCATAAAATAATTGCATAATCCATCCTTGTAATTGGTGCAACTGGTCCTAGTAATTAGTGTAACTAATCCTGTTAATTGGTGTAACCGATCCTAGTGACTGGTGTGACCGATCACAAGCAATACCATGAGTATATGGTAACCAGACATGGTAATTGACTCAAACGATCCTGGTTTCTGATGTAACCGGTCCTGGTAACTTGTGTTACCGATCACAAGTGTTCCATATTAAGGTATAACCGATCCTAGTGATTGGTAGAACCGATTGAACCCATGAATATGATTTGATATTTGATCAATCACATAGTTGTCTTGGAATACAGATGAACCAATTCTAAACTTGTTTGGAAGTGTGGTATAATCGATTCCAAGATTGTAAATGTGAAAAATGATTTACAAAGAAAAAGATGTCAACATACTTTGAACACGAACAATAACTCTTATATTTTATTGTTCAAAGATATTCCCTAATTACTCAAGGAGATCCCTGTCCGAAATAAATTAAGAATCTTTTAATTAAGGTTGTTAGTTTTATATGCTTTAATTACCAGCAATTAAATGCATATCTTTAGAAAATAAAAATTAGTAATGTGCATTTACTAATTGAAGATTTTCTATTGAGAGATTTCAGAAAATATTGGACAAAGCATTTCATGGAATTATGAAAACCGAATGGGCATTTATTGCATATCTTGAGAATACTTTCGGTTTTGGAAATTCCTTGGTGTCCAAACATCCTTGGTCTATAAATACCTAAGTTTGCATTTCTAGCAAACTATCCTAAGAGCCAGGCAAACTTCATCTTTTTGTTGTTTCCGGTGGAGCCTTCTATCCGGAGAGGAAAGTACCCTAATTAGGCGAAATCTCCTACGACCGCTCGTTTAAAGAATTCCGTGAGATCAAGAAGCTCTACGAGTACCATTGGTGGGAAACTAGATAATTGCAGTTTATTAGTTTTCGATTGATTTGATTAACTAACGGTTGTTGAATTTTGATTGCACCTAGTTTATTTATTCTTGAGAATCCTCTCTTATGATATAAGATTCACTCAAACTAGATCGAGGTATCGACGAGATATTTAGAACTGTTTGTAGATCTAAAGACATATTTTGATAATCTATTGTTAACAGACTCTGTTTTGTGTGTGATTAATCACAAGAAATTCAAGTGGTGTTGTGCAGGTTTAATTGAAGATTAAAGAAGATTTGAAGACGAAGAAGATTTCTTATTGGTTTCTCATATCTTTGTGTAGCACAAACCTTGATCGGCTGGGATCCAGCTAGAATCATATTTATTCAATTGATTAGTTACGTAATATCAGTAACACCTAATAGTTCTCTTGAAGATTTATTTTGATTGTTACAAATCTGAATCTTATTACTTAGGTAAAAGAGATTAGATTGATATAACAAGGAAAATAAGTTTATTAGTTTAAACGGAAGAGCCTTTGCATATGACTTGAGATATCTTTATATGGAAAGAAATAATAGAGTTGTTACCAAACAGATTTATTGTTCCTTTACTGTTTGTACTACGATCGAAAGGAATTATTCCAGTGCGTGCACTCATTGAAAGTCGGAAGCGCATGGATACTGAAGAAACAAAGTGAACTAGGGTTAGTTGCTTGGTATCAACTATACGAAGTTGGTTTAGATTTTGTATAGCGTCTTAATTCTGAGAGTATTCAATTCTGGACTAGGTCCCTGGGTTTTTCCGCTTTTGCGGTTTTCTCGTTGACAAAATATTGTTGTGTCTTTTACTTTTCTATTTCCGAAATTCTAATTGTTTATTATAATTAGAAGTAAAATACACAAACGTTAACTTCGCTTTACTTGATAGTGATCCTATAGAGTTTGGTTAAGTTTGAACCTATTGTCAAGTAATCACACTTTGATTATTGTATTGTCTCGATCTCGTACCCATAGATGATCACACAAAGTGTGAATGCCGATTTGTTTATTGTCTCTACTTTGTACATATACAATCACTTTCGGTAAGAGGATTTATAGGTGGATAATTTAAAGATTGTGGTGTATTTGGGTACCCTCGTCTTTTCAATTGGTATCAGAGCAGGCAAACACGAAAAGATCTAACAATCTATGTTTGGTGTGATCCAACCTATAAGAAATGAGTTAAAATAAGAAAAGCAAAGCTAAACTTATTGAGAACTCAGTTAGCGAGCATCAAGATGGTGAGAATAATCTCTCGGAGAAGGTCAATGGAAATTGGTCTCGAAAGTCTTTTCGAAAATCAAGAAGAAAGTCCAGGACTGATAACTTGATTGAGAATCATGATCATGATTAGAAAATAATGTATCCAAAATCAAAACATGTTTTGGATTCGACTCCAATCACTGGTGAAAATTCTTTAATTTCTATTCCAGGAAGAGAGAAGAAATTTGATTCACTATCCTGCTCAAATTCTGAATTTTGTAAAATATTACAAAGGTTTTTCAATCATGTTGAAATCTATTCAGAAGCAGGAAAACCATTGATAGCCTGGATGATGTCCTAGAACTTATTATTCGACTAAATGTAAGAATTTGTGAAGGAAAGCGAGAAACACTCAACCTTCAAAATAATCTGGCAGATTATTTGGAACAAAAATTGGCTTTGTGTAATGAAGTAAATTAGCAAACTTCAGAGTATTAATATCTTACACAACCAATGTAACATTCACAAATAAGGAATAAAATCCTTATAGAATACCTTCTTACAGAGACATGTCGAAAGGTATACCTTGACAGGTGTTTAGAAGAAAAAAAATTCAAGAAGGGATGGATACCTTAAGGGGACAAATAGAATATCTTGAACGAAAGACATCTGCAATCTGTTTAATGGAAGATCAAGATCACACTGGTTCGAATACAAAGAATATACCATCTTGGGCTCAAAATGTAATCAAGGATATAACATCACGCAATATTCCTGATCAAAAGGATGAATTCGAAACCCACACAATGGCACAATATCATGTCCCTAAAGATAAGAAGGAAGATATTGCTTCAATGGTACTTGGTGACGAAGGTTCTTCTCACCCTAACACTTAAACGTGTTGTAAAGTGCATCCTTACAATGCATAATCATTTGATGTAAGGAAGCACAAGTATCTGGGCATCTTGTAACCTGTTAATATCTCTTATTAAACATAGAAAGTATACACAATCTACCTGAAGATACTTAATAAGTCTTCATGTGTATAAAAGTTGTCTTACAACAACCTGTGTAAACATGATGAGTTTTCTTGTCTAAAGTATTTTGAGATACATGATCTAGAAGATTGATTCTTTTCGAAAAATCTTTATGATTTGATAACACATAAGATGTGAAAATCTTTTCAAATTTGGTCAGAATTATTTATTTAAGGTCGGCACCTATGTTTGGAATGTGTTAAAATTCTCTGGTATACTTTGAAAACTTATACTAAAATATGTATCCTCAAACCAGATCTCAAGCTAAGATTCTGAAAGCCTTGGGTGGAATGGCTTCTAAAGAAATTATTAATCTTGATGATTCCTTCAAGAAATATGGTTGTGAGGATAAAGGAAAATAAAGGGAAGATATGACTAATCTTCTTGTCCAAAACAATTTGGATGCTAAGATTGATATTCTCAATCTATGTCAAGTCCTCATCAGTACCATTGAAACTCATCATAGACAAGCAGCATTACTAAGAACTATTATCCGTAACCAAAGAAAGTTGATTAAACTTGGATCGGTAATAGGGAGTATGGTCAGAATATTAATCGGAAGATTAATTCTTTAGCCCGTGAACATAATCAAGGTACTGTGTGAAGAATCCGGGAAATCAGTCGCGATGATGTTGATGAAGATCCCGAGAAAATTGAGGATATTGAAGATGATCTTTGAGAAAAACTGTTCAAAGATCTTTCTAATAAAATATACATCGGTTTTTGATTTATTTCGATTATTGTCTAAGGTCTATTTTTGAATAAAACTAAAAAGACGAGGGTACCCAAATACACCACAATCTTTTATTTTGATCACAACCTATACAAGACTCACTGTGCATAAACCTCTTGGAGATACAATCACTCAAGGAATATTTCAACTCAGTGTCCACTTGAAATAGGATTTGTCCGGACTGGACTAACAATGTGAGAATATCAAAGTCAAGTGGAGAAACCCAATACATTTTGCATGATCGTCTATGGATATGAAATCGAGACAATACAACAACAAAGTGTTCACTTGATAATAGTAAAACCTTATAAGATAAATATCAAGTGCTTAGTTATTGTACAAATGTATTTACTTTAATTATAATATATAAAAACAATTATAATGAAGAAATAAAGTAAAGCACATACACCCTAATTTTGTTAATGAGGAAACAGCAAATGCAGAAAACCCCCGGGATTTAGTCCAGTTTTGAATACTCAATTGAATTAAGACGCTACAAAAAGTAAACCTGCAACTTCGTGTAGACAATACTAAGTAAACTAAAATCCTAGTTACTCAGCTTCAACAGTATTCTTAATTTGATAATATCTAGCAGAACCGAAGTTCTCAATAGATATTTGATACCAGATATCCTAGCATAACAGGCGTTCTCTTTAGGACTAGATCTAATTTATCTTCTTAATGGTTCACAACAACTTCTTCTTCAAATCTTCAATGTTCAATTTAATCTTCAAAGTAACAATCTACAAAAACAAACTTGATTCATTATTGATTTGTCGCACAGAATGGAGTCGGTTAACAATGGCAAATCAATGAATCTATCTTACGGATCTAGAAAAACATAGATCCATAGAAACGTTAAATCTTTGATCTAGTTTGAGTGAGCCTTATATCAGAAGAGAAGGTTCTCAAGAATAAACAAACTAGGTGCAATCAAAGATTCAATAATTATTAGTTAATCAAATCAATCGAAAACAAAAGATAAACTGCAATTATCTAGTTTCCCACCAATGGTACACGTTAGAGCTTCTTAATCCCAAAGAAGACTTTAAACTGATCGACCGTAAGATATTTCACCTAATTAGGTTACTCTCCTCTCCGAATAGGCGGCTACACCAGTAATAACAAAAAAAGAGGAAGTCTGTTATTACGAAGGACTAGTTTGCTAAAAAGGCAAACTTCAAGTATTTATAGACAAGGAAGTTTGGACACCAAGGAATTCCCAAAACCGAAAATATTCTCAAGATATTCATTAAAGCACAAATTCGGTTTCCATAATTCCTGAAAATGCTTTGTCCAAAAATAATGATCGAAATCTCTCAGAAAATATAATTAGTAAATGCACATTACTAATTCTTATATTTACCTACAAAATGAAATTAATAACCTTAATTAAAAGATTCTTAACTTACTTATGTTTCGATCCTGGGATTCTCTTCCCTTAGTATTAAGGAATAACTTTGAACAATTAAAGAAATAAACATTCACAACACGTGTTCAAACTATGTCGACATCCTTACTTTGTGAGTTCTCTTTCACACTTACAACCTTGAAACCAATTTTCCACACTTACAAACAAGTTTAGAATTGGTTCATCTGACTTTAAAGAACTATGTGATTGATCAAACAAACATTCAATCACAATCATGGGTTTAACGGTTCTACCAAAACAAGTTTTGGTTATACCTTCCATGTGAGTATTGTGCATAGTCACACTAGATTTCCAAAATTCGGTTAGGATCGGTTCTATATATATATATGGTATCTAACTTATATGTGATGCACATGTCCATAGGATCGGTTCCCCTTTCTGCTATAAACCTTACTGCACCCCATACAAGGATCGGTTCTCCTTTGTGATGTACTGCATCTCTTACTAGGACCGATTCCCCTTTCCCATATTTGGTCAGACATAAAATCACAAACCCGATCATACCATCTCAGGTGATTACTTAAGATCGGTTTCACTAATAAAAGTCATACCAATAAATAAGTCAGGCCTTTGTGAATAGTTATACCAAGAACACAAACAAGTTGTGAGCGCTTATACTCAATCACACATATTGGTTGTTCATAAGATATGCAATGAATAACAAAACCAATAACACCTGGAAATTTCCTTTTCGGTTCACAAACAAGTTTATGAACTTATTTCCTTAGAACACATGTAAAACATTGTTCCCTATGATGAAATTCTCACCTCATACCCATACATAATCATAATAACATTCAAATGATTATGGCGATGTCTTAACTACAAAGTTTAATAATTAAGCACTAAGCCTCGTATTGTAGTCCTTAATACTATGTCTATCTAGAGTTCAAATATGCTTCGCAGTTTTTTTTTCAATATGCACGACTTGAAAGACACAAGATAAATATGGAACAAGTTAAGTCGTAGTTACTAAAATTAAGCTGAAGAATAATATCTTTGTTGTCTTCAATCCATCTTCAGATCTTTGTGAGTAACTAGAGCACAATACTTCTATCATTTCTAATGTAACCTATCGAAGTTGATGGTAGTTTACAAATTAAGCGACTCAAGTTTTGGAACTAAATACGACAACCAATCTTGACATACCAACGCTTGGTGGGTTCAACCGAGCAGTGGTCTAACAGAAACTATTAATTATTTATGAATAAAATTATTATTTTATAATTTTTCTTGTAACATGTGCTTGAATGTCTATATCTTTGCTATGTGTTTCGGTTTATGGGATGTCTAATTTCGGTTTTCATAACCTTAATATTCGATCTCATATGATGTGAACCCTTATGGTTTGTGTGGCTTTTTGATTTAGCGGGATTAAGTTCTAGCCCATGTAGGTAGGCTTTATCAAAGGATCATAAGGTGTTTAGATGGAAACTCATATGTAAAAATTCACAATGTGTTGAATCAATTTGTGTTTAGCATAAATATACGTGTTGGTTTTTTAACTTTTGCTATTGGCACGCATTAGTTAAAACCAATTCAACCTTTCTCTGGTAAAGGTTGCACCTGTTGTTGTTCTTTTATTCGTGCGAGAAAATGACAACATACTGGGGGAGAGTTCTAGCTTGAACTTGCGCTTAATGATATATCTTTCTGGGGAGAAGAGGATGTGGAATCTGAGGTAATGAATTTGTTAGTTAATCGTTTTCCTGTTTAAGAAAAGCCTTCTTATATTGCATATATTTTGCTTTTGCTTAACAAAATTTCGGTACAATTGATATATTTCATTATTATGTGTATGGATGTGTGTGTGTGATTCAATTGTTTCCGGTGAAGAAAAACTGTGTCAATTCATTTGACTTATTGTTGGGTATCTTCTTCATTTTTTAATATCAAGTGTTTTTGCTTAACAAAATTTTGGTGCAATTGCGGTGATATAATATCTATGTTTTTTTCGGTTTCTTTCGGTTAAGAAAATAATTGTGCAAGTCAATTTATTTTGGTTTGTATGTATTTTTTATTGCTTAACAAAATACGTGATTATTTGTTTAGTCCAAATTCGATTCCGGATAAGAGAAACTAAGTTAATTATTGTTAGAGCATTGCTCGGTTGAACCCACCAAGCATTGGTATGTCAAGTTTGGTTATCATATTTTAGTGAACCAAAACTCATTTAAGTGTCGCTTGATTTAAATATACTAGAGTCAACTTCGTATAGGTTAGCATGAAAGTAATAGGGTGAGACATTACAAGTATTGTGAATACTTGAAGAAGTGAAGAAGTACGGAGCTACAACCACAACATCATCCTTCCACTTGAGGTTAGTGATATTTGACTTGAACTATTTCATTCCCTAACGTACCTTTCAAGTCGTGCATATTAAAAACATAAAACTGCGAAGCATGAACACTCTAGATAGACATAGTATTAAGGAATACAATATGAAGTTTCTTGCTTAAATATTAAACTTTGTATATAAGACATCGACATAATCGTATGAATGCTATTGTGATTATGTATGGGTATGAGGTGAGGATTTCATCATAGGGAAAATGTTTACATGTGTTCTAAGGAAATAAGTTCATGATATGTGTTGTGAACCGAAAAGGAAATCGCCAGGCATTATTGGGGATGTTCTTCATTGCAAATCTTATGAACGACCAATATGTGTGATTAGTATAACCGCTCAAGACTTGTTTGTGTTCTTGGTAAAACTATTCACATGAGGCCTGACTTATGTATTGGTATGACTTTTATTAGTGAAACCGATCTTAAGTAATCACCTGGGGTATGATCGGGTTTGTGAGTGTCTGACAAATATTGGGAAAGGGGAACCGATCCTAGTAAGAGGTGCAGTACATCACAAGGGGAACCGATACTTGTATGAGGTGCAGCAAGGTTTATAGAAGAAAGGGGAACCGATCCTATGAACATGTGCAACACGTTTTTGGGAAAGGGGAACCTATCATATGGATATTTTCAATACATACAAGTTAGATACCAAATATATGTGGGGAACCGATCCTAGTACCTAGTCAGCCGTATCTTTGGTAAGCTAGTGTAACTATGCACAATACTCACATGGAGGTAGAACCGAAACTTGTTTTGGTAGAACCGTTAACCTATGGTTTGTGATTGAGTGTTACTTGATCAATCACATAGTTCTTGAAAGTCAGATGAACCAATTCTAAACTTGTTTGGAAGTGTGGTAAATCGGTTTCAAGTGAGTAAGTATGAAAAAGGACTTGCAAGAGTAAGATGTCGACACACTTTGAACACGGTGCATTAATGCTTATTCTTTTTGTTCAAAGATATTCCTTAAAGGATAAGAAGGAAGTAAATCCCAAGATGGAATTTAAATAAGTTAAGAATCTTTTTAATTAAGGGTTTTTAATTATATATGGAAAATAAGAATTAATAATGTGCATTTGCTAATTAAATATTTTCCAAGGAGATTTGGATCATATTTTTGGACAGTGCATTCACATGAATTATGGAGACCGAATTTGGTGTAGTAATGGAAAATATCTTGAGAATATTTTCGGTTTTGGAAATTCCTTGGTGTCCAAACTTCCTTGTCTATAAATACTTTGAGTTTGCATTTCTAGCAAACTAATCCTTCGTAACAATAGACTTCCTCTTTTGTGTTTGTTACTGGTGAAGCCGCCTATCTGAGAGGAGAGTAATCTAATTAGGTGAAATCTCTTACGACTACTCAATTTAAAGTCTTCTTTGGGATTGAGAAGTCCTAGCGCGACCCGTTGGTGGGAAACTAGATATTGTGGTTTATCTTTAGTTTTCGTATTAATTTGATTGACTAACGGTGGTTGAACTTTGATTGCACCTAGTTTGTTTATGCTTGTGAATCTTCTCTTCTGATATAAGATTCACTCAAACTAGTTCAAGGTTCCGACATGGATCTTTAGACTGTTGTTAGATCTAAAGAGGATACTTGTTGATATAAGATTCACTCAAACTTGGTTTTATAATCTTTGGTGTGCACAATACTTGTTTTGGTAAAAGAGGATCCAACTATATTCGATTTATCCTTTGGGTATTTTGATAGAATAGTTGAGAAGATCGGCATCAACACAATTCTTTGGACTAAGAGTGTTGTTGGCTTAATCTTACCGATTGCCTTTTGGGTGATTGAACATAAGATAGATCTTGGAACCTGGCAAAGGAGTTTATGCTAAGATAAACAAGGGAACCTTTGCGCAACTCATATCACTTGGTTGAAGAGAGTTGATACCAAACAAATTTTTTGTTCCTCTACTGTTTGGAATACGAACCAAAGAAATTGGTCCAAGTACGTGACTTGTTTACAGGTTGGAGGCGTGGGAATACAAACGGAACTAGGTGAACTATAGGTTTAGTTGCTTGGTCTCAACTATACGAAGTTGGTTTATTTTGTATAGCGGCTTAATCCTGAGAGTATTCAATTCTGGACAAGGTCCCAGGATTTTTCCGCATTTGCGGTTTCCTCGTTAACAAAATCTTGATGTGTCATTTACTTTATATTTCCGCATTATAATTATTTTTATTATAATTAAAGTAAATTGCACAAACGTTAATTCCTATTTACTTGATACATGAATCCTATTGAGTTTGGTTAAGTCCGAACCTTTATATCAAGTAAACATACTTCTTTGTTGTATTAGCTTGATCTCATATCCATATACGATCACACGAAGTGTGAACTGATTAGTTGTATTGTATTGACTCAGTCCATATACAATCACTTTCGGAGAAAGAACTTATAGGAAGGAAAAGTAATAGCTTGAGGTATATTTGGGTACCCTCGCCTTTTCAATTGGTATCAGAGCAGGAAAACACGAAAAGATCTAACAATCTGTGTTTGGTGCGATCCATCCTATGTATGATTCAGTTAACGTTAAGCAAGAGTATGACTACTCAAAGGTTGAAGATGTTACTACTTCTTTGACTCATGATCCAGGAGTTTCAAAAACATTTGTGTCTTTTTCTGATTAAAAAAGAAGATGCTGATAAAGAGTTGGTAAAACTCCTAAAGCCTATAAAATCTCTATCTTCTTAAACAGGAGATCAGAAATAAAGACAGTCAACTGGATAGTCTGGCTGAAGAGAATATGAATCTCACTGTCAAATTAGAATCTCTTGTTAATTCTCTTAATAAAAAGACAAGTCCAATGACTCTGACAAATGATGCTGTTGTGTTAGTCACATCTGAAACAGATCAGGATGAAGGTAGTTTTCCAAACTACATCAAGTCAGAAGAGGATGAGAAACCAGCTTTTATATCTACTTATGATCAAATGAAATCTTGTCCAAAGTAAACTTTGAACCGATTCCATGATAATGATCTTAAGGAATACATTTTTCAGTGACAGGAAACTTATACTTCTTCAACATACGGTAGTAAAATTTTTGAAGGAAGTTTCTTGTCTTAAAAAACTGAAAGTCTATTCCTTAGTAGAAATACAGATTATACCACAACCCTATAATATCAACTCAAAATCAGAGGAAAGAGTTGACAATAACTTCTGGAAGAAGATTCCTCCTCATCCATATTGAAACAATTCTTGTTTTGATGAAGAACGATTCCAAAAGGAAGGGAAAGAGAGAATCTCTGCCAGAAGAAACAATGAATGAGTTCTAATAATTGTTTTATATAATCACACTGATGTGAATCATAAGGAAGTCCTTAGAATGAAAAAATCTAATGAAAATCTCATTAAAAGAATTAAGAGAGATCTATCAGTCTATGAGAATTCTCACGTCGGTATGATTTCTCCACATGATCATATCTCTAGAGTTAGAAAAGATCATCGTCTTGGGAGAAAATATATTGGGCATAAATTCCTTAAGAGAAACATGAACTATGTTTCTGATAGTCAAAATAAGCTTGAAAAAGATTATTCCGATGCAACTTAGTTGTATCAAGGTTGTGCACTCTTATCTCAATCTGTGCCCTAATCTGGATGAGAAAAGCACACAAAGAACAAGGGCACACGTTAATGGTATTTCCCATTTTCGGTAATAAAAGATATTTTTAAGGAATATCTCTTGATTCTTCCCTTCAGTAAAACGAAAAGTTCGAAAATCTTGACTATATATTTTCGAAAAACCTATTCTTTTCTTAGGCTTATTGTATCTCCTTGTAGGATGTCTCATATAACTCGCAGTGTTACAAGGAGTGATAGAAGGGAAGCACGAATAGTAAGAAACTGTCACGGGTTTGTACCATATCGAAGAATCAGGAAGATTATCTCAAGAATCGAACCTAATTCTAATTCTGTTAGATCTCAAGAAGAATCATGTATTTTTGCTATTGATGGTTCAGAGCTTACCAAATGTTTTTCCACGGATGGTATGAGTAATGTTATGAATGAGTTTGAAGAACTTATACGGAACCTCTTTATCCTGGTTCAAGATCGGGGTGATCTAAAAGATAAAATTCTAGAGATGAAAAATGAATTAGGAGGTTTGAAACTTCAACTTGAAGGAACAAAACAGACAAGTCTCTTGAGACATGCTTTAACAGTTTGAACATTGATGAAACATCGGTGAACAACAAGAGCACCACTAGAGATTAAGTTATATGCTGTGATACTTAATCTAGAAAAATAGACATCAATTTTTGATCTCTTTCATTAATTGTATAAGTCTATTGAATAAAAACTATTATGAATAAAGTTATTTGATTTATAATTTTTCTTGTGATAGTTTTGATTTACATAGCCGGCTCTATTGCTTTATTTTATTTGCTATGTATGTTTATGGGATGTTTGATTTTGGTTTTATTACCTTGATATTCGATCTCATAATATGTTGTGAACCCTTGTGGTTTGGGTGACTTTTTGATTTAGCAAGACTAAGTTCTAGCCCATGATGGTAGGCTTTATCAAAATATCATGAGGGGTTCCTGTAGAAACAATATGTGAAAAAGTCACAATATGTTGTATCGTTTTTGGTTTATCATAAAAGCATATGTGTTTCGACGGTTTTCAACTCTTGCTTGCAATTGTTAAAACCAATTTTCAACCTTTCTCTGGTAAAGGTTGGTTGTTGTTATTATTTTATTTTTGGAATGAGAATGACAACATGATGGTATTTCGATATCAATTCTTTCGGAAGAAGAAAATGATGCGATCATATTTGGAGAAGTTGGATGCGAAATTTAGGTAACAATCTTGTTAGTTAACTGTTTTCCTGTTTTAAGAAAAGCCTCTTTTTATTTGATATATATATATATATATATATTGCTTTTGCTTAAACTAAATTATTGGTACAATTGATGTGTTTATTCCTGAAAAAGCGGGGATCTAACAACCTCACCCAATATTTCGATTAGCAATCTGTATGGACAACTCCGAGTTATTTTCTAGAGAATCAACTAGACTCAATCAATAGAAAATACTCAAGGAGTTATTATCTCAATCTCTCGATTTGATTTACTCAAGCAAATATGATTCGCGAGTTATAATCAAAGAGAGATAACTTGGATGGTACCAAAGACCAATATCCAAGTGTCAATCAATTTAAATCAACAACCAATAAGGTCGGATATTCTAGTTGATTGAACAACGCACAACCTGTATTATTTCAATTATATAACAAAATATAATGCGGAAAAGAAATAACACAGACACCAGAATTTTGTTAACGAGGAAACCGCAAATGCAGAAAAACCGCGGGACCTAGTCTAGATTAAATATGCACTGTATTAAGTTGTTACAGACACTAGCCTACTCCAAATTAACTTCGGTATGGACTGTAGTTAAACCCCAATCAATATCACACTAATCCAAGGTACAATTATGCTTCTACTCCTTTGATCCCATCATGATACTGCACACTTGATTCCCTTAGATGATCTCACCCACAACCAAGAGTTGCTACGACCCAAAGTCGAAGACTTTAGCAAACAAATCTGTCTCACACAGAAAAGTCTACAAGATATATAAATCCGTCTCCCACGAATAAACCTATGAGTTTTGTTCAGTCTTTTGATAAATCAAGGTGAATAGGAACCAATCAATAAAACCAGACTTATATTCCCGAATAACATCTCAGTTGTATCAATCACCTCATAATAGTCTTAATCGACGCAGCAAAAAAAGATATTATGGAATCACAAACGATGAGACGAGATGTTTGTGATTACTTTTATATCTTACCTATCGGAGATAAAAATCTCAAGCTAATTATTACAATTGTACTCGTACGATAGAAACAGAAATATCAGATCACACAACTACAAGAAAAGTAGAATCGGTCTGGCTTCACAATCCCAATGAAGTCTTTAAGTCGTTCACTTGGTTTTAGAAGGAGAAAACCAAAGGTTAAAGGAGAATCGACTCTAGCTTAGCAAACTAGTATCACACAAAATGTGTGGGGATTAGGTTCCCAATTGATAGAGTTCTCCCTTATATAGTCTTTCAAATCAGGGTTTGCAATCAATGTTAGCTTAGTAACAAAGCATTCAATATTCACCGTTAGATGAAAACCTAATTAGATACAAGCTAATATCTCTCAACCGTTAGATCGAAAACTTAGCTTGCCATACACACATGTACTTGACGATTTTGGGTTTGTGTAACCGTACCCAAACATGTACAATAGTTGGTTCAATATTAGTCAACCAAATGGTTAACCAAATGATAACTTTCATATCAACCATATTCTTCTTCACCATAACTAGTCCAAATGACTCAAATGAACTAGTTAGAGAGTTGTTCAATTGCTATGAGATCTTATGTACTACACAAGATACAATTGAAGTAAAAATGATGTGATTCACTCGAATCGATTCATGAACTATAAATACACGGTTTGCAATAGCATTCCTCAGATAATTTAGATAAGTTCACGAACATCGTCTTTAGACATAACCACTCAAGTTCACGGACTCAAGTTAACAGGTTGAAGTTCACAAACTCCAGCAGAAATTATCAGGTTCGAGAACTTCCGTCAGTTCACGGACTGAGTTCGCGAACTGAAACCGAGCTACAACTCCAGCAGAAATTCTCGGGTTCGAGAACTACGCACGTTCGCGGACTGGGTTGATTACTCAAGTTCCGGTTTTCACTTGATCAAAAAAGTTCACAAACTTCGGTTCAAGTGATAAGGACTTATACATATATGTATTACCACAACAATGTTTATATCCCCCAGTGGTTATATTGTCTAAACTCTCATTTCAACCATTGAAACATTCTCAGAGGACGTTATATAGTTGTTATTCACAAACTAGTTTTTGTCAGAGAAATTTCCAAAGTGATTGAAACATAACATGACTTTCATCACTAGGCAAATATGAACTTGGATAAAGTGAAAGCTTTACCAACATACATTTTTAGAAATAGATAATCAAGATATACTCATCTCGAAATGTCACATGTGTATATTCTTAGTCTATATAGTAATACGACTTTTGTCTCAAGATAGGAGATAGAGTAGATAGACTTTTGAGTGATAGATAAGTTCAAGTCTCCACATACCTTTTAGTCGATGAAGATCCACTGGTTCCTTGAGTAGTCCTTCATCTTGTATGATGATCGCCATGGAGTTCTTGAGCTCAACTACACTTTCTATCCTAGTCCGAGACCTTAGCTATAGTAGACTAGAAATCAAGACTTTATAGTTTTGATCACTAACATTGACAAACATGCTAGAGATAGCAATGCATGCGAGTTCGACCGAGCAATGCTCTAACAATTTCATTATGTATGTGTGATTCAATTGGTTCCGGTTAAGTAAAACTATTGTTATCTTGCTTCGTTGTGTGATATTAATCGTTTAGGCTTACGAAAGTTTGGTGCAATTGCGGTGCTTTAATATTTATGTTAATTCAATTGCTTCCAGTTAAGTAAAACAATTGTTATTTTGCTTTATTGTATGGTATCAATTTTTTAGGCTTACAAAATTTTGGTGCAATAGTGAAACTTTGATATATTTGTTGTTACAATTGCTTCCGGTTGAGGTGAATAATTATGCAAGTTGATTTATTGGTTTGTTTATGGCTTAGCAAATGAATATGTTGACGGGATGAGTTGTTTAGTCCAATTCGATTCCGAATAAGATAAACTAAGTTAATTCTGATCTTAGTTAGACTTATCAAAGTGGGGGTTTCGGTTATTCAAGTCTAGCCGAAATCCTAAACAAGGAAATGCTAGTCAACTAACCTAGTATTTGGCTTGTTTAAAATCTAAAGGTCTAAGTTATATGGATAATTAGAACTTAATGAGAAAAATGGAGTTTATTTTGTTTTGGTCTTATCGAATGAAGCGGTTGTATTTATACAATCAGTTTAGCAAAGGAACTAAGTTGCTTAGTTAATTTTTGGTTTGCTAAACTAGTTGGGAAAATTTCTTCGGGCAATTATTTCCATGATAACATATCAAAATGTAATTACTTGTAGTTTCGGTTTTGATATTGGTTATCAAAAATGGTATGTGGAACCCTCGTGCTTGACTCAACAGGTTGCAAGTCTATTTTGAGATTTGTAAGATCCTTTTAGTGTTGTCCATTATTTTTTCGTTTCTTTGTCATTTTTGTGACAAAAAGGGGGAGAAATATATGGAGTAAACAGGTGACGCTGATATCAATTTTATGTTGATTGATGTCACTAGGGAAGAGGAGAATGGTGCTTGAACATTTATCTAACGAATGAGGAAAAGCACAGACTAAGGGGGAGTAACATATCATATGATTGGGATAAAAAAGACGTGCGTATTGAAAATCTACCTATCTCACATTTAGGGGGAGTATAAGCTTTGTTATTATAGTGCAGCTACTGCATTTTTGAGGATTAAAGGTATGCAGGTTATGTGTTGTGGATTCGGGAATCAAGCGTATGTGTAATGAATTCTTGTAATTTGTTTATCCATATGATTGTAAGAGTTTTGTCACTAAAATTGACAAAGGGGGAGATTGTTAGAGCATTGCTCGGTTGAACCCACCAAGTGTTCGTATGTCAAGTTTGGTTGTCATATTTTAGTGAACCAAAACTCATTTAAGAGTCTCTTGATTTAAATGTACTAGAGTCAACTTCGTATAGGTTAGCTTGAAATTATTAGGGTGAGATATTACAAGTATTGCGAAGACTTGAAGAAGTGAAGAAGTACGGAGCTACAACCACAACATCATCCATTCACTTGAGGTTATTGATATTTGACTTGAACTGTTTCATTCGTTAACGTATCTTTCAAGTTATGCATATTAAAAACATAAAACTGTGAAGCATGGACAGTTTAGATAGACATAGTATTAAGGAATACAATATGAAGTTTCTTGCTTAACCATTAAACTTTGTATATAAAACATCGACATAATCGTATGAATGCTATTGTGATTATGTATGGGTATGAGGTGAGGATTTCATCCTAGGGAACAATGTTTACATGTGTTCTAAGGAAGTAAGTTCATGATCTGTGTTGTGAACCAAAAAGGAAATCGCCAGGCGTTATTGAGGTTGTTCTTCATTGCAAATCTTATGAACGACCAATATGTGTGATTAGTATAACCGCTCGTGACTTGTTTTTATCTTGGTAAAACTATTCACATGAGGCCTGACTTATATATTGGTATGACTTTTATTAGTGAAACCGATATTAAGTAATCACCTGGGGTATGATCGGGTTTGTGAGTGTCTGACAAACATTGGGAAAGGGGAACCGATCCTAGTAAGAGGTGTAGTACATCACAAGGGGAACTAATACTTGTATGAGGTGCAACAAGGTTTATAGAAGAAAGGGGAACCTATCCTATGGACATGTGCAGTGCATACAAGTTAGATACCAAATATATGTGGGGAACCGATCCTTAAACCTAGTCAGCCGTATCTTTGGTAAGCTAGTGTATGCACAGTACTCACATGGAGGTAGAACCGAAACTTGTTTTAGTAGAACCGTTAAACCCATGGTTTGTGATTGAGTGTTACTTGATCAATCATATAGTTCTTGAAAGTCAGATGAACCAATTCTAAACTTGTTTGGAAGTGTGGTAAATCGGTTTCAAGTGAGTAAGTATGAAAAAGGTCTTGTAAGTAAGATGTCGACACACTTTAAACACGGTGCATTAATGCTTATTCTTTTTGTTCAAAGATATTCCTTAAAGGCTAAGAAGGAAGTAAATCCCAAGATCGAATTTAAATACGTTAAGAATCTTTTTAATTAAGGGTTTTTAATTATATATGGAAAATAAAAATTAGTAATGTGCATTTGCTAATTAAAGATTTTCCAATGGGATTTCGATCATATTTTTGGAAAGTACATTCACAGGAATTATGGAGACCTAATTTGGTGTAGTAATGAAAAATATCTTGAGAATATTTTTGGTTTTGGAAATTCCTTGGTGTCCAAACTTCCTTGTCTGTAAATACTTTGAGTTTGCATTTCTAGCAAACTAATCCTTCGTAACAATATACTTCCTCTTTTGTCTTTGTTACTGGTGAAGCCTCCTATCGGAGAGGAGAGTAATCTAATTAGGTGAAATCTCTTACGACCGCTCAATTTAAAGTCTTCTTTGGGATTGAGAAGTCCTAGCGTGACCCGTTGGTGGGAAACTAGATATTGCGGTTTATCTTTAGTTTTCGTATTGATTTGATTGACTAACGGTGGTTGAACTTTGATTGCACCTAGTTTGTTTATGCTTGTGAATCTTCTCTTCTGATATAAGATTCACTCAAACTAGTTCAAGGTTCCGACAGGGATCTTTAGACTGTTGTTAGATTTAAAGACGATCTTGGGATAATCCATTGTTAACATACTCCATTCTGTGTGTGATTGATCATAAGAGATTCAAGTAGTTATGTGCAAGTGTTTATTGAAGATCTAAGAAGATTTAAATACAAAGAAGATATATAAGATTTCTGACTTGGTTTTATAATCTTTGGTGTGCACAATACTTGTTTTGGTAAAAGAGGATCCAACTATAATCGATTTATCCTTTGAGTATTTTGATAGAATAGTTGAGAAGATCGGTATCAATACGATTCTTTGGACTAAGAGTGTTGTTGGCTTAATCTTACCGATTTCCCTTTGGGTGATTGAATATAAGATAGATCTTGGAACCTGGAAAAGGAGTTTATGTTAAGATAAACAATGGAACCTTTGCGCAACTCATATCACTTGGTTGAAGAGAGTTGATACTAAACAAATTTGTTGTTCCTCTACTGTTTGGAATACGAACCAAAGGAATTGGTCCAAGTACATGACTTGTTTACAGGTTGGAGGCGTGGGAATACAGACAGAACTAGGTGAACTATTGGTTTAGTTGCTTGGTCTCAACTATACGAAGTTGGTTTATTTTGTATAGCGGCTTAATCCTGAGAGTATTCAATTCTGGACAAGGTCCCAGGGTTTTTCTGCATTTGCGATTTCCTCGTTAACAAAATCTTGATGTGTCATTTACTTTATATTTCCGTATTATAATTGTTTTTATTATAATTAAAGTAAATTCCACAGATGTTAATTCCTATTTACTTGATACGTGAATCCTATTGAGTTTGGTTAAGTCCGAACCTTTGTATCAAGTAAACATACTTCGTTGTTGTATTGTCTCGATCTCGTATCCATAGACGATCACACGAAGTGTGAACCGATTAGTTGTATTGTTTCGACTCAGTCCATATACAATCACTTTCGGAGAAAGGTTTTATAGGAAGGAAAAGTAATAGCTTGAGGTATATTTGGTTACCCTCGCCTTTTCAATTATGATCTTAGTTAGACTTATCAAATTGAAGGATTCGGTTATTCAAGTCTAATCGAATGCCTTGACAAGAAATACTAGTTAACTAACCTAGTACTTATCTTGTCTAAAGATAAAGGTCTAAGTTATTGTATGAATAATTAGAACTTGGTGAGAGAAATAAAGTTACTTCCGATCTTTATTTTGGTCTTATCGAAATAAGCGATTGTGTGTGTACAATCGGTTCAACAAGGGAGATAAGTTTCTTAGTCAATTTATTAAACTATTAGGTAAAATTGCTTCGGGCAATAGATTTCCTTGATAACATATTAAAACTAAATTACTTGTAGTTTCGGTTTTAATATTGGTTATCTAAAGTGGTATGTTAAACCTTCGTGGTTAATTCTTATAGGTTGTGTACAAGTCTTTTAGATTTGTATGATACTTTGGTTTTAACCTTTATTTGCTCAAACCTTTGTCATTTTATGACAAAAAGGGGGAGAAATATATGGAGTAAACAAGTGATTTGCAATCACTAAGTAAAGGAAAATTGTGCTTAAATGTTATATCTAACGAAAGAGTAAAACATTGACTAAGGATGAGAAACATATCATACTATGGTGTAGTTATCTTGACTACAAAAGGGGAATAACAAAGATGTTTTGATTGAATATCTACCTATCTTACCTTTAGGGAGAGTATAAGCTTTGTTATTCAGATGTCAACAACATCATTTATTGATTGAATATATGCAGGTTATTGTGTTGTTGAAACTTGGAATCAAGCGTATGTATAATGAATTCTTATAAAAAAATTTCCCATATGTATTAAGAATTTTGTCACTAAAATTGACAAAGGGGGAGATTGTTAGAGCATAGCTCGGTTGAACCCACCAAGCGTTGGTATGTCAAGTTTGGTTGTTATATTTTAGTGAATCCAAACTCATCTAAGACTAAGAGTCGCTTGATTATGTATCAGAGACAACTTCGTATAGGTTAAACTAGAAATTCTAGGAATATGATACATACAAGTATTACTCTAAGACCTGAAGAACGTGAATAAGTAACGATCTAGAACAACGAAATCATCCTTCCTCTTGAGGTTAGTAATATTGACTTGAACTGTTTCATTCCTAATATATCTTTCAAGTCGTGTTATATTCAGAAAATAACTACGAAGCTGTGAATGAATATTTTACTCTAGTAGTGAGACATGATCATATTATCATAGTATTAAGGAATTAGACTACGAAGTATAACGCTTATCTTTTGAACTTCGTAGATATGACATCGACATAATCTTATGAATGCTATTGTGATTATGTGTATGGGTAAAGGTGAAGATTTCATCTTATGAAACATTTTTTTTTACATTTGTTTAAAAGAAGTACATTTATAAACTTGTTTTATGAATCGAAAGGGAAATCGCTAGGCTTATTGGTATTGTTATTCATTGCATATCTTTGGATTACCAATATGTGTGAGATGGTAGAACCGATCATAACTTGTTATGTATCTTGGTATAACTAATCACAATGCCTGACTTATGATTTTGTATGACTAGTTTGGATTAATTAGTGTAACCGATCCTAAGTAATCACCTAAGATGGTATGATCGATATTTGTAATTGGTGTGACCGATCTTAGTAATTGGTGTGAATGATCACAAAAGAATTGCGTAATCGATCCTTGTAATTGGTGTAACCGATCTTGGTAATTGGTGTAACCGATCATAGTGACTGTTGTGACCGATCACAAGCAATACCATGAGTATATGGTAACCGGTCCTGGTAACTTGTGTGACCGATCACAAGTATTCCATATTAAGGTATAACCGATCCTAGTAATTGGTAGAACCGATTGAACCCATGAATGTGATTTGATATTTGATCAATCACATAGTTGTTTTGGAACACAAATGAACCAATTCTAAACTTCTTTGGAAGTGTGGTATAATCGATTCCAAGATTGTAAATATGAAAGATGATTTACAACGAAAAATATGTCAGCATACTTAGAACATGAAAAGTAACTCTTATCTTTTATTGTTCAAAGATATTCCTTAATTACTCAGGGAGATCCCGGTCCGAAATAAATTTAGAATATTTTAATTAAGATTGTTAGTTTTATATGCTTTAATTTCCAGAAATTAAATGCATATCTCTAGAGAATAAAAATTAGTAATGTGCATTTACTAATTGGAGATTTTCTATTGATGGTGGGTTTGGATGTAGAATTTTAAAAATGGGATTCATGGGCCCAGGGGATTTGGTAGAATTACATTTCCTTTGCTATATTTGGTTTCCCAAATCCCTGGAATTACGTTTCCGACGGGATTCGCTTTTCCAGCAAATCCTCCATATGGAGTCCGACCCCTCCCCCCTAAGATTTTTTGGGAAACTTATCAGGGGATTTATGGATCCACTTTTTTTTAGTCCAAATCCCATATATATATATACAATTTTAAGCTTCTTAGGGCAATGCCAAATAATACATGGACTTTAACACAAGAAAATTTTAAGAACCCCAGGAATCTCAACTGAGTTACCAAACATACGAGGGATTTACATGAATCCCAGAATTTGTAATCCTGTGGGATTACAAATTCCTGGAAATTGTGAATTCTGTAACCAAACCCACCATGAGAGATTTCAGAAAATATTGGACAAAGCATTTCCTTGAATTATGAAAACCGAATGGGCATTTATTACATATCTTGAGAATACTTTCGGTTTTGGAAATTACTTGGTGTCCAAACATCCTTGGTATATAAATACCTAAGTTTTCATTTCTAGAAAACTGTCCTAAGAGCCAGGCAAACTTCATCTTTTTGTTGTTTCTGGTAGAGTCGTCTATCCGGAGACGAAAGTACCCTAATTAAGCGAAATCTCTTACGACCGCTCGTTTAAAGACTTCTGTGGTATCAAGAAGCTCTACGAATACTGTTGGTGGGAAACTAGATAATTGTAGTTTATTATTTTTTGATTGATTTGATTGACTAACGGTTGTTGAACTTTGATTGCACCTAGTTTGTTTATTCTTGAGAATCTTCTCTTCTGATATAAGATTCACTTAAAATAGATCGAAGTATCGACGGGATCTTTAGAACTATTTGTAGATCTAAAGACATCTTGTGATAATTCATTGTTAACAGACTCCGTTTTATGCGTGATTTGATCACAAGCGATTCAACTGGTGTTGTGCAGGTTTAATTAAAGATTAAAGAAGATTTGAAGAAGGAAAACATTTCTTATTGGTTTCTCATATCTTTGTGTAGCAAAAACCTTGATCGGATGGGATACAACTAGAATCGAATTTATTCGATTGATTAGTTGCGTAAGATATGTAACACCTAATAGTTCTCTTTAATATCTATTTTAATTGTTACAAATCTGAATCTTATCACTTAGGTAATAGAGATTGAATTGATATAACCAGGCAAATGAGTTTATTAGTTTAAACGGAAGATCCTTTGAATATGACTTGAGATATCTTTATCTGGAAAGAATCAATAGAGTTGTTACCAAACAGATTTGTTTTTCCTTTACTATTTGGAATACGATCCAAGGAACATGCACTCATTGAAAGTCAGAAGCGCAGGGATACTGAAGAAACTAAGTGAACTAGAGTTAGTTTGCTTGGTCTCAACTATACCAAGTTGGTTTATATTTTGTATATCGGCTTAATTATAAGGTGTTCAATTCTGGATTAGGTCTTGGGGTTTTTTCGCATTTGCGGTTTCCTCGTTAACAAAATCTTTCTATGTCTTTTACTTTTTTATTTCCGCAATTGTAATTGTTTATTATAGTTAGAAGTAAAATACACAAACATTAACTCCGCTTTACTTGATAGTGATCTTATAAAGTTTGGTTAAGCTCGAACCTATTATCAAGTAATCACAATTTGATTGTTATATTGTCTCTATCTCGTATCCATAGATGATCACACAAAGTGTGAATACCGATTTGTCGTATTCTCTCGACTTTGTCCATAGACGATCACTTTTAGTTAGAGGACTTATAGATGGATAATTTAAAGATTATGGTGTATTTGGGTACCCTCGTTTTTTCAGAAATGGGGGTGAAGTTGATAGGAGGAACAATGCTTTTCTTAACAATTTCATCTATAATCAATATTTGGTAGATTTACCTTTGCTGGGGGGAGCTTTCACATGGTCAGATATGCAATCCAATCCCTATTTATGTAAGTTAGATAGATTTTTACCGAGTGTTGATTTAGATATCTTATTTCCTGATGTTATTGAAATGGCTCTCACTAGAGTCATGTCTGATAATAAGCCTATTATATTAGTGACTAAGCCAAAGATTTTCTGCAAACCGAATTTCAAATTTGAGAGTAATTGGATTATGCACAAGGATTTTTTCAAGAAGTTACATGGAATTATCAAGGTTCTGCAAGCTTTGTGTTTTTTAAGAAGTTATAATATCTTAAATATTTCTTGAAGAACTGGAGCGGAATAGAGTTTGGGTATGTGAAAAAGGAAAAAGTGGAACTCACTGAGAAGATTGATCTTTTAGATCAAATGGAGGAAACTCATCCATTGAATCAGATTCAGTTTGAGTACAAAACGAATTGTCTTATTAAGTTGAAGAATATCAAGGCTATAAAGCCAGGAAGTGATTTGCAATAGGAAAACAAAATGTATTTAAGTTTGGGACTCTAATACTTTTTATTTACACATAATAGCAAATGCAAGAAAGAAGAGGAATATTATTGCCAAATTGGAGGTTAAAGGAGTTGAGTGTTTTGATCAAATGAGTATTAAGGTGGAGATAAGGAATTATTATGTTGATCTTTTTACTGAACAAAATGATGTTGCTTTTACTCTGGATAATATGTATTTTCCTAAAATTGAAGCATAGAAGTTGGATATGGAAAAAGAATGCCCTGAATTAGAAGTGTTTGTTGTGATTAAGGAATTTGGTGCTAATAAATCTCAAGAACTGATGGGTTCTCCATGGAGTTTTACAAAACATGTTGGCACATTATCAAAGAAGATTATATGAAGCTGGTGTAGGAATTTTTCAGGTATGGTACTTGGTAATGGAGGCTTAATTGTTCTTTTCTATTTTTAATACGTAAGAAAGAAGACTCTCCTCACCTAAGGGTTTTAGACCTTTGAGTCTATTAGGTAGTGCATATGAAATCTTTTCTAAGGTTTCCATAAACAAACTTAAGGTGGTAATGCCTAAGTTGGTGTATGATTCTCAAGGTGCATTTATAAAAAACAAACAAATCTTAGATGGAGTTTTGATTGCTAGTGAATATATAGTTAGCAGGCTGAACGATAGTTCTGGTGTATTTCTTTCGTTAATATTTCAATTCTGGTGAATGGTAGTTCTACAGACAAATTCAAAACTTCAAAAGGACTAAGACATGGAGATTTTTTGTCTCATTTTATTTTCTTGCTGGTGGTAGAGGTGTTGTCTAAATTGGTTAATGATGTTGTTACTAGAGGGAAAATTCATGGTTTTCAGGTGGTTGAAGAAGGTAATAAGTGCTTAATTCTTACAAATTAACTACTCAAATTTACATTTATTTAATTTTTAAGTTTTTACATATTTGATGGTTTTTGTTTAAGTAGCAGTTTTTAGCAAATAAAGCTCGATGGACTAAAATGTGGAATTTTAGTGGTAAAATGGAGGGAATGAAGTGATTTATGATTAAATGGGATATGCCCGAACGAAAGAACATGGAAGATCATTTCACTAGTCCAATTATTTGGATATGGGAGTGTGGAAACATTTCAAGGAGTGTGGTAAACATACCAAGGCGTGTGTACAAAGTGTGACGCCCATTTATTCACAAATATGGGTAATTATGTCGACATCATTTAAAGAATTAATATAATATCTTTATTAATTTCTCCTCTAAAAACGCTTTATTCTTTAACTATTTTGAATAGCCTTCGGCTATTGAATTTTTTGTAAGCGAATGAGATTATACTATTTTGGTATAACATAAGTTGTAATATTTTATTTTTTAATCATAAAATATTTTTGAGACGTATCAGTTAAGTCTTAGTTAGTCTTGAGTCATAATACGAATATTCATTAGAGATTATTGGAGTAGTCTGCATAATTAAATTGGTGGAATCCAAAAACCCCGGTTCTCTTTAGTTTGGTTGTTTATTTACTTTATTAGTTTAATATTTTATAAATTTGTTTCCTTTTATATTTTTAGCTCATAGTTTAATATTAAATTGAGGGTAATAATACTTTAGTCCTTGTGAAACGATCCCGTATTTTGCATATTATCCAATCGATAGTCGTGCACTTGTGGTTCAATTAAAATCCGATTAGAATGGATAATGGTTTATCATTTGCAATTGGTAAGTGTATGGGCTGATGAAGTAATTTATTCTCTGGATTTGGAATTGGGATGTAAAGTACAAAATTTTCTAATTAAGTATTTGGGATTACCATTGGGTGCAAGTACAAGCAGTATTTCTATTTGGGATCAGGTGGTGCAGAGGATGGAAGTTAAATTTGCAACATGTAAAAAGAAATTTTTATCAAAAAGCGAAGAGATTGACTCTCATAAAAAGTTATTTTTCAAGTCTTCCCATTTATTTTCGGTTACTTATCAACATGCCTGCTAGTGTTGAGCTAAAACTCACTAGATTAATGGGAAATTTTTGTGGGATTCATGTGGCCAGAACAAGAAGATGTGCTTGGTTTTTTGGCTCAGAATTTGCAAACCAAAACATTTAGGTGGTTTGGGTGTTAAAAATCTTAGATGCACAAGCAAGGCTTCGAAGGCTAAATGGATTTGCATATATGCAACTAAGAAGAATGTTTTATGGAAAAGAGAGATATTATAGAAATTTGAAAACAAGGAGAAGGTTTTGATTCCTGCTGATAATATTAAAAAAAAAATCATCAGGGAGGAGTCTGGAAGAATATTCTCAATTCTAGTTCTTTTTTGCAGGATCATATTGAATGTCATTTGAACAATGATAAGTTTTTAATATTCTAGTTAGATAATTGGACTTCTAATTGTCCGGTGAACATCAAATATCCAGTTATCTTTAGGGATTGCAGAAACAAACAAGAAACTATAGATTGAAATGATTGTAGATGGAAGATTGATTTGTTAGACTAAAATAAATATATCTAACAAT
Organism: Papaver bracteatum; assembly: GCA_023529315.1. Classification (NCBI taxonomy): domain Eukaryota; kingdom Viridiplantae; phylum Streptophyta; class Magnoliopsida; order Ranunculales; family Papaveraceae; genus Papaver; species Papaver bracteatum. The sequence continues at coordinate 207,518 of JAJJWX010000963.1, forward strand.
GAACAACTAGAATGAGACTTGATATCCAATTAGCCGAGTCCTAGTCAGGGTTTGAATGAGGATGAAGATACTATGAATATTATGGGAAGTTTTTCTGTTAAGAAATATTATGAAATGCAAGTGCAATATGAAGAAGAATGATGTTGCCAGAAGTTTCTTTGGAAGAAGAATGTTCCTCCTAAAGTCAGTTTTATGTTTTGGGTTCACTTTCATAACTCTTTTCCTACTTTGTCTATGCTTAAACGTAGAAGTATCAATGTTCCAAATGAAATTCTCTTTCTGTGCAAGGAGGAATAAGAAACTGATGATCATTTGTTTGAGTGTTATAAGTATGCATATGTGGTTTGGTTTCATTTCGTAAAAGCTTTCAAATTAATTAAATTGGATATCTTCTGGTGTTGTGAAGGATCAATTTGAAGCATAGAGTTTTAATAATTTAAAAGGCAGATGATGGGAGGTTTGATGAAGGTGAATTATGTTGTGGTTTGGTACTTATGGAAAGAAAGAAATAATATAACATTTGGTGGAAAGGCTAAGGAGGAGGAGGAACTTATTCTTATTATTAAGCAGACTCTTTTGCTTTGGTTTTGTGATAAGGATGTTTTCAAATACTATTTTGTTATCCAAGTACTATATCATTGGGATACAACTCTTCACCTGTAATTTGGGGTTGAATTGTTCTTAGGCTTGTAACACTTTGCTAAATCCAACCATATACTACTTTCCATATACTACAACATCAACATATATAAGAAGAAAAATTATGTTGCATTATTTTGTAATATGTTGATGTTGTAGTATATGGAAAGTAGTATGTTGTTTGCTTATATACAATTCTTCACCTGTAAATTGGGGTTGAATTATTCCTAGGCTTGAGTGAATCTTATATCAGAAGAGTATATTCTCAAGCATAAACAAAACTAGCTGCAATCAGATTTCAACCACCGTTAGTAAATCAAATCAATGAAAACAAAAGATAAACCGCAATTATCTAGTTTCCCACCAACGGTACATGCTAGAGCTTCTCAATCCCAAAGAAGACTTTAAACTGAGCGGCCGTAAGAGATTTCTCCTAATTAGGTTACTCTCCTCTTCGAATAGGCGGCCACACCAGTAACAACAATAAAAGAGGAAGTCTGTTGTTACGAAGGATTAGTTTGCTAGAATGGCAAACTTCAAGTATTTATAGACAAGGAAGTCTGGAAAACAAGGAATTTCCAAAACCGAAAATATTCTCAAGATATTCATTAAAGCACAAATTTGGTTTCCATAATTCCTGGAAATGCTCTGTCCAAAAATAATGATCGAAATCTCTCAGAAAATATAATTAGTAAATGCACATTACTAATTCTTATATTTCCCTACAAAATGAAATTAATTGATTCTTAACTTACTTATGTTTCGATCCTGGGATTCTCTTCCCTTAGCTATTAAGGAATAACTTTGAACAATTAAAGAAATAAACATTCACATCACGTGTTCAAAGTATGTCGACATCCTTACTTTGTAAGTTCTCTTTCACACTTACAACCTTGAAACCGATTTGCCACACTTACAAACAAGTTTAGAATTAGTTCATCTGACTTTCAAGAACTATGTGATTTATCAAACAAACATTCAATCACAATCATGGGTTTAACAGTTCTACCAAAACAAGTTTTGGTTATACCTTCCATGTGAGTACTGTGCATAGTCACACTAGATTTCCAAAATTCGGTTAACTAGGTACTAGGATCGGTTCCCCATATATATATGGTATCTAACTTATATGTGTTGCACATGTCCATAGGATCGGTTCCCCTTTCTTCTATAAACCTTACTGCACCCCATACAAGGATCGGTTCTCCTTTGTGATGTACTGCACCTCTTACTAGGACCGGTTCCCCTTTCCCATATTTGGTCAGACATAAAATCACAAACCTGATCATACCATCTTAGGTGATTACTTAAGAGTCATACCAATACATAAGTCAGGCCTTTGTGAATAGTTATACCAAGAACAAAACTAGTTATGAGCGCTTATACTCAATCACACATATTGGTTGTTCATAAGATATGCAATGAATAACAAAACCAATAACACCTGGCAATTTCCTTTTCGGTTCATAAACAAGTTTATGAACTTACTTCCTTAGAACACATGTAAAACATTGTTCCCTATGATGAAATCCTCACCTCATACCCATACATAATCACAATAACATTCAAATGATTATGGCGATGTCTTAACTACAAAGTTTAATGGTTAAGCAATAACCTCATATTGTATTCCTTAATACTATGTCTATATAGAGTTCAAATATGCTTCACAGTTTTGTTTTCAATATGCACGACTTGAAAGATACGTTAGGGAATGAAACAATTCAAGCCAAATATCACTAACCTCAAGTGGAAGGATGATTGTTGTCGTTGTAGGTCTTTTCTTCTTCACATATTCAAGACTTCGCAATACTTGTAGTGTCTCATATCCTAATATTTTCAAGCTAACCTATACGAAGTTGACTCTAGTACATAATCAAACGACTCTTAACATGAGTTTTGATTCATTAAAATATGAAAACTAAACTTGACATACCAACGCTTGGTGGGTTCAACCGAGCCATGCTCTAACAAAAAGAAGTTGCAACTCTCAACTTCCACAGAAGCATAAGTCAGCTGACTCATAGGAATATTTTTTTTTTTTTATGTCATGGATTCTCTAAGTATCATTCAAAGATAAGAAAATATAGCGCGCTAGTCTAGCTTTAAGATATAGTATCATTAGTAAACCAAATTTAAATTTGCTTACAAATCACTTGAGGAATGGTTATATAGGTATTATAAGGACGTCGGATGATTCTCAGTTGGGCTCTCAAGCGGGAATTATGTAGGCTGCAATAGGGCTCTCTCCTTACTTTTTTATATAAAAAAATATCCCAAGTGTCTATGCAACCTTGCACAATATCTCGAAATAGAATGAAAATTGATAACGTTGTGTAGCAAGAATATTATCTTGTTTCATCGATAAACATATTCCAGCATCGTGGAGAAGAAAATGTTGGCTCTTTCAGATGGAAACCTATCTATTACTCGGGCCGCAGGATTTTTATTTCAGGGCTAACAAAAAAAACAAAATATGATCATCTAGTAGTAAACTCAATAACCCCATATCTTATAGTTTTTGATAATGGACTAAACTGTAATATGATAATTAGTGTTAATAAACTTAACCAATCAAACTAAATGTTAATGGTTAGATTAGGTTACTGGATTGATTTACAATTAATATTTGAAAATCAAATAAAACTTGATTTCTTTTTTTGAAATTTCATAATAACCTATTGTTAGGACTCATGTGACTCAAGTGTAACTTAGCCATAAAATCCTATTTATGACTAGGTATTTATCTTTTACCTACGGTTGAGAGTTCATTTTTTCCAGCCATAATGAATAATTAAATCTAACTTACGGATGAGACTTCTTCGTTACCTAGTTATCTAACCTATGGCTGGGAGTTCATCAATTCTCAGCCGTAAATTGTTGTTTATGACCATAAGTTCATCTATTTACCAGCCGTTGGTAGTTTCTAAAATTGAAACTTGAAGTTGAATTCCTAACAATCTAAGCTATTTAGGTAATCAAAAGAAAGAAAAAATCATGTTCTTTCGATTCTTACTTGACAAAAGTCATTTCGATTCGAGGATGAATCGCTGTTTGAAAAAAGTTTGAAGGAAATGGAAAACTAGAGACGGATAAAGACGAGAAGCAAAGGAATAGACTTGAGTATTTAGCTATGTACCACCCGATCTCATTTCTAACTATATTGTGGAGGATAAACATGTTATTTTTGTCTCAAATCATTAGAGAAGTTCCAATGGACTCAACAAACTTGAAGTTTGTTGATTTTTCTCCCACTATGGAATCAACAAACATGAAAAATGGATGTTCAAACCAACAAATTTGTTGGTTTGTTGAGTGAGATGGAGCATGTAACGCGCACTTGATGGAAGGCCGGGCGAGCTTGGAAAAAACGCTGGAGCTTGACTTGAGACAACAACGTTGGCGGTTGAGCTAAAAATGTTGGCGCTTGTATTACCAATGCCCGCTTTTACTCCACATGCCAGCGTCTTTCCTGAAAGCGACGAGTTTTTCATAGAAGCACTAACGGATGAATCTGGACGGCTTAGAACTCTTGTGATCTAGCGGCTATAATTTTTGAGTTCTATAAATACTCTCAATTTCAATTTCAACTCCAAATTCACATTCACACATCTAGTCTTATTTACTCTTCTCTGAGCTTTAAAAAATTCTTCAACTTCAACAATTTTTTCAATTCTTGAACATTTCTCGACCCTTGTTAGTTCGACGCGCTCCGTATACTAAAGAAGAAGATGAATCTATTTGCAGAAACTATGTTTTTTTATTTACTCAGCTTGCTTCAGCAAACTATCCATGGGTGAATTTCTGTGCGGTTATTCACGACAGGTTTTGTAGTGACACCCGTAATCCGAGTCGTCGTGCTATATGCGACATAGAAAATTATTTTCGTACAATTAAGAAAGAAGTGAGTTTGTAGCTTTAACCATACAAGCCAATCGATATAGACTGAGAGGTGAAACTAATGATGAGATGGTAACAAGATCTTTGGCTGAATGGCAAAGATGAAAAAATATGGCTTTTCCTTTCGATTTTTTTTTCGAAATCCTTAAGGTGTTGAACAGTTTCAACCCCTTCTTTTTAGTTGTTGTTCCACCTAGTATTTATCATCAGTGAAGCTAATGTAATTTTATTTGTAATTCAGTGAAGCTTATGTAAAATGCTTAATTTTAAACATATGTAATTTCATTTAATTCAGACCATCGTACTTTTAAAACTAAAATTACAAATGTTGCAGAATTAAAAATTACAATCTCTCTAACGTCGCTCGTCGCTAGCTATCTCATTGTTATCTTATGAAGTCAAGAATTCTCCAAGACCTAGGGATAGACCTGAGATATCCCCACTTTCCAACATATTAAATAAATTTCCATAAGGAGATAAAGATGGTTGAACAACATTAGGAGATTGGAAAGCACCTGGCGATTGGAAAGCACTCGGTCCTCCAAGCATATAAGATGTTTGTTATTGTTGTTGTTGTTGTGGTGGTGTAACATTGCAACAATCATTTGGGTTGTAGGGCGAGAATGATGATGAAATGCGCCTAAGATATGATAGGATCCAGAGATGCCTATATGTAATAACCGCAATCGCACGGTGTCTAACTAGTAGGCAGAGGAAAGTACGGGTCGTTCCCACAGGGAGAGATGGAAATACCGATAATCAATATCTCTAATGAACTAACCAGAAATGATTTTTGGGATTTTTATAATGAAAATGAAATAATAAAATTAAAGTAAAGTGGATTTTTGGAAATGCGAATGAAATAATAAAATAAATAAAAAGAACTTAAAAGCAGTGAGAAAGGGAGTCAGCAACCAGGGTCTAAGGTATCCACCATTATTTCTATTTGGTATCGAAAAGAATTTATAATCCGAAATATGCATCTACATCTTTGTTCTATTGCAACACCTATTATCAGTATATTTTCTCTAATATGACTTGCATCTCCTAAGTATAACCCATCAAAATCTCCCAAGCATGGCCTATCAAATTATAATGGCAAGCAAATTATTGAAACTATGTATTTATAGATTTGCGATTATTATGTTGCGTCGTTTAAGCATAACCCATCAAATGATTTAACCTAAGCATGGATTATCAAATACTAAAACAAATAAAATTGCAAAACTAGATATTTATACACTTAGGCTATGTCTCGTACAAATCCGATGAAGCAACAACGATTATTAAACATCAAATCAATAGAGCATAAGTATAGAATTATTTGAATTAATTCATATTTGCCTATAACCAAATATTATCAATTTAATCATGGTCTATTGCTAAAAATGGTTTCAACCAAACAACTCTAGCTACAAACAAAATCTAGCCAAACATGGCTTTCTCAAAACCCACAAAAATATTACTCCCTCCGTCCTAGTTTAGATGCTAAAATTGGGGATTTTTTTTGTCCTAGAATACTTGCTATACTTCATATTTTTCCATATTTTATCCTGATTTGCCCCTAACTTGGAACCATGCCATAACATGGAGAATTGTGTATTTCAATTTTCAAGACACACTCTTAAATACTTTTCTCTATATATTTCCTCTAATTTGAATTTTTCCAACTAAACAACAAAAACCTAGACATCTAAAAACTGGGAACATTAAATACTAACCTAGGGTAATTGTGAAAAAAAAACTATTCTCTTTGTGTTTCTTAATTTGTGTGCAAAAACCAATATTGGCAAGTAAACTAGGACGGAGGGAGTAATGAGAATTGAATCAATCGATAATCAAAACGGAAGAGAAAGAATCAAAACTTCAAACCCTATTCCTCCTTTAGCCGCAGTCTTCTTTCCCTGCCTCCATTTTTGGCTCACCGCCGATCTCTGTTTCCCCTCCCTTCTTATCAAACTGTTGCGAGAACTTTCATTCGATCCATACCTAGGAGATTATTGCCAAGGCCCAGTTCGAACTCATCACCCATGTCCAAAACCGGACCCAGACAAATTTAGGCCATCACCGATTTGTTACCAGGCAACTCGAGCACAGCACCACCAGCTCATACGATCCAGCCATCTAAATCTCGTCGACTCCTTACCAGGTGCAACCACTTTCCATTGTATGACCGAGCAAAACAACAGCATCTCTAAGCACAGCTCCCATTTCGCTCCTCTGCAATCCCGTGGAACTGATTCAATTATTCTCCCAACTCCAACACATTTCAGACCACCATCTCCTTCGAACAAAGTTCAACATACTATTGCCCCTTCAAACACGTACAACAATTTCTTGCTTCACTCCAACTCCATTCTCACGACTGGCACTACACTGATTTCATCCCCTTTCGATTCTTAGTGAGAACCCCCTAATTCCAACGTTGTTACTTATTCCAGTCGCCAGCGAATCACAACAACAACTCCATCTTAATCTCCCTGTAATCTTGAATGCATCAGAACCATGGCAAACTCAACTCAACTAACACACAGTCCATCCAGCCAACACATTCGTTATCATATACAGCTCCATCTTCTAGAAACAGCAGCAACCAGTTCGATTCAGCTTGCTCCCATATTCTTCTGCGTCTCAAGTATTTGTTTGCTGCCAAATCGTTCTTCTGGCCTTCTCACGATTCAATCCATCTCTGCCCATTCAAACTACATCAAGTACGCTGTCCAACTCTTTTCTTCATTGAGAACTTCCATTTAAATCCAAGCCTAAACACTGCCCGTACAGCATCCACCATAAGTTTGGTCCAAGCTTCACATACAGCACCACTCTAGCCAACATACCCATCTCCGCATTCTTCCATCACTATTTGCGAAGAGCTGCTGCCATTAGCCGCACTTCTCTGACCATATCAATCTCGGCATCCATTGTTGCCTTCCAAACCCATGAGAATCCCCTTGAACACATAACATAATCCACCAATTTTATGTCTTCGAACCCCCATCGTAATCGAACTCAGGTGACTGGAAACACCACATACAGTCTTCAATCTCTACCAGTTGCAACAAATCTTCCTTCAATTGATCACAAAACCCAAATTTCATTGACGTTGCTGATGTAGAATCCTCCATTCACGCACGTACATCATCCGAATCTCTCCATGAATCTCGATCTCGCCCCACAGTTTCATCTTTGTTTCCGCCAACAGATGTGAAATAAAGTTTGAGACTCGGCAGCTGCTTCGAATTATGGCCAAGAAAATGCTCGAAACCCCTTTCTTTTAGAGAACCACCAGCTCGAACATTGATATTGATGAGAAATAAGACAAAGGACGAAATGTGCCTTGTATCTTTTGACAGATGGCATCCACCTTTCTCTTAGCAGCTCACGTGTTTGGCAAACACATTTCTTTGTCTTGGTATACTAATCCCTGTCCGTCTCTATGGCATATGTAGCGAAGCAGGTGGCTTTGGCAGTGGGCACATGAATTGTTGGCTTGCCAGTCGGCAGACTAATTAAGCTTCGACTCCTTTGGTTTTTTGAGAAGTAACATGTTTGTTGCAAACATCATTTTGCTTCTATTTATCCAATTATTCTCTGGATGATCGGAATTATTTGTACTTTTTACAAAAGCACTAAAATAATGTTATTAGCCAAAATATCGAGTCCAAGCTAATATAAATATGGGTATAAAATGTAGCACTTACGTGCTTATCAAGATCTAGCCGGAATACTTGAGGTTGAGATACATGCACAGTTTTTGGTGAAGTATTGTGACGTACATGTGGTGAAGAACTCTGTCGTACTTGTGTTTCTCCCACCATTGTATCATCATTATCGTGCAATGATCTGTTGCTCCTGGTGGAATAGGTAGATGGTGAACACCCAACATAATTTACATTTGGACTCAATCCAAACATTGTGTTCTCGTGCTATTTCCGACACACATTCAAGTGTATAGCCTCCATTTTCCGATTCACCCAATATAAATCGTTCAGTCATCTCTGCAGCTCTTCGTCACTGGCAGTCACATTGTAGTTAGGATAATCATATTCCATATATTTGGATGTTATGGGGATCGTGGTTGGCTCACCTTTTGAAGTAATACTTGGCATCTCCCAACGAATTTCGGGCATATTTGACGAAGATGATGAAGAACTTGCACCCGTGGTGGGGTAAGTCATAAAGCATGGCTCTTTTGGAGGTGGACGTCTAGGAACGATTTTTGCATCATGAGACATGCGTGATAACCCTGGGAAATCAAATACATATATGTGCATGTTGTTTTTCCCAATTACAGGTTTCACAATCGACTTGTACCAGGTGACATACTCAGCTTCACCAATATCCCTCTTTGTATTTAGTTCATACCTCTCCCGATTGGTTCTTCTCATCTGATCAAAATATGATCCAGAGGTTTGCATCTGTTGTGGCGGGTTAATTGCAATTGGATGACAAATCAAAGAAAGAAAGAAGAAATATCCAGAGAGAAGGAAATTTCAATTTTAGAGAAAAATGTCAGGAAGAGGAAAAGGAGGAAAGGGTTTGGGAAAGGGAGGATCAAAGAGGCATAGAAAAGTTTTGTGAGATAACATCCAAGGTATTACCAAGCCAGCTATCAGAAGATTAGCAAGAAGTGGTGGAGTGAAACATATCAGAGGATTGATTTATGAAGAGACTCGTGGAGTTCTTAAGATCTTTCTTGAGAATGTGATTTGTGATGATGTTACTTATACTGAACATGCCCGAAGAAAGACTGTTACTGCTATGGATGTTGTTTATGCTTTGAAATGACAGGGGAGAACTCTTTACGTATTTGGAGGTTAGGGTTTGGTTTTCTTGAAATTGGGGTTTTCTGTGAAGATAGTATTAGGGTTTCGGTAATTACTATTAGTTTAATTAGTTGACAATGAAGTAATTTGAAGTTGTTATGAGCTTTGTTTTGATTTGTAATGCTTTGGAAATGAATGGGAAATTTCAGTTTCTTGGTTACTTTTTGGTGAAATTGATTAGATCATCTGATACTTCTAAGTCTTTGAGCTTATTGTTGTTGTTCTTTGTGATGCCCTAATTTCACATATGCACTACAAATCTTCTCGCCAAACTCAGAAGGCATATTATATAAAACGAAAAACTTACTGTCGAAGATTTCTAAAATTTGTTTCAAGTATCACCTAAATGCAAACAGTATTTTGTAACAAGAAATTGAAAGTTGTTTGTGGAGTCGAATTATTGATTTGTAATGCTTTGGAAATGAATTAGAAAATTCAGTTTCTTGTTAAAAAAAAATTGCAATTGGATATATACCTTGCATTTGGTACTGTAGTCTTTATCCCAGGTACCAAACCCCTCTTTCCGATTCTGGAGTGTAAAAAACAACTCTACGTAGAGAATAATCAAGAATACGTTGTCCAACATTAGCACCATACTGAGGAAAATCAATGTAAGGGTGAACAACGACGTTGTTGTGGCTCCGAGTCATCTGATGAAATCTCTGAACAAAACTGGAACCCGAGACGTCGCTGCCAGTGTCCTTCGCTAAGTTGGTCTCGATGTACATATCCAACATTGGAAATCTATTGGTATCGTCTTTAAGGATTGGTTTACTAACATGGAAGTAGATATACCACCAATACTGCAAATTACTCCATAATTTTAGTATTTTGACTTAATCTACATTCGCTCATAAAAATTATTTAAATTTAAAAATAATAATATTGATATTTACCTCTATGATGCCCCAGAAACCAGTGAAGTTATCTCCGCCCATGGACGTTTGATCCAGCCCATGGTACAATTCTGCTAAAATTGCAGATCCCCAGTCATAATCTGGTGCTTTGTCAAGATCTTATAACACTTGAAGCCAACCAACACGAGCAGCAGAATTTGAGTTTGGAAAGAATGTCTAACCCAGTACCCATAAGATAAACATCCTTTCGAGTTTAGGATAGTCATCTACATGTCTGGGTTGGGTAGGGAAATACTTCAACGATGAACATCTAATCCCACCTTCTTTCAATTGTTCATAATCTTCACGCATTTCTGAATCTATAAACGAGGGAAAAAGCGTCTCCCATTTACTATTTGATATTCATTCGTTTTGGTTGAATGGTGGCGGCTCTCCCATTCCACTTGGGATCCCATAAATGAAATACAAATCAAGGGGCGTAATTTCTATTACAAGTATAATATCAACTATGATTAATTTAATAATTATTTAAAAAATGTAATTTAAGTTAAGTTAAACAAGCTTACCAATTTCAAAATCCAAAAAATAGAATGTGTGCGTCATCACCCATCACCTTTCTACCACTATTTTCGGAATTCTGTTGTTGTGTCTTCTAGGCTTCACACTATAAAGCGCACGCCAAGGATATCTGTCAACCCTTTCTCGGACTTGAGGAGGTAAAACTTCATAAACAACCTTTAAGTCTAAAAATTCACCTCTCATTCTAAAATAATCCTTAGACCGATCTTGATGCCCCGACACATGACCTTGGACTAATGATGAATCAACAATGACACTTGCGGAAGCAAACTATGCTTCCTGATTTTGAGAAAAATCTACACCTGTGGCAGGCCGTAGTGCCAGTTCATTTTTTCGATCTCTTCTCATCTTTACACTATTAACCGCTTTTCTTAAAATGTCGTTCATATCGTATCAAATTTTTTTGATTTTGAAGAGTTTTAGAAGAAGGAAGTAGTAGTGGTGTGACTGAAAATGAATTCAGTTGAAGCAATTTATAGTTTTGAAAATAATACCGTTGAAAATATGGGCGTTAGAGAATCGACCGTTGGTGTTTTTGTGCCTAATGCCCGCGTTGGTGTCTTCAACGCCAGCGTCTTGGTTTTCATCGCCTGCATTTTTTCTGCCAACGCCAGCATGTGTCCGAAGTTCGGGCGCTTGATGATCAACCGCCGAGTGCTTTACCACAGTGGAAAAACCAGTTTGGCCATCCACCTGGATCAACAAATAATTTCATTTGTACATTGCCATAGGAATTGCCCTTAGTGAAGCTATGTATCCCTTTTTGTTTTGGATAACCATAGATTTGGGCTTAGTTAATCAAAGGGTAATAGGGTTATGTACTAAGTACACATTAGGTCCCCAGTCCAAATTTAGGACACTGAATCCTTATGCAGCCCTCAAAGAAACCCTACCACCCCAATAATAGGTTTCTTCAAAAGAGCAAAAGCGGGACCATGTGTCAGCCCCACAAAAAAGAAATAGAAGCGGTAACAGCTCTCAAAGCGGCTACATGAGGAAAAGAGGGGAAGCACCGATTTGTTAGCAGTGTGTGGCCATTTTGGATGATGTAAAGAAATTGGTCTTGCTAAGCTAAAGGTTTTAAAGGATTTCTTTTCACTCCTAGAGCAGGAAACTGTTTGTACCCAAAATTACTTTTGGGCACGAAACACAATGGATAGGTGATTTTGGTGTGTTTTTAGGGTTAGGGGGCGAATCGATGAAAAAAATGAGACACGGGTTTTAACGTGGTTCGGCATGGTTTGCCTACGTCCACGGATGAATCCCCTTGGGGTGATATTTTATTCACTTTTGTATTACAGAGTATGTTTCTCTCATATTGGCCTCCCCTCTCATGATTTCTGCTACTCCCCTTTTATACAGTTTGACATCTAATTTCAATTATAAACATAAATTGCATTAACTGCTCATTCATGCCTCCATCTTTAATTCTGTATGAAACTGCTGGAATTAATTCTGCATGTACGAAACTGCTACAATTAGTCTTTGCATGATCGAAATGTTGCAATTAGTGTTGCATGGCTGAAACTGCTGCAATTAGTGTTGCATGGCTGAAACTACTGGAATTCAATTCTGCATGCCTTCATGATGATTTATGTATGAAACTGTTGGAATCAATATTGCATGCTGGCAAACTGGACTGGTGGCTGGAAGTATGGATGGATGCTGGTTGGCAGACTGGTTTGGCTGCATGGGTAGAAAACTGGCTGGCAGTGCGGAAGAGTTTTTGGCTGGGAATTGGTTAGCAGCATTGCTGGCTACAAGACTGAATACTGGTGGGAGGTGCGACGTGCTTCGATAGTTGACCGACAGTTGACTTTGACCATTGACCAACCGTTGACTTTGACCATTGACCTTGATCTGATGTTAACTTTGACCATTGACCGACTTTGACCATTGACCAATCATTGAATTTATGTAATACTGGGCAGGCTGGTGGGATTCCTCGGTTGACTGGTTAGCAGGCTTGGATAAGGGCCAAAAAATGATTCAAGTATCAATTGGGCCTATTGAGTGGTATTTTTACTTATAGTACAAACAGAAACATTACAGCTTAGGCACTAGCAAAGTAGGCTCTTTTTTCTTTTCTTTAGGCATCAACTAATAATAGTAGATGGATCAAATGCAATTCAAGGGGTGTCATCTACTTGAGAAACACCACCAACTATGCAAGCCATCCTGGCTAATTTCTAAAATCATGCTTCTACATTTCTACTAGTACATAGTTCTTTTAATGCATCATTTGACATTGCTCTTGACCATCCACGAAACATAACAAAGGTGAGAAAATGCAGAATTCCGAGGAACAAAGGTAAGACATCTTAGAGATTTCTACGTCTCTTCCTATCTTTATGCATACGGAACGCAGATCCTTTGTAAACCAGGGCCTGCTACCATATCATCCCAAAGCAGATCCGACAATGCCATTGTCAGACCACCCACTTTTCCTGTTACAGACAAGAAACAAATCATTCAGTTTTTAGGGGTACTGTATTAGTCACCAAACCAATATTATGATATTGAACAGTTAAATGGTTAAAAGACGGATGACCACAATCAAGAAACTGTACAGTTAGCAATTACCATCTCCAATGGGCTTTTCGTCCCACGTAATGATTGGCAATATTGGAAGACTACTTCCTACGTACATCATTTCAGCTGCAGACTTCCCCTCTTCTACTGTTATATCAGCCAATCTTACACTTTTAAGAAGACCCCTTTCGACCAACTTGGGCGCTAGTTCAAGTAGTCTCTTTGCAGTGCACCCAGTAAGTATCTTGTCAAACGAAGGCAGTAGAAGCTCTTTATCCTTGTTTATGAAAGCCACATTCACGTTCGGTCCCTCTGCAATATACCCTTTGTCATCAATCCATATAGAGGCAAAAGCTCCCTTCTCCTCAGCTTCCATTTTCGAGAGAACATTTGGGAGGTAATTCACATTCTTTGATGTAGCAAATAAGGGTGATTTCATAGGTATTGTCGACGTTATTACTTTCACCCCGTCTTTGCACTGAGAGTAATCATCATCTATGACTACTGCATAGAATGCAGACACAGGGCAACCGGCCGATGACAGCAAAAAGTCCCCAGGTCCAGCACTTAACCAGTATCTTAAGGACCCTTTTTTGCACTTAGAAGCTGCAACTAACTGCACAAGAATGTCACGCAGAGTTGATTGAGGGAACGGAGAAGTAACCTTCACCAGCAATGCGGATCTCATGAATCGGTCTAGATGTCTGTCCAGCTCATATAAGTATCTGAAAGTAACAAAGCAGATAGGAAATGAATAAAATACAAACACCAACTTCATGATTTTTGGCATAATATAGAGTTTGAGACAACAGGTACAACTCACAGTATTGTTCGGGCTTTCAATAAAGTGATAATTTGATGCAAGTAGTTTTATTCAAAGGTGATACAAGTAAAATGTGAATTACCCATTGAGAATCATTGCAGTATCAAAGACACCATGGCCGCGGTGAACCATATGGTCATCAATTGGTATCATCATTAAAGCTGGATCAAGAGTAATTCCACTGAAAACACTAGAGTGCATTGCTGGGTATGGTTGTTTTTTCCCAGTATTCCACTTCTTTTGCAATTTCTGGAGCAACTGAATCAAATGATGTCCAATCCGTAAAACATTTGAACAAAAATATTACAAAGTTTAAATACTGTTGATATGTAATGTGAATAATCTATCCATACTAAGTAATGATCTTCTGCCATTGCAGTTTCTAGGTTATTTGACCATTATCTTCTTCTCTACTTTACTAAAAAGAACGAAGAAACTTATGGATAGATTTTCAATTTTACCTCAGTGGATGACGAAAACACAGGAACCTGAACATTGGTTTCAATTGTTACATCTTCAAAAACAACATTAGAACTAAAATTAGTGGAAGGGTACTGAAAAAACAGGAATTTAAAAGAAGAGAAACAATTACCAGCCATATCAAACACTTAGGAGGAGGAACTGCAGTGATCTATGCCAACAACCACAACATAAACAAAACAAGTTCTCAAGGAGGAGTGTGGAGTAGAGAAAGGTAAAAGGGGGTAAAGGATATATACGAACGATGACTAGGAAGGACGGCATATACTGACAAATCGGCAGTCTCTATATTAATATTACTAATTTGTTGCAGTAATGAAAGAGTGATGCCCTACCTTACATTTATAAAAACTCGGCCGATTGATTTTAAAGTTTGTTCTGTTTTCTAGCCAGGAAGAGAGTGCTAATAAAAGAGACAATCAAAGACGGACGTCTCTACTCTCTATGCAATAATGCATTCACTACGCAAGGATTGAGACTTGATATGATAGAGCCCCACTTAGAGAAGGGGGGAGGAATGATGGAGCTATGATTATCAGTCTAACAGTACTTCTACGTGTCTTGCACTTGTTGTCACGGAAAGAAGTAGGCAAGGATTGAGACTTGATATGAGATGGCCATGTTAGAGCCCTTTCAAACCGAACAGGGCACATTTATCATTTGTCTGACAGTAAGATGAGAAATTGAACACAGAAAAAGGAAGTATAAAAGTTATAGCAACTTGGGATTGCCATTAGAATATGACAACGTTCTTTGTAACATACATTTAAACCTGAAACATGGCTCCTTCCTCTACAATGTTGAGGGTATAGGGCCTAAAACTAGCAGATACTTGCAACAGCTTAACTAACGGAAACAGAGGACTATAACATAGAGCGTCCAAGTCTCCATATGCATATGGGATAACAATCGTTATCACTTATCAACCACAGAACATTGCTACTACTGTTGTGTAATTTATATCTATATTTATTTCTTGGCATGTCGCTGGCAGAAAGATTTTAACCTCAGAAGACCATCTTGTAGAGAAGCTGGTTCAATAGCAAACGTTATCCGCAGCCAATTTTTCATTCCAACCGCAGTTCCTACAACAGTAAATTTGAAGGGTTCTCATATTTAATCTTACAAAACTAGATGATCGACGCTCTCTCTAAATATTCAGCATGACTTTACAGGAATACGCAACATTCGAGCAGTTTTTGTGTAAATATCACTGTCTACAATCTACATACTAGAGTACATGTATATAATTCTCACCTGGCAGTATAATGAGGGATTCCTCTTTAGCTAATTTGAAACAGAACTCCATATCATCCTTTATGTCTTCCATAAGAGTTGAATTGAACTTTACCTGAATGAGTCAAAATATTATAAGCAATCCCAAATTTTACTAAAGAACAATATGTCACCAACAATTAGTCTACATTGACCTACCATCACAAACATGGATCCTTCTGGTTTGTGGGGACAAGTAATGCAGTCGATTTCCTTAATTTGATCATAGATAATTTCAGCAGATTTCCTCAAAATAGTAATAACCTTGCTGAAGAAATTGTCTGTTGTTTTCTCAATAATCTGAGGAATCGCAGCCTGAAAGAACCAACAACATTGTTTAAGACACAAACAAAGGAAAATAAAGATAGTAATGCGGAGCCTTCGTCATAACACCAATCATCTAGACTAAGTATTTAATTTAAAGCTCTCTTTTCGACCCAAACACAGAAAAATGTTAACCTGGATAAAAGTCGCAGGGTCCCCAGAGATATTGAGGCAGCTTATAATGGAGTCAACAACCTGAGATTATGAAAAACAAGATTCGATTTAAGTTTGAGCAATTAGCAATAAAACAACAGAAAAGGGAAATTGTCAAAATAGAGCAAGAACCTTTGTTTCTTTAAGAATGCCATTGGGATCACTGGTAGCAAGCCAGCCAAGTCGCCAACCAGGTACTATCCATCTCTTTGATATAGACCCAAGTGTAAGGACAGGGACTATTGACCCAAAAACTCCCATTGGCACAAATGGATTACTCGCAAATGTGAGATGACCATAAACTTCATCCGCGATAACAAGAATTCCGAGTTTCTTTGCAGTCTCAGCAATCTAATGCAATACAATGGAAACAATTACTTAACATTATATGCCCTTTTTTTCCTTTATAATTGCTATTTAACAACAAATTTCAGAGTCAATAGAGTGAGTATTCACCTTCTTCAGATGCTCATACGTGTAGACACTTCCACAAGGGTTTCCTGGGTTGATTATAACCATTCCAACGGTATTCTCATCAGCGAGAGCTTCTACAGCTTCAAGGTCGACCTCCCAACCTTTCTCTGGTAGAAGATCAAAATGCCGATATTCAAGATTTCTAAAACCAGCACATGCCTCATAATATGGAAATCCAGGTCTAGGAAGCAATATATTAGCACCAGGACGAGCGAATACCATCATTGCAATCTCGATTGCTTGTGTGCAACCAATAGTGAGAAAAACATCATCAGGTGATAGCTTGTATGGAAGATCACGAGATAGATAATCTGCTATAGACCTGTTTAAGTTGAGCAGTTAACCACAACAATAAATATATATGTATTCAAATGGAAGCATACAACTGATGCAGGACAATCAACTATAACATCCAAAAGGAATTCAAGAACGCTAAAAATTCCTTAATAAATATAGTGTTCATACTAAAATTTGGTCTGTAAAGAACTAAAACAGTTGAGACGTTTCTTTTTTTTTTTAATCATTTGAAAAAGTAATGACTTGAGCTATTGCAACAACTATCCTATAAAAAAGAGGGGGAAAAAAAGTAAAAGAAAAGCACCCCTTAAATCAATAAAACATGATATACAAATCAGCAACATGCATCACATTCCATCCATTTATCAGTAACTCCTTAATCTTCTATGTTTTGTATTGAATCAACAACATGTATCACTTTCCATCATAAAGCACACAAAATGCTAAAGAAGATGACATACAAGGAACCCCAAAATCTGACTATTCAAGATTCCTTATTCAATAGTAAAAAGTAATGAGCACAACTTTAAACTATTATGCTAAAGCAAGTACCACAAATATCGTAAAATCCATAAAACTCAACACAAACAATAAATTGAAATGAAACAAAATCCTAATCTTAGTATAAAAAGATTACCTTCTAGCAGGAAGAATTCCTACAGTAGGTGAGTAACCATTAAACTTGGCAGAACGAAGTGAATCAACAATAGCATCTTCAGCAATTTGAGTAGTTCTGAAACATGGAAAAGCGGAAGGATCACCATGACCAAGAGGAATAGTTGGTCTTTCATCTTCCGGGTTTCTAGAATTCATTAGACTATTCAGAACCCCTCTAATTGTAATACCAGAAGCTGAATCAATCTCATTATTTGCACTGAAACCCCATTTCTTATGAACCCCATCACCATTACCATTCTCCATTTTCTGTTTCTGCTTAATTTTTTCTTTGATAATCAATGGGTTTTATAGAAATGAAAAGAAACTTCTAGGGTTTGGTTAGGAGAGAAGAGGATGGATAGATAGATGAGTGAACAACAACAACGAATGCATGTAGAAGTATAAGCCACTCGTCCAAGTAAAAACCGAATGAAAGAGTATGGAGTATTAAAAAAGGACAAGTTTCTAAGTTTATTTGTCTTCACTCTGATTCACAACAAAGAAGTGTGTACTATTTTTTTTAGGGAAATGCTAGAAAGCGCGCTATTTCCTCGCTTCTTTCACGCGTTCTGATGTGGCAAGTAGACGTGGCCTTCTAGCATTACATGTCAGTGATATGAGAGAGAAAAACAACAAAAACTGAAATACGGCCTTCAAAAAATTACTGTATGATAAAAAAAATTCTTTTATTCTCTCCAGGACTCTCTCTCTAGTCTTCGTCTTCACTTTAAACGATTTTTTTTTCTCTGATCAAAATTCTCAAATGAAATTGATATACTGATTCAGCCTATCTAAGGAAATCGAATTTCTCTGACTTGATGGATTTGTAATTTATCATTTTTCTGTTTAAGTATTTGATCGGTGAAAAGGAACACAAATCAGATCAGATCGAGGATTATAGTTATGAACTGAAAGTTATAATTATTCTCGATCGGTGATGAAACAGAAGTAGTAGAAAAATATGATGAAATTGACAAATAGAAGGAACTGATGTACCATCCCTTTGAAAAAAATATCATCAGAAGATGAAAATGTTAGATTATTTGGTGAAAAGGAATCAATTTGATTTCCAAAGGAAAAACTTGAGACAGAATCAGGATATTCTGTAAATCAAACCCATCTTCTTTTCCATCATTGTCTGTTACTGAATCATCATAATATTTCTCTTCTTTTTCTTCTTCCTCTCTGCCACTGTTATCTTGTTCTTCCGGTACTATAAATTCAAGATAAAAAAAAAGTCTATCATCATCATGACCATCGACAATACATTCTTCTTTGATTTTGGGTTTGTATCATATAATAATTTGATTTTGGGTTTGTATGAAATAATAATTTGTTTCAGAAATATTGGTTAAGTTCCATGAAAACCATGGAGAAGCCCCATCTGGAAATAAGTTACTGTATCTCATGATTCAACTGGTTTTACATGAAATATTGAAAAACCCACCTTTTATTTCATCCATTACAACAACAAATACATATTTCAAATCTAGCTCTATTTAAATTCTTAAAGCACAAAAATTTGTCACAAGTATGTGCCTTTGCTCCTTAGGACTCAATATCGTGTATGTAAGAAGCAACGAAATCGCAATAGTTTTCAAACACCAGTGAACTAAGGTGTCCTTGATTCTTGGATTAATGAGTTTCCCTTGGGTTTCCTTTTATTTCAATTCGGAAGTTTTTGATTCATGGGATCGGAAATAAGAGAGAGATGAAAGAGAAATTTGTTGTTGATAATCATGATTAACTACGATCCTGATTGGAAATTTTCACTTCAAGTATCACTCAATTACTAATCTTGAGAGAAATGTTTAAGTTCAAAAAATTTGGACGGAAATACCGGTCAAAAAAAAAAAGATTTGGAATTAAATCTCAATTCTTGCAGCAAACTTCACATACTGTGTATATTTGGTAGATATCGATTGAGGATCGATGGTAATCATAGAGGAAAACGGAGAAGACAATCTGGAAAAAAATTTGAGGAAATAAAAGAAGAAAGAGAATAAAGTCAAACCCATTTTCTTCGACCGATGATGAAATTGATAGGATCCTGATACGTGTTGTTGTCCCAACAGAAATTGAAATAGGAAAAGAAGTAAATTTGTGTTCCGGTTTCTCTCTCCAGGAAGGCAGAAACCAACGTGTAATCACTTCAACTTTTTCTTTCAGACACGTAAACTAATCAGCTCAGCCCGCGAGAAAGTAGCGAGAAAAGAGCGATACGCCTAGCGCGACCGTTTTTTTTTTATGGGGTTTCTGTTTCTAAGAGCCGACAACTTTATAGGAACCCCACCCAAAGAGCTGACAACTTTATAGGAACCCCACCCAATCATGTTCATCCTTGTTTCTCTTACAAAGACGTTGAGAGATGTAGATTCTTTCTTTTCTTTAGAGCAACTCCAACAGAGTTTGATTTTTTTTTTTATTGACATATAGGATTTTACATCTTCATTTGTCATAAATCCATCTCCAACAGTAGGGTCCTATAAACTAGGAGGGACTAATTACTAAGTACGAATGTGTTCAAGAAAGTGTTATCTACACCTCCGGCTCCACCTCCACGTCATATTTTACACTATTTTTCTTTAAAAACTCTCTACTGTTGGAGATGTTTTTTTAAATATGAGGTCTTATATTCACTCTATGTTTAGACCCCATAAATAAAGGGACTAAATTAAAAAATCACATAAGATTTTTTGCACCTTATGTTGGAGATGCTCTTAAGAGTGGTCTGACTTCTGTTCAGGTCCGTTTGTATTGTGTATTTGTGTTTGATTGAAGTATACGAGATCCACGTCAATAAGCCGTGACAAACTCGCCTGATCAGCTGACTTAAACCATTTTGATTAGTTTTTGAGTTTTGACTTGGGTATATTGTACGTATCTGTGTCGATGAGATGTGACAAACATCACCTGCCCGTTTTCGTACTTGAGTTTTGAGCGTGACTAGAGTATATTATATCCTCCATGTCAATAAGCCGTAAGGACCGTGATAAAGCTTATCTAACCATGTGCTTATCATATACCGTATATATGTGTTAATACGTTACAACGCAGATGACATTACACATCAAACAAAGTTTATCAAACCGTTGTTTATATTCATATCCAGGTCATGTGTGCATCGTTAGATTTTTTGTGAGCAATGGAATTTCGCCAATCATGAATATGTGTTTCATACGTGGCATCATAACTAAGATATTCTTTTAAAAATCCCCTTTAAAAATAGAATTATAATTTCCTAAATTCAAGGAGCAAAAATAAACATTTCATAAATTGTTTCTTCGCACGTGTCATTTAATGATCAAAGATTATGGCATGTGATAAAGCTTATTACCATGTGTTTAATCTTGATTAGGGTAAATACCGTATATCAGTGTCAATATGTTATGACAAAGTTTATCTAACCTTGTGTGATCAAACAAAGTTTATTTAACCATTGCTTATACTTAGAGTTGATTTCAGAACATGTTTTCATCATTTGCATAAGTTGGATTTTTAGGGGCAATACGTTCCATATGTGGAGCTATAGCTAAAAGGGTCATGTTAACTTGTATCCCAGGATATTACTATTATAAATTAGTATTAGTTTTCAATAATTTTGTTCATCCCACTAAGTCAAGCTCACCATCAAACCCACTGCTAAGGTGGCAATGACGTGGCTTGGCTTTTCCCTTTTCCTCATTTTCTTCTCCCTTCTTACGTTTTCGATGTTATTGTGCAAGAAACATGTCCTATCGCTACCCTGCCATAGAAGAACTAAGAACTTAAAAACCATCGAGGAAGAAGAACAACGACCATTAAGTAATTTGATCAGGTATATCAGCAATCTATTGGTGTTGTCTGCAATTTAGATTGTCCGAAATCAAATATGCTCATTCAAGTACTGGACGACTCTGATGACCCAGTTACACAATTTCTTATCAAAGAGGAAGTTCAGAAATGTCAGCAGGAGAAACTGGGTATTTCAAATCTGCCATGAATTCTAGTTATGTCAAGGTTTACGAATTTGTTGTCATCTTTGATGTTGATTATCCACCTAACCCAATTTTTTTGAAGAAGACATTACCTTACACAAAATTATTAGGGTTTATAAATCTTATCCATTTTGTACATAAGTTTTGCACATGAAGAACTTTCTGGACATGTTGAGAATGTTGCGCCTACATTTGGAATACCTCAACCATGGACACATTTCGCAAATCCTGCACCAACGTATCAGGATACCTACTTACATTGAGGCGAAACTTTGCAGCACAATATGATCCCGCTACAAACAAATTTAGCGACAGGTTTATCCGAAGGAAAAACTAGTTCTGCTGGGAAGTGTGAAATCTAATCTTATATTTTTTTATCATCTTGGTTTTTAATCATGTACACCCCGAGTTCCGGACCAGGGTTAAACCCGTATGGATATCCGAACTCGAAGCCTTACGGGTCGGAAAGAGACTTATTTAAATAACTCTTCTAATTTATTTATTACCAAAAAAAAATGTAATTTAATCTTTCTAACATGAGTTTAAACATATAAATTCGCTAATCATCTTTAACAACATTTTCAACAAACATATTATTTCAAATTACATTTCAAGCAATATAATAAGACAACATCATGATTAAACTATCTTCTTAGTTTCCACTTCCAACTTCCAAGAAATCTGCAAGGATGTCAATTAGGGTGAGATGACAGCTCAATAGAATGCATTCCCTTTTTCAAAACATGTGAAACATATGAATCAATTAAAGAAAATATATACAACAAGAGAATACAACAAAACTTCAATGATTTACTTATATATCCATTAAACAAACTCATTCCTTTATCTTTATGCACGAGTTTCCTCGGTTCGTGCCCCGCCTATTTACTTATCGGGGTCATTCCGACAAATTGCACGAGTTTCCTTAGTTCGTGCCCTGCCAATCCGCTTATCGGGGTCATTCCGATAAGTTGCACGAGTTTCCTCGGTTCGTGCCCCGCCATTCAAATTAACATCCACTTGTTTATAAAATCATATTAGCATACATCATATATCCTAATATTCCAAACATCATCAACAAGTTGTGATTTCACCACAATCCTCAATTTAATAATCACATTATCATTTCACATAAGAAATCAAATAAATTCAAATAATACATTAGACAAACCCGATTAAGGTTTAACTTGATTCTACGCAACCATGACATCCCAAAGTTTATCATACAAAAGTTTCAAACAAAACCAACGGGTCAAACCATAGTTATTCAATTTACAATGCAATCCTAAAAAAAAGGGCAGATCACATCATAATACCAAATTATTCACCTTAAATTCATATTAACCTGGAATTGACCAAATTCAAAGCAAAGTGAAAGATATTATACATATCTACAACTTTTGTTTAGAGTGCAAATCAGTTTAACATCATTAAGGTAACCAAAATCAATCAAAAACATGTTAGAACGAAACTGTCCAGAAAATTCAGAAATATCACCCAAATAGAAATAAACATTCAACGGTGAATTTACGGTGGATTGTTCTCATCTATGATTAGAATTGGTATTTAATCTCTCAATTATCAAAAGTCCTAGGATATCTTGATCGCAAGAGTATCCCGTTTATTTCCTGATTTTATCACAAACAACATTAAAAGATGCTATTGTGAAATCTTCTTAAAAAGCAACCTAAAGTGTAAAAGCACAATTAGGTTTAACTCCCTAAGAGCAATAAGTTCTATGAAATAAGACTAATCGATGCAAGCAAACGTGTAAAAGCACTAATTCGTTTTAACAAAGTTTATGATTTATATGCGATTAAAAAGATGTATCACTACAAGTATTAACCACAAGATGCTACTAAAATCAGAGATAACAACTTTTACGTATTGAAAACCCTAATATAGCTATAGAGATGAAAACAAATCCAATTGATTCCGGACTCAACCAAACTAGCATTCAAATCATATGATAATATAAATAATGAATCACAAACGATAAAATTGAGACAAAACTAATTCATAGAATCAAATAATCATGCTTGAAGAAATCAACTTTTATCCCATAACCAATTATTGTATTTAGCTACTCATATTCATGGAGTTCAACATCATAATATTCAAAGGAAGACTATGAAACATAAAAGAAAGCAAACCCTAGAAGTTGTTCTCTGCAAAAGCTCCAAGAATAGAATAAAAACGTTGTATCTTTGTTGTAGAAACTCTCTTTTTATAGCCCTTTGCTTTCCAAAAATAGGTCAAAGTCTTCAAAATCTTCAAGTCCACGTCCATCTACCATTCCACCAAGCCCATGTGTGAGAAATATATCTCTGTAATTTTCGGGTCCAAAACGGGTTGCCGGAGTGCTGACGTCATCACGGGAATCCGGTCGCCGGAAAATTGTTTCAGGCCACTTCTATCTTCAGAAACTGTCATTAGCTAGTGCATCTCCCAGCAACTCATCTCTCCTTCTCTGCATTTCAAACATTCACAAAATACCACCTAAACCAATTTCTTGTTCTTGCAAAAACGTACCCAAAAGCGTGACGCGTAGCTCATACTTCCAGCCATCAATTCTTGGATCCGACTCATACCCCCTCGCGATTCATTGAAATATTGCAATCCATGCTTCAAGTTCTGAAATCTGACATCCCGGGCTATGCTCACCGTCTCGCCATTCTAGCTCGCTTTTTGCACTGTTTTTGGCAGCATCTCAACACCAACTGCACAGATTAGCTTCATTGAATATCTTGCTCAAACATTTCCTCCAATAGCCGGCTATCTTCCTGCAATGGTTCAACCTGCAATTGCACAACAGCAACTGCCTCACTGACTTCTTAGCCACTGCATCACCACATCATAGCCTCGAGCCAAACCTTCTTACTACAGCTTCAATTCAGCTCCTACAACATCAAATTCTATCCAACTTTGCCTCAATCCACTCTCAGTAAACCAACACAGCTTCGAACTCCATTGCATTTCTGGCAGCAGCTACATAAGACCTTTCCATTCATCTCAAATCTTACCCTATGCATCTCAGTTCCATTTCAGTTCAGTTCTCTTCCAAATTATTTGTAACTTCTGCAGCTCCACATACCCACTGCACAATATCAGTATTTCGGTGCACCTGCAACCGCTAACTCAGCTCACTGCATTGCCATCAATCTATTTCAGTTATCATCCCAAGTCCAATGCTTGCCTCCATCTCAGGTTCATGCCTTGCAAATTCCAAGCTTGAACATCGCCTAGCTTTGAACCCCATCTTGAATGCTGCTCAACCAACACAGCCACACACCTCCTTAATCAACCAATTTCAAATCTGTCATCACACAAACTGCATCATCACTGCTCATTGCTACCTCAGTCTGCAGCTTCAGCTTCAAATCTTCACACATCATTCCCTGTAGCTGTACCCACCTATACCACATACATCACGTCATCTCCCCTGCAATTCCAATACCACCAGTCCATCCATTTCAGCTGCACATAACACAACCACCAGCTTGTACACACTGCCAACAGACTCCATGATGCTCATTCAACTGCAGCAGCTTGCACCTGCAATGCCAACTATTGGAGCAACATCCCAGTTCTTCTCCATTTGAAATTGCAGAGCACCAAACCTGCAATCATACTATGACCACTCGTCCAGCTGCAAACTTGAGCCAATTCTCTGCACTCTTCTTTCTCTACCTCGACTGCAAATGAACCTCCTATCGGCCATAACTCCCAAGTTTTCCCTTGTCTAACGGCTGCCACGACTGAACTTGCAGAGAGGAGTTGCACATTTAGGCATTTTCTCAAACAGTAGGTGTGCCAAACCACATCATCACTCGAACTAAATCAACTCATGTATGCCAAAACCAAAACAGACTCATACCCATTTATCACCAGTCCCTCATACTCCTGAACCCTTGTAGACAACCACACCCCTTTAATCTTTTTCTGCGATTCGAGAACACCAGATTCGAAACATAATACAACCCATCTCTCCATTACAGCACGTCGATCTCATCTTTCTCTGATGTATTAATAGCTGCCATCTTGGTCATTAGCTCTGATTTGCTTCACCTTCTTCGCTGATTCCAGCTGATTAGAGGCGCAGTCATCTCCACTTTTCTCTTCCCTCTTGATTTCAGGGCAAGTTCATGGAAGTAACAAAAATGAATGATTGAGAGAATTTGATTTCTCTCGACTTAGGGTTATAGGAGTAGGGTTAGGTAGTGTCCGGTCACCTTGATAAGGGCCACCCAGCTAGCATCCCCCTAACCATTTCTGGTTGTCTTTTAATACATCTCCAAAAAGAGAGTTGCCCCTTAACCGTGACTGGGCTCCAAATAATGCTTGCTTGTAAAATGATAGCTCTGACTTTCTTGCTCAATTTTGGATAGTTTCCTCTTTTTTTCATCCGAGCGACTCCAAAGTACCTAAAACACTCGAAAGCAAACATAAGATACATAATTCACACGAAAACTCGCAAAGAAAGCATAAATACTAGATATAAAATTAGGTGTTTTAGACACCTATCAAATTCCCCCACACTTAGACTTTGCTAGTCCTCGAGCAAATCAAACAAAAATAATTATAAAGAATACATACAACTCCGTCTCGTCGAGGCTACGGTCACTTTAAGCACAAATAACAAGCCTTTAAACCCCTAGGTGTCCCTAGTGAATGAGTTATAGTCTCGTGAAGGTTTACAAGAGGTCTACCTACAAAACCTATATTTCAAACTCCGTCTATTTGTAAAAAATCAATGAACGAATCCAAAATGACTACAGGAGGAGGTACCTTGCACAAATTCAATTCATATATTAGTAAAGCTTTAATTATATAGTTGAACAAGCCACAATACTCGGAAACTAACAAACCACAATCACAATGAAAATATTAAGAAGATGGATATAGATGTAGATGTTGGCGAATGTTCACAAGTGATCGATGTTTCCCATATCTGTCTGAAGGTCACTGCCAAGATGAACCTATTCCTATTGGATTGATCTACTTGGTATGAATTCTACATCAACTCACTAGCATATACAAGGGAACCAGGAGTGACTTTATTCAACCAATATAATACTTTCCTTTCTTTTGCTTTTTCTCTTTTTCAATTTTTTTTTTTTTTTTAGACAACATGATTGGATCAAACTGGATCCAAGCGCATGATTCTTGTCAGCAAGTACATGATAGTTTCCTTGGATCCTGCATTCCACGCTTGTTTAGGCGACGGAGACAGGGACTACGTTTCACACATACTGCTATTCCCAAGTGTCATTTTATTCCGTTTTGGTCTAATTGGTCGGTCTCTTTTTCTTTTCTTTTTTCATATATTTGTTTTTTTTTCTAGTAACTTAATCACTCTATTTCATCCTAGCAGTAATAACAACTCGATTTTTAGTGACCCACCAAAGCACTTAGAGAACAATAGATAAATATGGAAAAATAAAAATAGAATGCGATATGGTGATATTCCGAGATATGGTAACAACTATCATGGTATTTATGATTATGAGCTATGTTCGTCCCCTTTAGTTAATTGGTTCCTCAACTCCTGCATTCAAAATGGTTCCATCCACTAATGGTGTCATCCTAAAGGCACAAGTTTCTAGATTTCGGAGTTCAAAAAGCACAAATTTTTTCTTGGTTTTTTTCTTTTTTTCTGATTTTTTTTTTTTTTTAAAACACACTAAAACAAACTATACAAACATATAAATGCTCCCCCACACTTAAACTTTACATTGTCCTCAATGTAAAATTGAATCGTCCAAAGAAAGTTCAAGGTGGGAAATTCCGCAAATGATATGCAAAAACAAGAAAAACAAAGATAAGAGCAAATGCATAAAAATAAAAAGATAAGGGTAAAGATACAAAACCGGTGGGTTGCCTCCCACTTAGCGCTTGGTTTAAAGTTGTCAGCCAGACGTGCTCCTTGTTTGTTACGCCTTAGCCGGCGTCCAACACATTATGGAAATCTGATTGTATGTTACTTGGGTGTTTCCTCGCCTCAAAGATGTTGAAGTGAATGACTTCTTCATCAAACTCCATAGTCAAGGTGCCATTATAGACATCAATCTTCGTTCTAGCGGTACTCAAAAATGGTCTACCCAACAGTAACGGTGTAGACGAAGATGAATTCACATTATCCATGTCTAGAACATAGAAATCCACTGGAAATATTAGTCCTTTTACCTGCACCAAAACATCTTCAACAATCCCTTTTGGGTAAACGTTAGATCTATCGACAAGTTGAATAACTATGCCGGTTTTTTTTAGAGGACCAAGATTTAAAGCATCATAAATGGAAGTAGGAATAACATTAATGGAAGCTCCTAAATGTATCATAGCTTTTGTAAACCGCGTTTTACCAATTGTGCATGGAATAGTGAAACTACCGGGATCTTTCAATTTAGGTGGGAGTTTCTTTTTAAGATACGCCGAAGCGTTCTCCCCCATACTCATTACCGGTTAGCTTGTGCTTATTAGTGCACAATTCCTTTACACACTTTTCATAGCGAGGAGATTTCCTAATTACTTCAATGAGTGGAATATTCACTTGGACCTTCTTAAAAACATCCCAAATATCCCTATCTTGTTCCACCTTCACATTAGCTTTAGCGAACCTTCCAGGAAAAGGTAGAGGAGGAACATAAGTAGAAACAAGAGGTTTAGAGTTTGATTTAGTTACCTCGGGAATTTGGGGAAAATCTGCGTTCTTTTCCTCCAAAATTGGTTCCTTTGGCGCTTCTTCTTCACCCGAATATGTAACTTCGGGTTGCACAAATTGTGTACCACTTCCCAACTTAATAGCATTGACACCCTCACTTGAGTTAAGAGGTTGGGAAGGGAGTTTCTCACCATTTTGTGCATGCAACTGATTAATCTCCTTGTCCATTGAACCAACTTGTGTTTGCAAGTACTGGACCACACCCTCCGTTCTTTGCATAAAAGATTTCAACAACTCTTCCATATTGGACCCTTGATTTTCAGGTGGCTGTTGTTGTTGGAATTGTTTGTTGTTGCGGTAAACCAACTTGTGATTGCAACTCCTTAATTGCATTATCCGTTTTCTGCTGATTTAAGATCGCTAGTTGTTGATTTTGTTGTACCACTGACATTAGAGCCTCCACCAAAGTAACCATATTCTCCAATTCTGGATTATGCCCTTGTTGTGGTTGTTGCACTCATTGTTGGAACTCATGCGGATGGCTGTAAACAGAACTTGCACTTGCAACTTGCTCGTAAGTGTTGGAGTAAATACCATTCGGCTGGGTTGAGAATATAGCATTGACATGCTCTACGTTCTCATAAGTTGGGCGTGATGGTTTTACAACCACTGCTGCAATTTGTTGCATCATTGCCATCATATTGTTCATTTGTTGACGTAATTCAATAATCTCGCCAACTTGATTAACTTCCTTGATAGATGGTTCTGTCCCACGAATTGAAAATTGTTGAGAATTTTCTGCCATACTCTCAATCAACTCTCGATCTTGTGTCACCGTCTTGTTCATAAGTGCACCACCACTTGCAGCGTCAATAATATTCCTATCACTCGATTGTAGTCCTTCATAGAAGTATTGGATAATCAGCGCGTCACTGAATTGGTGATGAGGACAGCTTGCCACCAACCTCTTGTATCGTTCCCAACAATCATATAAAGATTCTCCCATATGTTGCTTCATTCCGCAAATCTCCTTGTGAATTTGAGTAGCCTTTGATGCTGGAAAATATCTCTCTAGAAAGAGTTTCTTCATCCCATTCCATGTTGTTACACTTTCGGGAGGCAAATAATATAACCAATCCTTAGCGCTATCCACCAAAGAGAATCGAAAAACTTTCAACATTGCACCATTCGCCTCAACATCCGCTGGAAGCACGACCATGACAATGGTGTGGAAGTCCATAAGATGCTTGTTTGGATCTTCATTCACCATGCCATGGAACTTTGGTAATTCTCTAAGCAATCCCGGCTTTATCTCAAAAGTAGAGTTGGTTTGAATGAAAACCTGCTGTGTATCCAACTTGTGAGAAGCCAAGTCCTTGAGTGTACGATTTGCAGCGTCACCCATTGCTTCTTCTTGTTTGTATTTCGGTAACGTACCTGAAACACACTTCTCACAAACAAGTAAGAAACAAAACAAGAAACAAAAAAAAAACAGTATGCGAACAGAAATATTAAAAAGAAACTAAAAACTAGATAACAAGCCGAATTCCTCCCCGGCAACGGCGCCAAAATTTGATGCGTGTCTTATGCGTCAAGAATAATTTCACTTCCTCACTTTACTAATTATAAATATAGTATTCTATAAGAAAGAGTTCGTATCCACAGAGAGGCGATTGTTGTTATGCAATTTTCAGATTCTTATGTAACCAAATAACCCAAGGTGTTTTTGTTTTTATCTAAGTAATAAAATTAAACAAAGCAAAGTAAATAGTTGGAATAATCAATAAGGAGAAGATATTGGTTAAGGGATAGTATCATTCATAAACATGTATTTTTCATCTATGATTAGAATTGGTATTTAATCTCTCAATTATCAAAAGTCCTAGGATATCTTGATCGCAAGAGTATCCCGTTTATTTCCTGATTTTATCACAAACAACATTAAAAGATGCTATTGTGAAATCTTCTTAAAAAGCAACCTAAAGTGTAAAAGCACAATTAGGTTTGACTCCCTAAGAGCAATAAGTTCTATGAAATAAGACTAATCGATGCAAGTAAACGTGTAAAAGCACTAATTCGTTTTAACAAAGGTTATGATTCATATGCGATTAAAAAGATGTATCACTACAAGTATTAACCACAAGATGCTACTAAAATCAGAGATAACAACTTTTACGTATTGAAAACCCTAATATAGCTATAGAGATGAAAACAAATCCAATTGATTCCGGACTCAACCAAACTAGCATTCAAATCATATGATAATATAAATAATGAATCACAAACGATAAAATTGAGACAAAACTAATTCATAGAATCAAATAATCATGCTTGAAGAAATCAACTTTTATCCCATAACCAATTATTGTATTTAGCTACTCATATTCATGGAGTTCATCATCATAATATTCAAAGGAAGACTATGAAACATAAAAGAAAGCAAACCCTAGAAGTTGTTTCGCAAAAGCTCCAAGAATAGAATAAAAACGTTGTATCTTTGTTGTAGAAACTCTCTTTTTATAGCCCTTTGCTTTCCAAAAATAGGTCAAAGTCTTCAAAATCTTCAAGTCCACGTCCATCTACCAGTCCACCAAGCCCATGTGTGAGAAATATATCTCTGGAATTTTCGGGTCCAAAACGGGTTGCCAGAGTGCTGACATCATCGCCGGAATCCGGTCGCCGGAAAATTGTTTAAGGTCACTTCTCTCTTCAGAAACTGTCACTAGCTAGTGCATCTCCCAGCAGCTCATCTTTCCTTCTCTGCATTTCAAACATTCACAAAATACCACCTAAACCAATTTCTTGTTCTTGCGAAAACGTACCCAAAAGCGTGACGCGTAGCTCATACTTCCAGCCATCAATTCTTGGATCCGACTCATACCCCCCTCGCGATTCACTGAAATATTGCAATCCATGCTTCAAGTTCTGAAATCCGACATCCCGGGCTATGCTCACCGTCTCGCCATTCTAGCTCGCTTTTGGCACTATTTTCGGCAGCATCTCAACACTAGCTGCACAGATTAGCTTCATTGAATATCTTTCTCAAACATTTCCTCCAACAGCCGACTATCTTCCTGCAATGGTTCAACCTGCAATTGCACAGCAGCAACTGCCTCACTGACTTCTTAGCCACTGCAGCACCACATCATAGCCTCGAGCCAAACCTTCTTACTACGACTTCAATTAAGCTCCTACAACATCAAATTCTATCCAACTTTGCCTCAATCCACTCTCGTAAACCAACATGACTTCGAACTCCATTGCATTTCAGCAGCTGACTACATAAAACCTTTCCATTCATCTCAAATCTTACCCTATGAATCTCGGCCCATTTCGATTCAGTTCTCTTCCAAATTATTTGTAACTTCTGCAGCTCCACATACCCACTGCACAGTATCAGTATTTCGGTGCACCTGCAACCTCTAACTCAGCTCACTGCATTGCCATCAATCTATTTCAGTTAACATCCCAAGTCCAATGCTTGCCTCCATCTCAGGATCATGCCTTGAAAATGCCAATCTTGAACATCGCCTAGCTTTGAACCCCGTCTTGAATGATGCTCAACCAACACAGCCACACACCTCCTTACTCAACCAATTTCGAATCTGTCATCACACAAACTGCAACTGCATCATCGCTGCTCATTGCTACCTCAGTCTGCAACTTCAGCTTCAAATCTTCACACATCATTCCCTGTAGCTGTACCCACCTATACCACATACATCACGTCATCTCCCCTGCAATTCCAATACCACCAGTCCATCCATTTCAGCTGCACATAACACAACCACCAGCTTGTACACACTGCCAACAGACTCCATGATGCTCATTCAACTGCAGCAGCTTGCACCTGTAATGCCAACTATTGGAGCAACATCCCAGTTCTTCTCCATTTGAAATTGCAGAGCACCAAACCTGCAATCATACTATGACCACTCGTCCAGCTGCAAACTTGAGCCACTTCTCTGCACTCTTCTTTCTCTACCTCGACTGCAAATGAACCTCCTATCGGCCATAACTCCCAAGTTTTCCCTTGTCTAACGGCTGCCACGACTGAACTTGCAGAGAGGAGTTGCACATTTAGGCATTTTCTCAAACAGTAGGTGTGCCAAACCACATCATCACTCGAACTAAATCAACTCATGTATGCCAAAACCAAAACAGACTCATACCTATTTATCACCAGTCCCTCATACTCCTGAACCCTTGTAGACAACCACACCCCTTTAATCTTCTTATGCGATTCGAGAACACCAGATTCGAAACATAATACAACCCATCTCTCCATTACAGCACGTCGATCTCATCTTTCTCTGATGTATTAATAGATGCCATCTTGGTCATTAGCTCTGATTTGCTTCACCTTCTTCGCTGATTCCAGCTGATTAGAGGCGCAGTCATCTCCACTTTTCTATTCCCTCTTGATTTCAGGGCAAGTTCATGGAAGTAACAAAAATGAATGATTGAGAGAATTTGATTTCTCTCGACTTAGGGTTATAGGAGTAGGGTTAGGTAGTGTCCAGTCACCTTGATAAGGGCCACCCAAGCTAGCAGACCCCCTAACCATTTCTGGCTGTCTTTTAATACATCTCCAAAAAGAGAGTTGCCCCTTAATCGTGACTGGGCTCCAAATAATGCTTGCTTGTAAAATGATAGCTCTGACTTTCTTGCTCAATTTTGGATAGTTTCCTCTTCTTTTCATCCGAGCGACTCCAAAGTACCTAAAACACTCGAAAGCAAACATAAGATACATAATTCACACGAAAACTCGCAAAGAAAGCATAAATACTAGATATAAAATTAGGTGTTTTAGACACCTATCAAATATCACTCTTTTGAACTACATCTTTTCCTTCTCTTTTTGCGAACAATGTATTTTATTCTCCTTGGGATTTAATTATTCTTCTAACTCTTTAAGTATTTATAAGGAAGATAATGATATTTCATTTACTAATTCCCATACTTGCCCCTCATTATCTTTCTTGGAATGAATCCATGTGATGTCTGAAGAAGTATCAAGAAGTATAAGAAATATGAAGTATGGATTCTTGAAGTATAAAGTATCCATCTTTGATCGGGCTATACAAAGTATAAGAAGCAATAAATATTGCTTCCATTTATGCGAATTTCTGAATTACTCTACGACATTTTGAATAATCTGCGAATAGTATTGTGAATAGTGTTGCGAATAGTATCTTGAGAGATTTTGATTATTATTCTCATTATCTTTCTCGCAATGAACAAAATTTACCTGCAAAAATAGTTAATGTTTGCAATTATTCTTTTGGTCTTATTTTGCCTTCCTAGTTAAAGGTCTTATTTTTCCAATTTTTGTTTTTGCGAAAAAATCGCAGAACGTCCTTTCATTCGCATGTAAAGACCCATTGATCTTGCCTTATCCGCTTTTTGTCCATTTGTTGCAACAATATGACATGCCTAAATATTCTTGCGAATATAATGCCCCATGACATTGTCGTCTTGCGATGAAATCGCAGGACGTCTTTACACTTTCATGCAATGACCCATTGATCTCATCTTATCTCATCTCTTGGCTTTTTGCCTCTGTATATATTTGCTTCACAAATATGACAAGCCTTAATACTCTTGCAAGCAAAAATTCTCATGACATTTGCGTCTTAAGAAACTTATCAGCTCCCTAATGGAGGGTGCCGCCCTTATCTCCCCCTGGTTTCCCCTTCAAGGAGGCGTACATCGTCCATACAAGACTAGCTCCTCCCATCCGGATTTACCAACAACTAGTTGTTTTTCGTAGCCTCTTATCCTTTTTTCCTATATGGCTTATAGTTACGAGACTGCACCTTAAGTGGGATTTTCTTCAGGCCGAGTGCATCATAGTCAAGACTTGCCAAGAATGGACAGGGTAGGTTTATCCGCCCCATACACTCTTGGCTCAACCGTGTACCGCGGTGCCTTGATCATATTCTGCACTCCTTAGAATAGATCCCCGGTCGTCCAACCAGGGTATAATCTTATATATATAGTTGGAAATCCAAAGTACCTCTCCCGGATAGGCTTTCTTGAGCCCCACATATCCATGACTCAAGTTCCAGTAGCGGTATAACCTTATCATTGAGTCATGCAACCAAATATCCCCCTAAATGACGTACTTTAGGTCTTACATTTGCCTCTTGCGAAATTGTATTCGCGAAGTAGGGTGTACGCCATAAAGGTTCGTCCCATTCTGCGAAATTTTATTCGCATTTCTTGCGATATTTTCACATATTCTTATTATGTTTTGATTTTGAATGTTCTCGCAGCAATTTATTCAGCAAAGTTTTGTTCATCTTCACTATCTGACAATAATCATTACAATCCCATTCTTCTAAGATCCTTATTGGTAATACTTCTTTAGATATAACCTATTTCATGGTCTACCGAGTCTTTGACCGATATCTTTTCCCTCTGGATCCATCAATTTATATGCCCCTGTTACAACTATATCTTTAATGATATATGGTCCATCCCACTTTCTCGCAAATTTACCACCATTTTCTTGCTGATAACCTGGTGTTTCTCGCAGCACTAAGTCGCCTGGTTGGAATTCACGTTTTTTTGACACGTTTGTTGTACTCGCGAGCTAATCTTTGCTGATAATTTTCCATATGTTGTAAAGCCTTTTCTCTCTTTTCTTCCAATTCATTAAGTTTATTTAGAATCATTCCAGCACTAAGATTCTTCTCCCAAGCTTCTCTTTTTGTAGTAGGAATAGCAACCTCTGTTGGTAATACTGCTTCAACACCATATGTTAAACAAAATGGTGTCATCCCTATTGCTTCTCTTCTAGTTGTTTTGTAAGCCCAGACTGCATTATGGATCTGTTCACACCATGCTCTATGGTATCCTTCTAGCTTCTTTTTTAAGATGTCTGCGATTGTATTATTAGTTGCCTCAGCCTGACCATTAGCTTGTGGGTATAAAGGAGTAGATTTTCCACATCTTATCTTAAATGCATTGAGTAGTAGTTCTATGTTCTGCCCCTCAAACTGCTTTCCATTATCAGACACCAACCGTGTCTTGGAATTCCAAATCTGCAAATAATATTTTCAAATATGAATGTAAATATATCTTTGTCGTGGATATGTTGTACTTCTTTTACTTCTGCCCATTTTGTGAAGTAATCTGTTGCGACAATTAAGTATCTCTTTTGTCCTGATCCTGGTACAAATGGCCCCACAATATCTAAGCCCCATTTTCCAAAAGGCCACACACTTGTTGAAGATGATAATGGTTCCCCTGGTGCATGTATCTTTTTTCCATGTCGCTGGCAATCTTCACAACGTCTTGATAGTTGTGATTACCAGTAATAGCTGCGAATTTTTGTTCTGTATGCCAAAGATCTCCCTCCGCTGTGATTACCAGTATCCCCACTATACAACATTTTTAGCACCTTTTCTCCTTCTTCCCTTGTCAAGCATCTGAGTGACGGCCCATTGAAAGATTTGCGATATAATACTCCATCTCTTAATTCGTAATTTTTTGCACGACTTTTCAACTTGTGTGCTTCTAATCAGTTTATTGGTGTTTCTCCTCTTGCCAAATATGCATGTAGCTCTGCTCGCCAATCTGCAATATTGCCTCTTGGTTCTTCCTCGCCACTTTCTATCATCATTACATCTACTTCTTCTTCTTCTTCTTCTTTATAAGTATTTGAATTTTTATGCATCTCGCAGTTGGATCTGTCATCATACTTGAAATGAAAGCATAAGCATCTGCGAGTCTACTGTCCTTCCTTGATATGTGTATCCACCTTATTTGAGGAATTTTCCCAGACAAATCTTCAACAAATTTTTTATATTTCTTCAAAGATGGTTCATTTGTAGTGTATTCTCCTGTTATCTGGCGAATAACTAGCTGCGAGTCACTCGTAATTCTGGCATTCTCCAATTTCATTTCTATTGCGAATTTTAGGGCATGTATTACTGCTTCATATTCTGTTTCATTATTAGTGGATGCAAACTCCAATCTAAATGAGAAAGCCATTTTTTCTCCTTCTGGTGAAATTAAGACAATCCCAATTCTATTACCTTCTCCATTTGAGGATCCATCTACCAGTATTTCCCATTTATTTGTTTCTGTTAACAAGTCTTTTGGATCTCCATGCTCTTCTTGTATATACATCATATCCTCTACTGCTTCATCATCTTCTAAAGGAAATTCTGCCAAAAAGTCCGCTACAACTTGCGATTTTGTTGAAGATAAAACTTCATATTTGATTTCAAAATGACCAACTTGCGCATTCCACCTTTCAATTCTCCCTGACCTCTTTGAGTTTTTCATCACTGACTCAATTGGTATTTTTGTTAACACTTTGATTTTATGTGCTTGAAAATATATACGAAGTTTAAATGTTGCATAAACCAACGCTAGAATCAATTTTTCAATCTTTGAGTAATTTCTTTCTGCAACATTAAACGTTTTACTGACGTAATAGATTGGTTTTTCCACTCCTGTATCTACTCGCAAAAATACTGCACTCAATGCATGCGAAGTAGTTGCAAGATAAATTAATAACTCTTCTCATGGTTCTGCCTTTTGCATAATAGATGTATTTATCAGATATTCTTTTATCCCTTGAAAAGCTTTTTCACATTCATCCGTCCATTTGAACTTTGTCCCTTTTTTAAGAATGTTGAAGAAATGTTTGCATTTGTCTGATGATCGCGAAATAAACCTTCCTAGCGAGGCTAAGAGTCCATTTAATTTATGCACATCTTTCACTGTCGCAGGAGTTGGCATATCGCGAACTTCTTGTACTTTCTCTGGATCAACTTGTATTACTTCTTTTGATACAATGTAACCTAAAAAATTTCCCGACGCAACTCCAAAGACACACTTTTCAGGATTCACCTTAATATTAAATTGCCGCATTTGATCAAAAATATCCTTTAAATCTTGCGTATGGTTCTTAGCTTCCTTGCTTTTTATTAACATATCATCTACATACACCTCTAATGTTTTATGTATCCACTTTGCAAACACCTTCTCTACCATTCGTTGGTATGTTGCTCCTGCATGTCGCAACCCAAATGGCATTTTTGTATAACAATATAACCCTCTTGGAGCAAAAAATACAGTATGCTCTTGATCTTCTTCAGCCAGTGGAATTTGATTATAGCCTTTATACCCATCCAATGAAGACATTCTTTCATTTCCCGTTGCTGATTCAACCATTTGAGGAATATCTGGTAATGGAAAACTATCTTTTGGACAAACTTTGTTTAAATCAGTAAAGTCTATACAAATTCTTATCCCTTTGTTTTTCTTTGGGACCACCACCATATTTGTTATCCATTCTGGATATTTTGCTTGCCTTATGATTCCTGCATCAAGCATCTTCTGTAATTCTTCTATTTTAGGATGATAAGTTGTCGCAATTTTTCTTATCCTCTGTTTAAATGGTCTTGCAACTTTGTTAATTTCCAATTTATGACATGCAACTGATGGATCTATTCCAGGTACCTCATTCATGTTCCATGCAAAGATATCTTTATACTCTCGCAAGAGATTTACAGTTCTCGCTTCTTCATCCGCGCCCATCTTAGTTCCAATTTTTATCATTTTAGGTTCTTCCTCAGTCCCAATATTTATTTCTTTTATTGGTTCCGCTGCAGTATACATTGCTTCAGGTTCTCCCATTGGTGTTGGCTCTTTTATAATTATCGGAGGTTTTCCTTCTTCTTGCGAGATTTCGCTAGGTATTCCTTTTCCTTCTTCTTCCCCGATCATATAAATTCTCAATTCTTCTTCTTTCTTTGCCTCTTTTGCTATTTTTCTGCGAATCTTTCGCTGTTTTGTACGTCCTTCATAATTCTTCAATTCAATTCGATTGCATAATCTCGCAATATCAACATCTCCTCTAATTTCTCCAATTCCACTTGGCATAGGAAATTTAATGCATTGGTGTAATGTTGACGCTACAGCCTTAATTGCATGTATCCATGGTCTTCCTAATAACATGCTATATGGCGATTCCATATCTACCACACAAAGTGTTACTTGTGTTTTAATTTCCCCTAATGGAATTCACATCACTATTTCTCATTTAGGTTTGGTTATAGATTTTCCAAAGACATGAATGTGGTAAGTTGAACAAGACATTTCTTCATCTTTATACCCCATTCTCTTAAATGTATGATAAAATATTATATCAACCGAACTTCCAGCATCCACTAAAGTCCTAGTCACGGCCCATTATTCTGTGGATTTAGATAATTTTCCCTTCTCCTTTCGTGCAGCTGTTACTGTGATTACCAAAGGAGATGTGCGATTCAAATTTTCTTCTGATACTTCTACTACTGTGAATATAATTTCCTGCTTTTCCCAATCCTTAAGAGGTGATTGTTTCTCCACCGTCATAATCTTCTTTCCTTCAAAATCTCGTTTATGTAATCTTCCTCTTCCATTTTCATGAAATTCATCAATCATCGTTTTTGTGATTATATTACATTCCAACTTCCTTTTATTTCTATTGATCTTAATTACTCTTCTTCCTTCATCCGACTTGCTGCTTTCTTCTATCATTTTCTTGATTTGAACAATCTTCACTACAATTTTCACAAATTTTCACTTTCAATCCCTGTTTCGGACGCCAAAATGTAGTAGCAGGAAATCCCACACTACACCCCTCACAAGAATTTGCACAATCGATCTATGAACACTTAATCAGGAACAACGATTTTCATTAATTGACACTTAGAAAATTACAAAGAAAAAGGGAAATTAAAATACAATCACTCTGTTTAGAATTTTCTCTCTCCTAAAAACTTTCTTATCATTTCAAAAATTATCTCTGCTTCTCCAATTTACTCATCCCCTATATATAGGGTATTACATAATGGATGACAGCTCATAGACAACTAAGCTATCCCTTAATTTCGGGTCTAATTTGTGATACCTTCGCGAGTGCACAAATGTTAACCCTCGCAAACACTTTATTCTTCGCAGGATCTTTACGTTTTCTTCATGTTTCTACCATCGTTATTTTTTGCGTCGTTCTTTTAATCTTCTCTGTGACGCTCGCCAGTGTCTAAAGTGAAAACTTCGCAAGAAAGTTCTTGCTGCAATATTCTGATCCTACAATTTTCTAGATACTTGTGTTGATAACACTTGTTCGTCTTAAAATAGGTTGAAAAACCTATTTATGTAAGTCATTGAGTGCACCCATGATCTCGTAGTAAGTGGAGGTGATTAAGCAGTGGAGAGG
This sequence comes from Papaver bracteatum, assembly GCA_023529315.1. Lineage (NCBI taxonomy): Eukaryota > Viridiplantae > Streptophyta > Magnoliopsida > Ranunculales > Papaveraceae > Papaver > Papaver bracteatum. The sequence goes on from JAJJWX010000963.1 coordinate 247,196, forward strand.
TAGGGTTGTGTAAAAAGTGGTGATCACCACGTTTCCATTACGAGGGAAAACTGGTCACACTTTCACCCACTACTCTCATTGCTGTTAACCGTCCGTTCTTTCCTGACACTTTCTTGTAATGGGCACGTTGCACGTCACACGCTGTAAATTTCCAGACCGATACCCCAGTGATCATCCCCCAGTTTGTGACATATTTGATGTCTCGAGTGAATGGGTCAAGTTGTAAAACTTGTCGCTTAAAGTAGCGCATAGTGCTTTTAGGTCAAATAATAAAATTATTTGTGAGATCAATATTCATAAAACATAGCTTATAATTGATGCACATGAAGCATCGCTTTAAAAAAACTGCTGAAAACAATCGACATGCAGGAAGCATCGTTGTTTTAGAGTTCTCCAAATTAGTCGCGAGTTGAATGTCTTAGAAAAGTAGTATGACCGACCACCTTTGGGCGATCGTTTGAGAACACTATGGGTGAGCTACCACTTGGTTGATCACTCCATGTGGAGGAGGGGTAGCCGGTGATCACATCGTCACCATGTTGGCCATCTAGAATCCAATCTACTCCGTCCGACCAGGCTAGTGAAGTTGGACGTACGAGATGATTTGCGGCAGTTGTATGCTGTCGTTAATTATATTTTAGGGTTTGAATTCGTGCGGCCACCCTACCATTGGGCCAAACAATTTGTGGCGTTTGCCATTGATTTGGACAGGACAATTAGGTATATACACAGATGGGTTGCCGATGAGTGTGCAAGCATCTCGTTGGCCTCCTGAAATTAGATCTAGGCCGTCCGAATAGGCTGGCGAAGATGTATAGCCGTGATCGATTTGCGGCAGTTGCGTAACGCCGCTTATTCAATTTAGGGTTTTATAAGCGCGCGATCGCCCTACTTTGGGCAAGCTGTTCGAAGTGATTCTGAATCGCCACATGTAATTTGATTAGCTGGGGATGGATATGATCCGTCGGCGATCATGTTGGCGCCTCTTTGATCGTCTGAATTAGATCTAAGCCACTCAATGTGGCTGGCGAAGATGGATGGTTGTGATCGATTTGCGACAATAGTGTATCACCGCAATGCAAACTAGGATTTTCAAATAGCGCGTTCACCATACTTTGGGCAAACGATTCAATGCGCTCCTGGTTTGTCGTGGACAAGCCAATTAGAAAAAGCGGGGGTCTAACAACCTCACCCAATATTTCGATTAGCAATCTGTATGGACAACTCCGAGTTGTTTTCTAGAGAATCAACTTGACTCAATAAATAGAAAATACTCAAGGAGTTATTATCTCAATCTCTCAATTTTATTTACTCAAGCAAATGTGATTCGCGAGTCTAATCAAATAGAGATAACTTGGATGGTACCAAAGACCAATATCCAAGTTTCAATCAATTTAATCAACAAACAATAAGGTCGGATATTCTAATTGATTGAACAACGCACAACCTGTATTATTTCAATTATATAACAAAATATAATGCGAAAAAGAAATAACACAGACACCAGAATTTTGTTAACGAGGAAACCGCAAATGCAGAAAACCCTGGGACCCAGTCCAGATTAAAAATACACTGTATTAAGCCGCTACAGACACTAGCCTACTCCAAATTAACTTCGGTATGTACTGTAGTTGAACCCTAATCAATATCACACTGATCCAAGGTACAGTTATACACCTACGCCTCTGATCCCAATAGGATACTGCACAGTTGATTCCCATAGCCGATTTCACCCACAACCAAGAGTTGCTACGACCCAAAGTTGAAGACTTTAGCAAACAAATCTGTCTCACATAGAAAAGTCTACAAGATAGATAAATCCGTCTCCCACGAATAAGCCTATGAATTTTGTTCCATCTTTTGATAAATCAAGGTGAACAAGAACCAATCAATAAAACCATACTTATATTCCCGAAGAACAGCTCAGTTTTATCAATTACCTCACAATAGTCTTAATCGACGCAGTGAAAAAAGATATTGTGGAATCACAAACGATGAGATGAAGATGTTTGTGATTACTTTTATATCTTGCCTATCGGAGATAGAAATCTCAAGCCAATTATTATAATTGTACTCGTAAGATAGAAACAACAAGATCAGATCACACAACTACAAGAAAAGTAGTATCGGACTGGCTTCACAATCCCAATGAAGTCTTTAAGTCGTTAACCTGGTTTTAGAAGAAGAAAACCAAAGGTTAAAGGAGAATCGACTCTAGCTTAGCAAACTAGTATCACACAGAATGTGTGGGGATTAGGTTTCTAGTTGCTAGAGTTCTCCCTTATATAGTCTTTCAAATCAGGGTTTGCAATCAATGTTAGCTTAGTAACAAAGCACTCAATATTCACCGTTAGATGAAAACCTGATTAGATACAAGCTAATATCTCTCAACCGTTAGATCGAAAACTTACCTTGCGATATACACATGTACTTGTCGATTTTGGGTTTGTGTAACCATACCCAAACTTGTACAATAGTTGTTTCAATATTAGTCAACCAAATGGTTAGCCAAATGATAACTTTCATATCAACCATATTCTTCTTCACCATAACTAGTCCAAATGACTCAAATGAACTAGTTAGAGAGTTATTCAATTGTTATGAGATCTTATGTACTACACAAGACACAATTGAAGCAAAAACGATGTGACTCACTCGATTAAATTCATGAACTATAAAGCCACAGTTTGCAATAGCATTCCTTAGATAATTTAGATAAGTTCACGAACAACATTTTTAGACATAACCACTCAAGCTCGCGGACTGGGTTCGCGGACTCAAGTTAATCGGTTGGAGTTCACAAACTCCAGCAGAAATTCTCGGGTTCGATAACTTCCGTCAGTTAGCAGACTGAGTTCGCGGACTGAAACCGAGTTACAACTCCAGCATAAATTCTCGGGTTCGAGAAGTACGCACGTTCGCGGACTGGGTTGACTGCTCAAGTTCCGGTTTTCACTTGATCAACAAAGTTCGCAAACTTCGATTCAAGTGCTAAGGACTTTATACATATATGTGTTACCACAACAATGTTTATATCCCCCAGTGGTTATATTGTCTAAACTCTCATTTCAACCATTGGAACATTCTCAGAGGACGTCATATAGTTGTTATTCACAAACTAGTTTTCGTCAGAGCAATTTCCTAAGTGATTGAAACATAACATGACTTTCTTCACTAGGTAAATATGAACTTGGATAAAGCAAAAGCTTTACCAACACACATTTTGAGAAATTGATAAACGAGATATACTCAGCTCGAAATGTCACATGTGTATATTCTTAGTCTATATAGTAATACGACTTTTGTCTCAAGATAGGAGATAGAGTAGATAGACTTTTGAGTGATAGATAAGTTCAAGTCTCCACATACCTTTTAGTCGATGAAGATCCACTGGTTCCTTGAGTAGTCCTTCTTCTTGTATGATGATTGCCATGGAGTTCTTGAGCTCAACTACACTTTTTATCCTAGTCCGAGACCTTAGCTATAGTAGACTATAAATCACGACTTCATAGTTTTGATCACTAACATTGACAAACATGCTTGAGATAGCAACGCATGCGAGTTCGACCGAGCAATGCTCTAAAAATCTCCCCCTTTTTCAATTTTAGTGGCAAAAATATTAATACATATGGAATAAAAAAAAATATATAAATAAACTTTGTAGCTCCTATTCCACATGTCTAATCTTCAACAATACTCGAAATCTTCGTCACTTCCAATTAATCAAATGATCCCAAAGGTTGTAGGTTTAGCATCATCGTTGTTGAAAATCTGTAGCTATAAAAATGAGAAAAGCATCGGTTCTCAATCATTGTTATACAGTGTCATAATATTATTACACAGCGTCAAAGTCCAATTGCATCACAACTTCAACAACAATACTATGGTGATACTTCACTCCCCCTTTGTCAATACTCCATCTCATGTGGAAACTACTCTCCCTTACATAATGATCTGGAAACCATATGTATTTGTAGTGTGAACTACATATTAATTCTCCCCCTTTTTGTCAATAAAATTGGCAAAGGTACAAGAACGTGATCCTAATGAAATTTTCGTAAGATATATTACATGACCAAAGGTAAATGTGTATCATCTTGTTTAGATGCAATCATAAATCCGAAGCTAAATGCATTCATCAAGGAGTTTATAAAGACGCAAGATAACTCCACTAATATTCCACAGCCGCACTCCCCACAAAGATTTTGCAATTAAGCACAAGTTCAAAAGAACTCTCCCCCATAATATGTCATTCCCAAAGGAACAACAAGAGCGGCCTTAATTTCAAAAGAAAAGAAGGATTTATTCACACTAACAGAAAAGAATAGATGAATCAACTACTAACAAGGTATACACCTACTGGAGTTCCAACTCAATTTCCCAAAAGATCGAGATAAGCACAGGGGCAAGAGTTACTGAAGTAGGTAATGAACCGAAACAACACCAATAGACTGCCTTAGGTGCTGAAAAGTGGCAGTGTCTAATGGTTTGGTGAGAATGTCAGCCAACTGTTGTTCGGAAGGCACAAATTTCATATTTATGATACCATTTTCATAAAGATATCAAATAAAATGGTACCTTATGTCAATGTGCTTTGTTCTTGAGTGCTCAACAGGATTCTCAGTGATTCGAATCACGCTAGAGTTATCACAAAAGATCTTCATTATTCCAGTATCAACTTCATAGTCTGCCAACATTTGTTTTATCCATAAGAGTTGTGTACAGCATGACCCGGCAGCAATATACCCTGCTTCGCATGTAGACATGGATTGTGAATTTTATTTCTTATTGTGCCAAGAAACAAGATTCAGTCCTACATAGTAGAAACCCCCTAATGTACTTTTTCTGTCTTCTACACTTCCTGCCCAATCAGTATCAGAATAGGCAGAAAGGTCAGTGTTAGTATCAAACGTGTAGGATAGACCATACCCGACAGTGTGATTGACATAACGTATGATCCTTTTTGCAGCTGCAAGATGAGATTCCTTTGGATCATCCTAAAATCTAGCATAACAACCAACACTAAAAGAAATATCAGGTCTAGTATCTGTTAGATATAAAAGGCTTCCAATAATAGATCGATACATCTTTTGATCTACTTTTATTCCTTTCTCATCTCTATGTAATTACCAATAGTAGGCATAGGTGTCAATTTTGGAGAACACTTATCCAAGCCGAATCGTTTTACAAGATCCCTTGCATACTTTTCGTGGGATAAGTAAATTTCATCCTTATGTTGTTGAATTTGTAATCCTAAAAAGAATTTCAATTCACCAACATTGCTCATTTCAAATTCTCTAGCCAGTGAAACTTGAAAGTCCTTTGCTAGCTTCTCAGATGTTTATCCATAGATAATATCATCTACATATACTTGAGCAATGACAACGTTTTTCCCACTCCATTTGGTAAATAAGATCTTATCAGCTCCACCTCTTGAGAAACCTTTCCGAATAATATAAGTGGTAAGTTTTTCAAACCAGGCTCTAGGTGCTTGTTTTAACCCATATAAAGCCTTTTTGAGTTTGAGAACATGATATGGAAAGTCACGATTTTCAAACCATTTTGGTTAAGCAACATAGACTTCTTCTTTTAAATTCCCGTTCAGGAACGCAGATTTTACATCCATATGGAAAAGTTTAACTTTGAGAAAACAAGCATGAGCTAATAAGAGTCTAATGGACTCAAGGCGTGCCATAGGTGCAAAGTTTTCATCAAAGTCGATACCTTCAATTTGTGAGTATCCTTGAGCGACAAGCCTGGCTTTGTTTCTAACAATTATGCCAAATTTATCAGACTTATTCTTAAATATCCATTTGGTACCAACAATATTAACATTGGAGGGACAATGTACTAGTTCCCATACGTCTTGCCTTTGAAATTTATTTAACTCTTCATGCATAGCATTCACCCAAGCGAGATCATTAAGAGCTTCATCAATATTTCTTGGTTCTACAAGAGACAGATAATAACCAAAATTGCAAATATTTTGAAGTTGTCCTCTTGTTCTAGCTGTAGAATATCTTCCTCCAATAATACTGTTTAGATTATGATTCCTTTGAACCCAGAGGTGTCGTAGAGGGGGAACATGTTCTGGTTCGTCAGGGGTGGCCTGATCAATGTCCTTCTCCTCGTCACTAAAAATATCAGGATCAGTAACAGTTAGAATGACTTCAACTGATTCTGATATTTCCTTGACTTTCTCAATTGTGTCAGTTGGATGCAACTCAATAGGAGAATTATCATGATGGAAATCACTAATATCATTAATAATAACATTAGAAGATTCCATCATGACTTGTGTTCTGAGATTAAATACTCGAAACCCACGACTGTCAGAGGCATAGCCAAGGAAAATACCTTCATCACTTTTGGTATCAAATTTTCCTCTTTGCTCTCCATCTTTTAGTATGTAGCACTTACTTCCAAACACTCTAATATAGTGTAAGTTGGGTTTTCTACCATACCATAACTCATAAGGAGTGTTGAGAGTTTTAGACTGTAGGTAAACACGGTTGATCAAGCAACATGCTGTAAAAATAAATTCTCCCCAAAATCTTAAAGGTAGATTTTTATTATGGAGCATTACCCTGGCCATCTCTTGAATATTCATTTTCTTTCTTTCGGCAACTCCATTAGCTTGAGGAGTAAAAGGTGATGTTGATTTTAAAGCAAATTCTCACATATTATTAGTGTTGTCCTTTTTGGTGTTTTCTAACAGTTCTGTATGCCTTTTTAGAGACGCAAGAAGTTGTTTAGTTTTCTTATAAAGATCACTTGCAACTTTTAAACTCTTTCGAAAAGACACATACTTATGTTGAAAGTGATTAGAGGAATCACAAAACAAACATAGACTAACACCTTTAAGCTTGGTACAACAATTCTGAGTCATATCAGTTTTCACAACCTTTATACGTTGTTTATCATCTGATATATGACGGTTCCTTAGAGAGGAACTATTATAGTTACCCATATCCATTAAGGAACTTAAATTGGGTTTCAAGTCCTTTAGGATTGCAATTTTTGCAATAAGATCAGAATTGATCTGGATTTGTTCATCCAACCTTTGAAGAATAACTAGTTTATCATAATTTCTTCTACCATTGTTTTTTAATCCTGGTGAAGCGTTATAAGAGACTCTGTCGTCCATAGAGTCATATCGCTACAAACACAGACTTGTAAGGTTTTGAATGTGTTTGCCTGCTCTGATACCAATTGAAAAAGCGGGGGTCTAACAACCTCCCCCAATATTTCGATTAGCAATCTGTATGGACAACTCTGAGTTGTTTCTAGAGAATCAACTAGACTCAATCAATAGAAAATACTCAAGAAGTTATTATCTCAATCTCTCAATTTGATTTACTCAAGTTAATGTGATTCGCGAGTCTAATCAAATAGAGATAACTTGGATGGTACCAAAGACCAATATCCAAGTGTCAATCAATTTAAATCAACAACCAATAAGGTCGGATATTCTAAGTGATTGAACAACGCACAACCTGTATTATTTCAAGTGGGAATTAAGTGTTTGACCCTCCCCTCACTCTCTCTTACTCAAATGGCCTTTGGTTTAAAACTCAATTTTAAAAAAATTAACCAATTTTATTGAAATGACCCTCAAAAAAGAAGGAGATCCATTTGGATAAAGATGTTTTGTTGATATTACCAAATGATAAACTATATCCTTTAAGGGTATAATCTTCATGCCAACTTAAACATAACATGTCTCACGAATCATACGTAAGAATTCGACAAATTTTATATATTTGTGTAGGTACCGAATATCGCAAGATAATAGTTCACGAGTATCGTAGTAAATAAAGGAGAAAAGAGTTATAAAAAGATACGATGATAGAAGTAGCGGAGAAATATGAAGTTTTACGAGGATGGAATAATTGTGCGAGTATGAGTTACGATACTTCGCAACTCATATACAGCTGTATAAGTTTTACTATAAATAGGAGTTCAAATGTAAAATTCGAGAGGTTCTTTTGAGTGAGTGTTAGAAAATATCTTAGGAAAGAGAATAGAGAAAGTTGTAACTATTCTACTTCCATTTAGATACTTCTTTGTAATCAAATGAGAACATTAATAAGAAAATTGTTATTCATCATCAAGAACTTCTTGAGTTTTTACTAATTCTATTGAGGGTGTAGTTGTAGGTTATTCTGCAACTACATAATTGGCGCTAGAAACAGGGACTTGAGAATTGTGGTAGCCTAAATTTGAGGGAATTGTGGAAAATTTGAAGATCAAATGAATTCAGTAGATAGAGATTGCAAAAAATAAGAATGTAATATGATCACAAAGACAATGATTGATGAATTTCATAGTAATATGAAGGGAAAAATATACAAGCGAGATTGTAGAGGAAGAAAGATCATGGAGAAAGAAAAGATAACAACTTTAGAAGAATGGGAAAAGCAGAAAATCACATTTTCAGCAGCAGAAATTCCAAATGAAGACTTGAACCACACTTCACCATTGGTGATCACAATGCCGATCATGCTAGAAGATAAGAAAGCTGTAGAAAAATGAAAATTAAACCGAATCTTGGTTGATACAGGGAGTTCTGTTAATATCATATTCTATCATGAACTTAAGGGGATGGGAATTAAAGATGGAGAAATCACAAATTCAAAATGTCTTATTCATGGATTAGGAAAATCTACAACAAAATCTAAAGGGGAAATCGTGCTGCGAATATTACTAGGCGAAATCGAAACACATGTAACCTTGTGTGTGATAGATATGGAATCTCCATATAACATGCTGATAGGAAGGCCGTGGATTCATGCGATCAAAGCTGTTGCTTCAACATTACATCAGAAAATAAAATTTCCTACACCAAATGGAATACAAGAAATAAAAGGAGATCTTGATAGTGCAAAATTTTGTTATCAAATTGAAGTAACGCAATGTAGAGGAAGAGCAAGAAAGAAACAGCTTCGTAGGAAACTTGCGAAGGAAACAAAAAAGGAAGAAGAATTTCGAGTGTATACAGTAAGAGCAAAGGAAGGGAGAGGTATACCAAATGAGATTCCAGAAAAAGAAGGGGAACCAGCAAAAATAATCAAAGAACCAACACCTATGGGGGAGCAAAATCCAAGTTATGTTGCAGCTGAACCAACTAAAGAAATAAATATTGGAAGTAAAGAGGAGCCTTTATTCTTGCGAATTGGAACTAAGATGGATGAAGAAGAAGAAAAAAGAACTATTGATCTTTTACGAAAATATAATGATATCTTCGCAGGAAGTGTAGATGAGATACCAGGAATTGATCCATCAGTGGCGTGTCATAGATTGAACATAGATAAAAATGTAAGACCATTCAAACAAAGAATAAGGAAGATATCACAGAATTATCATGTACAGATAGAAGAAGAGTTACAAAAGATGTTGGATTCCGGGATCATAAGGGAAGCAAAATATCCAGAATGGATTGCGAATATGGTCATTGTTCCGAAAAAGAATAAAGGAATAAGAATTTGCATAAATTTCACTGATCTAAACAAGGCATGTCCCAAAGACAGTTTTCCATTACCAGATATACCACAAATGGTGGAATCAGCTGCAGGTCATGATAGAGTCACTTCACTTGATGGATATAAAGGGTATAATCAAATATCACTCGCAGAAGAAGATCAAGAACATACTGCCTTTTTCGCTCCAAGGGGTTTGTATTGTTATGTGAAGATGCCATTTGGTTTGCGGAATGCGGGTGCTACATATCAACGTATGGTTGAAAAAGTGTTCGCGAAGTGGATACATAAAACTTTGGATGTATATGTAGATGATATGTTGATAAAAATCAAGGAAGCTAAAGACCATGTGCAAGATTTGAAGGAAATATTTGAGCAAATGAGAAAGTTCAACATCAAATTAAATCCTGAGAAATGTATAATTGGGGTTTCATCTGGAAAGTTCTTGGGATACATAGTATCGAAGGAGGGAATACAATTTGATCCAGAAAAGGTCCAAGCAGTTCATGACATGCCAACACCTGCAACAGTAAAAGAAGTACAAAAGCTAAATGGACTCTTGGCTTCACTTGGAAGATTTATTTCGCGAATGTCAGATAAGTGCAAGCATTTTTTCAACATACTTAAGAAGGGAGCAAAATTCAAGTGGACTGATGAATGTGAAAAAGCTTTTCAAGGAATCAAAGAATACCTCGCAAATACATCTATACTACGAAACCGAGAGAAAACGAAGAATTATTGGTATACCTCGCAACAAATCCATATGCTCTAAGTGCAGTTCTGTTGCGAGCAGACGCAGGAGTAGAAAGGCCCATTTACTACATTAGTAAAACCTTTAATGCAGCAGAGAAGAATTATTCTAAAATGGAGAAGTTAATCTTATCCCTGGTTTATGCATCATTCAAGTTACGAATATACTTTCAAGCACATGTGATAAAAGTGGTAACCAAAGTCCCAATTGAATCAACCATGAAGAACACAAAAAGGTCAGGAAGAATAGAAAGGTGGAATGCACAAGTAAACCATTACAAGATAAAATACGAAGTATTATCATCGCAAAAATCACAAGTTGTCGCAGATTTTTTGGCATAATTTCCTTTGGAAGAAGATGAAGCAGTAGAGGAAATGATGGATGTTGAAGAAGAATTTGGAAATCCAAAAGACTTGTTAACAGAACCAGATAGATGGGAAATTCTAGTGGACGGATCATCCAATAGTGAGGGAAATGGAATTGGAGTCGTGTTTATTTCACCAGAAGGAGAAAGAACAGCATTCTCATTCAGACTAGAATTTGCATCCACGAACAATGAAACAGAGTACGAAGCTATAGTGCATGCATTAAAGATCGCAATAGAAAAGAAGCTTGAAAGTATAAGGATAACAAGTGATTCGCAGTTAGTGATTTGTCAAATTAAAGGGGAATATACCACAAATGAATCTTCTTTGAAGAAATACAAGAAACTCGTTGAGGAATTATCTACGAAGATACCAAAATTAAAATGGAGACATATATCTAGAAAATATAACCGTCTCGCAGATGCTTTTTCATTTATTCCAAGCATGATGACAAATCCAAATACAAGAAATATCCAAATACAGACAATTCAACACCCATCAGTAGACAAAGAGAAAGAAATTGAGGAAGCTGTTGCGATGGAAGTAGAAAGAGAGTTATCAAACAACATCGCAGATTGGAGAAAAGAAATTCATGCATACCTCGCAACAGGAGAAATATCCAGGAACAGACTAGAAACACATAAATTAAAGAGTCGTGCAAAAAACTATGAGTTGCGAGAAGGAATTTTATATAGAAAACCTTTCAATGGACCACCTCTCAGGTGCTTAACTCGCGAAGAAGGAGAAAAGATATTGAAGATGTTACATGGAGGAGAAGCTGGAAATCATAGTGGGGGAAGATCTCTAGCATATAGAGCAAAGATACAAGGATATTACTGGCCTTATATGCATACAGACGCAAAATTGTTCGTACGAAGATGCAAGGAATGTCAACGACATGGTAAAAGAATTCATGCACCAGGGTCCACATTAACTTCTTCAACAAGCTGCTGGCCTTTTGGTAAATGGGGGTTGGATATTGTTGGACCATTTATACCTGGATCTGGACAAAGGCGATACTTGATAGTTGCAACAGATTATTTCACGAAGCTCTCGAAGTAAAAAGCAAGATACAGCATATTCGTGATAAAGATGTTTTTACATTCATATTTGAGAACCTCATTTGCAGGTACGGGGTTCCAGACAACTAGTATCGATAATGGAAAACAATTTGAGGGGCAGAATATAGAGATGTTACTCAGTGCTTTTAGAATAAAATGTGGGAAGTCAACCCCGTTATATCCACAAGCTAATGGACAAGCAGAAGCAACAAATAAAACAATCGCAGATACAATCAAAAAGAAATTAGAAGGACATCTCAAAGGGTGGTGTGAGCAAGTACCTAGCGCAGTTTGGGCATACAATACAACTAGAAGAGAAGCAACTGGAATGTCTCCTTATTGTCTAACATATGGAGTAGAAGCAGTATTACCCACATAGGTTGTAATTCCGACAACAAAGAAAGAAGCTTGGGAAAGAAATTTAAGGGCGGGAGTAATATTAAGTGAATTGGATGATTTGGAAGAAAAAAGAGAAAAGGTGTTGCACCATATGAAGATTTATCAGGAACAATTAGCTCGAGAATACAACAAAAGAGTCATTGAACGTGAGTATAAACCAGGTGATTTGGTCATGCGAGAAACACCTCCATATCAAAAAGAAAATGGGGGAAAATTAGCACCAAAATGGGATGGACCATATGTTATTAAAGAAGTTGTAGGAAGCGGAGCTTATCGGCTGATGGATCCAGAAGGGAGAGACATGGGTTTGAGGCTTGGCAAAACTTGGAACAGACTATATTTGAAAAGGTATTATCCATAAAACTCATGAAATTTTTTACGAATATTGTTTGCTCGCAGGAAATTGGGAAAAGTTACGAGTTTCAAAATTTATATTGCGATTAAACTTTCATTCTCATTAATTGCGAATAAAAGACCGCAATCTGTGATCAGCCTCCAAAAAAGAAAGAGAGCCGCAGAAAATTTTATACAGGCAAACCTTTGTGGCGTACACCCTAGTTCGCGAAGCTATATTTCGTAAGAGGCAAAGTCCTAAAGTACGTCATTTAAGGGGGTACCTATAACGTGGCTAAGGGTAACCAGAACACCACCAAGGGCCCTTAGTACATGGTAAAAATTTAGGGGTACAACCCAATAATAGGGTACCTATCCGGGTTAGACACCTTGGATTCTCACCTAATCTAGCGACATTACGCAATATAAAATGCGGTGTAAGAGGATTTAGGTTGGGCGACTAAGGCATAATGTCTTTCCCAAGAAGTGCAGAAAACGATCAAGGCGCCGAGGTACACGGTTGAGTCAAGAGTTCCGGGTGAGGTTGAACCACATCTGCCATTTTTGACAAGTCTTGGCAAATGATGCACTTGGCCCAAAGATACCCCATAGGGTGCAACCTCGTAACTATAAGCCCTATAGGCAAAAAGGATAAGAGGTTGCGATCAAAAGCTGGTTGTTGGAAGAACCGGATGGGAAGAGCTAACCTTGTATGGTCTATGTACGCTTCCTTGAAGGGGCAATCAGGGGGAAGATAAAGGGCAGCACCCTCCATTAGGGAGCTGATACATGCTATAAGACGCAAATATCACGAGGCTTCTTGTTTGCGAAAACATAAAGGCTTGTCATATTTGTGCAACAAATGAAGTTCTGCGAGCCTTCTAAAAAAAAAAAAAGAGAGAAAGAAAGAAAGAAAGAAAGAAAGAAAGAAAGAAAGAAAGAAAGAAAAGAATAAAGAACTCGCAGAACATAATAAAGAAGTTAAGATGAGATCAATGGGTCACTACATGAAAGTGTAGAGACGTCCTGCGATTTCATCGCAAGACGGCAATGTCATGGGGATTTATGTTCGCAAGAATATTTAGGCCTGTCATATTGTCGCAACAATTCCTGAAGAGGCTAAAATACTATACAAAGAAGTTAAGATGAGATCAATGGGTTTTTGCATGAAAGTGTAAGAACGTCCTGCGATTTCATCGCAAGACGATAATGTCACGAGGTTGTATGTTCGCAAGAATGTTCAGACTTGTTATATTATCGCAATTACAAAAATTTACTACAAAAGAGGTGGCAAAATAAGACCTTTACTTAGGAAGGCATGATAAGACCACAGAAATTAATGAAATTCATTGCATCAACATCATTGAAGAAATTATACAAGAATATACATTATGAAGATCTGAAAAGAAGACAACTTCGTCAATATCATTGAAGAAATTTTACAAGAGTATACATTAAGAAGTTTTGAAGAGAAGACAGCTCTGTCAATATCATTGAAGAATTTTTACAAGAAATCCTATCAAAGAAGATAACATCATTGAAGAATTTTCACGAAGACTTAACAAAAGATGCGATTTTGATAGTAATCAAATACAGATAAGTTCATACTCGTAAAATGTTACGAGAATTAAATACTTCTTATACTTCTCCATATATTGAATATTTTTCTACAAATTCAATACTATTTATACTTCTTCTAGAGTATATCATATTTGTTATACTTCTTCAACGGATAGTTAATTTTGCGAAGGTTAAGTACTTATTATACTTCTTCATACAATTCTTATACTTCTTCATATATTGGGAAATTCTTCATGAATTGAATACTGCTAATACTTCTTCAAAAGACTTCTTATACTTCTTAAGGGTATTTTATATTTTATATACTTCATACTTTCTATACTTCAAGGGGAGATTTATTATTTTCTTCGCAATATTCCACAAAAGGCAAAAGGCTTATACTTCTTATACTTCAAAGGAAGGACTTTTTATTCATAATCACAATAAGAAGGATATTCTAATACTTCCAGCGATAGTTGATCATTTGAAGAGCAATAATAAGGGGAAAGGGAATACTAAGCTAAGTCTTTAAGATATATTATTTCTCTCCACATGATCAAGTTATGCGAATAAGGGAAACAAACATCAAAGAAAGATTAATTCAAAATTAAGCTTTGAAAAAGAAATTGTTGGATTGATTAAAAGTGCAATTAAGAAGAAAGTGTTGTATTGAAAAGAAACAGAACAGACATACAAAAAAGAGTGAAGTTACAGAACAGATATACAAAAAAGATTGAAATTATTTGTCAGGCGATCTATTTCCATCAAAATGATCTTCTTCTTCAACTTCACTATCATCTTCAACTTCACTCTCAGAGATTTCCAGATATGAAGTATCTTCAGGAATTTCTTCAGAAAGGAGCGTATGGTACTTCTTGAGAGGAATTTCATTATCTTCGCAAATCTTGCGAGTCATCTTAGCTCGAAAACGCTTGACATATAAACTATGGTTATGCTGGGAAATTAAAAGCTGAGATCTCAAGTCAGAAATTTTCTTATTACGATTAGCAAGGATAGTTTCCAGATCATTATTCATCTTCGCATAATTATCTGCAGCAAGGAGAGAAATTAAGGAATTGGTTAGCAAATTACGAAGGAAAAGTAGCCAAAATAATTACCATCGCAAAGAATTTACCTTCTAGTTGCTTCTTATCATTACGAAGAGAAGAATTTTCAAGCTTTAATTGATTATTCTCCTCAAGAAGAGAAGAATTATCAATTGCGATGCTCGCAGATTGTGAATTATCTTCGTGACGGGATATTAATTATGCGTTATCAATACTTAAATCCTCTACTTTCTGACGGAGATTTGAATTTTCAACCTCTAACTTCTTACAACGATTCAAAGTTTTCTTCTCAGCAATAGAATGACGTCTTTCCCAATCAGAAGTAGCTGCACAACTAACTCTTCCAACCTAAACAAGAAAAAAGGGGTTAGAAATCAACAAAATAAGGGAAATAAACAAGGAATAGAGAAGAAACTTACCATGCTACCTAAAGCATATAATGAAGCAGGAGAGACGAATCTTGAAATTCCTTTGAGGGAGTTATTATCAATTACAGTAGGAACTTTACAAGCCTTCGCAATAAGTTTGCGAGCATTCGCTGTAGGAGAATTTCCTAATCCGCGAGAAGAATGGAGGAAAGCCTCAGAGATGCTAACCATTGCAGAGGCAAAAGTTTCTGGGATACTATAATCTTCATTTCCACCTTCATCAACATCATTATCTCCTTCGTCAAAAAGGGTATCGGAATTAGAACAAAAGTCCTTTTCAGGAAATTTATCATCTTCATCACCAAGATCTTCCTCAATGTTCTCATTGGAAGAAATTACATTGGAATGAGATTTAGTTGAGAGTATCTTCTTTTTCCTCCTCTCGTAAACAACATCTTGAAGTTTTCTTTTTCCTTTGCGAAGAGCATCATCTTGACTACCAGAAGCTTGGGTAACCTTCGCAGAACGAAGAGTTTGTTGTCTTGCAGTAAGCCTTTTAGAAGAAGTAGAATTCTTATTTTCACTCGCAGCAATCTCAGGAAGAAGTGGAACCTGTAAATTCAAATAAGGATAAGAAACAGAGGCAACAATATATTGTTTAGAAAAATACAAGAGTGTTTCTTACCTCATTTGAAGTTAAAGGGTAACAAAAAAATAAGGAGATGGAAGTACATACATTTCTAAAAACCCAAGGTTGATAATAGCGGTTACGAAGGTTCGCAGGAAGTTCTACTATCCCAGAAATATAAGAACCCGATAATATTAAAGGGTACTTATACCAATCTTCATCATTAGAACGACGAGGTGTCTTATTATTTCCTGAAGCATAATCAATATCGTGCATGAGAAGATCATCTGCCGCGATATTAGCTTTACGATGAAGACGAACACTCCAACGATTATCTTCTTTCCTCGCAGGAATTAATGTGTAATTTTTGAAGAAACCCTCAACCGTATAATTCGCAGCAACAATTTCTATATTTTCAAATCCAGGTTTCCTAAGATCAACTGAATACAAAGATTTCCCAAAAGCGGCATGATTTGCGAATTCAACTAAGAGGCGAATACAATCACCAGTCAATTGGTAAATGGCACAAGAAAATTTGGGGTGGGAAATAATTTCATAGAATAGAGGAAAGTTAACATCATAAAGAGGAAGAGGAAGACCTGCGAGGATTTGACCTCGTGAGATTAAAATTTTCTGATCATCCCAAACATAGTTGGTAAAGAGCTTCACACAGAGAGAAGATTTATTATCATAACCTTCAATCTCAGAGAGAATAAGGTCTCTATCAGCAAGTTCCGCATTAATTTGTTCAATAGTTTTCTTCTTTGGTGCCATTGAATATAAGAGGGAAAATAGAAAGGAAAAAAGATAAAAGAGATTGCAGAGGCAGAAGTGGTGAAGAAGATGAATAAGAGAATAAAAAGCAAAAACAAAGGATAATATTTATAAGAGAATTTGATGAAGATAAAAACTCATTAATACGAGTAAGCGTGAACGGTTGAAAAGAACGGTTACGAAGAAACGTGTCAAAAAGATAAGGGAAAAGTAAAAAGACGTGTTGCGAACTTGATGGATGGTAATAACTACACTAAATTTACGAGAATAGGGATTCTCATGACATTTCTTCTTCGTAGAATTGACATGAGAAGAGGAAAGATGTAGGTACCAAATATCGCAAGATAATAGTTCACGAGTATCGTAGTAAATAAAGGAGAAAAGAGTTATAAAAAGATACGATGATATAAGTAGCGCGGAGAAATATGAAGTTTTACGAGGATGGAATAATTGTGCGAGTATGAGTTACGATACTTCGCAACTCATATACAGCTGTATAAGTTTTACTATAAATAGGAGTTCAAATGTAAAATTCGAGAGGTTCTTTTGAGTGAGTGTTAGAAAATATCTTAGGAAAGAGAATAGAGAAAGTTGTAACTATTCTACTTCCATTTAGATACTTCTTTGTAATCAAATGAGAACATTAATAAGAAAATTGTTATTCATCATCAAGAACTTCTTGAGTTTTTACTAATTCTATTGAGGGTGTAGTTGTAGGTTATTCTGCAACTACAATTTGGAAAGTTTTTTGAAAGATCTACACAACGAGCGTAAATACAACTATCAAATTTTCATTTCATATTATTTTTTTTATTCTTTAAGTAATTTTTTTTTTCATATTTTATAGTGTGCAGACAATATGCACACTAATTTTCGTAAATAATTTTTTAAATTTTCTTCATATTTTATAGTGTGCAGAAAATATGCACACTGATTTTTGTAAACAATTTTTTAAATTTTCTTCATATTTTATAGTGTGAAGGAAATATGTACACTGATTTTTGTAAATAATTTTTCAAATTTTCTTCATATTTTATAGTGTGCAGATAATATGCACACTGATTTTATGTGCATACAATATGCACACCGGTTATAATATTTCAGGGCCACTAGAATAATTTGCAAATCTTATTAAATAACCCTGGGGCCAAAAGAGTAAGACCCATAATTTCCAGGGTCATAAAAATAATTTCATTATATAACAAAATATAATGCGGAAAAGAAATAACACAGACACCAGAATTTTGTTAACGAGGAAACCGCAAATGCAGAAAAAACCCGGGACCTAGTCCAGATTAAACATACATTGTATTAAGCCGCTACAGACACTAGCCTACTCCAAATTAACTTCGGTCTGGACTGTAGTTGAACCCCAATCAATCTCACACTGATCCAAGGTACAGTTATGCTTCTACGCCTCTGATCCCAGCAGGATACTGTGCATTTGATTCCCTTAGTTGATCTCACCTACAACCAAGAGTTGCTACGACCCAAAGTTGAAGACTTTAGCAAACAAATCTGTCTCACACAGAAAAGTCTACAAGATAGATAAATCCGTCTCCCACGAATAAACCTATGAGTTTTATTCTGTATTTTGATAAATCAAGGTGAACAGAAACCAATCAATAAAACCAGACTTATATTCCCAAAGAACAACTAAGTTTTATCAATCACCTCACAATAGTCTTAATCGACGCAGCAAAAAAAGATATTGTGGAATCACAAACGATGAGACGAAGATGTTTGTGATTACTTTTATATCTTGCCTATTGGAGGTAGAAATCTCAAGCCAATTATTACAATTGTACTCATACGATAGAAACAGCAAGATCAGATCACACAACTACAAGAAAAGTAGTATCGGTCTGGCTTCACAATCCCAATGAAGTCTTTAAGTCGTTAACCTGGTTTTAGAATAAGAAAACCAAAGGTTAAAGGAGAATCGAATCTAGCTTAGCAAACGAGTATCACATAGAATATGTGGGGATTAGGTTTCCCAGTTGCTAGAGTTCTCCCTTATATAGTCTTTCAAATCAGGTTTTGTAATCAATGTTAACTTAGTAACAAAGCTTTCAATACTCACCGTTAGATGAAAACCTGATTAAATAAAAGCTAATATTTCTCAACCGTTAGATCAAAAACTTATCTTGCCATACACACATGTACTTGACGATTTTGGGTTTGTGTAACAGTACCCAAAAGTGTACAATAGTTGGTTTAATATTAGTCAACCAAATGGTTAGCCAAATGATAACTTTCATATCATTTCAAATGACTAAAATGAACTAGTTAGAGAGTTATTCAATTGCTATGAGATATTATGTACTACACAAGACACAATTGAAGCAAAAACGATGTGATTCACTCGAATCAATTCATGAACTATAAATCCACGGTTTGCAATAACATCCCTTAGATAATTTAGATAAGTTCACGAACATCGTTTTTAGACATAACCACTCAAGTTCGCGGACTCAAGTTAACCGGTTGGAGTTCACAAACTCCAGCAGAATTTCTCGGGTTCGAGAACTTCCGTCAGTTCGCGGACTGAAACCGAGCTACAACTCCAGCAGAAATTCCCGGGTTCGAGAATGCACGTTTGCGGACTGAGTTCGCGGACTGGGTTGACTGCTCAAGTTCCGGTTTTCACTTGATCAAAAATTTCGCAAACTTCGGTTCAAATGCTAAGGACTTGTACATATATGTGTTACCACAACAATGTTTATATCCCCCAGTGTTTATATTATCTAAACTCTCATTTCAGCCATTGAAACATTCTCAGAGGACGTCATATAGTTGTTATTCACAAACTTGTTTTCGTCAGAGCTATTTCCAAAGTGATTGAAACATAACATGACTTTCATCACTAGGTAAAGATGAACTTGGCTAAAGCAAAAGCTTTAACAACACATATTTCAAGAAATAGATAAGCGAGATATACTCAGCTCGAAATGTCACATGTGTATATTCTTAGTCTATATAGTAATACGACTTTTGTCTCAAGATAGGATATAGAGTAGATAGACTTTTGAGTGATAGATAAGTTCAAGTCTCCACATACCTTTTAGTCGATGAAAATCCATTGATTCCTTGAGTAGTCCTTCATCTTGTATGATGATTTCCATGGAGTTCTTGAGCTCAACTACACTTTCTGTCCTAGTCCGAGTCCTTAGCTATAGTAGACTAGAAATCAATACTTCATAGTTTTGATCACTAACATTGACAAACATGCTTGAGATAGGAACGCATGCGAGTTCGACCGAGCAATGCTCTAACACGATTGACCAAGGATGTAGTTGGGTCGCTGGTGAACACGCCATTACCCTTTTGATCATTTGAGGGAAGATCTAGACCGTCCAACTAGGCTAGCTAAGTTGGACGGATGTGATGAATTTGATACCATTATGGTCGGTCTTGGATCATTTGAGATTTCTTTCAACGACGCGATCACCTATGTTTTGGTGAGTGTTCAAGGGCGTAGCGGATGAGCTAAAGGGATTTTGACCGGTCGGGATGTTAGTGGGCCCACTGGTGTTTGTCATGACGATCATCTAGTTCCGCTAGGAGTAGGCTAGGCTTGTTTAATTGTGTGGTCGTGATCGTTTCTTAAGAATGATATGAAAAGTTTAGATTTTCCTTAAGGAATTTAAACGCGTTCGGTCGCGCTAACTTTTAATTAAAAAGTGTGTAAACATGCTGATCTCTTTATCAGATAGTGGTGTAGCCTATGTGAGTATTTTCATGTAGGTCTCAATACCGACACTTCGGGAGATTCGTGCTACTCTGATGCGAGTGAGCATTAATCTTCATGTCATGCCAGTATTGAGAGTTCAGCTTGGGAACATAGCATAGGAAAATACTAGGCGGGCAAGGCATTAGTGAATAATGCCGGTGAAAAATAAAATTCATAGAATATTTGGGATTGCACCATTCTGAGTGAATTTTATATATATATATATATATACAAATATACAAATATATTGAATTGTTTAATACATCCATGAGCGAAGAGGTTTATGCACTCATCACTTTTAAATGGCCTTTATTACTTTACAGGATGACAGCGCATTAAATACAGGCTCCGGCATTAGTAAGTAATGCAACTAGTAGTTTAAATACTCATTAGGCTCTATACTAGTGAACAATTCATCTAGGAGCTTGAGTTCCAATATAGGCACTCATCAGATTCTGATATTGTTGATGGTGGTTTTTAGCTTGTTAGAGCATTGCTCGGTCGAACTCACATGCGTTGATATCTCAAGCATGTTTGTCAATGTTAGTGATTAAAACTATAAAGTCTTGATTTCTAGTCTACTATATCTAAGGTCTCGGACTAAGATAAAAAGTGTAGTTGAGCTCAAGAACTCCATGGCAATCATCATACAAGACAAAGGACTACTCAAGAACCAGTGGATCTTCATCGACTAAAAGGTATGTGGAGACTTGAACTTATCTATCACTCAAAATTATATCTACTCTATCTCCTATCTTGAGACAAAAGTCGTATTACTATATAGACTAAGATTATACACATGTGGTATTTCGATCTGAGTATATCTCGCTTATCTATTTCTCGAAATATGTGTTGGTAAAGATTTTGCTTTAGCAAAGTTCATCTTTGCCTGGTGATGAAAGTCATGTTATGTTTCAATCACTTTGAAAATTGCTCGGACGGAAAATAGTTTGTGAATAACAACTATATAACGCCCTCTGAGAATGTTTCAATGATTGAAATGAGAGTTTAGACAATATAACCATTGGAGGATATAAGCATTGTTGTGGAAACACATATATGTATAAGTCCTTGTTTCTTGAACCAAAATTTGCGAACTTTGTTGATCAAGTAAAACCGGAGTAGTAAGTAAACTTCAGTCCACGAATTGGCGAAGTTCTCGAACTCGAGAATTTCTGCTGGAGTTTGTGAACTCCATCCGGGAACTTAAGTCCGCGAACTTGAGTAGGTTATGTCTAAAAATGATGTTTGTGAACTTATCTTAATAAACTAAGGAATATTATTGCAAACCGTGACTTTATAGTTCATGAATCGATTCGAGTGAATCACATCATTTTTCTTCGATTGTGTCTTGTGTAGTACATAAAGATCTAAGCAATTGAACAACTCTTTAACTAGTTCATTTGAGTCATTTGGACTAGTTATGGTAAAGAATAATATGGTTGATATGAAAGTTATCATATGGATAACCTTTTGGTTAACTATTATTGAACCAACTAATGTACAAGTTTGGGTACGGTTACACAAGCCTAGAAACATGCATTACATGTGTGTATAACAATCTATGTTTTCGATCTAACGGTTGATAAATATTAGCTTGAATCTAATCAGGTTTTCATCTAACGGTGAATATTGAATGATTTGTTAGTAAGCTAAACTTGATTGCAAACCCTGATTTGAAGACTATATAAGGGAGAACTCTAGCAACTGGGAAACCTAATCCCCACACATTCTGTGTGATACTAGTTGTGCTAATCTAGAGTCGATTCTCCTTTAACCTTTGGTTTTCTTCTTCTAAAACCAGGTTAATGACTTAAAGACTTCATTGGGATTATGAAGCCAGACCGATAATACTTTTATCGTAGTTGTGTGATCTGATCTTGCTGCTTATATCGTACGAGTAAAATTGTAATAATTGGCTTGAGATTTCTATCTCCGATAGGAAATATATAAAAGTATTCACAAACACTTCGTCTCATCGTTTGTGATTCCACAATATCTTTTTTCGCTGCGTCGATTAAGATTATTGTGAGGTGATTGATAAAGCTGAGATGTTCTTCGGGAATGTAAGTCTGGTTTTATCAATTGGTTCATGTTCACCTTGATTTATCAAAAAACGGAACAAAAAATTGTAGGTATATTCTTGGGAGACAGATTTATCAATTACCATAGACTTTTCTGTGTGATACAGATTGGTTTATTAAAGTTTTTGACTTTAGGCCGTAGCAACTCTTAGCCGTGGGTGAGATCAGATAAGGGAATCAAGTACGTGGTATCCTGCTGGGATCAGATACGTAGGAGCATAACTGTACCTTGGATCAGTGTGAGATTGATTGGGGTTAAACTACAGTCCAGACCGAAGTTAGCTTGGAGTAGGCTAGTGTCTGTAGCGGCTTAATATAGTGTATGTTTAATCTGGACTAGGTCACGGGGTTTTTCTGCACTTGCGGTTTCCTCGTTAACAAAATTCTGGTGTCTGTGTTATTTCTTTTCCGCATTATATTTTGTTATATAATTGAAATAATACAGGTTGTGCGTTGTTCAATCATTTAGAATATCTGACCTTTTTGGTTGTTGATTTACACTTGGATATTGGTCTTTGGAACCATCCAAGTTATCTCCTTGAATTTTATAAAGACTCGCAGATTTCTGTTTGCTTGAGTAAAGATCAAATCAAGTGAGAGAGATATAAACTCTTTGATATATTTTATATTGATTGAGTCTGACTGTCTAGTTGATTCTCTAGAAAGTATATTGGAGTTTGTCCATACAGATTATTAATTCAAAATATTGGGTGTGGTTATTAGACCCTCGCTTTTTCAATTGGTATCAAAGCAGGCAAACACGTTCAAGACCTTACAAGTCTGTGTTTGTGGCAATTGGAGTCTGAGGATAAAATCCCATTCACACCTACCAGGATGTCTTCTAAAGCTTTTGATTATGCCAGTGTCTTGGAAACACCTCAAAGGATTGTGATGAGTGCCCAATATTGCATATTTCTACACCTTTTTATTGGCATTTAACTCATCTTTTGCGCTTTAAAATCATATATTATCCCAAATTCTGTATTTTCATTGTTTTCAAGAATAAATTCTTGTACTAATTAACTTTGTGTTTTTAAGGTACTAAATAAAGCTGGGATGAATTGATAAGCCAAAAGAGCAGAAGAATGGTGACTGGAGACTATGCAAGAGAAGCCGCAACCCGCTTGCGCATCAACTGCAATTTGTTTGCAAATACATGGGCTTAAGCTATCCAAGACCCGAACCCATACCCAAATCCGTCTCCATCCTGAGATGCTGGATTTGATTTAGCAGATGCATCCATAGCATCTCCACACGGTACATCAGAGTTTGCTGCTCCCGACTCACACCCCAGCTCCTAATTTTCTTCCCAAATCGAACAGAAAGCCAAACACTCCTCTCCATTTCGATCTCATCTTCTCCAAGCTCTGCAATACCACATTTTCTTTCCCCCGACCATTTTTGCAAAACCAATAGCTTCTTCCCCCCCCCCCCGACCAGCTATCCTCTCTTCCTCCTTAACCCTAGAAGCTAGGATTGAGAGGGATAATATTATGGTTTTTCTACAGTGGAGGAAACAAGACATTAATGGCTTGCTAAGAATAATTGAAGAGGAGACAACGAATTCAGACTCGTTTTGGGTGAGTAGGTTTGCATTTAATTTCCGAATTGAAGGTAAATGAAGGGGATTTTTGTATAAATAGGGTTGTCTTCTTGGTAATAAATTATCCAAGACTAGCTGGTTCAATTAGTTTTAATATAATTAGTATTTTCATCTTGTTTATCATGTTTTAAATTCGCCTGCTAGGGTTTAGATGAAGCCCTAGTTTGCTACTTGTTATTCATGTTAATGGCAGTAACCTTGTTGTGCTTAATTATCTTAGAATAAAATTCAATCTTAGGACTTCAATACTTTATTTTCACAGTGTATGCCATGTATCCATTGTAGTTATAATAATAATGTGTTGAAGAACTACAACTCATGCTTAATCCTATATATTGATCTTTTGATTAGTTTTGCCCTGAAAAGACAGTTAATGCTTAGGAGAAATACCTTAGTTGTGATTGAATCATTCATATCAAAGTGACCTTAGATATATAGAGGATTGGCGTCCCTTTTGTTATCAGCTGTAAGGACAAGGTTAGTGTTATGAGCAGAATAACTAGTGTAAGTTAGTGGTGGAATCAAAGGCCCTAGTACTATTCTCATAATTTGTTCTATTTACTTGCTTTGCATTCGTGCTTCACTGTTTCTGTTATTGACACAATCAAAACAGTTTTGTTACTCTTGTTTGAATCAGTGAAGGAATACTTTAACTTCAGCTTTGCACCCTCCAAGTCTCTGTGGGATCGACCTGTGTTTGCTCTGTCTCCAATAGATGTTGTGCACTTGTAGTTAGACATAGTCGTAGGCTTCTTTCAAGTCCTACCAAGTTTTTGGCGCCGCTTCCGGGGAGTCGGTAGAGGTATTGTTGAATCTGTAGTTAAACTTTACTGATTTTAAGTTTACTGTTTGTATATATGTGTTAGATTGTTATTTTTCAGCTATTGTAGTGTAATTTTGTGACCCATCTGTTGTATAATCTATATTTCAGTATTGTTAGCATTAGTTGTATCTTTAACTTCAGTCATAATCATTTGCATCTTAATCATGTAAAGTTTCATTAGTATATTTGTTAATTTTCCTTTTTGTTTCTGTCTTAGCTCTTTGTTCCTGCATCTTGTCCTATTTGAAAATTTCTGTCATCACATGTTGTAGTTTATTACTCGCAATAAGTTAAGATTTAGGTTAGAACTCAACTGTGTTTAACTCACTCAGTTTGTAATATATTATCTTCAGTAACTTAGTCATACAAGATATTGTGAATACTTTGAAATTTCTGTCTTTTTACCTTGGTTAGTATCATCTCTGTAGTGTAATCCATCTGTTATATATCCTACATCTTGTTTCAGTTAGGTTAGCTTCATCATTATCATAATCTAGTTTCAGTTGTCTGCATCTATAGCTAACCTCATTCTGCTTCTTAAATTGTAAATCTATTAGTTTGTTTGTTGTTAGACCATAAGCTTTAATTGTTCATCATTGTTGCATCTATGTATATTTTGGTTTAAATTATAACCATTCATAGTTATTTCTACCATCCTTTGCATTGCTGCATCTGTGTATATTTTGGTTGCCTACTTCATTATCTTGTAGCTTTTTTTCTTCAGTTTCATAGCATCTTTGCATCTTAGTACTTGTGTTAGCTGTAACTAGTATCAGTCCATTCTTGCATCATAATCATGTAAGTCTTTTTTAGTATATTTGTTAATTGTTCTTTTGCTTTCAGTTAATTGATACTATAATATGTAGCCTGCTGCTGTAGCTGTAGTTTTTATCAGTCCATTGTCATTCTCATATCTGCATTTGTAGGTTGTATACATGTTTGTTTAGGTCAGTAGTATAACTTGGATTTTTAATACCATCTGTAGCTTAGTTAGCACATCTGTATACTTCTATCAGTAAGCATTCATATAGGAATCTGCAAACATTTTTATGGTTAGTTATTCATTGCCATCTTGGTTACTACATGCTACTCAGTATTAGGTTTTGTCACAAGTGGATACAGTCACCTGCACTTGAACATTAAAGATGCAAGGTCTGGTCTTCACATTTCACTCTTGCAGCTTGGTCTATATTTTGGTTGAAATTGTTGGTTCTGTAACTCTCGATCTGTTGTGATTCTGAAACATGTGCAACCGCAACCTGTCACTAGTTCACTTAAATTGTTTGATCAGTTCATCATAATGAGTGCCTATACTGTCTTTTCCCTGCTGTATCTTTCCATTTTTGAGAAACTGAAACTTTTTGTTGTAGTTACCAGGTACTAGTGAAGCTGTTGGAGAAACCAAAGAAGGGGAGGACAAAGAGCAGGATAATTTGTGGAATTGCCTAAACCCGTTTTTGCGCCGGCGGTTTGTTCTTCAACTTTTTATTACTCTTGATGCTTAAGTGATTGACATACCATCTTGCTTACTGAGCTAGTGAAACTTGACCATCATAAAATTTCTTCAACTGATGGTATTGTTTTGCATATTCCTGTGACATTCGAGTAAAATTCGGGCATGCTAAAATTGTTAAATTCTGGGTAACCATGTGCTTGTTTCTTCCTGCAACATAAGGTGTTAGTCAACGTGGCCCTGAGATTTTAAGTAAGCCCAATATCTAGCTGAATTATCTTTGTGTGTAACCCAATCCCGGAAGAACTCACATCTGTATACATTCATCCCTAAAATTGATTGCCATTTTCTTAAGCATTATTCTGTGGCACATCATGAATGTATGTTGAACTAGTCGCCTTGGTACAGTTGTGCATAAATCTGTAATGCTTGAATAACATGTTTACATGTTGTTTCTGTTGAGCCCTGTGTGTTATCTAATTCCTGAGACACACTGATTCTGCATACACAAGCCTAACAAGTTGTTACCTCCTTGATTTGTGTATTGCTACTTGTCTGATTTGTAAGTACATATCATTTCTGTGTGCATAGTTTGGTTCCTAGAGCTAGCTTTTGATTCTCGCAAACATTGTTTTCCCTGTATTTCAATTTGCTTGTTTATCTGGGTGTTATAACATGATTAGTATGAATACTAGGTTATGATTGTGTCCTATAGAGACCAAACTAATCGTCCAGTTAGAATCAGTCAAGAGGACATTGTTAATATTCCCAGCTCTGAAGTAGATAGCCCTGACCAATCTGAGACAATGGGTGATGAACTGAACCAACCCCGTAGTCTCAAGGACTACATGTACCCAACAAGGGCAATCCAGCCCTCGTGCATTATTCTACCAGCTGATGCTGGCCAGTTTGAACTGAAAGCAAGCACGATTCATATGTTGCATGTGTTTAGAGGGGTTGATGATGAAAACCCTTACCACCATGTAAGAGAATTTGAGGAAATTTGTGGGACTCTGCGTTTCAACCAAATGCCGGAATAATCCCTCAAACTGAGACTATTTCTTTTCTATTTGAAAGAAAATTCCAAGTATATTGGTTGTATGCATTACAACCACAGTCCATTGCAACCTGGGATGCTCTTTCAAAAGAGTTCTTCAAAAATTTCTTCCCAAACCATAAGACTGCGACAATTCGTAAAAGTCTGAATAGTTTTGTGCAATTATAGGGTGAAACTTTAGCCAAATATCTAGAGAGATTCAATGAATTATTGCTCCAATGTCCTCACCATGGTTTTGAAAAATGGAGACTTGTGCAAATTTTGTACGAAGGTTTAGATGTCAGAACCCGAACCACAGTTGAGTCAATGTGCAATGGTGCACTTATTGACAAAAGCGATGATGAGTCTTGGACCTTCTTAGTCGAAGTCGCTAAAAAAACTCAGCAGTGGGAGTCCATCCGTGAACCTAAAAAGACCTCCCATGTAGCTAATGTTCATAGAATTGAGTCTGACTTTGAGGGAAATGCAAAGATTGCATCTTTGGCTAGGAGAGTAGAAGTGCTAGAGCTGCAGAAGAATGTGAAAACTACTTCCCCTACTCTCCGTGACCAAATTGAAATTCCCACTTGTGCCGCATGTCATAGTTCAGGCCACTTAGTGGATAGCTGTCCAGACTTGCAGGCATTTCAAGAGTCTAAAACCGAGCAAGCCAATGCTTTGTACCATAGGCAAGAGAACAACCCTTATTCTCAAACCTATAACCCAGGGTGGAGAAACCACCCTAACTTCTCATGGTCTAAAGGGCCTGTACAAGGGGTAACAACCAGTAATAATCAAGGATACTCATATCCCAAAAACCCTCAAGTGAAATCATACACACAATACCCTGTAGAGAAGAAGCCTAACTTTGAAGACATTATCGGTCTGTTAACCCAAAATCTATTGCACCTTCAAAAGACCACAGACCAACGTTTCTCAAGTTTAGAACTTAAAATGGGTCAAATTTGTGATGCATTGAATAAGAGAGAAAAAGGTAAACTCCCTAGTCAGCCCAAACAAAATCCAAATAGTGCATTTCAGACAAGTACTCCAACTTGCAATGAGTCCTCCTCACATAATCAAGTAAATGCTGTCACCACTCTTCGTAGTGGTAAAGTTGTTGAGAACAATGTAGGTCTACCACAGTCAAGCGAGTCCAAATCAGACTCACCAGTACACACAACACCACAGAATACATCTAGTGTAGAAAATGAATCTGAGCATGATAGTGACTCTAAGAATTCCACTGATGTTAATGTCTCTACACTATCTAATGTGCCTGTCTCCCCATTTCCCCAAATATTGGTGCAACAGAAGAAAGGTACCTAATAAAATGAGATGTTAGAAATATTTAAACGAGTCAATATAAACATCCCTTTTGTTGAAGCAATCAAGCAGATTCATGCATATGCTAAATTCTTGAAAAATCTATGCACACAAAAGCGAAATCTTTATGTGCATAAGCGTGCCTTTCTCACTGAGCAGGTGATTTAAATTATTCAAAACAAGACCCCACCTAAGTTTAAAGACCCAGGTAGTTCAACTATCTCTTGCACTATAGGTGACCATACAATCGATAGGGCTTCGTTAGACTTAGGTGCAAGTGTGAACCTTTTTCCATATTCTGTATATGAGTAATTAGGTTTTGGGGAGATAAAAACCACTCCTGTCACGCTACAGTTAGTGGACATATCTGTGAAAATCCCTCATGGTATTGTTGAAGATGTGTTGATCAAGGTTGAAATTTTTTATTTCCCTGTGGGCTTCATTTTGTTAGATACTCAACCTGTGCAAAACCTAAATTGTCACATTCCTGTTATTTTAGGACGTCCTTTCCTAGCTACGTCCAACGCTATCATAAACTGTCGTGATGGAGTGTTGAATTTATCATTTGGTAACATGACCGTAGAACTCAATGTTTTTAACATTATTCAACAACCCATTGATTGTGATGATAATGAATTGCATGAGATTAACATGATTAAGAGTAATCCAAGAATCATTGCCTGACATTTTGTATGTGGATCCTTTGCAAGCATGCTTAGATAACTTTGACCTAGATCTATTTGATTCTAAGTACATTAGTGAAGTTCACTCTTTTCTTGAATCCATGCCACCCATGGATATTGTTAAATGGCAGACTGCAGTGGAACCACTTCCACTCTCTGATTCCAAATCTGCCTCATCTCTTGATGAACCACCTAAGCTTGATTTGAAACCATTGCCTGATACTTTGAATTATGCTTTCTTAGGTTCTTATGATACTTTGCTTGTGATTATTGCATCATGTTTAGACACAGAACAGGAAATCAAACTTTTAGAAGTGCTTAAAGAACATAAAGAGGCCTTAGGTTGGACCATCTCAGACCTTAAAGGTATAAGTCTCACAATTTGCATGCATCACATAAATCTTGAGGAAAATACTAAACCATATAGGGAAATGCAAAGGAGACTTAACCCCAACATGAGAGATGTTGTTAAAGGTGAGATTTTGAAATTGCTTGATGCGGGTATCATATACCCAGTTCCAGATAGCCAGTGGGTCGGTCCCATTCAAGTTGTACCCAAAAAGTCTGGCATTACTGTATTTCAAAATGAAATACATGAGCTTGTCCCCACCGTGTGACCGCATGGTGGCGAGTTTGTATTGACTATAGGAAATTGAACACAGTAACAAAGAAATACCACTTTTCCCTTCCCTTCATTGACCAAATGCTAGAAAGGTTATCGAGACATAGTCACTATTACTTCTTAGATGTCTATTCGGGTTATAACCAAATTAACATAGCACCCGAAGACCAACAAAAGACCACATTTAATTGTCCTTATGAAACATTTTCTTATCGTCGTATGCCTTTTGGGTTGTGTAATGCACCCGCTACTTTTTAATGTTGCATGATGTGCATATTTTCCGATATGGTAGATAAGTTTCTTGAAATTTTCATGGATGATTTTTCTTTCTTTGGGTATTCTTTTGATGAATGTTTACATCGTCTTACTCTTGTGCTGATTCGGTGTAAGGAAAAGAATTTGGTTTTGAATTCGGAAAAATGTCATTTCATGGTTAACTCAGGCATTGTTCTAGGGCATATCATTTCTGAAAAAGGCATAGAAGTAGATAATGATAAAGTTGATCTCATTCAACACTT
Organism: Papaver bracteatum; assembly: GCA_023529315.1. Classification (NCBI taxonomy): domain Eukaryota; kingdom Viridiplantae; phylum Streptophyta; class Magnoliopsida; order Ranunculales; family Papaveraceae; genus Papaver; species Papaver bracteatum. The sequence continues at coordinate 277,862 of JAJJWX010000963.1, forward strand.
GCCTCAACCTCGTTCTGTGAGGGAGATAAGATCATTCTTGGGCCATGCCGGTTTTTACCGCCGATTCATCAAAGACTTTAGTAAAATCTCAAGACCCTTGTGTAGTCTTCTTGCAAAAGATGTTGCATTTTTCTTTGATGATGCTTGTAAGGAAGCATGGGAGAAATTGAAAGATCTCCTTACATCTGCCCCTATAGTCATACCACCCGACTGGACCTTACCATTTGAAATTATGTGTGATGCGTCTGACTATGTTGTAGGAGCTGTTTTAGGTCAGTGAGTAGACAAACTCCCTTATGTAATCTACTATGCTAGTAAAAAACTTAATGATGCTCAACTGAATTATTCAACAACTGAGAAAGAGTTGCTAGCTATTGTGTTTGCTTTGGATAAGTTTAGATCTTATTTGATAGGGTCTAAAGTCATCATATATTCTGACCATGCTGCATTGAAATATCTTTTGTCTAAAAAAGATGCTAAAGCTTATCTAATTCGATGGATACTCTTGTTACAAGAGTTCAATCTCGAAATTCGAGATAAGAAAGGGTCTGAAAATATTGTTGATAATCACTTGTCTATGTTGAATGTTGAATATGTTGATGAACCCATGCTTATTAGAGAATCATTCCCTGACGAACAATTAATGATTGTGTCTGAAATGCCTTGGTTTGCTGATATCGTAAACTACCTTGCTACAGGTAGAATTCCTTTGCATTGGTCTAAACAAAACCGTTCTAAGTTCTTGGCTGAAGTTAAACATTTCCTTTGGGATGACCCATATCTGTTTAAGTTCTGCCCGGACCAAATCATTAGGAGATGTGTCCCCAATTCTGAACAAAGAGATGTCATCTCTTTCTGTCATGACCATGCTTGTGGAGGCCATTTTAGCGCCAAGAAAACTGCTGTAAATATCTTGCAGAGTGGTTTATATTGGCCATCATTGTTCAAAGATAGTCATGCATTCTGTGTTGCTTGTGACCGATGCCAGAAATTAGGAAGTATCTCAAGAAGAAACATGATGCCTTTACAACCTATTTTGATTGTTGAACTGTTTGATGTATGGGGTATTGATTTCATGGGTCCATTTCCTAACTCTGAAGGTAAGCTATACATTCTTGTTGCTGTTGATTATGTCTCTAAGTGAGTAGAAGCCATTGCATCCAAAACAAATGATCATAAGGTTGTTCTTTCTTTTCTTAAAGAAAATATTTTTCTCATTTTGGAACACCTAGAGCAATAATCAGTGATGGTGGTACTCATTTTTGCAATAGACCTTTTGAATCACTTATGCGCAAGTATGGAATCACTCACAAGGTAGCAACACCATACCATCCTCAGACCAGTGTCCAAGTAGAAGTTTCTAATAGGGAAATTAAGCATATTCTTGAAAAGATTGTTAATCCTACTAGGAAAGATTGGTCTTTACGTTTAAATTATGCTTTGTGGGCCTATAGAACTGCATACAAAACTCCCATTGGCATGTCCCCTTACGGACTTGTGTATGGTAAAGCTTGTGATCTACCTGTAGAGTTAGAACATCGTGCATATTGGGATGTAAAGAAACTGAACTTTGATCTTGATAAGGCTGGTACCCAAAGAAAACTTCAACTCAATTAGTTAGAAGAATTAAGAAATGATGCATATGATAGTGCTAAAATGTACAAACAAAGAATGAAAGTGTTTCATGACAAGCACATTTTGCACAAGTCTTTCACACTTGGTCAAAAAGTTTTATTGTACAACACTCGTTTGCATCTTTTTCCAGGAAAGTTACGTTCTCGATGGCCATGTCCATTCTTGGTACGTACTATTTTTCCCTATGGAGCTGTTGAAATCGAAAATCCAGCAAACAAGAACATCTTCAAGGTCAATGGTTAGAGATTGAAACCATTTCTGGAGTATCTCCCACCAGAAGTTGAGACCATATACTTGGAAGACCCCGTCTACGTGGACTAATCTAGTTCACCGGTGTACATACATATGGACTAAAAATCCTATTTCCCTTTTATTTTTATTTTTGCATAATTTTTATGTATGCTAACCAAACTTTTATCTTGCGCTCATGTTGTTTGCTTTCAAAGCATTCATCCACTTATGGTTTAGCACCATCCTTTTGCATCCGGTAATCTCTTCCCTTTTCTCTACTCAGCATAGTTCTCATGGTATATGGCTGTTTAAATTCTTATCATCTGTTGAAACATTGAGGACAATGTTAGATTTAGGTTTGGGGGAGTATTTTACATATAGAGTTTTTAGTATTTTGCATCTTATTCATAAAAATATTTTTTTTTTGTAAATACTTACATAAAACCTCCAACTTTTAGAGATCTTAGAGTCACTAGCATGCTTCTAGCTATGTTTACATAGAGAGTTTGACCGAAATAACTGAACTTGGAAGTACTAGAGAACACAATCGGGTTTCTTAGTTGATTAGAGCGTTAAAGTTGGATGTAACCATGTCGGTGGGCGAATTAGGTGCTGCAAAGATATTTGGTAGTAGAGTTGTGATCACCCTTAGTGGAGACTACCTATTTTTACATCAAGTGAGGCACCGACGTTCAATTTTTGTAACTATCTAAAAAGTCCTTTTAGAGTGTGTATCACCGTACGAAAATTCCGGGTAGGAATGGTGAGCTACCCAACTTCGCACCACTATTTCTGATCTCTTGAGTGCTAATTTTGTCAATCATGAGGGTGACCTATAAAGATGAAAACTCCTTCTTGTAGTTTGATTTGCAGTTAGCACCTCTCTCTGTCTCTCGACAACATCAATACATCTATAGAAACACATTATCGTCAACGAGCAGAGCAACGCCAGATTCTATGAAGAAAAGTTGAAATAGTCCGAGGTTTACATGCAACAATTCAAGGAAAAGTAAAAAGTTCTTATTCAAAGTGAAGATACAATACAAAGAGCAGAATTTTATAACACATTTGAAGACTTATCTTACAAAGAGCAAAGAAAACAGAAAAAGATGAGAAATAGTGAAGTTTATGAAATCAAGACAAAACAAGTTGTGAAGAATTAAGTGATAACATCCTTCATCCATGACTTTAGTAGTTTCATTATTATTTTGTTATTTTCAGTTTGTGTTAATTTCAAAAAAAAATAAAAAATAAAAAATTATTACAGTTTGTTTGTAGATTGATAAACACCATGGTAAAGAAGAAATTTAAGAGGAAAATTCGAGCAACAAGGAAATTGAAGAAAAATTAGAAATTGTCAAGGTTCTACTAAGATCAGAAGTTCATCAACAACAGTTGAAGACCGAAGATTGAAGACGTTTCTATGGATGATGTGAGAGTGGTGCTAATTTTCGATCGGATTTGAAGGTAAGTGAGTACTCCCATCCTTGCTAATGATTGATTTCCTTTCTTAGAGATCATCAGAAAAAGATTCTTTTTGTCCACAATTCCGTGGAGTCTCCAGAAATTATTTCGGAAGGTTTTCCTTCCCACCATTCAACGTGTGCAGGATTTATCTCTTTATTACTGTATGCACACATGAGAGACTAAAAAAGCGGTCTTTTTTAGTGCAATTATCATAAAACCCTATTGGTGAGGCAGAAGTCGGGGCTTGTGATCACTCTCGAACCCGAATTATTTCATATGGTATGGTTATTTCTCACTCAACTCTTAAGGATGAGAATGTGTTCTTTGGTAGTTATAACTTCATGTACTAGCATGCAGAAACTCTATGTCCTCAAAGATCCTTGGATGCTTTGGACTCTATTACGCTATGAAGTTGGAGAAGGTTTTGTGGATACATATCTGATAGGCCCTCACGAGACTACAACTCGTCCACTAGGGACACCTAGGGGTTTAAAGGCTTAGTGCATACGCTAAATGCATTCGATAAACCAGCGACAATGGTATAGTTAGGATTTCTATGATTTCTGTTTCACTTGAGGACAAGTAAAATTCAGGTTTGGGGGTATTTGATGAGTGCCAAATATTGCATATTTCTACACCTTTTTATTGGCATTTAACTCATCTTTTGCGCTTTAAAATCATATATTATCCCAAATTCTGTATTTTCATTGTTTTCAAGAATAAATTATTGTACTAATTAACTTTGTGTTTTTAGGTACTAAATAAAGCTTGGATGAATTGATAAGCCAAAAGAGCAGAAGAATGGTGACTAGCGACTATGCAAGAGAAGCTGCAACCCGCTTGCGCATCAACTGCAATCTGTTTGCAAATACATGGGCTTAAGATATCAGAGCCATTGGATTTGATTTAGCAGCTGCATCCAAAGCGTCTCGACATGGTACATCAGAGTTTACTGCTCCCGACTCACACCCCATCTCCTACTTTTCTTCCCTAAATCGAACAGAAAGCCAAACACTCCTCTCCATTTCGTTCTCATCTTCTCCAAGCTCTACAAAACCACGGTTTCTTTCCCCCGACCATTTCTGCAAAACCAACAGCTTCTCTCTCCCCCCCCCCCCCCGACCAGCTCTGCTCTCAACCCATCCATCACCACAAACTCCTAATCACTATCTCTCTCCATCCTATCTTCCTCCATAACCCTGAATCTAGGATTGAGAGGGATAATATTAGGGTTTTTCTACAGTGGAGGAAACAAGACATTAATGGCTTGCAGAGAAGAATTGAAGAGGGGACAACGAATTCAGACTCGTTTTGGGTGAGTAGGTTTGCATTTAATTTCCGAATTGAAAGTAAATGGAGGGGATTTTTGTATAAATAGGGTTGTCTTCTTTGTAACAAATTATCCAAGACTAGATGGTTCAATTAGTTTTAATATAATTTTTATTTTCATCTTGTTCATCATATTTTAAATTCCCCTGCTAGGATTTAGATGAATCCCTAGTTTGCTACTTGTTATTCATGTTAATGGAAGTAACCTTGTTGTGCTTAATTATCTTAGAATAAAATTCAATCTTAGGACTTCAATACTTTACTTTCACAGTGTATGCCATGTATCCATTGTAGTTAGAATAATACTGTGTTGAAGAACTACAACTCATGCTTAATCCTATATATTAATCTTTTGATTAGCTGTGCCCTGAAAAGACAGTTAATGCTTAGGAGAAATACCTTTGTTGTGATTGAATCATTCATATCAAAGTAACCTTAGATATACAGAAGATTAACGTCCCTTTTGTTATCAGTTGTAAGGACAAGGTTAGTGTTATGAGCAGAATAACTAGTGTAATTTAGTGGTGGAATCAAAGGCCCTAGTACTATTCTCATCATTTGTTCTATTTACTTTCTTTGCATCGTGCTTCATTGTTTCTGTTACTATCAAATATCTTTGTCGTATTGACACAATCAAAACCGTTTTGTTACTCTTTTTCGAATCAGTGAAGGAATACTTTAACTTCAGCTTTGCACCCTCCAAGTCTCTGTGGGATCGACCTGTATTTGCTCTGTCTCCAATAGATGTTGTGCACTTGCAGTTATATATAGTCGTAGGCTTCTTTCAAGTCCTACCAGATTGCTCCATAGTTGATTCTTCTGAATCCCGAGAAAGAAAGATTGTTCCAATAGATGTTGACATCTCTTCCTCTTATGAGGCATATGACACTCTGGCAAAAGCTGAAAAGGAGCTCACCAGAATTTCAAAAAATACAGCTGAAATTGTTGATTTTGAGGATCATGATTAGATTATTGATGAATTTGAAAAGTCTCTTGATCGAGAACGTGATCTCTATAACATCATTGAGTCATTCTCTAAGAATATTGAGAAACTTCTCTAAGAAACTACTCTATAACATGAAAAGATTAGTGCTCTTGAGAATATGGTTAAGGAAGACTCAATTAGATAAAAACGGTTGCTCGAAACTCATTCATCAGATCTCAACAGAGTTCGTGTCAAAGAAGAGAAACTAAGTGCATCTCTTACTCTAGCCCATGAACAATGCAAATCCTTGGAAAAGGAAAACTTTATCTTACGGAGAAAAATCCTCTATACAGCTAACTCTCGTGATGTTCTGTACAAGACAAAATATTCTCCAGAAGAAGATTGTGTCAAGAAAGATTTACACAACTTGCAATCTTATCATATGGCTATGAAGCTAAGACAGGTGCCAATTATTGCTTCTCCTCCACGAACCTGTAATTTTTGTGGGAAAAAGAATCACTATGATATCCATTGTTTTGCAAGAAGGAAACAAATTTCTAAGCTTCATAATTTGATTCTCTTGATTGTCAATGGAACATATAGTCAGTCGACTAATACAGTGAATCACATGCCCACAAGAAACCAGAAACCTTATAAGAATGATCTCTATTCTAGAAATCATCACAGGGCTCAAGTGCATTCTGGCATAAATTCTTGTGTTGCTAAATAAAGCATACCCTGTACTTATAAGAATGTTTATGGTAAATCTAAGTCTAAAATATGGATTCCTATCTATTCCGATCCTCTTGAACCAATTGCAAGAGGTCCTAGATTTAGTCCTCGGAAAAAGCCTTCTGACGGATATGTTAAACACGCCATGTCTTATCTTTCAAGGATGAAAGTCAATCGAAGAAAGGCGGAGAACACAAATATCAAACTGTCAGAAGATATATACAACACCTTTCTCAATGATCATAGTGGGAATAGTTTCCACCCGACCACCTGATTCTAGGTATTTGTTTCCTTGTTTCTAACTTGAGAGGTGCAAGGAAAATAATTGGGAAATACTCAAGTATGTTTTATATTATTTCAGTTTTAGGTTTTGCATTAGTAGTCCGCGAACGTCCGCGTTCTCCTCCCATGAGTTCTCAGGGTTTCCAAAACCAGAGTTTTCTACTCTCGTTTACAAACGCATATATTTATATATATACTGTGTTTTTTTTTCATAAAATTTTATGGAGAGCTCGGCAAGATCTCAAGAGATTGTGCGTCTTGATATGGAGGAAAACAATCAGAACGTGAGTCAATTTAGGAGCTGGTTTTGAAAAAAATGCTTGAAAGAAAGGATCACAACTCCTGGATTAATGATTCTATCAAGGATTTAACTCTTTTTTAGAACGATTCAAAGGTCGAGTTTGAAAATCTTCAATTGCAAATAAACCAACTTCTAGATGGTCAGGCCAGAATTCTTGCTAATAAGAATATTCTGATACGAAATCAAAAGAAGCTCATCATGGACTGTGCCAAAGCTAGACAACTTGCTCGGGTAGTTGATCGCAAATTTAGTGTTCTAACTCATGAACATGGTGCGTCTACAGTCAAGAGAATAAAGGAAATCAACGATACATTCTTTGATGGTTTCATTGAAAGATACGAGGTTCTCAATGAACTCTGATTTCTTATTGCCTAGTAAATCTTCCATTTTTTTATGTTTTGTTTAGAAGAATAACTAGTGTTTGAAATAGCCATTATTGTGATTACATATAGCTATGTCCAAAGTTTTCATCTTCTTGTTTTTAGATTTATTGGTTTAAATTCTAAACTTGTTTGGAAGATGATTTTTGCAGTATTAATCTTTTTGATTTTATATATTGCAATATCGTTATGGGATATATGTGTTTACATCCGTGAACTTGATTGTCCCATACTTTGTCAAAAGTAAAGTCGTTCGTGAATTGATATGCAAGTATTGATAAAAGAATGAATAGACTTTTGACAAACACAAAAGTTAAGCCTATATTGTCAATTGTTAATGTAAGATATGTTAAAATCTTTTGTGATTCAAGGATTATGTCTATTGTATGTCATTGTGAAAATGGTGATGGGAAATAGAATGAATCCTTGTTTATTTCACGGTATAAGGTCGATCTCCGATCCACAATTTTTGTGAAAATACTGTGTTGTTCCATAAAGTGTCTTATGTTGAGCACGAGAATAACCAAAGTTGATTATTTTATGATTAGCTTACTTGTTGTTCCGTAAGGTACTTTGTGTTGAGCATGGCCAATTAAATTGATTACTTTTGTGATTAGTTTAGTTGTGTACTTCGATTATATTAATTGTGGTTTTTTTTGTGATTAATCTAATTGATTTCTTAAGTCTCCATAAGTTTACTTGTGTTGAGCATATTTGGTTAAATTAATCTTAGGTTCGCTTACGGTTAATTTGATTGAATATTCTTTTTGGATTCCAAATTCATACTTATATGTGATTTGATGAGTCCAAAGAAATCCTTTTTTTCTTTTGAAATTAAGGTCGCTCTTGTTGTTCCCTTGGGAATGACATTTTATGGGGGGGGGGGGTGGAGTTCTTTTGAACTTGTGCTTAATTGCCAAATCTTTGTGAGGAGTGCAGCTGTGGAATATTATAGGGGTTATCTTGTATCTTTATAAATTCCTTGATGAATGCATTTAGCTTCGGCTTTATGATTGCATCTAAACAAGATGATATACATTTACCATTGGTCATGAAATGTCTCTGACGGAAATTTCATTAGGATCCCGTTCTTGTACCTTTGCCAATTTTATTGACAAAAATGGGGGGGGGGGGAATTAATATGTAGTTCACACTACAAATACATATGGTTTTCGGATAATTATGTAAGGGGGAGTGGTTTCCATGTGAGATTGAGTATTGACTAAGGGGGAGTGACGTATCACCATAGTATTGTTGTTAAAGTTGTGATGCAATTGGACTTTGACTTTGACGATGTGTAATGATACTATGACACTGTATAACAATGATTGAGAACTCTTGTTTTCACGTTGTTATAGCTATGGATTTTCAACAACGATGATGCTAAACTTACAACCTTTTGGATCATTGGAGTACTTGGAAGTGACGAAGATTTCGAGTAATGTTGAAGATTAGACGACATGTGGAATATGAGCTACAAAGTTTATTTATATACTTTTTGTATTCCATATGTATTAATAGTTTTGCCACTAAAATTGACAAAGGGGGAGATTATAAGAGCATTGCTTTGTCGAACTAGCATGCGTTGCTATCTCAAGCATGTTTGTCAATGTTAGTGATCAAAACTACAAAGTCTTGATTTCTAGTCTACTATAGCTAAGGTCTCAGACTAGGATAGAAAGTGTAGTTAAGCTCAAGAACTTTATGGCAATCATCATACAAGACGAAGGACTACTCAAGGAACCAGTGGATCTTCATCAACTAGAAGGTATGTGGAGACTTGAACTTATCTATCACTCAAAAGTCTATCTACTCTATCTCCTATCTTGAGACAAAATTCGTATTACTATATAGACTAAGATTATACACATGTGGCATTTCGAGCTGAGTATATCTCGTTTATCTATTTCTCGAAATATGTGTTGGTAAAGCTTTCGCTTTAGCAAAGTTCATCTTTGCCTAGTGACGAAAGTCATGTTATGTTTCAATCACTTTGAAAATTGCTTTGACGAAAAATAGTTTGTGAATCAATAGTATAAAGCAGAGTTTAGCTAACTTTGGCTATCTGAGTGGTGGTCAGGATTTATCCTTGGAAAAGATAAATCAAAGGTTGTGGTTCTCCGTGCCACACCCTACAAGTCGCAGACGTGGTGTTCATTCCAATATTATGAATTAAAAATGAATACTCAAGTCAAGATATGGAATTTCAAAAATTATAACGGGGAGGTTCGAACTCATGACCTATTGTGTCATAAGAGTGGCCTCTAACCATTGTTCCACCTTGGTTGGAATTGACTGAAAAGATAAATCAACAGTGGTTGTTTGTTCAACTTAAATATTAATTAGTATAAGTATTTTATTAATTAGTATAAGTGATTTTTCTAGAGAGGAGATAAATCTATGGTTATGGTTTGTTCAACTTAAATATTAATTAGTATAAGTGTTTTATTAATTGATGTCTCATTAATTTCTCATGATAAATGATTTATTAATTTTATATCATAAATATCCCTTAATTAATATTAATACATATCTCCATCAATAAATAATAATTTTGACAAAAATTATTTCAATAGATATTAGTGGTGGTGGTGGTAGTAGAGGAAGAAGTAAGTGGTGGAGGCGGTAACATTAGTTTTGGTGGAAGAAATAGTGGCGCTAGATGGTTTTAATGGCAGTGGTATTGGTTTTTTTCTTTCTGAACCAAAAATAATTTTTTTTTTACATGACGGGTAACATTGTATTGTGAAAAGTATAGTTGGTTGTTTTTGACATGATCAAAAAAGGCGGATAACAAATACTTTTGGGATGATACCAAATCATATATGACAAAATGGTTGTTTTTGGTACCACTGCTATCTTTGGTAACCGTTCGTACGCATGATTTTCAGTATTAACAAAAAACATATAGTTGAACAAATTAATTGACGACCTAAGTTTGTTAAATCTAAACTTTATACATGACGTGTGGGATTAAAATTTATAAGTGTGCCCAATATTCTACGAGGGATGGAATGGTACTGGCCCGTTTTGATGATTATTAATTGACTATGTTAATTATGTGCTGCTACAAAAGGATAACACTATAAATTAGAAATGTGGTTGATCGTCTTAATGCTAATATAAACTCGGTTAAAATAAATAAAAATTAAGAAGAAGAAAAAAACATTTGAATGTCACGTTATATAATAAATAACACTAAAAACTACATATTTAGTATCAAGGTTTCTCCGTCTAATAGATAAATCTAAGGTTGTATTGAGATCCCGTAAGCAGAGGGCGAGTTGGTCTTGGATTTCTGAATGATAATGAATATAATGAAACGCTCCCTCTCGGTTTCTCTAATGAAAACCGAAACCTTCTAAAAAAAAATCAATCGAACAACACTTAGATGGAACGCATCACCACCAGTGTAAGCTTCTCTGAATTGGTACATAACCAGTGAAATTTCTACAGATTAATCTGGTGATTTCGTCCTACCGTAGTTTTTAACGAGGCAAGCAATTAAATCTCTAATAGTGATTTTAAAGGTATTTAATAATTACAAAATTCTCTTATAAGTTTTGTTTATGCAAGTATTGATTTAACTTGGGTTCTTTTATATTTTTGTGTTAAGTTGATGACTTTTTAATTTGAATACATGTTTGGTTAACAAACTTTGATACATATAGGGTATTTTCTTTGTAGAACTGATGTTAGTCTCTCATTTTTCCCGTTAGCACTTTGTTTCGATCCCGTATTTGTATACATTATTTGACTAATGTTGGGGTATTTGTTTAATCTCAAGGCCGACTAAACCCAATGTGTGTTGTATACATTGAAGGCGACAGAAGTTTGTGTCAGCTCTACCTTGAAACTAATAATTTTTCTTCGGAAGGTTAGTTGAATTTATGTAGATACAAATATCAATATGACTATGCTCTTTAAAACTCCAAATTACTTGAGTAACACTAGATGTGATAACGTCATTCATGCACTACTTAGCATAGTTGGTGTGAAATCTTTTTATCCACAAATTTCTTCAATTTTATGTTATCAATATGATCGAGAAAGAATCTTACACATGTTTTGATTTACTATTATAAGTTTATTTTTTCAACTCAAATGTGTATATCTCAGCCTTCCAATAGCCAAGGGTTCTTCATTTTTATAACTCTCACATTTGCAAAAAATAAATAAATAGTGTTTATCTATAGTAGGGAAAATATTATGGGTTTTTGCTTCACTCCTTAGAGCCTTAGTTATCAATAATTTTGGAACAAATGTATTCATAAACATCATGGAGTTGGATTGGCAGTTTAGATATATGTACTGTTAGATGAAATATTCTTTTTGAAGTTTGAAATTATGGTATAATGGAACAATAAATGGGGAATTTTTTTATTTACTGTATTTTTTATTTTATTTTCATGTTGGCACAACATTATTACTCCGTCCAGATAATAAATTGGAATAACATGCTTAAGTAAAAAATAAAAAGATCAGGTAACCCATTTTGTTTCCCAAAACCTATTTGAATGTCAAAATAATTACTCACGAATTAAATGAAGCAAGAGGAATGTGAACAATATCGTATTAGGGACAAAACATCCCGTGCCGTTACGGCACGGGTTAAGATCTAGTCATTAGTATAAAACATAGTGAGGACAAGTTGGCCTGTCTTAGTGGTGGTCAGGATTTATCCATACAAACATAAATCTACGGCCGTGGTTCCTCTGACCACCCTAACATCTCTCACGTGTGCCAATGTTTCATTAAGCTGAGGATATGCAAACAAACACTCCCCCCCTCTGGTTCTTTCTCGGTGACTCAGATGGTCATCCCGTGAGGTTCTTCTCTCCCCCTGTCTCAGATCTAGGAGCCTCTCACTCCGGCGAGTAGAGGATAGTGGAGGAATTTCATGACAGATCGACTTAATCCGGGAAGAAATTACACCATCCAAATTATTTAGATAATTTTGTTGCTTTGTTTTCTTTGGGTTTTTTCCCCCGGGTTAGGTCAAACTCCCTGATTTTGGTTATTACGGAAATCACAGGTGCGGAGGCTGCGAGTTCGTTATTTGTGGTCATGGTGATTTTTTTCTGCTTTGTTTTCATTGGGTTTTTTTTTCCCGTTTAGGTCAAACTCCCTGATTCAAGTGTTTACGGGAATCACATGTGCGGAGATATCAGGTTCGTTATTTGTGGTCATGATGATTTTTTGATTTTTTGCTAATCTGATTCAGTATAGATAATGATTTTGATTCTGTTTTACCTTTTTTAATTTTTAATTTTTTAATTTTTCGTTCATGTTCTTATTCAGTTTAAGAATTGGGTATTTTTCTTAGACCTAATTTGTCGTTGGAGTGCCCGTTTCTACCTTAATTGTTACCTCTCACGTTGTGCGTTTCACCATCTCTGTGGTTAATTGGGTCTTAAGATCAGCCGTTACAAGGCTATTCATTTTATCATGAGTAATTGCTCCATTTACAAGCCGCCTTTGTCCTTCCATATTCTTTTGTTTGGCTTTTTTTCCGCTCATTGGCCATTCATGTTTTGGCAGGCGTTTCATTGTGTGCCCATTAATTGTCCTGGCATTTAAAGAATGAGGATCTGTGGCCTATATAAGTCACCAAATTTTCAGAGCCAAAGCACGCTCAATCACCACCTCTTCCCTCTTTTGAAAATATATGCTTCAGGTGTGTTAAATTTAGAGCACCAGTTTCATTTTGAACTATTTTTTTCACCTCCTGTTTTATTTAATTACTAACGTTATTTGTGTCTTTTGGATATCCCTTAGATTTGCGTAATGGCTAACACAGTGCTTCCCAACGTCGCATCTGCCGTTCAGGCTGCTGGAATCCTGACACTGAAGGACTTTCAGGAAAAAAATGGCATAGGACCATGGATGGCCAGAGTTCGCATTGTCCGGATGTGGCATGAAACAGACTTCATGAAGACCAATGATGTTACCACACTTGATCTGCTCCTGCTGGATGACACCGTAAGTAGCAAACTCAGTATGATTTCATCCTTACTGCATCACTTTCGTTTATATGAGCACTTCGTAGTACATTATGCCACTTCGTAATATATTCCATATGCTCAGTCATGTGCTAAGATTTCTACTGGGTTTTGTACAACTATGGATTGTGTTTGTACCATTCTCATTTGATTTAAATGAGCACTTTCGAAAAGTACATCAGCTAACCAATATACTAGAACAGCAGCAATTTAAATTTTATCCTCATGGTAATCACCACTTTTTAGATAAAGTATTTCGCAGTCGCAAACTGAGGCTTGCTGTTTAAATTTAGTGGGAACCAAAAATTCTTTCATCTGCAAGGGATTAGTGAGCTTTCAATCACCATCTGCAGTCTCAACGCTCGGTGTCCACCGTATTTTTTTGCAGGGATTTTAATAACTACTGATAGTGTTATTGCATTGTGATATCTCAGGGTGACCTGCTGCACGCAATTGTTCAGAAGAAATACATCTGGAAATTTGAACCCCTGATAGAAGAGGGGATGCTGTTGTGTGTTAACAATTTGACGTTTGCCCTGGAAAAAAAAATGTTCCGCCCTGCCCGGAATGACTACCGCGCCTACTTTAACTGGAATACTGATATTACACCACTTGGAGACTCCAGTGGGTCGATTCCTCGCCACAAATTCGATTTCACTGAGCTTGAGAACCTTGCAGCTGCTAATGACAACACTTACCTTATTGGTGAGTTCAGTGAATATTACATCTGTTGGATCTCAAACCGTTCTTAAATCACAGCATATTTGACTATTGTTGTTTACAGATGTTGTCGGCGTGCTGACCAGCCACACCAACTTGCAGCAGTTTAAGCGAAATTCTGGCAATATCAGTTTCATGCGTGAGCTAACACTGGAAAACTTAAGGTGGCTTCTAGGAAAATTTGGTTAACACCGTCAATTTAATTTAGACTTTGTTGGATACACCTGTCTCACCAAGTTACATTTTCCGCCCGAAAACAGCGGCACGAAGATCAAGGTCACCCTATGGGGTGATTCCACTTCTGAGCTTACGCGGAACCTTGCAGCACATGAACTTAATCCGTGCCCCGTTGTAGCCGTTGTTACTGGTGTCTATGTCAAGCAATATCTTGGTACACAAAATCTTAATGACCAAATTGGCTCACTTTGCAAACAAACTTATCTTGATTCCATCCCCGCATATTAAATTAACCCATGTCCTTTTACAGGCAAGGCGTCGCTCTCTTCAACTAATGCGACTAGAATTTACTTTGACATCGATATTCCAGAAGTCTTGCATATTAGAGAAAGGTATGGCTGTTTAACAAACCGACTCTCAATTTATGGTCATGATTTTGTGCGTTTAAGCACAAACGACACAAAGTATGTTAACTTGCAATTTCATGAAAACTCAGGTCTTCCCACCGAACACAGCCGCGTGAAATCACAATCCCGGTGAGAGTTGGTTACAATGAGGCAGCTAAATCCATTGGCGCCACTACCGTTTCAATTTCCCAACTGGTTGAATCAAAGTGGGAATCAGGGTACAATGTATGGTCACATCTACAATTTCCCACCGACCCGTGTTTCTCACAATATTCTGTTAACTGTGTTAAAATATTTTGCAGCTGCTAAACAGAAGAGTCTGTCGGGCCAAGGCTATTGGTATTTCCAAAGAGAAAGGCTGGTACTACCTGGGCTGCCACAACTGCACAACTAAGTTGGTTGGAAACACAGGGGACCATTGGCGCCCTAGCTGCAAGGTCCAAATAGACGAACCGGTGCCCAGGTTCTGGCCATTATTCAATTCTAAATTATTACCTGTTCCTACCAACTGTAACATGTAATGTACTGACAGTGATTGATTCTGTGGGTTGTGCAGATACCTTCTTAGGTTGGAAGTTGAAGACTCATCGGGCACCGCATTTTTTGTTGCCATGGACAGCGAAGTCCAAAAAATTGTCCAGCTACCAGCTTTGGATGTTGTTGCTAAGGGCGAGGTAATTTTTTTAACAATTGAAAACCCAACCTTAATTTGTCATATGTTTCTCACCTCGCCGAACATCTGACTACGTACTTCGTCTTCCAACCAGGCTGAAGGATTTGGAACTGTGAAGGGCGCCTTTGAATCCCTGATTGGTGTCTTCCAGGATTACCACATACTGATAACACCGTTTAACATGAAGTTTCTTGGTTCCCCAAGCTTCACTGTGGCAAAGTTGCCTTCCCCCCCCCCCCCAGCACCAACTCCAATCATATCTCCTCCGGCTACCGAAATCAGCGGTCCTGAAGATGAACCTGTTTCTGATCATGAGCCACCTCGCAAGAAACCTTGCCTGCACAAGATTCCCGCTTCTGAGTCAGCATCTACTGTCGCGGAAGATTGAACACTATCAACACATGCATCTTCATTGGTATTAGGATTCAAAAAAATAAAACACGGCTGAGGAATTGTCCGTTTCTTTCTGTCACTGCATTTTGTTTGTGTGTCCCCTTTTTAAGGCATTTTAGTGAGAGTCCCTTATTGCATTTTGTTTAGGTGTGTTCCCCATTTTGAAGGCATTTTAGTAAGCGTCCCTTTTATCAGATCCACGGTGCCTTTGGTGGATCCAATCTGTAACTGAAGTTTTATTTTATGCACCCCCTGTGTAACCGTGCTGATATGAGGAGATCCTAAAATTTATACTTTTCTGGTTAATCTGAATCCACCGTTTGGCCTGCTAATAAAAATATAAGTTTTTTATGTTTTTTTTATTCAACCATGTTTATTCTACGCCTGATGAACTTTTCCCCTAATTGAGGCTTACAAGTTACAAATAACGCAAAACGTATAAACCGCCCGCATCAAGTCATCCAAGTATACAAATCGGCAGTCAGATGTTGTGGTTTATTTCAAGGAACAGGGAAAGTCCCATCAATCCCTCTTTTCTCACCAATCCCTCTTTTTTCTCCATTATCTCATATCACCCCTCCGTATCTCACAATCTAATATGATTCTCTGGATTTAAAGTGTTTTTGATTCCATTACAGTGGAAGATTCAAGTGTTCGGAGAATTAGGTATTGAAATTAATGATGACATTAAAATCTCTTCATGCTTCCAATAATTTTCAGGCTACAAAGATGGATTTCAAAATCCCTTGAAGAAGAAAGTGATGAGGTCGACACTCCTGGTGGAGATTGGTTGCGGTAGAAAGTGGGAAATAGTGAATAAACTTATAATCAACCTTCATCTAATGCTTTTGGAATTACGCCGATGATATTGGTAGGGATAATTTTTTGGATCGTTATGGTGTTGCAGAGGTATATGCGAAACGGTGGATTGCCCTTTTACTGCTCCATCACCACAGGTAATTCTGAATCGTCTCTCACTTAACCCTTTAATCTTCCCGTCTTGGCAATACTAAATTAATTTTTCTTCTGTTACGTGATTGACTCCAAATACTGATTGGAGGAAAAACCTAATTAATGGATAATAATTAAGGATTTCAATTACACATTAGAGGCCACGTTCAACACAAATTCCGTATTTAAAAAGAAAAAAAAGATATCCAAACGTCATGCAACAACTCCACCAAAGGAAAATCCAGTTTCCCAGCTGATCACCTCCGCAATATAAACTTATTTATGCATTTGCATCTGATTTCAAAACAAATCCGACTAACCAATCCACCTAGAGTATCGACTTGCAATCTCACGTTCTAGGACACTAATGAATCCATCGCAGGAAGAATCCACCTTGACGGTCAGTGTAATTGTATTATGTTCACTTCTAGGACACTAATTAGCTCATACTGCACTGACACGCCTACCTTTTACAGAAACGCCAACTCAGGCAGCATAGGAGGAGGACCCGTGAAGCACTAGAAAAATTGCAAAAAACATCACAAGTAACAAATTTATTGTTCAGCATATGAGATCATAAATTTGCCGTGAACTGTTGTTTTTCTATCCACTGCGTGGTATGAATTACCTTCAATTCAATTTTACAGAGTAGTACCACAAATATCAAAGTGCAGCGGCCCACCCAATTGGAGGAACCAGGTGTTCAACTAAATATAGAATCGAGCATATCGGTGAGTTAATATGGCGGAGTTAATATGCATTCTTTCTTATTGTTATTTTTCTTCCAGTACAATGATTTCTGGATAATGGAGTGCACTTACATCCCATCCTTTACTCCAGAGACGCCACGCAGCACAACGCAGTAGACGCAACCGTGAGTTAGCAGAAAAAGCCGAAGCAAAAATTCATGTTGCACCAGAGAAACCACAAACATTATGCCAGGTACGAAATTTATTCTTACCCTTAAATTACCTAAAATTAGCTATGATCTGTTGTTTTTCTATCCCACTTAAGACGATGAAATACCTTAAATTCAATTCTGCAGAGTACTGTTGGAACTCACACGTTACAGCAGCCAACACAATTGGTAGGCCCAGATGGGGCGCTAAATATAGAATCAACCATCTCGGTAGGTTGATATGCCTTCTTACGGTTAATTTTATCCCGATACAACGATTTTCGCGCTCATGTGGTGCACTTGCATCCCATCTTTTACACCAGAGACGCCAAGCTGCACAACGCATGAGACGGGACCGTAAATTGGCGGAAAAAGCAGAAGGGGGATTTCAGGTGTAGAATTGTAAATTTTAAAAAATATGTGGTCAACTAAACGCAAATTCTATTTGGGATCGCTTACATTTCTATAATTTTACAGAGACGTAGTCTAAGTCAGACGCTACGCCGACATAGAGAACTGCAAGAGGCAAGTGCCCTTCACCATACTGACATAAACAACCAGGTACTGAACCAATATATTGCATACAACCATGATGTGGGAGATACATCCATATTTGAATAATTTAGCACTTAAATTATTACATTCACACAATACAACCTTATATCCATACATCAACAATGTATACCTTATAATTCTCTTTGACACCAGCAATAATTGCAAAGATATTAGGTGGTGACTGTTAGTTTCTCGATAATTCGTATTTTAATGATTGTCACTGTGGCGTATTTAAAAATAGCTACCTGGAGTAACAACCTAAGGAGAAACTTCAAGGAAGAGAAAAGGCAAGGCCAGAGCGGAGGATAAACAGGTACATAAAACTCTTTCATTTTGAATCAGTGGTATTAAAATTTTATTAGGTTTCCAGTGCCAGTAACTTTGGACAATGAAGTCCCGTGATGTCCAAATCAGACACCTTATCATTAACTTTTTATCTTCTTTTCCAAATGCAGAAAAATACAGAAGGAATTGCGATCTCATTTGAAGGTGATTCGTGTAATGATAGAACAATGGACGAAGAGTTTTATGAAATGTATGTAATTTAAATTTAGATTCCCAAACACCGAAAAATCTACATCCTGAAATACAAAGCTTACCTTTAATCAATAATTTTAAAAACAATTGATGTTGTTCTTTCTCGCAGAGACCATGCTGGTGATGAAGCTGGCTACAACAGCGAAAAAGAATCTGCAACTGATGTTCCCCAAAACAGTTACGCACCCGCAAGCTCAGGTTTGTGTTCCAACGTGCGACATTCTCTCGGAATTATGAATGTAAAATGCAAACACTGTGGATCTTTGCACTTCATGGAAGAGAGGATGGAAAAATCATCCCCAAAGGATCCCCTGTTTGGTTCATGCTGTTTGGAAGGAAAAATAAGACTACCAAACCTTAGAGAACCGCCTCAACCGCTGAAAGATTTATACGAAGGAACCCACAGGCTAGAAAGATTATTCCGGAGATATATACGGAGGTATAATTCATCGAATGCTTTCACGAGTCTAGGGTGCACGCTGAAACCCAGAGAACTGAAGGGAAAAGGACCGCCAACGTTTAGCATTCACGGAGAGCTCCGTCATCGAACCGGCACACTTTTACCTGAAAATAACAATCCCGTGGCATACTCCCAGCTGTACATTTATGATCCATCAGCTGCGTTAACTAAACATAAGCAATACAACCCAATGCTGGACGAAGAGGTTCTCAAGATCATACAACAAGTTTTATTGAAAAACAATGCTTTTGTCAAGAAATATAAGCAAGCATATGAAATTTTGAACGAGGTTTCGCCGACTGAGAAAGATGTCTATGTTTCCCTCCAATACAAGAGCGACAAAGATAAGAGGCGCTATAACCTTCCTACAATAGATGAGGTATCCATTATTCTACCAGGAGATGGCACCATCAAATCAGGAGTACGAGATATTGTGTTGCACCTGAAAGGAAACCACTATCTAGAAAGAATTAATGAATGCCATCCAGCTTATCTGCCGCTGCATTATGTTCTTCTGTTCCCATATGGAGAGTTGGGTTGGGAGCAGGACATGGTTCGTTGGAATGTTGTGCTCAAAAAGGCGACGGAGAAACGACTATCCCAAATGGACTATTATGGGTACAAAATATTTCCAAGGGTGGGAGAATATTCAACGATTCTGAGAGGAGGAATGCTTTTTCAAGAATTTATTGTGGATGCATGGGCGGCCACTGAACAGAACCGGCTTGATTGGATGCAACATGGTCAACCAAAATTGCGGGCTCAAAAATACAATAAAATACGTAAGATCGCCAACATCGATCAAAATGCAGCTGAAACCGGACAACCGTTGATCTTATCGTCCTCATTCACATGCGGCCCTCGATATATGCAGGAGATATACCAGGATTCCATGGCCATCACTCGGTATAACCATCACCCGGATATTTTTCTCACTATGACAGCAAACCCAAATTGGGAAGAGATAAGGGGTACATTGTTCCCCAATCAGCAGCCACACGAACGGCCTGATTTAGTAGCTAGAGTGTTTGAGTTGAAGTGCAAGGCACTCATGAACGAGATACAACAAAACAGAGTATTTGGCACCGTGGTAGCACATGTGTACACAATCGAGTTCCAAAAGATAGGCCTGCCCCATATGCACGTGCAGATTTTATTGGACAAGGCTGAAAAGATCCACACACCGGAACAGGTGGATAATATAATATGCGCAGAATTCACGGATGAGGTGGCGGACCCTCTTCTCTTTGAGACAGTCCAAAAATGTATGGTGCATGGACCATGTGGTTCAAGGAAACCGGATGCATTATGCATGGATGGGGGCAAGTGCACGAAGAAATATCCTAAACAATATTCAGCATCTACTTCAATGCCTGACGATGGGTATCCGATATACAGACGCCGAAATGATGGACGAGTATTTCGCTATCGAAATAACTCATACACAAATATGGATGTGGTTCCGTACAACCCATACCTCACACGCATGTTTAACTTCCATATCAACATAGAGGTGCGCGCCAGTGTACAGGCGGTAAAATATATACACAAACATATTTACAAGGGGCATGACAGGACAACCATGGTTGCTGGTGGCGACAACGAGATCAGATAGTATATCGATGCTAGATACGTCGGACCGCCGGAGGCTTTCTGGCGTCTTTTGGGATATAGATTGCATGAAGAGAACCCAAAGGTGCAACGCCTGTCAGTACACCTACCAGACCAACAAAATGTGGTGTACGATCCAGAAAAACCAGCGTCGGATATACAATTCAAAGCGGAAAATACCACGACGACATTGATGGGTTACTTTGAATACTACACATTACATCCTGACGCACCGGCATATACTTACATGGAATTCCCAGAGAACTGTGTATGGAGCAAGACGATGTTGATGTGGTCGCCTCGAAAACAAGGATTTTCTATTGGTAGGCTATATTTCGTCCCGCCTAATGCAGGTGAACTTTTTTACCTCAGATTATTGCTTACCATAGTTAAGGGAGCAAAATCATTTGAAGACTTGAGAACAACAAGGAAAGAGGGAGTTCCGAACCATCACCTGACATTCAAATCGGCGTGTATAGAACTGGGTTTGTTAGAGGATGATGGAGAATGGGAAAAATGCTTGAAAGAAGCTTCAGTAATCAAAACAGGTCATCAACTGCGGCAGCTATTTGGAATTATACTGGTACATTGCTCACCAACACGACCTGAAGTTTTATGGAAGACATTCGGGAGGTACATCTGTGATGACCTACCTTATAGGATACAAAAACTTTATGGGATAAAAAATCTGACGGAGGAACAGGTTTTAGATTACGATCTCCATCTATTAGAGAAGATACTAAGGGAAGGAGGAAAGGAATTTAAAGACTTCGATACAATGCCGAAACCTACTGGAGAGTGGTGCCAAGTTATCGGCAATCGATTGATATGGGAGAACCGCCAAATGCAATTTGACATCAGTGAAACGACCATGTCTTCAAATATTGAGAAATTAAACGCCGAACAAAAAAGGGCATTCCAACTAATAACTGATTCGGTGGAAACAAATGCTGGGAAAACTTTCTTTCTAAATGGAAGTGCAGGGACGGGCAAAACATTTGTATACAACACTGTTGCGGCAAATTGTAGACTGAAAGGTAACATAGTTCTGACTGTGGAATCTTGCGGTGTAGCAGCGCTGCTCCTAAGTGGCGGGCGTACTGCTCATTCAACTTTCAAGATACCCTTGAATCCGGCGGAGGATTCGAAATGCAATGTCCCTTATGAATCAATGGAGGGGGAACTTTTCCGAAACACAAAATTGATTATATGGGATGAGGTGGCCATGCATCATAAGTTTTGCATTGAGGCTGTGGACAAAACTCTGAGAGACGTGAGAAGAAACATCAAACCATTTGGAGGAATTACTATAGTGCTTGGTGGAGATTTTAAACAAACATTACCGGTGGTCCCAAGGGGTATCCGAGAAGAGATAGTTGCTGCATCAGTGCGAAGCTATTATCTGTGGGAAGGAGTAAATGTGCTGAAACTTATACACAATATGAGATTTGAAAGCGGGGATGCAGAGAACAGGGAGTTTGCTGATTACTTGATAAAGGTATGCGTAATCCAGTTTCAGCATTTCTTTGTTAGCCTAAATTACAGGGATACCTATAGTTCAGTTATTATTATTTGGTGTATGTGCAATTTAAGGATATTCAACTCTGTTTAATGTGGATCACCTGAAAAAACTGTATATTACGATAGCCATGTCACATAAAACAGCAGGGTGAAAAATTAAACGTGTATGTATGTGTTGCCTATTTTTGATGAATGGTACTGAAATTGCTGTGAGGACAGTAGTGTTTGCAACAAACAAGTATATAGGTGTATATAACATTTCACAAAACATTAGTGTTTGCCTGTTTTTATTATTTTACTCCATATCTGCTTTCAGAACTGTGTTTGCTCACCCATCGACGTTGTATCTTTACTTAAAACTTTTCACTCAAAACCTCAATTAAAAGTTGGATCTGGATGTTATCGCTATCAATTTGCGGTACATAAAAGGTATCAGCATTCCACGCATTAAAGGTATTTTAATAACATGAGTGCGGAACATTAAACGTAAGGTCAACGTGTTTGCAGGTGGGAGAGGACCCAGCACCGAAAATTCGTCTACCGCCTTTAATGAAGAGGTGTGAAAATCTCAAAGATCTTATATCGACCGTATATCCGGGAATTGAGGAAATGGGCATCCCCACAACAAGCTATATGACCGAGAGAACGATTTTGTGTCCCAGGAACGATGATGTGACGGTAATCAACCAATTGATACTGCAAAATTATCGGGGAAGATACCACTCATACCTTGCCGCAGAAAAGCCGGATGAGAATTTGGGAAAGGGAGCATCGGCATTCAATGAAGATAATCCCGCGAATTGGACAAATGAAAGACTGAACCAGCAGAACCCACCTAGATTTCCACCGTTCAAGTTGGACCTGAAAGTTGGGTGCCCGGTTATGCTGCTTCACAACATTGCGCCCACCAATAGAATGTGTAATGGAACCAGAATGAGGGTGGAAATATGCATGGATCATGTGATTATGGCGACAATATTGACAGGAGATAAAGCTGGAGAAGTGGTTTTCATTCCCCGTATTTCAATCACACCGTCTTCTTTAGATGTCGCAGTACAGATGACAAGGCGACAGTTTCCCATAAGGTTGGCTTATGCAATGACGATTAACAAATCACAGGTTCAATCTGTATAGTACGTTGGGATCAATTTAAGAATCCCAGTTTTCAGCCATGGCCAGCTATACGTGGCACTCTTGAGATGCACTAATGCAAGAAGAATTTCCCTATTACTGCCAGCAAACAAAACGGGGGAGGGAACATATAATGTGGTCTACCCAGAAGTTCTCACATAATGTACTATTCCATATTATAGAAGGATGTGGTTAATCGCAAATGATTTCAGATAATGTGATTTTGGGTTTGGTCTGTTTTCTAAATTATAATGATTTTCACTTGCTATTCATATACGTATGCTTTAAATGTTTTACCATGTCCATTGTTGTTACTAAAAATTGCAGCAGCGGAATAAAGCCAGGTGCGGATACTAGACGGTATCTCATTATCTGTTCTGGGATTTTGTAAGAAATAAGTTGTAATGTGTGTAGTTGCAGATTATCTCACAATTACACCCTCATTAGAATCCATTAAAATGATTCCTAAACCTAATTAATTTGATATGAAACTAAGAATTAAGGTACTAAAATTATAAAGAGACACAAAGATTTTTACGTGGTTAGATCAATGTGATCTACATCCACGGTGCTTCACTAGTGATTGTATGTGATTACATGATTTTACAATTGAGACTCCATTAATGAATATTTGGAGCTCTAGAATTTTGGGGAAGAAGATGATAAAGAAAATAAATCCCTCTCTAAAATTTTCTCTCTCCTCCTAAAATTATCCTCTCACCAAAATATGTCTCTCCCCCTTTCCTCTCATGCCTAAATGGCTATTTATATGATCTTACAAAATATGACGGTTGTGTTGTCCCGCCATTTTGGATTTTAGAATTATCTTGCGAAGATTCGTAACTTCACTTCACGAACTTCTTTTGCTTTCCTCGTGATTTCTTTTGCTCGCAAAATGTTCTTTGCTCGCAAGATATCTTTTCTCTCCACAATTTCGTAAGTTATCATTTGCTGTGATATTCCGCTCCTACATCTTGCCTCTTTTTTATTGAATATTGCTTGAAGAGCGATCTTTAAGAAAAAATCCATTATTGTAGTAGTCTTTGATCTTTGTTGATGAAGGAACGAGCAAAAGAATACTAGTCTTGAAAAGTATATACTTGCCTCTATTCTTTTGCGAAGTTCTGAAGCTTTAAGAAGTAATTAGAAGTATCATCTTGCGAAGTATGAAGTATGCGAAGTATCTTGAAGAAGTATGAAGTATAAGAAATATAAAATATCCTTGAAGAAGTATAAGAAGTACTCAATCCTCGAAATATATAAGAAGTATGAAGTATGCGAAGTATCCTTAAGAAGTATAAGAAGTATTTAATCCTCGAATTATATATGAAGTATAAAATATCCTTGATGAGAGTGATAAATATTGCCTCTGTTCATGTGAAATTATTATTCCACTTTTGGTGAGGATTCTTCTTTGAGAAGATAAAGAACATCAAATATTTTCTTGGGTATCCATAGTTGCCTCTGTTCTTTATCTATGAAGGAGAATCCTTGAGAAAATGTTGAATAATTAAATTGCATCTCTATTCTTATCTTGCCTTTGCCTCAAGTGGTAACCCTGCTAACTTCTGAATTTTTCTGCAAATTTCTGAATTTTTCTGTGATTTTTTGGGATTTTCTGCGAATTTCTGAACTTCTGAATAGTGCTGCGAACTTACTGTTGCGAATGTACTATTGCGAATATAGTGTTACGAACATAGTGTTGCGAATATAATGTTGCGAATATAGTGTTACGAACTTTGAATAGTCCTGCGAATTATGAATTTTTCTGCGAAGTTTCGTGGTATTTTCCTGTAAAATTTTGTACAATACTTGTGCGAATATAATACTTATGTAATGATTATGTTATGAAATGCGTATGCGATTCTTATGCCATGAAATGTTTATGCAATGCATTTATGATGCAAATATGATGCTTGAATGATGCGAGTATGATGCTTGTATGATGCAAATATGATGCTTGTATGATGCAAGTATGATGCTTGTATGATGTGAATACTTATCTATTATAATGCATAGCTAATGTTTGTGTTATTTAGCTCATTTTGCTGCGGTAAAATTGATATGTCTTTGAATTTCATCTATTCATATAATTATCTTCGTAAGTTTATTTGTGTATTTTCTTATAAATTCGTCTTTGATCGCGAATGAAATCGCCTCTTTTGCTATGACTTCATGATATATATTCTTGTAAAAATTCTTCAATGATATTGATGGAATTGTCTTCTTTGATATATACTGTCTTCAAAATTCTTCAATGATCTTGATGGAATTGTCTTCTTTGATATATATTCTCTTAAAAATTCGTCAATGATCTTGACGAAGTTGTCTTCTTTTCAAAACTTCATGATGTATATTCTTGTATAATTTCTTCAATGATTGTATGAATTTCATTAGTTGCTGTGGTCTTATCATGCCTTCCTAAGTAAAGGTCTTATTTTGCCACCTCTTTTGTAGTAAACTTTTGTATTTGCGATAATATGACAAGTCTGAACATTCTTGCGAACATACAACCTCGTGACATTATCGTCTTGCGATGAAATCGCAGGACGTTCTTACACTTTCATGCAAAAACCCATTGATCTCATCTTAACTTTTTTGAATAGTATTTTAGCCTCTTCAGGAATTGTTGCGACAATATGACAGGCCTAAATATTCTTGCGAACATAAAGCCCCATGACATTGCCGTCTTGCGATGAAATCGCAGGACGTCTCTACACTTTCATGTAGTGACCCATTGATCTCATCTTAACTTCTTTATTATGTTCTGCGAGTTCTTTATTCTTTTCTTTCTTTCTTTCTTTTTTTTTTTTTTTTTTTTTTTTTAAGAAGGCTCGCAGAACTTCATTTGTTGCACAAATATGACAAGCCTTTATGTTTTTGCAAACAAGAAGCCTCGTGACATTTGCGTCTGATAGCACGTATCAGCTCCCTAATGGAGGGTGCTTCCCTTTATCTTCCCCCTGATTGCCCCTTCAAGGAAGCGTACATCGACCATACAAGGTTAGCTCTTCCCATCCGGTTCTGCCAACAACCAGCTTTTGATCGCAACCTCTTATCCTTTTTGCCTATAGGGCTTATAGTTACGAGGTTGCACCCTATGGTCTATCTTTGGGCCAAGTGCATCATTTGCCAAGACTTGTCAAAAATGGCAGATGTGGTTCAACCTCACCCGGCACTCTTGACTCAACCGTGTACCTCGGCGCCTTGATCGTTTTCTGCACTTCTTAGAAAAGACAGTATGCCTTAGTCGCCCAACCTAAATACTCTTACACCGCATTTTATATTGCGTAATGTCGCTAGATTAGGTGAGAATCCAAGGTGTCTAACCCGGATAGGTACCCCATTATTGGGTTGTACCCCAAAATTTTTACCATGTACTAAGGGTCCTTGGTGGTGTTCCGGTTACCCTTAGCCACGTTTATAGGTACCCCCTTAAATGACGTACTTTAGGACTTTGCCTCTTACGAAATATAGCTTCGCGAACTAGGGTGTACGCCACAAAGGTTTGCCTGTATAAAATTTTCTGTGGCTCTCTTTCTTTTTTGGAGGTTGATCACAGATTGCGGTCTTTTATTCGCAAGTTAATCGTAAATGGCGGTATTTTTTCGCCCTTTTTTTTTAAAAGTTCATCGTAAATTTTTCATGTACATAAAATGTTGAATGTTTTCATGAAATGTTTAGTATAAGAAGTATGAAAAGTATGCACATCACATCTTTAAATCAAAATTATTCTATAGAAATATAAGAATTTAATTTTCTCTGTTTTTTGTAATTTTGAAGTCTTTGAAAATTTTTGAGATCTTTAAATTTTTGCGATAAACTCATTTTTGAATCTCGCGATTATATTGCTTTTCACCAATCTAAAAAATCTTTGAAATATTTTGAAATCTTAGAAATTGTAGAAATTTTGCGATTATATCGTTTTTAGTAAATAAAATCAAAAATCTTTTATCTTCCGTAAATGAAGTATTCAAGGAAATGGTACTTACCTTTTTTGGCTTGTTGTTTTTTCTTGCGAAGTAAATTGCTTGCTTGCAAAATGAGAAAGAATGAGAAATAAATTTTTGACCCGCCATGAAACTCATACTTCTGGTGAATTGCTGGCTGTTCACGAAGTTGTTTTCTTCTTCCTGAAGTAGGTTATGCTGATGCAAGTCTTGGAAAATATATACGAAGCAAACATTCACGAAGTTAAATAGTTGCAAACTTAAATGAATATTCGTGAAGTAAAAGTTTGCGAAGTAAAGATTCACGAAATTAAAATTTCCACGAACAAAGAAAATGAATATTCGGTACTTAATGTAAATTTTCATAAAGTAAATGTTTGCGAACTTCCCTTTTTACGAAATGGATTCTGGTTACTGCCCTAGGGAAGTAATATATATCCATTAGCTGCCAATTCCTGGAAAGTTGATCTGGCTACGATCTTCCCTTTTTTACGAAGGAGTGCTGCCTTGTCATTTTGTTGATGTGCAATTTTCGTTCATCTTCGTCGGTGAGTATTTGGCTGATGGACTTTCGCCGGACTTCGTCACTGGTTTTGTACTCAGATTTTCACGAACTGTTTGGTTTTCTTCGCAAATTGGTTTTCCTTTTAAGTTAACAATGTTGTTCAAGATGGGTTTCATCGCTGCCTCTTCTCTTGTTGCCCGTTGACGGTGCTACGTTATCTCTTCTTTGTAGATCTATTATTCCGCGTGGTGTTTTCTTATTACTCTTCAACAAACTAATTTCTCCTTCATTTTTCCATTTAATTTTTTACCCTGATTTCCTTTCTTCACCAGCAGTATACTCCACTGTTAATTTCTGGACTTTGTTCATCAAGAACTCAATGATGCCGTAAGTCTTTCCATGTTGGTAAATTGAGTTATTTCTGCTGTAATGATGATTCGTTCACCTTCACTAATGAATATTATATGATAATTCATGACCTTCATCAACATTCAAAAACAGATAGTTCCAAAATAACCTCCCTAAGCTGCGAACGTTCGTAAACAGAAAACACCACGAAAATACCACGAACTGAACAGATACCACGAAAACACCACGAACTAAGATGTTGTTGCGAATAATGTGTTTGCAAATAATGTGCTTAGTTCAGAAAACACCACGAACTTAAGTATATATCAATGTACTTTAATCCAAGTGAAGATGCGAACGTTCGTAAATTAAATATTTGCAAAGTGTAAAATCACGAACTAAGCTGTTGTTGCGTCATTTAGTAAACCTGCGAAGTGGGCTGAGATTTGGACTACTCACTATTCGTTCTTTTGCTATAGTTGATATTGGTAGTGAGAATTAAGCTTGCCAATTCAAGAGAATCAAGCTGCTTCTACCATCACCGATGGAGCTCGATAGTGAATCTGTGAACTTGATGAGACGTTTTTGATCGATAGTGAATCTCTAATGGGCCCAGACCATCCCAATTTAATCACCAACCCTCGTTTTCGAATCGAACAATAGGACCAACTCCTTCACTTCTATTCACCACGGTCATAACACCACTAACTCCAGTTTCTACTTTCTGTCCGTGTAAAACACTTCCCTGTTCGTACGAATAATAAGCTCATTCCCTTATTGTCATCCAAGCTCTTTCCTCCGCCGTTCAGTCAAGCCATCACTGCCATCGTCATCCAACACCGTTCTTCTCAGCTTCCCAACTCCGTACATACTCAGTTCAACCAACACAACTGCACTGATTTCATGTTCCTTTGCCCTCGTTTCATACACATCACTTTGCCTTCGCTTCACACACACATCTCAGCACTTTTAAATATATCTTCTATCATTCAAGACCTTCACTTGTTCTTCGCAGGTTGTATCGTTTTAACTGGTTGTCTTCTTTGGTGAGCTACCCCTTTGATTTGTGAGTTGGTTGGCTTTACCGGTTTTATGCTCGCAAAGTTGGCCGTTTTTGCTCGAAAGTTGGTTTCTTCTTCTGAGTTTTTATTCGCATAGATGGCAAAATTGAAGTAGTCCTCATTCCGTCTTCTGCCATTATTCATTGCCTTTGAAGTAGGCAACTTTGTCTTTGTCTTTGCTTATGACTTTGCTGGCCTGTAGGATTTTCTTCGCAAGCGTGAAGTAAGTCCTCCCTTTGTTGAACGGCTGTGTCTTTGACATTAATTTGCTCCGTGCGTTTTTGAAGTTACATTTCCTTTTTACCTTGGTTATTCCTGCGAAGTTTACATAGATAATTCTCAACGTCTGTATTCTGTTTTTGGGAGATCTCTAATCATGCATCGCTGTGAACAACAAATCAATTCAATGAGAAATTTAGAGAAATTTTTACGAAATCTCTAATTAATTCATGAATCTAATTAATTTTTGCAAGCAACAAATCTTGTTTCGTGGAAAATGAAATTATTTCGAAATTTCGCCTAGTTTTGTTTAGAGGATACTTCGCATCAATCACATTAGTTCGCAACATCAATTAGTTAAATCCACGCCTCATCTAGTTTAAATCAACGAAGAAAAATGTAAGAAATCACTTCGCATAACTTCATTAATATGGAAAAATTTGGTTAAAATTTTTTGGTTTAAACCATTAGATCTTAAGATATGAAGACTAAAATCATATAATAGGAATAAAATTCACATTTTTCTTTTATAAATCTATAATTCTGAAAGAAAATAGTAATCAGAAAAGGAATGAGTTAAGAAAGAGGATTTGTCTTTTGTTGATGTTGATTCACTCCCTGAAAGTGTATCTTCTTCCATGGAATTTCCATTTTTGTCTTCAAAATTCATAAATCCGGTACAATTCATCACCAACAGTAACCAATTTTTCTAACTTTCTTAAACCAACAAGGATGTTCCCTGTTTCTAGCGCTAATTATGTAGTTGCAGATTATCTCAAAACTACACCCTCATTAGAATCCATTAAAATGATTCCTAAACCTAATTAATTTGATATGAAACTAAGAATTAAGGTACTAAAATTATAAAGAGACAAAGATTTTTACGTGGTTCGATCAATGCGATCTACATCCACGGTGCTTCACTAGTGATTGTATGTGATTACATGATTTTACAATTGAGACTCCATTAATGAATATTTGGAGCTCTAGAATTTTGGGGAAGAAGATAATAAAGAAAATAAATCCCTCTCTAAAATTTTCTCTCTCCTCCTAAAATTATCCTCTCACTCAAAATATGTCTTTCCCCCTTTCCTCTCATGCCTAAATGGCTATTTATATGATCTTACAAAATATGACGGTTGTGTTGTCCCGCCATTTTGGATTTTAGAATTATCTTGCGAAGATTCGTAACTTCACTTCACGAACTTCTTTTGCTTTCCTCGTGATTTCTTTTGCTCGCAAAATGTTCTTTGCTCGCAAGATATCTTTTCTCTCCACAATTTCGTAAGTTATCATTTGCTGTGATATTCCGCTCCTACAATGTGCCCAGAGATGGACGGCACCTATTTGAATGTAAATGTGACATGTTTTGGGTAATTACCCAGTAATGAGAACACACCAACTGCTATGGACGCCATACTGGGGAAACGACATAGTATTCCTTTATTTGGATTAGTCGCTAATGGAAACAGGTCATCTCATACACCAGTTAAGTAGCTTTGATGTTCTTTTTCGTTACTACTGGCTAATTGATTTGATGAAGTTCCAATTCAAAGAGTGGTGGGAGAGAAAGTAAGGGTATTGGTACATTTGTTGGAGATGATACTTAATTTAGGTCGGAAGGAAGTATAGGGATTTTTCAATTGGTTTCGTTTAGTGGTACTGCTTTTTGGTAAGTCATTTGCATTAATTAACTATTTTGTTGCTAGGTGTAGCACGCTGCAATAGCAGAAAGGTAACTATATTGTTTCTGCTTTCAGGTGGTCATGTGTTGCACGTGTCATTTTATTTGGATGAACACGTGTAGAAAGTGTGTAGTAAATGAACACGTGTATTCCCATGCAACAGTACATTGTTTGCTCCGCCCCAGAAATACAAAGCCAACAAAAAAAGCAACAATAGCATTGTTAAACGAATAAAAAAATTCCGCTACGATCTCTCCTTTTCTCAACAATAAATTTTAGGAGTACTGCAACTGGGTTTCCGGGAAGGAAACACTAACCGGGGTTATTTGAACCTAGGTACACAAATCATTTAGCGGGTAAGAATTATAAATAACTAAATTGATTGTTAATGGTAATTGTTCATAACGTGTTGTCAGTTTAACTTTTAATGTGTGTTGTATGTACTATGTCCATCGGGTGTATAAATTAAATTGATAGATAAATGGGTTTCTTTGGGCGAATAGAAAGACCTTACAATTTGGCAGGTGTTGTTATTCAGTTTGGTATGTTCCAGACTGATATTTTAGGATATGTGGCAAATGTATCTCATAAATCAGCCAGATGTTGAGCATAATGCTTTGAGGATAGACTTAATGTGGTCTGAATATTTATGTGTTTAGCAGTTCATATCCCTTATCATTGTCATGTTCTGAATACTTCCAAATGCTTGATAGGATACAATGACGATGTAAACTTCGGGAAAAGAAAAACGCAGCGCAAACAGTGGCAGCAGCTGTGACACTATCCATTATTATGGAGAAATGCCAACGATCGAGAAACCAATCACTGTCGCATCTCGACACAGACCGCCTCCTGGTACCGTCATAATAAAACTACCGACCTTCAGGAGCCGAACTAGAGAGGATGACAGCGCAGAGGAAGTTGACAGCGAAAACATTCAGCAAACACAATGTGAAAAAACGGATACCCGTCCGGTTTCTAAGCCATCATTTCGAACTAAAAAGGCAACAGTGAACAGTCAGACACTTACTCGACGACCTCCTGCCAATCAAAAAGATCCGGTAGCATAAAGAACACGAAAAGGAAGAATCCAAAGAGGTCCCGTATCATATAGAACCCGAAGCATGTATAAGATCAAGTAATTGGGTTAATGCAATCACTTTTTTTGGAACAAAAATGAATGGTACTTTTGAACTTTATGCTGATAATAAGATCACTTTTTTTGGATAGATTTTGTGCGTATGAATTAATGTTATTGATAGTAACAATTGAATCATCAGTTCGTAGAGATTATGCATGCATAAGTCAAAGATTTGTTGGAAATAAGTTACAATTTCGTATGCAACTGAGAAATAATACTTTGATTACACTGATAATAGTAACAAACAACTCAAGAAACATGAGAAAAATACTTAACACTCACTGATGTGTTATTGTTATACCGGAGATGCACTGATGATAGTATTTAAAACTTAGTAGAGGCACGTATGAGATACGTTGAGCTAAAGGTAATATTGCCTGCTACTCCTCCGAGATGCTATAACAATTAACAAATTACCTCCAGGATACAACTATCGTTAGTTCTCCTCTATGTGTAGCATACACAGAGAGAGAACCCTTAGAACTTGGCAGCAAATAATGAAAACAAAAACATAAATCGAAACTACAACCAGTTCAGGAGAAATGTAAAAAGTAATTTATGTTTCTGTAAACTAACTATGTTTTTGTAAACAGAGAAGTAGTATTACAAAATTATGTTTCAGTAAACTACAACTCGTTTTTTATGTTTCTGTAAACTAAGAACTCTATTTAATGTTTCTGTAAACTTAAATAAAATTTCTGAAAGAATAAAAGAAGAAGAAGAATTTCGAGAGAAGAGTTGGAAAGGTATGGTTTCAAATGAAATTCTTCTCTCGTATTTATAGCAAAAAAACATTTCAACGTTCGACCAAGAATCCAATGTGCGACAGACTGTCCGTGATTCACGCTTCAGCTTTTGTCGGACGAGTAAAAGCATCCGTTAAAAATACAGTAAAATGTTTTGTCGGAATTCAATTTTTTTTTCGAGATTCTTCTCGAGGTGCACAGGTGTTACAACGACATTTTTTCAAAGATGCTTCACGAGGTTTTTTTTTTTGCACACGGGTCGGACACCCAAAACCGAGAAGGCAAAGAATAAAATTCTTTATATGTGTGGGAGAAACGTGTGGAAAAATTCAGTAAAAAGATAGGGTCGGATAAACCCACACCCACACCCACACCCACACCCTCTCCCTCGCCCACGCCCACGCCCACGCCCACGCCCACGCCGAGCCGAGCCGAGCGAGCGTGCGTGCTTCTGTGCGAAGCACCGCGCGAACGGGAAAGGCAATAATAAATGCAATAAGGTTTAGGCAACCTTGCCATAGTCTAGGGCT
Organism: Papaver bracteatum; assembly: GCA_023529315.1. NCBI lineage: Eukaryota > Viridiplantae > Streptophyta > Magnoliopsida > Ranunculales > Papaveraceae > Papaver > Papaver bracteatum. Next base: position 311,365 of record JAJJWX010000963.1, read on the forward strand.
TTCCCCATACACAAAGGTCTAAAGACCCAAAGGGCCATACCCTTAAGGCTAAACCAATGCTATTTAAGTCTAAAACTCTAAGTGTTTTAGTCTATATGGGACTAATGTTTTATTCATTCACATGAAAAAACATCTAGGGAGTAATAGGTCTTGGGATCAAAACATGGTCCATGCATTTTTTGATTAAAACAAAACATTGTTTTTTCTAACAATCCCCCACATGAATAATAAAACATTTCGATAAAACACGAGAAAACATAAGGCAACAATATAGGCTAAGGTGTCCCAAGGATTGAACCTTAACTTAGTGAGAGGTTACTGAATCGCTTGTTGATACGGTGAACGCAATGTCTTGAACCGCCAACAATGAATGCAATTCAGAAATAACAGCCACACTTGATGCCTCAACCAAGAAAACAGTGCCAAGCTCTTGCGGTTGTGCCCATTTTGGCCGTGGGCTAAAATCCCGGACTTAATGAATGTCTCTAGAGAATCAGCTCAAATTCTCATAGGAAGCGGCCCCACTTCCAACATCCACAAAGGTGAGTCCATAAAGAGTGTCCTGCCACACCCCGCTTTAATCAAAGCCATGGTACCCATTAAGATCGCAAAAGATCATCCTTAATTCTGCAGGTAGCACTATCGCAGAGTTACACCATAGGGAGGGACAAAGATAGTGCTTTACCCAATATCACCATAAATTAGTTGTCTCATTGAACCTTGATTTTGGAAATCCAATCACAAGGTTGAGTATCCTTCATGGTGATTTATTCAATGAGCTTAAGTCCCATCCCCTCGATGTAAATTTAACTTCCTCTCTGGTTAAGCCTTTCGTCAAAGGATCTGCAAGATTATCTTTGGATTTTACAAAGTCTATCGAGATAATACCAAAGAGAGAGTAGTTGTTTCACCGTCTTGTGTCTTCTTCGTATATGTATAGACTTCCCGTTGTATACATTGTTCTTTGCGCAACCAAGAGCGACTTTATTGTCACAAGTGGATTGCGATTGAAGACACAAAGCTTGGGCCAGTAGTGGAATTCTCTCCCGGAAACATCGTATCCATTCAGCTTCCTCTCCAGCTTTTTCCAAGGCTATAAATTCAGACTCCATAGTGGATTTAGCTATACATGTCTGTTTGGTGGACTTCCATGAGACAGACGCACCTCCAAGTAAGAAGATGTACCCACTAGTAGACTTGCACTCTATCGAGTCGATATCCAGTTGGCATCACAATATCCTTCCAGACAGCAGGATACTTCCCAAAACTTAAGCAATAGTTTGAGGTCCCTCTCAGGTAACGTAAAACTCTAAAGAGAGCATACCAGGTGATCCCGCCTGGGTTGCAAGTATACTGCTTAATCTACTCACAGAGTAAGCAATATCGGTCTTGTACAGTTCATCAAATACATAAGACTACCAATAATGCGAGAATACTCAAGTTGATCAATACCCTTACCCTTGTTCTTTTTCAGTTTACAAGTGGGATCAAAAGGAGTAGATGCAGGTTTAGCATTTTCATAATTAAATCTCTTTAATACGGTTTTCAAAGATAATGAGATTGACTAAGACTATATCCATCGACGTCTTTCGATTTTCATCCCTAAGATTACATCAGTAGGGCCTAAGTCTTTCATGTCAAAATTATCTCTAAGCATGCTTTTAATGTTATTAATAATATCAAGGTTACTGTCTAATATGAGCATATCATCAACATATAGGCACACAATAACATGAGAATCATCCACAGATTTAATGTAAACACATTTATCAGATTCATTAACCTTGAAACCATTAGTTATCATAACATGATCAAATTTTTCATGCCATTGTTTAGGTGCTTGTTTTAAACCGTAAAGAGATTTGTTCAACTTGCATACTTTGTTTTCACAACCTTTTACAATAAAGCCTTCAGGTTGATCCATATAAATTTCTTCATTCAATTCACCATATAAAAATGCAGTTTTAACATCCATCTGATGTATATGCAAATCATAAATTGAAGCTATAGCAATCAACATCCTAATCGAGGTGATTCTAGAGACTGGTGAATAAGTATCGAAGAAATCTAATCCTTCCTGTTGTTTATAGCCTTTAGCTACCAACCTAGCTTTATATTTATCTATAGTTCCATCTGTTCTAAGTTTCCTTTTGAACACCCATTTACAACCTATGGATTTACTACCAGGAGGTAAATCTACAAGCTCCCAAGTTTCATTTTGCTTAATGGACTCCCATTCATTTAATGAAGCTTCTTCCCGTAAGGGAGCTTCGGAGAAGTCATAGCTTCTTTGTAGGTTTGGGGTTCAGACTCTACCGTTAGAGTCAAAAAATCTGGGCCAAAACTTGTTTCAGTTCTTACCCTTTTACTTCTTCTCAGTTCAGTCTCATACTCCAAAGTTGGAGTTTGACTAATCGATGGAACATCCGGGAGGTCATCATGGACCCTTTTTCGAGGTCCAGACCTTAAAGGAAAAATGTGTTCATAAAACACAAGCATCTCTAGATTCCAATATGGTGTTCTGACCAATGTTATTATGGTCAGGACCGATGACCAAGAACCTGTATGCAATTGTATGCTCGTGGATACCCTAAGAAAAAACACGGTCAATTGTTTTAGGACCTAATTTAGTTTTCTTGGGATGAGGAATGGCCACCTTGGCCAAACACCCCCACACTTTAAAGTATGCATAGGAAGGTTGTTTACCATTCCACAATTCATAAGGAGTTTTATCAGATTTTTTAAATGGAACTCGGTTCAAAATATAGCAAGCGAAAGGATAGCTTCCCCCACAAGTTCGAAGATAACCCCGAACTTGTCAACATAGCATTTACCATATCTATGAGTGTTCTATTTTTTTCTTTCAGCTACACCATTCGATTCTCGTGAATATGGTGCAGTTGTTTCATGAATGATTCCATTATGTTTACAAAACTCACCTATGGGTATCACATACTCACCGCCACGATCTGACCTAAGAGTTTTAATTTTAACTCCTTTTTGGGTTTCTACTTCAATTTTATAAAATTTGAAGGCCTCTAAGGCTTCATCTTTACTTCTAAGAAGATGACCTGACAATAGCGTGAGTAATCATCTATAAAAGTGATGTACCATTTTTTACCACTTCTTGTTGGTGTTGATTTCAAATCTCCTAAATCCGAGTGTATTAGTTCCAAAGGAACTGTTTTATGTTCAATCCTTTTTATTAAACGGTTTTCTTGTATATTTAGATTCAACACAGATTTCACATCTTTGATTTTTATCAAAGTTTATTTTTGGTATGCAACCTAAATTAGCAAGTCTTTCTAGAGATTTTAGATTAACATGCCCAAGTCTATCATGCCAAACATGTGAAGAGTCACAAACATAAGCAGAAGAAGATGCATTAACATTCAATTTCAAATCAGATACACTAAGCTTAATCATGTTATCGGTAACATAACCTTTTCCTACGAATTCACCATGCTTAGAAAGGACAACAAGTATTAGATTCAAGCAACAATCTTAAATCCTTTTCCTAGTAAGATGGTTTTCGAGATAAGGTTTTTGCATATGTCCTGGGACATAAAATACGTCATTCAATGCGAGAGTTTTTCTGAAGTTAACTTCAGTTCGACCTTGCCTTTCCCCTCCACTTTCGCGGTGGTAGAGTTTCCCATGAACAATTTCTCATCATCTCCTACTATGGCATAAGAGGAGAAAGCATTTCGAATTCTACAGACATGCTTGGTGGCTCGAGAATCAAGCCACCAGTCTCTCACATTAGTCACACTAGAGACAAGGTCGACTTCAGACACCATGCCAGTAAAGTATCCAGGATCATCTACTAGGTTTGCCTTATTTTTCTGTTTTGGATCATATTTGATCCTTTTAGGGGCCTTACAGTCTTTAGCCATATGTCCAGGTTTTCCACAGTTAAAACAATCGCCTTTGATGGTGTGCTTAGTGACACCACCCTTAGGCTTAAAATTGTTACCTCTGGGTTTTCGACGTCTGTTACGTCTATTACCAATTTTCTTTGGATTCTCCAGGAGTTTTCTTTGAAGCAGCTTTATCATCCAAAACATGAGCTTTGTAGGTCATGTTTTTGCTCAGCAACATGCTCTTGTCCTTGTTGCACATAAGCTCCTCAACCTGGATCTTTTTGCCAAGCTCCACCATGGTGATTTCACGAGTCTTGTGTCGCAGCCTCCTCTTGTATTCGCTCCATGAGGGTGGAAGCTTTTCAATCACAGCCGATACTTGTAGAGCTTCATCAAAAGTCATGCCTTCAGCAAGAATCTCGCTGATGAGGAGTTGAAGTTCAACGAACTGTTCTACCACAGGCTTTTCGTCAGTCATCTTGTATTCTAAGAACTTAGCCATCAAGAATTTCTTACTTCCAGCAGCTTCAACATGATATTTTTCTTCTAGAGCTTCCCATAAATCAAAAGCATTAAAATCTTCTTTTGCATTATAGAAGTCATACAAGGAATCATCAAGACAATTAAGAATATGATTCTTGCACAAATAATTCTTCCTATTCCACCTGTCCAATTTATCTTCATTACCACGGCGATGAAGTTTTCTCGATGGTTTTTCTAAAGCATATCCATCTAACCTTTGGTCATTTAGGAAGAATAGCATTTTAGACTGCCATCTCTTAAAGTCCTTACCACTGAACTTTGGTGGTTTTTCTACGGTATTTTTTCCCATGTTCTTACAGCAATTACAATATCACAATATTACAATATTACAATCAGGCAAGGTATTACCTTTAGAATGTTGGAAATAAGTTACAATTTCGTATGCAACTGAGAAATAATACTTTGATTACACTGATAATAGTAACAAACAACTCAAGAAACATGAGAAAAATACTTAACACTCACTGATGTGTTATTGTTATATCGGAGATGCACTTATGATAGTATTTAAAACTTAGTAGAGGCACGTATGAGATACGCTGAGCTAAAGGTAATATTGCCTGCTACTCCTCTGAGATGCTATAACAATTAACAAATTACCTCCAGGATACAACTACTGTTAGTTCTCCTCTATGTGTAGCATACACAGAGAGAACCCTTAGAACTTGGCAGCAAATAATGAAAACAAAAACATAAATCGAAACTACAACCAGTTTCAGAGAAATGTAAAAAGTAATTTATGTTTCTGTAAACTAACTATGTTTTTGTAAACAGAGAAGTAGTATTACAAAATTATGTTTCTGTAAACTACAACTCGTTTTTTATGTTTCTGTAAACTAAGAACTCTATTTAATGTTTCTGTAAACTTAAATAAAATTTCTGAAAGAATAAAAGAAGAAGAAGAATTTCAGAGAGAAGAGTTAAAGGCCGAGAAAGGTATGGTTTCAAATGAAATTCTTCTCTCGTATTTATAGCAAAAAACATTTCAACGTTCGACCAAGAATCCAATGTGCGACAGACTGTCCGTGATTCACGCTTCAGCTTTTGTCGGACGAGTAAAAGCATCCGTTAAAAATACAGTAAAATGTTTTGTCGGAATTCAATTTTTTTTCGAGATTCTTCTCGAGGTGCACAGGTGTTACAACGACATTTTTTCAAAGATGCTTCACGAGGTTTTTTTTTTGCACACGGGTCGGACACCCAAAACCGAGAAGGCAAAGAATAAAATTCTTTATATGTGTGGGAGAAACGTGTGGAAAAATTCAGTAAAAAAGATAGGGTCGGATAAACCCACACCCACACCCACACCCACACCCACACCCTCACCCTCTCCCTCGCCCTCGCCCACGCCCACGCCCACGCCCACGCCGAGCCGAGCCGAGCCGAGCGAGCGTGCGTGCTTCTGTGCGAAGCACCGCGCGAACGGGAAAGGCAATAAGAAATGCAATAAGGTTTAGGCAACCTTGCCATAGTCTAGGGCTTTCCCCATACACAAAGGTCTAAAGACCCAAAGGGCCATACCCTTAAGGCTAAACCAATGCTATTTAAGTCTAAAACTCTAAGTGTTTTAGTCTATATGGGACTAATGTTTTATTCATTCACATGAAAAAACATCTAGGGAGTAATAGGTCTTGGGATCAAAACATGGTCCATGCATTTTTTGATTAAAACAAAACATTGTTTTTTCTAACAAGATTATCGGTTATAATTTCAACTTCTTTGTTGTGTCATTTGAAGTGTTGGTGAAAATTGGGTTGAACAGCCCGTGACCGGGAATATTTTTCGCAAATTTAGCATTACGCGCCTGATGTGGTAGAATTAAAATGGAATATGGCAATTTAGAGAACTCTAAGGACATAATTTTTTCACATAAAATGCAATGGCCGTCGGTTACACTGTTTTAAATTTTAGGGAGAGGTTTATGCCGCATAAAATGCCTTTAGTTTTGCATGCCGAGAGACAAACAAGAAAGTATACACTATATAAATTATGGAGTGCTGTGGTGCGACAATTACAAAGGCGGATAAAATAACACACTATGAAGCCGGTGGAGAAATGATTTCCAAGTTTGCACGGATAGTCATGTAAGTTTGCATAATTATTATTTGATTTTTGGGTGACAATCCAAATATATCCTATGTTTTCTTATTTTTATTGTGTGGTTCTCAGAGGCGGACAACACAATGGAGAGTAAAGGAAGTTCGGAAACACAACATAGCCAACGGTCGGGGAGATTGAAAGGACTTTGTGAGAGACCCGCTAAGAAGGTGTGCCAGCGACCACAACCCTCCAAGCCAGGTTATGCAATCAACACGGATGCATACAAACACTTAGAAGACGTTAACCGTGATGAGAAGGCTAGAATGATTCTTCTGCCGGAATTCAAACCTGGACACCTACTAGGAAGGTGTAAGTCAAAGGCCGACAAGAGAATATTCAAACTAATCGATGAGGTGGAATAATACCGTGAGGAATTGAGACGACGGTGTCGTTGTGAGAACCTACTGGTTCCTTTGAGGAGGAAAATGGAGGAAAAACCTTACTTCATGCATCACCTGTACTCTGAACTATTAATGATTCGATAAGAGAATGAAAGAATGCAATTGAGGCTTCAACGAAAACTAGCTCGGGAAATGGATTGTGATGTGGCCGGTATGCAATCACCGATGCATATGGCCGATAAAAATAGAACCATAGTAACAGAAATAGAAGAAGAATTCATAGGAGGAGTGAATTACATATATTGCTCATCCGAAGAGGATTCGGATTAATGCTTTGCATACAACACCTATTACACAACAAATATTTGGTGGCTACACTGCTGCCGTGAAATAGATATGGCACAACAAAACAATTTAGAGAGCACAATTTATTTACCGTAATTGCTATTTAAACTTGAATAATGTTTCTTTCGATTTTACATACGTGAAAAATATTTGCCTATTGCTTGCGCACGTTTTTTTAGTATGATTTAATCATACACCACGCTTACTTTACCGTTCATTGACCTGTTGATTTAATCGGTTGTGATTTCGCCTGTGTCTAGCAAGCGTGCCAAATCTATTTCGGGTGAATGTTATCCGTAACATCTGAGTATCTGACTGATAATTTTGAACTGCAAACTAATTAGGCGGGTGATGGAATCACTTTTTTGGTTTAATTTGGCATGTATAACTTATTATTGATTATAATTTCATAAAAAGTAGACCTGCACCACCATTTATGAACCATACAGAATTCGAAACGGAAAAATAAGCTGAAAAAAATGTATAAGAGGAATCGAAAAGTGATGCATTAATACCATCATTGCATTAACGACAGTAATAGGCACACACAACAGTATCAATGATTTTTTTTTCTGAATGACTGGTGCTTTTGAACTACATACTTTTTATGTTGATAATGAAATCACTTTTTTTTGGCTAGATTTTGAATGTGTGAATTACTGTTATTGATAATAACAATTGAATCATCATTTCACGAAGATTATGCGTGAATAAGTTAAGTTTAGCGGTTATAATTTCATAAAGTTGAGCATGCAACACCGTCATTAAGGAATTCAAAAATGATAACGAAAATGACGCTAAGGAATTCGAAACTGAAAAAAAAAATGAACAAAGGTGGGCTATTAATAGCATCATTTTGTGAATCGAAACTGAAAAAATAGATCGAGGAAAAGTGAGCGTTAATACCATCATTACATGAACGACGTTCATGGGCAAAAAAAATATAAATTTGATCGATTATACACAGCCAATCAATCCGAATATTAGATCCATTGGACGGCAAATCAGTACAAATACCTGCAAAGAATAATTATCAGGCGCTAAGGGAAAAAAAGAATGAGTGGATTGTAACGTAAATAGGAAGTGTTGACATCTCTTCTAAATGCATGATATGCCTACAGCTATTTCATGTAACTCCCGCATTGTTATGAGGGAAATGGTGGGAAAGACGGTTCGGATTATGAACTGAAATATAAAGATGCATGATGGGCGCAATTGAATGAATTTCCATTATGTTCATTAATGACCGGAGGTATATTTAATGTGGGAGGAGAATTGACATCCAACATAAGACACCATATACGAACAGATTCGCTATGGCATCACAGATAAACTGTACCGTGCCTAAATATATGATGGCATATCTCAAGATACAATCACCGGCAAGAGCACTCATTCCAGGTATAACCATTTATCCGAATGTAGGATGCCTAATAATCTTCTAGATGTAATAATGGGGATATTTACTTATTTGGAATCTTCCAGTTGGGATTTTGGTTTTTTAAATAATCTTATATCGCATGTGCAGGTACAAGCTCAAGTGAATCGAACAACAGCAGCGGCATGACTAGCATTCAAGGGGATCAGGCAAACCATTTTGCACATGAACATGGTCAAAGGATGTCACTTGCTATGCTATGTCAAAATAAAAGGAATTGGGAGATTCAGGTATCGAATAATCTATTAATCTGTTAATCTATTGGATAGCTACAAAAAATTGACATGGGGTTATTACATGCGAGGGATAGATTGACCACATTGGCACACATAACACACTTCGCAGATGATTGGTGCTGCATGTACTGTCCTGAATGCGACGGGGAATTTTATGAAACACGCAACGACAAACATTGTCCGGAGTGCAAAATATACACCGACTCAATCCCGATGTAATATTTTTCTTCTTTTACTTTTATGAAAAATAAAAGGAATTAATAATCTAGATATGAAGTTAACGATGTACTAATCAACACCTGGACAGATTACGCTTGACAATGATGGTGACTGATGGGCCGGAATCGGCAATATTCCAAGCAAGAGGTGAAGTGGCCGAGGAATTATTGGGGCTTAAGACGGATCACTTGATGCGAGTGAAAGAGGTATAAGATACTTCCCCATGACGCGGGAAGAAGAAAATAAATTAATAATATGGTGTTTGAAAAAAAAAATCAAAAAAAGTGCATATTAACTTGATTCGCAGAATACTTATGACCTATTAATTTTAAACAGGAGAAGGGAGTTCAACATGTGTTCAAGATTCTTTATGAAGTCCTGCATCGCCAGATTGTATTCCAGGTGCATATAGTAAAATATGGAGATAATAGGGACAGGGCTTTTGAAGTTACAAAAGCATTCGTCAAGAAAAACTGCTGGGCCCAATTATATGTGCATGATTTAATGACGGAGGTACATATATACTTACCAAATACAAAACATAACCCTTACACATTTTTAACGTTTTATCCTATTAAGTGTTACACAAATTGCAGGAGCATCGTGGCACGTTGGAAAATTTGTATCTTCCGTTAAACACCAAAAAAAAACTATTTGGAGGCTAAAAATTCCTATTCTCCACCTATTTGGAGGATCGGGAACACGACAATATCGGATGACAATGCTGGAATGAGGGATTTAACGGATGGAATGGGCAAAGTGGTTATGAAAGAGGAATATGGAGAGACTTCTATGGAAGATCTCGATTAGTTGATTTCAAGGATTATCTTTAGTCATGTTTCTTTCGGTCTCTGCATTTTCTTTTACTGTCTTTCCCATTATGCATTACTTTATGGTGTGTTTCTCTTTTAGTGTGTTTCCCATTTAGTTGAGATGTAGTTCAATTCTTTGATGGAATATTAATATTAGTACCTTTTACCTTTTATCTTGGTCATGCTATCTAGATGTGAGTTATCATACTGATCGCGGGATTACGCAGGTGAAATATGCGATGTAAATTTTTAATTACGCTAATCCAATTAAATAAACGGAAATAAGACACACTTATTTTCAAAAGTCATGATCATATGAATACAATCCGATCCTCTAAATGATTCGGCTCATCCACAGTTCCTTTATTTTCACTTCTTTTAAGCAACAAACTACAAAAAAATTGGGTGGGAGTGCTTATTACGGGAACTTGCCAACATTAACTTTTCGGGTAGACTGTGGTTTACAGGAAAATTTTAAATAACATAAAGATAAAGTTTATTTGCTCATAGGAAGTTCTCGACGGGTTGAGCTGAATTTGGATGACATATTTTACCAAACGGAACTGGAATATCCTGTGGATGGCGATGCAAATTATGCTTACCGTACGGCATTTTTAGCAACATCATATGCATTTTTTCGTTCCATTTAACTTCCAAGAATGGTATATCTCTGTATACCACAGTTTACCTCAAGGCTTTAAGGGTCACCAACAGGCTCCAGAATTTTAGGATAAACAGGGGACCAATGTGGTCCGTTTTATGAGGACTTAATCCTGGCTATAGAAAAATAAACTAAATAAACAATGTCATTTTTTTCGGGCTGTTTAGTATCATACTGGAGTGATACCAAATCTACAGTTCGCACTATGCAATTAACTTAACGGTTCACTGCCATATCCGGCCTTTACAACGGGTGCTTTAGATAAATTATTTGAATACTGGGATCAACACCGGGTCAGCAGATACTTGCAAAACAATTATTTGAATATATAGGGTTGCTTAAAGTGTTGCCATCAAAACAATTAGATAAATTTCTGGGACAATTGAGACAATATTAAAAATTAAACATCATAAAGGAACGCACAACATCAAGGCCCGTGCCGTTACGGCATGGGTAAAGGGCTAGTAACAACTATATAACGCCTTCTGAGAATGTTTCAATGATTGAAATGAGAGTTTAGACAATATAACCATTGGAGGATATAAGCATTGTTGTGGAAACACATATATGTATAAGTCTATGTTTCTTAAACCAAAGTTTGCGAACTTTGTTGATCAAGTGAAACCGGAGTAGTACGTGAACTTCAGTCCGCAAACTGGCGAAGTTCTCGAACTTGAGAATTTCTGCTGGAGTTTGTGAACTCCATCCGGGAACTTAAGTTCGCGAACCTAGTCCGCAAACTTGAGTAGGTTATGTCTAAAAACGATGTTTGTGAACTTATCTTTATAAACTAAGGAATGTTATTGCAAACTGTGGCTTTATAGTTCATGAATCGATTCGAGTGAATCACATCGTTTTTGCTTCGATTGTGTCTTGTGTAGTACATAAATATCTAAGCAACTGAACAACTCTTTAACTAGTTCATTTGAGTCATTTGGACTAGTTATGTTAAATAATAATATGGTTGATATAAAAGTTATCATATGGCTAACCTTTTGGTTAACTATTATTTAACCAACTAATGTACAAGTTTGGGTACGGTTACACAAGCCTAGAAACGTGCATTACATGTGTGTATAACAAGCTATGTTTTCGATCTAACGGTTGATAAATATTAGCTTGAATCTAATCAGGTTTTCATCTAACGGTGAATATTGAATGTTTTGTTAGTAAGCTAACATTGATTGCAAACCCTGATTTGAAGACTATATAAGGGACAACTCTAGCAATTGGGAAACCTAATCCCCACATATTCTGTGTGATACTAGTTGTGTTAAGATAGAGTCGATTCTCCTTTAACCTTTGGTTTTCTTCTTTCAAAACCAGGTTAATGACTTAAAGACTTCATTGGGATTGTGAAGCCAGACTGATACTACTTTTATCGCAGTTGTGTTATCTGATCTTGCTGTTTATATCATACGAGTAAAATTGTAATAATTGGCTTGAGATTTCTATCTCCGATAGGCAAGATATAAAAATAGTCACAAACACTTCGTCTCATCGTTTGTGATTTCAAAATATCTTTTTTCGCTGCGTCGATTAAGATTATTGTGAGGTGATTGATAAAGCTGAGCTGTTCTTCGGGAATAGAAGTCTGGTTTTATCAATTGGTACTTGTTCACCTTGATTTATCAAAAGATGGAACAAAAACTTGAAGGTATATTCTTGGGAGACATATTTATCTATTACCGTAGACTTTTCTGTGTGATACATACTGGTTTATTAAAGTCTAAGACTTTGGGTTGTAGAAACTCTTAGATGTGGGTGGGATAAGCTAAGGGAATCAAGTACGTAGTATCCTGCTGGGATCAGAGATGTAGGAGCATAATTGTACCTTGGATCAGTTTGAGATTTATTGGGGTTCAACTACAGTCCAGACCGAAGTTAGCTTGGAGTAGGTTAGTGTCTGTAGCGGCTTAATACAATGTATGTTTAGTCTGGACTAGGTCCCGGGGTTTTTCTGCATTTGCGGTTTCCTCGTTAACAAAATTTACGTGTATACGTAGTTATTTCTTTTCCGCATTATATTTTGTTATATAATTGAAATAATATAGGTTGTGCGTTGTTTAATCAATTAGAATATCCTACCTTTTTGGTTGTTGATTTAAATTGATTGACACTTGGATATTGGTCTTTGGTACCATACAACTTATCTCCTTGAATTTGATAAAGACTCGCAGATTTCTATTTGCTTGATTAAAGATCAAATCAAGTGAGAGAGATATAAACTCTTTGATATATTTTCTATTGATTGATTCTGACTGTCTAGTTGATTCTCAAGAAAGTATATTGGAGTTTTTCCGTACAAATTGCTAATTCGAAATATTGGGTGTGGTTGTTAGACCCCCGCTTTTTCATAGCTTAGAGTTAAAATTGTAAAACCTTGCATCTAATGTGACGTCACTCTGTAAGGAAACAGATCCATAAGTGTTAACCTCTCCACTGGCATATTTATTGAGCCGTTCAATATATTTACATGAAATTTATCCAGACTGGCGCATGTAGCAACCATCCCAGATGACCTGTAAATTTCGGCGCCTTGCTTATATTACTTATTAATATTCACTGAGTACTTTTCATGTGCTATGTTCCCCGGAAGTTTCCTTAATATCGGTATGGCATGACGAATTTGTGTTCACTCGCAGCAAAGTAGCACGGATTTCCAAGTACCAAAGTTAAGGCCATTGCACAAAATGCTTAGACAGAAAGCACAGTGCACTCTGTAAATAAGAAATTTTGTGGCCGCACACAAAATCCAATTAATTTTGTGATAACTCACAAAATACTCATGAACCTAACTAATTTGCAAAATTATGGTTTTTGCGCCCTGCACAGTATATTAGACCTTGTTGATCGAAACTATCCTTAGCCAAACTAGGCAATTAAACCGCCACGACGCACTGGAAGTGTGGCCACACCCTTGCTTCCCGGCCCCCCTTTCCATCGACCAATCACGTCACTCTAAATGCGCCACACGCATTTAAAATGAGGTCGGACCCATGTTGCTTGCCGGCCCCCTCTCCATTGACTAATCAGGTCGCTTTAAATCTTCCACGGCGTACTAGAAGTGTGGCCACGCACTTGTTTTCCGGCCCCCTTTTCCATCGACCAATCAAGTAGCTCTAAATACGCCAGACGTATTTAAAATGAGGCCGTCCCCATTTTGTTTGCCGGCCCCTCTCCATCGACCAATACGGTCGCTTTAAATCTGTCATGACGCACTGGAAGTATGTCCACACCGTTGTTTACCTGCCCCATTTCTATCGACCAATACGGTCTTTCTAAATGCGCCACCCGTATTTAAAATGAGGTCGGCCCCATGTTGCTTGTCGTCCCCCTTTCCATTGACCAATCAGGTTGCTCTAAACCTGTCACAGCCTTAAAAGAGGTGGAAATTATGTCAAGAGGTCACCATACTAAGTTGCCTTCCCCAAAACAATGCCAACATGCTAACGACATGCCAAACATGCCACTTACCGTGATAGCATGCCAAAACTATCCAACCCACTCTCCGTGCGTGACCAGCTTCACAACGGACTTCAATTTGGCTAGCCTGAACCCTAGGCACAACCATGCTCTAGTGGCGGTGGATGAAAACTTAATTTCTAATTGTGGCCCAAAACTATGTCACCTCAGGCCCGCAACATGCCGCAAGCCGTACGAACTCAGGAAACCCTAAAAAAGGCGCCACACCATGGCCACTCGTGGAAATATTTATTCATGTGGCCGTTTCTACATGGTGGCCTGCCTATAGCTCCTCCGGCATGACTCTGACATCGTTTGTATAAAATGCCTTGTCGCGGCCACCTACCGCATGCTACATGCCATATATGCTGATTAGGGTTTCGACATGCCAAATCCTAATTTAGGCCAAGTTGTCGTGCCAACCGAGCCAAACAATGTTCCACGGAACATGGGTATCAATGTGGCCATTAAAACTGATGTTGCCACACCACGTTCGAGTCTAACACCAATATGCCAAACAGTTGCCACGGCTACACCACTGGCATGCCGCTATGCCATGGCTACGCCAGACACCGCTATGCCAATGTGGCCACTTTGCTATACAACAAGATATGGCCATAATCAATGGACATCCTTCCTCATGAGATGCAATCTCAGCCATCCAAATTCGCCATCGAACTGACATACTTGTGGCAAGTTTTAGGCGACTAGCCGCCTAAATCTCATGGCCATGGCTACGCCATGCGCCACTTATACCACCGTGCCACTGGAATGTACGATCTATACCAGTCATGCCGTAGTGTCACTGGCATACACCAAAAACGCCATTGTGCCATTACTAGGCGCCAACAGAAGGTAGGCATAATCAACGGTTACCTTCCTCATGAGATGAAATATCAGTCATCCAAGTTCGCTACCGAACTGATGGACTTGTGGAAGGTTTTATGCGACCATCCAAGACGTGCCTAATAGCATCACATGCTATTTTCCTGCGGTAAGACTCTTGACTTTGACTTGCCACACATAGCAACTTGCTACACGTTTTCCATGAAAACACTAGAGACATCAAACATGTCAAAAACTTGGGGATACTCATCAGAAAGTGTCATGAAGCATGACAATTAGTGGCGACAAGAAGTAACAGGTGTAAACGGATCCACTTCCTTCATCATGGAAGCATGGGTTTCTGACAGTTATACGTTACTTCATTCTTCCACCACTCAATCGTTTTCACTTCCTACGAGACCAGGGTACGTTTCAATATGACTTGTATAAATAGGCTTCACCTATTTCCACCAGGAATAAGCTTTGGTCAGCAACACAGTATCCAGAAATCACCAAGAACTGATAGTTTTTTTACTTTGCAATCCAGTTTTGCTTTCTGATACAAGTCATAAAACAAGCCACGCCTTCAGAATCAACCATTCTGTTCAGAACAATTTCTTTGCTTCCCTCCCCAAGACCAATCCTTTTCCTTCACTTTTTGACCGAAGCAAGCCTAGAACGGACATTTCTTGGTTTAGGCCTGGATTGTACAGATTGATCTCTCGAATTAAATGTACTCCCGTGCAGTGCATTGTTTAGGGTTTAGATTCGTTTCTCATCCACACACCCAAAATTACCAAAATCAGCAGGAAAAGTTTTCACCCACAAACAATTTGCGACCAAAGAGGGAGATCAATCTTTCTGTTGCAATACTAATTTCCAATTTCATTTTTCAATCCCAATTTCAAGATGGCAGAGCTCAGGTCCGGGTCAGCAAGAAAACCTGAAAACACTAGCGCTGAAATTATTCTCAGTATTAGCATTTTTTCCAATAGCGTTAATACACCACCTATCAACACCAGCAGCGCGGAGAATGCTCCTTCAGGTGTTACACCTTCAGTCACCAGAGCCAGAGCCGCTGCCACGGAAAATGTTCCTTCAGGTGTTACACCTCCAGTCACCAGAGCCAAAGCCGCTGCCGCCACCCCTAATATTTCTTCAAGTGTGACACACCTAGTTGTCACCAAAGCCTCTGCCACTCCACCGCCAGGACGAGAGACTGGGGGAGCCAGAGGAAGCCAACGTTGATTTGATGAAAAGACGAAAGGTTCTTATAAGGCTCTGAAATACATGGCTATAACTCAGAAAGACATGCCTATTTTCCTCAAGACACTAACAGAGCGGCTACCACAAGAGTCACGTCAACCCCAGATGGAGCTGACGAGGAATACTTTTAACATCCGGCGCAAGCACTTCAGAAGGACGCGCCTTTATATATGAAGAGGCTCGTGTTGCTCCTGAATGGCTAGTAGAAAAGAATCAGCAATCCAATTTCATCACATGTGAATATCAGGAACGACTTCTCCAAAATCGAGGCAAAGAAAATCAGCAACCCTCCTGAGTTCACAAAGACCCTCTTCTCGTCATGAGCTGTATGATTTCTGGGGCTCCGTCCATAAAATCGTGCAGTGTATAATGAAACATTTATGTGAGATTCTGTATTTATACAAGGTGCAGCGTCAGGAAATATATACAGCCCTCAACCGTACTGTATCAGGAAAGCAGTTGTTTCCATCCAGTGAAGCCGTTCCCAAAACCCAACCTCTCCTAACTACTATTCACTTGAAGTATGTCGAGTTTGACAACACGCTGATTGACGCGACCTCCAACTTCAATATTGTAACCATCAAGACTCTGAGAGTTGCAAGGGAAAATCAAACAGAAGAAGCGTATTCTTTCCCATGAGGAGAAAAACATGACTTGCCGACCAGCACTATTTGTGTGCCGTACTATCATATGCCATATCGTATCAACTCATTTTTCGAAGTCAAGGGTTAATGGTGCCCTCACCGGAGTTCTTCCCAGGATCCGCTTCAACGTTCTCACCAGAAGTCGCTCCGCTTCAACATTTCTCTCCAGCAGCCGCTTCAACGTTTCTCTCCAGAAGTCGCTCCGCTTCAACGTTTCGCTCCAGCAGACGCTTCAACATTTTTCTCCAAAAGCCGCTTCGCTTCAATGTTTCTCTCCAGAAGCTGCTCCGCTTCAACGTTTCGCTCCAGCAGCCACTTCAACATTCGCTCCAGAAGCCGCTTCAATGTTTTTTCTCCAGGAATCGCTTCAACATTTCGCTCCAGGAGACGCTTCGAAATTCTCTCCTGAAGCCGCCGTTTCATCGAAAATAAATATAAAAAAAAGTAATAAACTCACATACGTGAGTTATCAAAGGGCATAAATATTCATGTCCGTGGTCATCCAAGGTTCTTGCTCGTAGCTTCCAGTTTTTACTTTCAAGATTCAGTAGCCATCACTCTTCCTCGCCAAGATATGTACCTGTAGTCACCACTCCTCACTGTCAAGGATCGGGACCGTAACCATCCAAGCACCTGCCAGCTTGTTTTTGTTCCCATGAAAACGTAGTCTCTTCTGATGATAGTTGCTGCCAAGAACTGTTGTTGTTTGTTTGTTGATACCAGCCAGAGCTTTACTATAGAAAAAATCACTACAAAGGTAATCCGTACTTCTCCATATTTTAGTTTCACATGGAAGAAGTAATAGATTCACCAGTACGGATACAAGATGATATCTTTATCATGGTCAACTCACTGATCATACAAGATAGAACCGCGAGAACCACACTTGGGGACTGAGGCTCAATACACGGAATTCCTTTATTGTCAAGAACCTTTCAGCTCAGACGGGACAACCAACCAAGAAGTCATAATCGTAACAAGGTCACCATTCTTCAAAGATGTAGTGCAAGGATATCACCACCTCCTTGTCTGGAAGGAGCCTGACCAACAAGCAGTGTTTGGCTCAGCCATTCATAAGCGTTGTTGTTAGTAAAGAATCAAAGAGGAAAGTCGCGCCTCATCAATCCACGCATACCAACTACACCATGTTTGCCGCATCACCTACTCAGAACTCAACACCACCTACCCAAATCCTGCATGAAGACATTGATCGCCGATAAATCCGAATTCGGTATTTTTAGATTTCCAATTTCCTATGGAAGGGGTGCATGGGCTGCCAGAAGTTGGGTACAATGCAGAGCTATCAAGTGCGACTCCCGCCCATTGATCAACAAATGATGAATCCGAAAGATTTCCTCCTTCGTCAATTCGTCAACCACCTTACCAGCAAATGCAATAGAACTTTACGATCCACAGGAATTTCTCAACATGAAGCCGTGTACTGCATCGAAGACTTCAAAAGCACGCCGCAGAGATATTCACATATCTAGCCACGCTATCGGATCTATGACCAGATATAAGTGTAACTGGGACTGCTCATCGCATCACATTCGATATAATTGTCCATGATTCAGAAAATGTTTCCTGGAATGAAGTCCTTGGAGACTTGTTAGCAGCATGTCTGCAACGGAATGCCTCTCATCTCGTCTACTTTACCTAGCGATTACGGAAGATGTCGACCATACAAGCATCCACAGCATATCATCACCGTAATCAGAAAGGAAAGAATAAGCCTTCCAGACACCGGCTCAGCAGTCCAGAACCTTATTACACATTATAGAGAAGATGAATGATATTGTTGGGTGGCTGTATGCGCAAAAGAGAAATGAACGCCTACCTTGAGTTCTCCTGCCTCGCCTTGCTACTGACTATATCTATTGGAGATTGCTTTATTTCCGTTGATGCTTACTCTGTTGCTGCTAACAAAGAACGTCATTCACACCGAGCTAAATACCCATGTTTTATCAACTACCCAAGGATATTACACTCATCGCTAAAATACGAAGACGATTGGCACGCCTATGATCGAGCTGCTGCAAACGAACACAAGAAGCAGACGAGTTAATTATAAAAATGGAGGAAGTTAGAACGCCCTTTTATAAGCGTAAATCTTTTGGAATCCGAGTAGAGAAGATTTTCCTTTTGGACCATGTACAGAAGAAGGCAGCTGGGCCCGCGGAGCCAACACCCCACTACCAAAGATGGTTGCACCATCTCTGCCGTTCCGTGGTCAAGCAAGCATTGCCACCATCTCCGCCCATTTTGTGACCTAGCCAGCCAAGCACCATCTCTACCCGTTCCATGGACTGAAGCTAGTTTCCACCATTCCATAGAATGAAGCCAGATTCCACCATTCCATGGATTGAAGCCAGTTTCCACCATTCTATGGACTGAAGCCAGTTTCCACCAATCCAAGGCAGCGCCAACATTCCACGCCCTAACCATCAACGCCATTGTTCATGCCCTAGCCATCCAATGTCTGTTCCGTGGACCAAGTTGCAGTGCCACCTCTGCCAATCAGTAGCCAAAGTTGCAGCGCTGATGCCCAACACCCCATGGCCAAGATGAATTCATGCAAGGTAGACAATGAAAGGATCACATATTCTTCATGACTCATGACAAAGGTTAGCCAAATCTTTCTGACAATCTCTTCATAACTTTCCGTTTCGATGTTATCCTTGTTTGTCACCATCACATGCTTACCCCGCAACAATTCCACTGTTCCGAGCTAATCAGGGGACTTAATGTTGATGGTGGTTTTTAGCTTAGGGTTAAAATTATAAAATCTTGCATCTGATGTGACGTCACTCTGTAAGGAAACTGAGCCATGAGTGTTAACCTATCCACTGGAATATTTATTGAGCCGTTCAATATATTTACATAAAATTTATCCAGACTGGCGCATGTAGCAACCATCCCAGATGACCTGTAAATTTCGGCGCCTTGACTATATTACTTATTAATATTGACTGAGTATTTTTCCTGTGCTATGTTCCCCGGCAGAACCCTTAACATCGGTATGGCATGACGGATTTGTGTTCACTCGCAGCAGAGTAGCACGGATTTCCAAGTACCAAAGTTAAGGCCATTGCACAAAATGCTCAGACAGAAAGCACACTGCACTATGTAAATAAGGAATTTTGTGGCCGCACACAAAATCCAATTAATTTTGTGATAAATCACAAAATACTCATGAACCTACCTAATTTTTAAAATTAGGGTTTTCACGCCCTGCGCAGTATATTAGACCTCGTTGGTCGAAACTGTGCTTAGCCAAACTAGGCAATTAAATCTGCCACGTCGCACTGGAAGTGTGGCCACGCCCTTTCTTGCCGGCCCCCCTTTCCATCGACCTATCAGGTCGCTTTAAATGCGCCACACACATTTAAAATGAGGCCGG
Source organism: Papaver bracteatum (assembly GCA_023529315.1). NCBI lineage: Eukaryota > Viridiplantae > Streptophyta > Magnoliopsida > Ranunculales > Papaveraceae > Papaver > Papaver bracteatum. Next base: position 331,523 of record JAJJWX010000963.1, read on the forward strand.
CTCCATGTTGCTTGTCGACCCCCTTTTCATCGACCAATCAGGTTGCTTTAAATCTGCCACGTCGCACTGAAAGTGTGGCCATTCCCTTGCTTGCCGAACCCGCTTTCCATCGATCAATCGGGTCGATCTAAATGCGCCACATGCATTTAAAATGAGTCCATCCACATGTTGCTTTCCAGCCCCCTCTCCATCGACTAATCAGATCGCTTTAAATCTATCACGGCGCACTGGAAGTGTGGCTACGCCATTGCTTGACGGACCCCCTTTCTATCGACCAATCAGGTCGCTCTAAATGTAGTACACGCATTTAAATGAGGTTGGCCCCATGTTGCTTGTCGGGCCCTTTTCCATTGACCAATCAGGTTGCTCTTATAAACCTGTCACAGCCTTAAAAGAGGTGGAAATTATGTCATGAGGTCTTCATACTAAGTTGGCTTCCCTAAAACCATGCCAACATGCTAACGGCATGCCAAACACGCCACTTACCGCGATAGCATGCCAAAACTTTCCAACCCACTCTCCGTGCGTGACCAGCTTCAGAACGGACAAAAGGCGCCACACCATGGCCACTTGTGGAAATACTTGTGGTCGTTTCTACATGGTGGCCTGCCTATGGATCCTCCGGCTTGACTCTGGCATCGTTTGTATGAAGTGCCTTGTCGCGGACACCTACCGCATGCTACATGCCATATATTCTTATTAGGGTTTCGACATGCCAAACCCTAATTTAGGCAAAGTTGTCCCGCCAACCGAGGCAAACAACGTTCCACAGAACATGGGGATCAACGTGGCCATTAAAACTGATATTTCCATACCACGTTCGAGTCTAACACCAATATGCCAAAACAATGGCGCTACTTTGCTATACAACAAGATATGGCCATAATAAATGGCCATCCTTCCTCATGAAATGGGATCTCAGCCATCCAAGTTCGCCACCGAACTGACAGACTTGTGGCAAATTTTAGGCGACCAGCCGCCTAAATCTCGTGGCCATGGATACGCCAGGCGCCACTTATACCACCGTGACCCTGGCATGCACGAGCTATACTAGTCATGCCGCAGTGCCACTAGCATACACTAAAAATGCATTGTACCATTACTAGGCGCCAACATAAGGTAGATATAATCAATGGTTACCGTTCCTCATGAGATTCAATCTCAGCCATCCAAGTTCGCCACTTAACTGACGGACTTGTGGAAGGTTTTAGGCCACCAGCCAAGACGTGCCTAATAGCATCACATGATATTTTCCTGTGGCAAGACTCTTGACTTTGACTTGCCACACATAACAACTTGCTACACATTTTCCACGAAAACACTCGAGACATCAAGCATGTCACAAACTGGGGGATACTCATCAGGGTATTAGTCTAGCGGTTTATAGCGTGCGGCGTGCAATACGCCCATTATAAGAAAGTGTCATGAAGCAGGACAATTAGTGGCGACAAGAAGTAACGGGGTGTAAACGGATCCACTTCCTTCATCATGGAAGCATGGGTTTCTGACGGTTATACGTTACTCCATTCTTCCACCACTCAATCGTTTTCACTTCCTCCGAGACCATGGTACGTTTCAATATGACTTGTATAAATAGGCTTCACCTATTTCTACCTAGAACAAGCTTTGGTCAGCAACACACTATCCAGAAATCACCAACAACTGATAGCTTTTTCACTTTGCTAGCCAGTTCCACTTTTTGATACAAGTCATAAAACAAGCCACATTTTCAGAATCAACCATTCTGGTCTCAACACTTTCTTCGCTTCCCTCCCTAAGACCAACCCCTCTCCTTTACTTTGTGACCGAAGCAAGCCTGGAATTTCCATTTCTCGGTTTGGGCCAGGATTGTATAGATTGATCCCTCGAATCAAAAGTACTCCATGCAGTGCATTGTTTAGGGTTTAGATTCGTTTCTCATCCACACACCCAAAATTACCAAAATCAGCAGAAACAGTTTTCACCCACAAACAGATATATTCTTCAAATTCCTTGTGGAATATAGACATATCAAGGTCTACTACTTCTGATGCTGGGTCAGGTAAGCAGATTTTTACATTTTTCGCCCTATACTAAAAACCACCATCAACAGAAAGATTAAGTTTCTCATGGAATAAAAATAAGATTGGATTCTTATTTAGAGAAAATAGACATCAATGTTTTGATTTACTTCAATTATTATATAAGGTCTATTTTGAATATAACTATCATTATTTATGAATAAAATTATTATTTTATAATTTTCTTGTGATAGTTACCGACTACATAGCATGTGAATGAATGTATATATTTTTTCTATGTGTATTCGGTTTATAGGATATCTGATTTCGGTTTTCATTAACCTTAATATTCAATCTCATATGATGTGACCTTTATGGTTTGGGTGGATTTTTGATTTAGCGGGATTAAGTTCTAGCCTATGTTGGTAGGATTTATCAAAGGATCATAAGGTGCTCTGATTGAAACTCATATGTGAAAAGTCACAATATGTTGAATCAATTTACGTTTACATGAGTTGTGTTTATCATAACATATTTGTTTCGGGTTTTCAACTTTTTCTATTGGCACACGTTAGTTAAAGCCGATTCAACCTTTCTCTGGTAAAGGTTGCTTTTTTTGTTGTTCTTTTGTTCTTGCGAGAGGATGAAAACATACTGGGGGAGAGTTCTTATTTGAACTTGCGCTTAATGATATATGTTTCTGGGGAGAAGAGGCTTTGGAATTTGAGGTAAAGAATTTGTTAGTTAATTTTCCTGTTTTAGAAAATCATGTTTATATTACATATATTTTGCTTTTGCTTAATAAAATTTTGGTACAATTGATATGTTCCATTATTGTGTATGCATGTATGTCTGTGTGTGTGATTCAATTGTTTCCGGTTAAGAAAAACTGTGTCAATTTATTTGGCTTATTGTTTGGTATCTTCTTTATTGTTAGGTATCAAGTGTTTTTGCTTAACAAAATTTGGTGCAATGGAAGGTGCTATAATGTCTATGTTTGTTTCAATTGCTTCCGGTTAAGAAAATAATTGTGCAAGTCAATTTATTTTGGTTTGTGAAAAAAGGGGGGTCTAACAACCTCACCCAATATTTCTCTTAGAAATCTGTATGGACTAACTCCAATATACTTTCAAGAGAATCAACTAGACAGTTAGACTCAATCTTAAGAAAAGTATATCAAAGAGTTATATCTCAATTTCTCGATTCAATCCGCAATCAAACAAATAAGGATTTGCGAGACTGATTGAATACAAGAGAAATAACTTGAACGGTACCAAAGACCAATGTTCAAGGATCAATCAATTTCAATCAACAACCAAAGGTTGGGTTTACCAATTGATAGATTCAAACACACAACCTGTGATATTTCAATTATATAACAAAATATAATGCGGAAAAGAAATAACATAGACACCATAAGTTTTGTTAACGAGGAAACCGCAAATGCATAAAAACCCCGGGACCTAGTCCAGATTTGAACACCACACTATATTAAGCCGCTACAGACACTAGCCTACTACAAAGCTAACTTCGGACTGGAATATAGTTGAACCCTAATCAATCTCACATTGATCAAGGTACAGTCGCGTTCCTTACACCTCTTGAACCACGCCGGATTCTGCGCACTTGATTCCCTTAGCTGATCTCACCCACAAGAAAGAGTTGCTACGACCCAAAGTCGAATACTTCATAAACAAATTTGCATTTTACAGAAAAGTCTATTAAATAGATAAATCTGTCTCCCACAGATATACCTACGAGTTTTTGTTCCGTGTTTTGATAAATCAAGGTGAACATGAACCAATTGATAACCCGGACTTATATTCCCGAATAACAACCTAGTATTATCAATCACCTCACAATAATATTAAACGACTAACGAAATAAGATATTGTGGAATCACAAATGATGAGACGAAGGTGTTTGTGACTACTTTTCAATCTTTCCTGTCGGAGATATAAATCTCAATACAATCTTATAATTTTACTCAATCACGATAGAAAATAGCAAGATCAGATCACGCAACTACAGAGAAAATAGTTGGGTCTGGCTTCATAATCCCAATGAAGTCTTTAAGTCGTTAACCTACAGGGTTTCGTGAAAAACTTAAGTTTAAAGGAGAATCGACTCTATCTTACACAACTAGTATCATACAATAGGTGTGGGGATTAGGTTTCCTAGTTGCTAGAGTTCTCCTTTATATAGATTTCAAATCACGGTTTGAAATCTAAGTTACCTTGGTAACAAAGCATTCAATATTCACCGTTAGATGAAAACTTGATTAGATTCAAGCTAATATATTTCAACCATTAGATCGAACTTAGCTTGTTATACACAAATTAAATGTACCTTCATTTAGGTTTGAGTAACCGTACCTAAACGTGTACACTTAGTCGGTTCAACAATAATTAACCAATGGTTATCCATATCAGCACTTTGTTAGAGCACTGCTTGGTCGAACTCGCAAGCGTTGCTATCTTAATCTTGTTTGTCAAGTTTAGTTGCCAAAACTATAAGTCTTGATTTCTAGTCTACTTATAGCTAAGTCTCGGATTAGGATAATAAGTGTAGTTGAGCCTTTGACTCCATGGAATTCATCGAATGAAGACGAAGAACTACTCAGGGGAACTTGTGGAAATTCATCAACAAGAGGTATGTGGAGACTTGAACTTATCTATCACTCAAAAGTCTATCTATTATATCTCCTATTTTGAGACAAAAGTCGTATAGCTATATAGACTTCAATTATACATATTTGCTATTTTGAGCCGACTTTATCTCGCTTATCTATTTATCAAAATATGTGTTGGTAATCTTCCGCTTTAGCCAAGTTCATCTTTACTCGTGATGAAAGTCATGTTGATTATTTCAATAACTTGAAAATCTCTTTGATGAAAATAGTTTGTGAATAACGACTATTTTAACATCCTCTAAGAAAGATTCAATGATTGAAATGAGAGTTTAGAACATGTAACCATATTTGTATATAAACATATTGTGTTCTCACATTTGTGTAAATTTCCAAAACCGGGAACCCAAAGTATGCGTACCCGTACACATATTGGCGGTTATTGGAAATCCGGGTAAGTATGCATACCCGTACGCATACTGGCGGAAAGTTCACGTCTGTGAATTTCTGCTGGAGTTTTCAAGTGATAAACAAACTCAATTCTATTACTTCAGTACGCGTACCCGTTTGCATACTTAAGTAGGTTACCTTCTAAAATTGGTTTGTTCATGAACTTAAACAGTTATAAGGAATGCAATCTTTACAAACCGTGGCTATAATGTACATGAATCGATTCGAGTGAGTCAAACCCGATTTTTCTTCGATTGTGTCTTGTATACTTCTATAAGATCCAAGCAATTGAACAACTCTCTAACTATTTCATTTGAGTCATTTGAACTAGTTATGGTAAAGATGAATAAGGTTGATATGAAAGTGCTCATATGGCTAACCCATGGTAAACTATTGTTGAACCAACTAAGTGTACACGTTTAGGTACGGTTAATCACACCTAAATGAAGTTACATTTCATTTGTGTATAAAAAGTTAAGTCCTATCTAACGGTTGAAAGATATTAGTTTGAATCTAATCAGGTTTTCATCTAACGGTGAATATTGAATGCTTTGTTACCAAGGTAACTTATATTGCAAACCCTGATTTGAAGACTATATAAAGGAGAACTCTAGCAACTGGGAAACCTAATCCCCACACCTCATATATGATACTAGTTATGTAAGTTAGAGTCGATTCTCCTTTAACCTTAGGTTTTTCATGAAACCATGTAAGTTAACGACTTAAAGACTTCATTGGGATTGTGAAGCTAGACCCAACTATTTTCTCTGTAGTTGCTTGATATGATCTTGCTGTTTCTATCGTGTGTGAGTGTAATCGTAAGATTGGCTTGATATTTATATCTTCGATAGGCAAGATAGAAAAGTAATCACAAACACCTTTGTCTCATCGTTTGTGATTCCACAATATCTTGTTTCGTTAAACGATTAAGATTAGTGTGAGGTGATTGATAATTCTAGGCTGTTCTTCGGGAATATAAGTCTGGGTTATCAATTGGTGCATGTTCACCTTGATTTATCAAAAGAAGGAAAACAATTCATAGGAATATCTGTGGGAGACATATTTATCTATTCAATAAACTTTTATGTGTGATACAGGTTTGTTTATCAAGTCTTCGACTTTGGGTCGTAGCTATCACACCCCGCTAATTCTGGCACTAGAACCTAGCCCAGAATCGCGGAGCGGCACTATCGAAGGTCCATAATTTTTCTTTTAAAAATAAAAATAATTTAGAATTATGAAGAAATTCCAATAAATAAGAAAATTATTTACAAAACACTTTCAAATAGTTACAATCCATAATATAAATAATCAAACAATTCAAGAAAATAACAACTCGAAGATATTTAAATACCGATGCCCAAATCCCCGTGATAAATTATAATTTATTTGCTTCAGCTAGTTGTAGATGGTGGATTTTCGACAAAGGGTAAAATTGTAAAACTATACTCCAGATTCGGCAACCAGATGAGTATCGAGACTCATTTCTCTAAGCATGAAATCTCATGCCATAAATCTCTGACTGAGAAGGATGTCTCTCAGAATACATGTAGATATGTAGTGTCTCAGCTGAGGCCACGACACATGTCATGAATACTGAGCAATTTCAGTAATTACTCCATATTCGGCAACCGGATGAGTATTGAGGCCCATGTCTCTCATTAAATCATGAAAGCTCATGCCATAAATCTCTAACTGAGAAGGCTGTCTCTCAGAGTACATGTAGATATGTAGTCTCTCAGCTGAGGCCACGACACATCTCATGAATACTGAGCAATTTCAGTAATTACTCCGGATCCGGCAATCATATGAGTATCGAGACTCATGTCTCTAAGCATGAAATCTCATGCCATAAATCTCTGAATGAGAAGGTTGTATCTCAGAGTACATGTAGATGCATAGTCTCTCAGCTGAGGCCACGGCACATCTCATGAATACTTAGCAATTTCAGTAATTACTCTGGATCCGATAATAGGATGAGTATCAAGACTCATGTCTCTAAGCATGAAAGCTCATGCCATAAATCTCTGACTGAGAAGGCTATTTCTCAGAGTACATGTATATATGTAGTCTCTCAGCTGAGGCCACGTCACATCTCATGAATATTGGGAAATTTCAGTAATTACTCCGGATCCGGAAATCGAATGAGTATTGAGACTCATGTATCTAAGCATGAAAGCTCATGCCATAAACCTCTGATGGAGAAAGTCTCTCAGAGAAGATGTAGATGTGTAGTCTCCCAGCTGAGACCACGTCACATCTCATACTGTATAGAATCGAAAGATTGGATGGCTCCTAGACAGCATGCCTGCTAGTATAGAGCGACAACGTCTTCGGGATGCAACCAGGTTTTCCCTGGCTGTACAAGAGGAATATGACACTCCAACAAGTTCATATTGCTCAACCCTCAGATGATTAATGCTCCAATATAGGAATCCCTTCTAGTATAGAGCCCTAAATTAATTATATTAAATCGTCTGAATATCCAGCAATATTCTACGAACCATCGTCTGAATATCCAGCAATATTCTACGAATCATCAATTAATCTCCTGAATATCCAGCAATATTCTGCGATTCTCTGTTATATTTCGTCACTTCCATTCATGGTTCTTCCCAGCGGAATTCCTCGGGTTAGTGATAAATATTCAACGAAAGCAGGCATTTGAGCATCCAATAAGCCCTGACAAAAATGGTTCAAGTGTAATTAGCAAATAATGCATAGACCAGCATTTTGAATGCACGAGCATTTCAAAAAATATGAATGAACGAGGAACATATGCAAAATAGGAAGGAAAAATAATAGTAATAAATTATTAGCAAAAGCGCCAGGGGACTAGGCTCACCAGCCGACCAGTCATGCCGTGACCAATCCCGCACCCAATTTTGTGTTTTATCATTTTACTATTTTTCCCCGATATCACGAAAATTCTCTCGTTCGAGCAAATCATTTTTCAAATAAATTATCTAATGGTGGGTTTGTTCGAAGAATTCATTGTTTCCAGGAATTTATAATCCCATGGGATTACAAATTCTGGGATTCATGTAAATTCCTTTTGTGTTTGGTAACTCAATTAAAATTCCTAGGATTTATAGAGTTTTCTTGTATTAAAGTCTTTGTACCGTTTGGCATTACCCACAAATCTTAAAATTGCACATATATGGGATTTAGAGTTAAAAAAAAGTGGGTCCATAAATCCCTTGATAAGTTTCCCAGCAAATCTTAGGGGGGAGGGGTCGGACTCCATATGGAGGATTTGCTGGAAAACTGAATCCCGTAGGAAACGTGATTTCAAGGATTTGGGTAACCAAACATACAGAGGGAAACATAATTCTACCAAATCCCCTGGACCCATAAATTCCACCTTTAAAATTCTACATCCAAACCCACCATAAATCACATGATTTTATCAAAAAATAATAAAATTATGGAAAGGTGTCATCGGACTGCCGGCCGGTCAGTCATGCCTTGGCCGGTCCCACACATCACGTCCCCATTATTTTATTATTCCTCTTAAATTATGAAAATTCCTTGATTTCATGAATTTTCCCTAAAATTACCTAATTTCATGTATTTTCTCTAAAATCATAGAAAATATTAAAAATTAGGAAAAACTTGTGGGACAGGGCTCTAGCCGGACGGTCATGCCCTAGCCGATCCCACACGCCCATTGTTTTATTATTATTTGGTGTTTTGTTTCATGATTTCATGAAAACTCCCTGATTTCAACAAAATACCTTGATTTTAGCAAATCTCTTTGATTTTATGAAAATTCTCTAAAATCATGAAAATTATATAAAATTGGGAGAGTGTCTTGGGACCCGCGCCCATGGCCGGCCGACCATGCCTTGGCCTTTGCTGGTCCCGCACTCCCATTCCTTATTTTATTTTATTTTATCTCTCATCTTATCTTATGGAAGTTCCCTAATTTCATCAAAACTCTCCAGTTTCATGGAATTTCCCTCAAATCAGAGAAAAAAATATAAAACTGAGAAATATGTGGGACCGTGCTTGTCACCGGACGGCCATTCCCTAGCCGTGGCCAGTCCCACACCTTGCAATTCCCTGTTTTATTTATTTTCCCTCATCTCATGTATTTTTCCCAGTTTCAGCAAAACCATGGATTTTGCATATTTTCTCCAAATGTTGCTCAACGTGCACCAGAAAATATCAAAATTCTCAAGACCGAAACACGGATGTTATGGTGACATGGGAACATCCCCTTGACCGACCAAGGGTGACCCTGAGGCTTGCAAATAGCTGGTCCCTCATGTTTTAATGATTTTAACCTAATTTGCTCAATTGCTCATATTAGGTTCAAACTATTTCCAAACAATTGGAAGTTTGCTCAAACGACCATCCACTGGTCCCACACACACCTAGATCTGGTCTCATGACCTCTTGGTCGGTCCTTCATATTTCCATAATACTAGGTTTTATTATTTGTCACTCACACGAGCATTATTTCAGTGATTAAACCAGCATTTAATCATTCCTTCACCAACTGGTCCTCAAGAGGCTTTGGTATTTTTGATCATTCGAGCATTTGGGAGTTATATGGTGAACTCGTCATCCCATGTAGCCGGTCCCGCGTTGATTTCCAATAAATCATCATTTCGGAAAAATTAGGGTTTTGAATCCAGAGCTATGCAGAAGCATGATTCTGAGCAGATTCAAACATTCTGATAATTTTATGTTGATTCCATAATCAACACTTTATTTATTTTGCTCGACCCAATGAATAAGAACTTAAATTAATATTTATTTGGTCTTGCTACCAACGATTCATCAAAAGCAATATTTGCTCAAACTAGCAATATTCGCTGAAACCGGAAATGTTTATTCAAATTAGCAATATTCGCTCAGACTAGCAATATTTGTTCAGATCAAAAAATATTGGTTCAACTATCAATATTCAACAATTCAGCAACATATTTTGCTCATCTTAGGTTATAATGATACCTTGTCTCAGCAGACACGTTAAATTTATGACTTTCAGAACATTTTCTAATCATGTTCAACTCAGCACTACACGGGCTCATCGTCCCATAAAGTCAGCAACTGACTCCACAATCACGAGATTTCAATCGTGTCACATGGGGGGATATTAACTAGGGCTTTGGTCTGGCGGTCTACGGCACGTGTGTTCACCTACGATGAAAATGTGAGCAAGTCGTGCAATCAGTTGGAAGAGTCAGCAAAGTAGTGTGTGGAAATTTAACCAAGTCTCCGCATGATGTGTAATTGGTTTAACACGATTTCCCACTTCCCCACTCTCTGATTCCAGCAACTGTCACGCTTCATGGGATCATGGTGTTTTCCACTCTGGCCATATAAAATGTCTCTGAATCCTGATTGAAAGAACAACATTCGAAGATTCGAACACTCGAACATTCGTCTAGCAATTTCTCATCAAAGTTCATACAGACAATCTTTCGTTTACACGAACTCAGAGAAACCACTCTCAATTGAGAAAATTTCAATCATTCAGAGCATTTTCACGCTGAATTCACAACACACCTACAATCTAAGATCACCATTTATCTCACGCATTTCTCAGCTTCCCTCCTACAGATCAACCCATCATCTTTTGTGACCGAATTGACACTAGAACGACCATTGTTCTTGGTTTAGGCCAGAGTCTTACAGATTGATCTCTCGAACTTAAAGCACTCCCTTCTTGCAGTGCATCTGTGTGAGGTTCAACATTTCGCTCGGTTCAAGGAGTTTCCACATGGTCGACTCTTCAATTCCGTAAAAACCAGCAAATCATTTTTCCCCATCTACAGATTGGCAACCACAGTGGGAGGTGAATCTCTCGGTTGCAATCTCAAGCTTTCACAAGGATGGTTGGTCTTAGGAATAACTCAACTGCTCCAGATCCCAACCAGAATCTCTCGAACTGTGATGTCCCTCACACTCCTTCGAACAATTCTAGTTACAATGAATTATCATATTTTACAACTCCGTTTATCTCCGTTGAACCAATCAATGGAGAAACCCCAAGCTTGGATGAGTTGGCACGGAGACAAGAAGACTTGTCAAAGAACGTAGACCGGCTAAAAAGGGGGATATATAACCTGTTCACTTATCTGGTACACGTGACGAGGATTTTAGGAGCAGAGATGTTGTAACCTCCAAATCCATCGACTGGTGATCCTTCTCAGACCAACAGTTTCACCACATATGAGAATCCAGTGGAACAGGAAGTTACATATCTGATTGAAAATTTATGTGAACTCCTACACTTCTCCAAGGATCAGCGCACAGACACGTTTGCTGCTCTCATCCAGATATCATCTGACATGCAAATAACTTCACCAACCCCAGCGGTTGAAGAAATATCTTTGGTGTCTGGACATACCATCGACAACATCACTTTTGAAGAAGAAGATCGCATGGCAAACGAAGGATACAATCAGGCGTTATACGTGACTGGTTTCATCAAAGGCACCAAATTTAGAAGGGCTCTCGTCGACACCGGTGCTTCCACGAACGTTGTCACTATGAAGACTCTTAGGATGGACAGATTCCCACAAGGTAAGATCATTCGCCATCCCATTCTAATGACAGGATTTGAAGGAAGACAAAGTCATACATATGGATATGCGTACATAGATTTGAGGGTGGGGCCAATTCAATCGAAAGTGAAGTTTCATGTGATCGAGAAAGAACCTGAATATCACATGATACTTGGACGACCATGGATCAATGATAACAAGGTAGTTCCCTCAACCAACCACCAATGCATGAAGGCCTTACTCAACAACAAAACCATTCGCATAGCTGCTTCATCATCTCCTTGTGCTCTCACCTATGATGTTGAGTTCATTGAATCCCAGAGGAGTGTCCTTGAGCCTTCTAAGAAAATATACACTAGTCCACTTCCAAGTTGGAAGACGATTGAAGTATTTGCTGCTGACGCGTCATCACCACCTTCAGAGGCAGAACCGGTCAAGTCACCTGCTACGCCAGTGAAATGCCGAAAAGATAAAATCACGATCCCAGGATCCAATTTTATGACCACTCATGATGCAGAAGGAAGGGTCATTTACTGGCGACGCAAAGATTAGCAATTAATAGGGGAGATTGATCAAGAGTCTCCTCGCACTGATGAATCGTGTCAGAACGAACAATTACATAAGGAGGAAGTTCAGCAAGCTCCACATCAGTTGCAAGATAGCACGAATTCTACTACTGATGATCTTGAAATAGTTAACATTGGCACAGAGGAAAATCCAAGACCAATCTTGATCAGTTCTGCGCTATCATCGGAGGAACGTGCATGCCTAGTAGAAGTACTGAAGGAATATCGGGATATATTTTCTTGGACGTATGAAGAAATGCCTGGCCTGGATGGCAAACTGGTCACTCACCGTCTACATATCATCCCCGACTCCAAAGCTGTCAAACAACCGCCTAGGCATTTCAGGCATGAGGTCGAGGAACAAATCAAAGCCGAGATTCAAAAATTATTGGTAGCAGGATTTATCAAGCCTATTCAACATACAACATGGCTGGCTAATGCTTTTCCAGTTAAGAATAAAAATAGTCAAATCAGATGATGTGCAGATTTCAGAAATTTGAATAAATGCTGCCCGAAGGATGACTTTCCTTTACCCAACATTGATATGCTCGTTGATGCGACCAGCGGCCATGGTATGTTCTCATTCATGGATGGTTACAGCGGGTACAACCAAAACAAGATGTTCGAACACGATGCTTCCAAGGCCGCGTTCTGTACTCCCGTTGGGAATTTTTATTACACTGTGATGCCCTTTGGATTGAAGAATGCAGGCGCCACCTACCAACGAGCCATGACAATAATATTTCATGATATGATGTTGTAGATGGTGGATTTTTGACAAAGGCTAAAATCATAAACCCATAATTATACGAACCTCTAATTCAGCAATAAGACGTGAATATTGAGACACGGGTCTCTCATCGAATCCTATGATGGAGAATACTTTCTCTCAGAGTGCATATAGATATGTAGTCTCATAGCTAGACAACGGCATATCTCATGAGTACTGAGAACTTCAGTAATTATTTCTATCAGGGGATGAAAAACTCCCGAACAACTTGCTCTGCTAGTATAAAGTCGTGAATTAATTAATCCTAAATTCTTAGATTCATCCACAGAATTTCTGAAAATATTCAAATATTTTCGCAGATATTTCATTACGCAAACCATGGTTCTTCCCAGCAGAAGTTCATGGATTAGTAATAAATATTGGACGCATGGGCATCAGGGCTACCGCTTGAGCAAGCTTTGTCTCAAACCTAAATTCTTGGATTCATCCGCAGAATTTCTGAAAATATTCAAATATTTTCGCATATATTTCATTACGCAAACCATGGTTGTTCCCAGCAGAAGTCCATGGATTAGTAATAAATATTGGATGCACGGGCATCAGAGCTACCTCCTGAGCAAGCCCTGTCTCAAACTTAGATTCTTGGATTCATCCGCAGTATCGCTGAAAATATTCAGATATTTTCGCAGATATTTCATTACGCAAACCATGGTTCTCCCCAGCAGAAGTCCATGGATTAGTAATAAATATTGGACGCACGGGCATCAGGGCTACCGCCTGAGCAAGCCCTGTCTTAAACTTAAATTCTCGAGTTCATCCGCAGAATTGCTGAAAATATTCAAATATTTTCGCAAATATTTCATTACGCAAACCATGGTTCTTCCCAGCAGAAGTCCATGGATTAGTAATAAATATTGGACGCACGGGCATTAGGGCTACCGCCTGAGCAAGCCCTATCTCAGATGGTGCAATTGTATTCAACAATGATACATTAACAACCGCCGCACGAGCAAGTATTTCAAAATACGACGAAACGATGAACCTATGCAAAATAGGACGAAAAATAACAAATAAATAAAAATTGACCAAGGCGCTGGGAGCATGGACCCACTGATCGGCCGATCGTGCCGTGGTCAATCCCACACCAGTCTTATATTTTATCATATTTTTGTTGTTTTCTCTGAGTTCATGAAAAACCTTTCGCTTGAACAAATATCCTTTGTTTTGAGGAAACTCCTCAACTTCATGGGGCTTCCTCCGCGCGGAGGAAATAATATAAAATCAAGGAGAGCATGAGGGGGCGTGACCATTGTGTAGGCCATGCCTGGTCCAGCCGGCCCCACACCTCATATTTCCTCATTATTTTATTAATTGCCCTAATTTCATGAAAACTCCTTAATCTCATGATATTTCCTTCGTCCCATGAAAAATAATAAAACTTAGGAAACCCGTGTGCACAGTCATGGCCTGTCGGCCAAACCCTGGATGGCTCACACGTCCCACTCTTTTATTAGCATATTTTTCATGTTTTCATAATCCCATGAAAATTCCCTGATTTCATGATATTTCCTTCAAATTATGAAAATTCCTTCAAATCATGAAATAATGCATAAAATAGGGAAAACGCACGGGACCGGGCCTGGGTCGGCCAGTCATGCTCCAAGCCGGTCCCACACGCTCACACGTCCCTTATTTTATTATTTATGATTTTTAATGTTTCCTTCGTCTCATGGAAACTCATTTATTTCAGCAAAACTCCTTCGTTTTATCATATTAGGAAAAATGTTAAGGGACCGGCCCCTTTGATTTTTCCTGAGTTTTACTCTCTGGATGTTTTCACCTCCCGAAAGAGCTTAAAACCTAAATATTCCCTCGTTGGGAGATAGGAAATTCTTTTCCGTACGTAATGGAGGGGCGGACCAGAAAAATCCGAGTCCGTATGAGAAATCTATGTTGATTCTACCAAAGGATGCTGATTAGGGTTTCAACCAATCTGGGAGTGCTCAAACGATCAACATTTGATCCCGTGACCACCCAGGGCAGGTTTCATGACCTCTTGGTCGGTCCCTCACCTCTTCATAATTCCTTCACTTTTCATTATTTTCATTCATCCGATGAAGTTTTGACGGTTTTATCAGAAAACCTTAATTTTGTCATATTTTTTCAAACGGTCGCTCAAACGAGCACCAGAAAATATCAAAATTCTCAGAACTGAGACACGGACGTATCGACGATGAAAGCATGTTACCTTGACCGACCAGGGTTGGCTTTGTGCCTCTCAATGAGCCAGTCCCACGTGTTTCTCACAATCTGACCTAATTTGCACAATTGCACGTATTAGGTCCAAAACTCTCCAAACAATTTCGGAATTTGACGGAGCGATCATCATTTGATCCCTGAACACCCAGGGCTGGTTTCCCAACCTATTGGTCGGTCCCTCATGTTTTAATAATAATTAATTAGGTTCTATCACCTAATGTTGAACCCAACAGTAATTCAGTAAATGATTAAACCAGCATTTAATCATTCTTTCAACAACTCACCAACTCTTCAAAGAGGTCTTGGATTTTGCTCACGTGAGCATATGAGAATTTCATGTTCGATCCACAGTCTCATGAAGCCGGTTCTCCTTCATTCTATGGTTAATTTCAAATAAATCATCAATTGATCAAATTAGGGTTTCTGAATCCAAGGATCATGATTCCAGATTCAAACACTAATAATTTCACACTGATCTCATGATCAGTATTCTTATTAATTATGCTCGGTTCAACTATCAGCGCTTTAATTAATATTTTATTTTGGTCACGCTACCAATATTTCATCAGACGAGCAACACTTGCTTAGATGAGCAATATTTACTCAAATTAACGAATATTGGGACTATCAATATTAAATAAATTAGCGAGCAACACTTGCTCTCCTCAACGTGAGGATCCTATCATTGTCTCAGCAGACACGTTCGATTCATGAGTTGCGTAACATTTTACAAAATCATGTTTAACTCAGCAAATACGTGGACTCATCGTCCCACGAAGTCAAGAAATCAGCAACTGACTTAATTAACCACGAGACATCAATCGTGTCACTTGGGGGGATATCAACTAGGGTTTTGGTTTGGAGGTCTATGGAACGTGTGTTCAAACACACGATGAAATGTGAGCAAGTCGTGCAATCAGTTGAGGGAGTTAGGAAAGTAGTGGGTGGAAAATCAACCAAGTCTCCGCACGATGAACGCAACTGGTTTTGAGCATTATTTACATCTCTCCACTCCTTCACTCCATCAACTGTCGCACTTCATGGGATCATGGTGTTTTCAACTCCGGTATTATATAATGTTTCTGAATCCCGATTGAACAACAAGATTCGAAGAGTTCTCAAACATTCGAACAACAATCGTCTGAACGAGCAATTTCTCAACAAAGTTTATACAGACGCTCATTCGTCTACACGAACTCACAGAAATCACTCTCAATCAGGCAATATTCAATCATTCAGAGCATTACACGGAAACCATAACACACCTACAATCTCAGATCACCATTGATCTCACACATTTCTCGCCTTCCCTCCTACAGACCAACCCATCCTCTCTTGTGACCGAATTTACTCTGGAACGGCCATTGTCTTGGTTTAGGCTGGAGTACTACAGATTGGTCTATCGAACTAAAAAGAACCCCCTTCATAGCGGTGCATCTGTGTGAGGTTGAACATTTCGCTCTGTTCAAGGAATCTCCTCCGCATGGTCGTCCTCAATTCCGCAAAAACCAGCAGATCATTTTTCCCCATCTACAGATGCACAAGCAGGTAGAAGACTATGTCGACGATGTCGTGGTGAAATCGAAAGCTCGAGCATCCCATCTAGAAGTTCTGAGACAAGTCTTCGAAAGATGCAGAGAATACAAGTTAAAGATGAACCCTCTAAAATGCGCTTCTGGGGTTTGTTCTGGAAAGTTTATGGGATTCTTGGTCACCGGCGAAGGGATCAAAGTCGATCCAGACAAAGCAATATCAGTCTCCACAATGCCTCCTCCACGCACTATAAAGGAACTGCAGAGCTTCATGGGTAAGGTGAATTATATCAGGTGTATCATACCAGGATTGGCTCAACTTATCGCCTCGTTCACTCCTCTGCTAAAGAAGGGAGCAAGTTTTACCTGGAAAGACATTCAACAAGAAGCATTTCAGAAGATACAACAGATACTTTTATCACTTGTAGTCATGAGGTCTCCAGTGCAGGGACGACCAATGATATTATACACAGCTTCTAGTGATGTCACTATTGGAGCACTGCAAGCTCAAGAAGACAAAGAGGGCATCGAACATACAATTTATTATTACATCCAAACTATGAAGGATGCTTAACTCAGATACCTGAAAGATGAAAGAACATGCCTGGCGTTAGCTCATGCAATGCAGAGATTCAGGCATTATTTACTATCCAACAAGGTTGTGCTTGTATCCAAGGCTGATCCCATAAAGTTTATACTCTCAAAGCCGGCTCTGATAGGAAGACCTGCAAAATAGCTGTTGCAGATGTCAGAATTCGACATATTATGTGTCTCCCCCAAAGCAATTAAGGGTCAAGCAGTGGCATATTTGTTGGCTGCCTTTCCGGGAAAGGATTCCACAATATTGCAAGATGACGTACCAGGAGAGCTTCCAGAAATATCAGTCGTCAAAGAGGAAACATGGTTGTTGTACTTTGATGGATCCGACACTCCTAGAAATGATATTGGAGGAGCGGGCATAGTCTTGGTCTCTCCATCAGGAAAAGTATTCTCACATTCATTCAAGCTAGATTTCCATTGTACAAATAATTCAGCTGAATATAAAGCCTTCTTGATAGGATTATCCTTAGCTAAACAAGCAGGAGAAATGCATCCGGAGATCAGAGGAGATTCAAAGATGCTGGTCAATTAAATGAATGAGATATATTCTCTCAAGTAGATAACGCTCGCTCCATTCAGGGCTAAATCACAATGACTCATGACTCATTTTGCCGATGCGACCATCACCCACACCAGCCGGACCAACAATAGGCATGCTGATTGCTTAACAACCCTTGCCTCCAAGCTGCAATTTGAAGGGTCAGAGAAAGCCATCATAGTATATAGACGAGTTGTATCATATACATGGCTCAATCAAACTGAAGATACTCCAGCAAGTGACTGAAGAGCACCTATTGATCATGAGCTAAGCAGCTCCATTACAGAAGGAACAATCAGTCTCAAAGAATTGAATATCTTCTTCCTACTCCATGGGGTGTTGTATCATCGCAACCCGGATGCTTATCTATCACGGTGCCTTGAAGATGAAGAAGCGAGGGGAAAACTCGAAAGTGTACATTAAGAAGTATGTGAGCAAACTCTAGTAATAACACTTTACAGAAGACTTCAAAGGCTTGGGGTATTAATGGCCCTCCATGGAAGCACAGTCAAGGGATCTACAGGGAGCTTATCCTAATTGTCAGGCGCCGCCTCACCATTTGGAGGTCCTGACACTTCATCGCGCCGGGGACTGGAGACAACCTTACATCGAATACCTTCGAGATAACAAGTCGCCACCGGAAAAGAAAGATGCAATCAAACTCACACAAAGAGCTAAGATATTTGTCTTTCTTGATGGGATCCTATACCGCAAGAGTTTCAGAGGAGACTTGTTGAGATGTCTAGCCGGAGATAAAGTTCTGATGGTCCTAAAGGAAACCCATAAAGGAGAACATCAAGGAAAAAATAAATTATTTCTCCAGATTCATGAGAAATATTACTGGCCGACTATGGAAGATGATGCAGCCGCATATGTTCAGAAGTGTCACTGATGCCAGGTCCACGGTAACCTTATTCATACTCCCTGTCTTCCATTACATTCTGTGAATAGTCCATGGACTTTCTATAGTTGGGGACTTGATATCATCGGAAAGATCAATCCGGAATCCTCAAAGCAGCATGAGTACATCATCACAGCTACTGAGTATTTCACCAAGTGGGTTGAAGCAATCCCACTCAGAGGTACTACATGGGTAACTGTTGCAGCCTTCATCAAAGAACACATTATATGTAGATTCGGCGTCCCTAAGCATATCATCACGGATTATGGAACTCCTTTCGCCAACAAGGATGTTGAGAAATTGCTCAAGGAATAAGGGATCAAACAAATCTTCTCCACACCATATTACCCCCAAGGGAACGGGCAAGCGGAGAGTACCAACAAAACTTTGATCCGGATTATCAGTCGAACGATTCATGACAATCCAAGATTATGGCATGAGCAACTTCCCATGGATTTGTGGGCTTATAGAACTACACCAAGGATCCCAATCGGAACGTCGCCATATTCGCTCATTTATGGGGTTAATGTTATACTTCCAGCAGAGATAAAAATTCCTTCAGCAAGAATTGCAGCAGCTAGCGGAATACAATGGAATGAAGCTGAAGTGTCCAAGTCGAGAGTTGCTAAACTAGACATGCTCGAATCAAGGAGAACCAAAGTGGAAAAATATGTAGAAGCCTACAAACAGAGGATATCCAGGGCTTACAACAAAATGGTAAAACCTCGAACTTTCCAAGTAGGGGATTTGGTTTTAAAAATGGCAAAGCACATTCAACAAAATATGTATGCTCCCAAGTTCTCTCTGAAGTGGGAAGGGACGTATGTTATCATCAAAGCAGTATCTAGTGGATACTACAAAATTCTAGCAATCAATGGAGGAAAGGAAGGAAATATTATCAACGGTAATTGGCTCAAAGCCTATTATGCTTGATCAACAGCAGACAATTAATCTTTCATTCAAATACATCTCAAATGTAATTTATTTCCTTCAAAGAGCATGCAAGATGCTCATTTGTTCACCAAACATTCATCAATTGAACAAAATTTCTAGACTATTCTACCTCATCAGAAACCTATATCTCAATTCTCCTGATTGCTCAGAGCAAACCATCGAGCAATGGATAATCCCTATAAGAAACTTTGTCAAGTTTCTTCTGGAAAATCCTAGTCTTTGCCCTCAAATCCTCGACAGCTTTCTGAACCCTTGCCGACTCCAAGATAGTATCTTCTCCTCCTCCAATAAAGCAGTAGTCATGGAAATCGCATCAGCAGCCTCCGCCGCCTTATGAATCTTGATTATTTCAAGCCGAAGACGGAGCCAACTTACATTGAATCACAGTGTCTCACATTTGGAAACCATTTCATCCCACTTGTGCAGTTCCTGACTCGTGACGTCTCGCAAGTGCATTTGGTTCATCTCTTCAATGATTGGCAGCAACCCTGCAACCGTAGTCAAGAGGGTTGGTGAAAAGCCTTTCCACACTTCCGTAGTAGCAATGTGCCCATACTTTTTTCCAAATATTAGTGTACAGAGGCCCATGACACTTGGGAATGACGAATCCGCCGACTACTTCATTGTATGGGAAAGTATTGATCAAGGGAGTTTCAAACAAGAGTCTAGATGTCGGGTATTCACGAGCATGGACACTAGTTTCTGTCTCTACGGATTCTACAGAGTCTTCACATACCTGATTGCTACTATCTTAAACCTCAACCACAGTCATGGACTTTCCACTCCTTCTCCTCCTAGGGTCAACAATGACACGAACATCCGCCTGTGATGAAATGAGGAAACATTTAGTTTCACCGAATTGAGCATAATGGAATTTTCAAGAAGTTATAGGGTTGATTACAGATGATACAGTCTTAGCATAAGCTGACCTGTACTGGGCAGGGGCTCTAATAGTCCGTCTAGGTCTTAGGTTATGAGAGAAAGAATTCTTCTGGTTATTCTGCACCAAATCAATTTATTACGGTCAATAACCTCAATCAAACAGAGACATAGAAGATGTACAACTTACTGAGATGGACGCTTCTATTTCACGCTCCAACTGAGGTTCATCTTGAGAATAAGTACTGCTTGACATGGCAATGATAAGGTATGATGATCAAAATTCTTCTACACGATGAAACTGACTCAGGAATGAAGGAAGTATTTGCGCAAGTGGTAAACCCTAAATTTACAAATATATATATAAGATATGGTAAGCACTCATCTTAGAATCAGTTGCGAGTTTTGCTGAAACCCTAAGTCTTGAACAAGTTCAAACTGGAGATGCGGAGTAAAATAATGCACAGGGGACTGACCAAAAGTCGCACGACCCCATGTGTTATATGACTTATGTTTGAGACGAAGAACCACAATAGCTAAGGGAGATTACAATGAGTTCGGCATGGAAGATTGTTCGATTTGCTTAAATCAATCAAAGAGAACTCACATTAATAAAAATCTCTCATTCAGAAGGAAAATCTAACTACTTCAATAAGATTGTTCGAATGAAGACGTCTACTACGAAAATTGAAAGTATTCATATACTAAAAGAGATAAGAGGATCAAAAGTAAAGCTACTCGTCAGATTCATCATCACTTTCCTTCTCGGGGTGTTCATCGCTATCCTTCTCAGAATTCTCTGCTTCGGAGTCACTGTCAGAATTATTGGTGATGGCAAGATGAGCAAAAAAATCGTCATCTGAATATTCTTCCGATTCAGCTCCAATTTGCTCCATGGACTTCCGGTACTCTCTTTCACGTCAATCAGGCCGAATCTCGTGCTCTAGTACCTCCCATATGTCTTCTTCAGAATCATCAGCATCAGATTCAGCATGCCTCCCGTCCAAGAATTGACGTTTCTCCTCAGATCTTTGTATTCTGCGCCGGATTAGATCCTTTTCACGCTGATGAGCTTTTTTCGCATCATATTCAGCTTTCCTTTTCCTAAGTTCAGCAAAGGTGACCCTTCATTCATTCAAGGGGATGCTAGGCTTTGCACCTTCATTGCGAATTGTCTTGGCTCTCGATTTAGCTATAGAAGCTTTGGGGGCTTCGTCAGAAGAACTTCTGCTGGATGTCGGCATTTTCTGAAAACAGGAACACAGAATTATCAACATGCAGATAAATTCATCGACAAAATGGTAATTCTTGAATCCTACCTTTTTCAATTTCACTAACAATAGTGATTGTGCTGCAAGAGTTAGCACACAAAATTAGTTCATTCCTTGAAACCTGCAGTAACGAACAAGACCTCATTAATTCATAAAAAGGGATTTTCTCATAAAATCATAGACATAATTTTCATAATGTGAACATTCACACAACTGACCTATGAAATTTACAACAAGATATTATTTCATCATAAATAAATTGTCTAGTTTCGAAGGTTACTCAAAACTCGCATCTTGATTTTTACAAAACAATAGTTAATGCAATTTGGTCACGAATTTTTTCAAAAATTTATCTAATGAGAACAAACCCATGTGGATGAAATATGTCATCATATCCCACATAATATGTCACGGTTACATATATATTAAAAAAAATCTATTTTCCTTCGTATTAGCATTTTCTTTAAAACGAAGGTTTATGCTAGTTTTGTGAAAGCTTATGCCTCTTGTGATAAAATATTAGTTCTCATGAAAGCTCATAAATAAGGTTTTATCACTGAACATAAGTTTATATATATGAAGAAAATCTATTTTCCCTCGTATGAGCATTATTTTCTAAAACGAGGTTTATTTCGGTTTTGTGAAAGCTCATATCTCTTAACATAAGGTTTTGTTTCCCATGAAAGCTCATAAACAAAATTTTATCACTGGACACAGGTCTATTTTCAAAGGAAAATCTCTCCTAAATCAGGGGTTATTATTAGTTTTCAAAACTAACAATCGAACGAACATATGTTTAATAAAATAAGGGTTTTTCTACAAAACCCACATTAACATAAACACATGTATAAAATTTTAACATGATGAAAGCATGAGAAACTCATGAACTCAGTAAACAAAAAAAAAAATTGCGCACCTGACGGCGCTGGCCGGAGATTGACCGGCGATGATCGGACGGCGGCGACTTCCGGCGATTTCCGGTGGGCAAATTTTTCAGCTCCCGCTGAACTCGGACATGAAGAAGATGAAGGAGGTGGTGGACGTGAGAAATAAAAAAAATAAAGGGATTAATTCCTTTTATACCTAATTCCTTAAGGATTTCCTTTTTGGGCCCGGCCCGTGAATCCTAAACCGACCAAGGTTCTTTCATTAAATCAACGGTTCTACACCAATTTATGTTCACTTGATGATGTTCTATTATGCCACTGGGGTTTCCGCTCAAACCATGGTTTGCTCATTCAGTCGAAATCCGGTAATATCTTATCTTATGACTAAGTTCAATTACTTATTTCTATTTGTACTTGGAAAATCATCATTCAATGCTGACTGAGGAACATGACTGTTCCTCACTAAGCAGGGGACTTAATATAGATGGTGGATTTTCGACAAAGGGTAAAATTGTAAAACTATACTCCAGATTCGGCAACCAGATGAGTATCGAGACTCATGTCTCTAAGCATGAAAGCTTATGCCATAAATCTCTGACTGAGAAGGCTGTCTCTCAGAGTACATGTACATGTGTAGTCTCTCAGCTGAGACCACAGCTAATCTCATGAATACTGAGCAATTTCAGTAATTACTCCAGATTCGGCAGCCGGATGAGTATTGAGGCCCATGTCTCTCATTAAAGCATGAAAGCTCATGCCATAAATCTCTGACTGAGAAGGCTGTCTCTCAAAGTACATGTAGATGTGTAGTCTCTCAGTTGACGCCACGACACATTTCATGAATACTGAGCAATTTAGGTAATTACTCCGGATCCGGCAATCAGATGAGTATCGAGACTCATGTCTCTAAGCATGAAAGCTCATGCCATAAATCTCAGACTGAGAAGGTTGTCTCTCAAAGTACATGTAGATGTGTAGTCTCTCAGCTGAGGCCATGACACATCTCATGAATACTGAGCAATTGCAGTAATTACTCCGCATCCGGCAATCAAATAAGTATCGAGACTCATGTCTCTAAGCATGAAAGATCATGCCATAAATCTCCGACTGAGAAGGATGCCTCTCAGAGTACATGTAGATTTGTAGTCTCTCAGATGAGGCCACGACACATCTCATGAATACTGGGGAATTTCAGTAATTACTCCGGATCGGGCAATCGGATGAGTATTGAGACTCTGTCTCTAAGCATGAAAGCTCATGCCATAAACCTCTGATGGAGAAAGTCTCTCAGATAAGATGTAGATGTGTAGTCTCCCAGCTGAGACCACGTCACATCTCATACTGTTTAGAATCGAAATATTGGACGACTCCTAGACAGCATGCCTGCTAGTATAGAGCGACAACGTCTTCGGGATGCAACCAGGTTATCCCTGACTATACAAGAGGAATATAACACTCCAGCAAGTTCATATTTCTCAACCCTCCGATGATTAATGCTCCTAGACAGAAAGCCCTTCTAGTATAGAGCCCTCAATTAATTATCTTAAATCGTCTGAATATCTAGCAATATTATACGAACCATCGTCTGAATATCCAACAATATTCTACGAATCATCAATTAATCTCCTGAATATCCAACAATATTCTGCGATTCTCTGTTATATTTCGTCACTTCAATTCATGGTTCTTCCCAGCGGAATTCCACGAGTTAGTGATAAATATTCAACGAAAGCAGGCATCTGAGCATCGAATAAGCCCTGACAAAAATGGTGCAAGTGTAATTAGCAAATAATGCACAGACCAGCATTTTGAATGCACAAGCATTTCAAAAAATATGAATGAACGAGGAACCTATGCAAAATAGGAAGGAAAAATAATAGTAATAAAGTATTAGCAAAAACGCCAGGGGATTGGGCTCACCAGCCAACCAGTCATGCCGTGACCAGTCCCGTGCCCAATTTTGTGTTTTACAATATTTTACTATTTTTCCCTGATCTCACGAAAATTCTCTCGTTCGAGCAAATCTCATATTTTTCAAAGAAATTATCTAAATCACATGATTTTATCAAAAAATAATAAAATTAGGGAAAGGTGTCATGGGACCGCCGGCCGACCGGTCATGCCTTGGTCGTGGCCGGTCCCACACCTCACGTCCCCATTATTTTATTATTCCTCTAAAATTATGAAAATTCCTTGATTTCATGAATTTTCCCTAAAATTACCTAATTTCATGTATTTTCTCTAAAATAATAGAAAATATTAAAAAATTAGGAAAAACTTGTTTGACCGGGCTCTAGCCGGCCGGTCATGCCCTATCCGGTCCCACACTCCCATTTCTTATTTTGTTTTATTATTATTTGGTGTTTTGTTTCATGATTTCATGAAAACTCCCTGATTTCAACAAAATACCTTGATTTTAGCAAATCTATTTGATTTTAACAAATCTCTTTGATTTTATGAAAATTCTCTAAAATCATGAAAATTATATAAAATTGGGAAATATGTGGGACCGTGCTTGTCACCGTACGGCCATGCCCTAGCCGTGGCCGGTCCCACACCTTGCAATTCCCTGTTTTATTTATTTTCCCTCATCTCATGTATTTTTCCCAGTTTCAGCAAAACCATGGATTTTGCATATTTTCTCCAAATGTTTCTCAACGTGCACCAGAAAATATCAAAATTCTCAAGACTGAAACACGGACGTTATGGTGACATGGGAACATCCCCTTGACCGACCAAGGGTGACCCTGAGGCTTGCATACAGCTGGTCCCGCATGTTTTAATGATTTTAACCTAATTTGCTCAATTGCTCATATTAGGTTCAAACTCTTTCCAAACAATTGGAAGTTTGCTCAAACGACCATGCACTGGTCCCACACACACCAAGATCCGGTCTCATGACCTCTTGGTCAGTCCTTCATATTTCCATAATACTAGGTTTTATTATTTGTTGCTCACACGAGCATTATTTCAGTGATTAAACCAGCATTTAATCATTCCTCCACCAACTGGTCCTCAAGAGGCTTTGGTATTTTTGCTCATTCGAGCATCTGGGCGTTATATGGTGAACCCGTCATCCCATGTAGCCGGTCCCGCGTTGATTTGCAATAAATCATCATTTCGGCAAAATTAGGGTTTTGAATCCAGAGCTCTGCAGAAGCATGATTCTGAGCAGATTCAAACATTCTGATAATTTTATGTTGGTTCCATAATCAACACTTTATTTATTTTGCTCGATCCAGCAGTCAGTAACTTAAATTAATATTTATTTGGGCTTCTGCCAACGATTCATCAAAAGCAATATTTGCTCAAACTAGCAATATTCGCTCAAATCGGCAATGTTTATTCAAATTAGCAATATTCGCTCAGACTAGCAATATTTGTTCAGATCAAAGAATATTGGTTCAACTATTAATATTCAACAATTCAAAAACATGGTTTGCTCATCTTAGGTTATAATGATACCTTGTCTCAGCAAACACGTTAAATTTATGAGTTTCAGAACATTTGCTAATCATGTTCAACTCAGCACTACACGGACTCATCGTCCCATAAATTCAGCAACTGACTCCACAATCACGAGATTTCAATCGTGTCACATGGGGGGATATTAACTAGGGTTTTGGTCTGGCGGTCTACGACATGTGTGTTCACCCACGATGAGAATGTGAGCAAGTCGTGCAATCATTTGCAAGATTCAGCAAAGTAGTAGGTGGAAAGTTAACCAAGTCTTTGCACGATGAGTAATTGGTTTAACATGATTTCCCACTTCCCCACTCTCTGATTCCAGAAACTGTCACACTTCATGGGATCATGGTGTTTTCAACACCGGCCTTATAAAATATCTCTGAATCCTGATTGAAAGAACAACATTTGAAGATTCGAACACTCGAACATTCGTCTATCAATTTCTCATCAAAGTTCATACAGACAATCTTTCGTCTACAAGAACTCAGAGAAATCACTTTCAATTGAGCAAATTTCAATCATTCAGAGCATTTTCACGCTGAATTCACAACACACCTACAATCTCAGATCACTATTGATCTCACGCATTTCTCAGCTTCCCTCCTACAGATCAACCCATCCTCTCTTGTGACCGAATTGACTCTGGAACGACCATTGTTCTAGGTTTAGGCTGGAGTCTTACAGATTGATCTCTCGAACTTAAAGCACTCCCTTGCAGTACATATGTGGGAGGTTCAACATTTTTCTCAGTTCAAGGAGTCTCCACACGGTCGACTCTTCAATTCCGTAAAAACCAGCAAATCTTTTTTCCCCATCTACACTAGTATCTTTGTATACTTTCTAAGGAGACAGGGAAAAGGGGTGAGCAACCACAACCCAGTATGAAATTTCCAAATATAATATAGTGCAGTGGAAAAACAAACCGAACGATGCATCAAAAGCATAATTAAACAAATACACTCTTTCACTAATTTATTGATTTTTATTTTGAACTTTTACTCCATAACACTTCAAATTCAAGTAATAAATATCTTAAAATTATTTTAGAACATTTTATTAATTTTCTTTCAACCTAAATATTACCGGTAAATTCTTTAGGCGTATTTTAACCTTCGTAACCTTCCATTTTATAGATTTTACACTTTATTGTCTTGACTAGACTTTTCCAACAAATCCTTAAATACTTTAGACATACAAGCACTGCCCACCGCGACACACACTATTTGAATAGCTTTGTCCCTGAACTCGACAAACTCCACAACCTCAATCTTTATCCATGGACCGCAACCCAAATCACAATCAACCTTTAGACAACCCCATATTTGGTGTACCTCACAAGCGCAATAGCTATTGTGACCACACCGGTATTCATAAGCGCGATAGCTGTTATGGATACATGATCTCAACATACACATCTACTTCCCACTGACACTTCCTAGCATGTCCTCTTAGCAAGTAGATTACCCAAATTTTATACCGGAAGGACCGACTAATATTTTTAGGACCAAAGATTATCGTTAATTTATTTTCTTTGAATCTTTTACATGCAAACGAGGTTTATTGTAAGTATGATACCAACACTTTTCAAGTCTTTTACCTTCTCTTAAAATATCAATTGTTAACTGTAATGTTAACGTTAATCAAAAATGTAATTGTAGTCTGTACGAGTTTTCTAGTACGTACCTCAATCAATAATGATTTTATTTTATTCTTAGTTTGCATTTGAGCCGTGGCAAAGGACTCAACAATTATTAATTAGGTGTCAAGTAGCTTTTTAAGTTTGTTCATAGCTTAACTAATTAGCAGAAAAGACAAGACCCCTTACAATTTCAGCCAACGTATTACAAAGATTCAAATGCCTCTCTACCAGAGAACCAAACACGTTAAGTAAAAATGTTAAGACCATGCAATAACATACGTGCGTACGTAAGAAAATACTCTTCCTAATTGTTTTATATGAAATCAAAGTTAGTTCAATGAGATCAACATGAACGCGGACATGTACTATATATCGCCGCAATACGGTATATTAGATTAGCAATCGAAACAACACGTATTAATATTAATATACGTTTAGTTTGTATTGTACCGAAATCCTCTAGACATCAAAAGACAGAGATGATGATGCAATAAAATACATGCCAAAATAGTTTAGTTTTTAGTATTACGTAGAAACCCCTACCTCAATCACTAAAAATCCAAATACCGCAGGAAAATCCATCCATGTGAGATGAAGTATTGACTAAGGGGGAGTGATACATATCACCATAGTATTGTTGTCGAAGTTGTGATACAATTGAACTTTGATACTGTGTAATATACTATGAAATTATATAACAATGATTGAAAGCTATTATTTTCCCATTGTTATAGCTACGAATCTTCAACAACGATGATGCTGAATTGAATACCTTTAGAATCATTAGGGTACTTGGAAGTGACGAATATTTCGAGTAATGTTGAAGAACAAAGGAGATCAAGCATTTGGATGAGAAGCTACAAAGTTTATTTATTTTGTATTCCATATGTATTGATAGTTTTGTCACTAAAATAAAGGGGGAGATTGTTAGAGCACTGCTCGGTCGAACTCGCAAGCATTGCTATCTCAAGCTTGTTTGTCAAGTTTAGTTGCCAAAAACTATAAGTCTTGATTCCTAGTCTACTTTTAGCTAAGTCTCGGATTAGGATAGTAAGTGTAGTTGAGCCTTAGACTCCACGACGTTCATCGAATGAAGACGAACAACTACTCTAGGGAACTTGTGGAACTTCATAAACAAGAGGTATGTGGAGACTTGAACTTATCTATCACTCAAAAGTCTATCTATTATATCTCATATTTTGAGACAAAATTCGTATAGCTATATAGACTTTAATTATACACATTTGCTATTTTGAGCCGAGTTTATCTCGCTTATCTATTTCTCGAAATATATGTTGGTAAGCTTTCGCTTTAGCCAAGTTTATCTTTAATTGTGACAAAAGTCATGTTGATTATTTCAATAACTTGAAAATCGCTTTGATGAAAATAGTTTGTGAATAACCACTATTTTAACATCCTCTAAGAAAGTTTCAATGACTGAAATGAGATTTTAGAACATGTAACCATCTTTAGATATAAACATAGTGTGTTCTCACATTTGTGTAAAAGTCCAAACCGGGAAACCAAAGTATGCGTACCCATACGCGTACTGGCAGTCGTTGGAAATCCGGGTAAGTATGCGTACCCATACGCATACTAGCGGAAAGTTCGCGTCCATGAAATTCTGCTGGAGTTTGAAAGTGAAGAACAAACTCAATCCGGTTACTTAAGTACGCGTACATGTTTGCATACTTAAGTAGATTACTTTCTAATATCGGTTTGTTCATGAACTAAAACAGTTATAAGGAATGCAATCTTTGCAAACCGTGGCTATAATGTTCATGAATCGATTCGAGTGAATCAAAACCGATTTCGCTTCGATTGTGTCTTGTATAATTCTATAAGATCTAAGCAATTGAACAACTCTTTAAATAGTTCATTTGATTAATTTGAACTGGTTATGGTAAAGATGAATAAGGTTGATATGAAAGTACTCATATGGCTAACCCATGGTTAACTATTGTTGAACCAACTAAGTGTACACGTTTAGGTACGGTTACTCAAACCTAAATGAAGTTACTTTTCATTTGTGTATAACAATATAAGTTCGATCTAACGGTTAAAATATATTATCTTGAATCTAATCAAGTTTTCATTTAACGGTGACTATTGAATGATTTGTTCCCAAGGTAACTTAGATTGCAAACCCTGATATGAAGACTATATAAAGGAGAACTCTGGCAACTGGGAAACCTAATCCCCATACCTCCTGTGTGATACTAGTTGTGTAAAATAGAGTCGATTCTCTGTTAACCTTAGGTTTTTCACGAAACCCTGTAGGTTAATGACTTAAAGACTTCATTGGGATTGTGAAGCCAGACCCAACTATTTTCTCTGTAGTTGCGTGATCTGATCTTGCTGTTTCTATCGTGTATGAGTGCAATTGTAAGATTGTACTGAGATTTATATCTCCGATAGGCAAGATATAAAAGTAATCACAAACACCTTCATCTAATCGTTTGTGATTCCACAATATCTTGTTTCGTTAATCGATTAAGATTATTGTAAGGTGATTGATAATTCTAGGTTGTTCTTCGGGAATATAAGTCCGGGTTATCTATTGGTTCCTATTCACTTTGATTTATCAAAATACGGAACAAAAACTCGTAGGTATATCTATGGGAGATAGATTTATCTATTCAATAGACTTTCCTGTGTGATACAGATTTGTTTATCAAGTCTTCGACTTTGGGTCGTAGCAACTCTTATTTGTGGGTGAGATCAGCTAAGAGAATCAAGTGTGTAGTATCCTGCTGGGATTAGAGATGTTAGGAGCACGACTGTACCTTGAAACAGTGTCAGATTGATTAGGCTTCAACTAAATTCCATACCGAAGTTAGCTTTGTAGTAGGCCAGTGTCTGTTGCGGCTTAATACAATGTGGTGTTCAAATCTGGACTAGGTACCGTGGTTTTTCTGCATTTGCGGTTTTCTCTTTAACAAAACTTCTGTTGTCTGTGTTATTTATTTTTCGCATTATATTTTTTTATATAATTAAAATATCACATGTTGTGCATTGAATCGATCAATTGGTAAATCCAACCTTTGGTTGTTGATTGAAATTGATTGATCCTTGAACAATGGTCTTTGGTACCATTCAAGTTGTTTCACATAATAATCAGGCTCACGTATTTCTATCTTTTTGATTTGCTGATTACATTGTGAAACAGAGATACGAACTCTTTGATATACTTTTTATTAAGATTGAGTCTGACTATCTAGTTGATTCTCTTAAAAAATATATTGGAGTTAGTCCATACAGATTGCTAAGCGAAATATTGGGTTAGGTTGTTAGACCCCCTGTTTTTCACACTTTCATATCAACCTTATTCATCTTTGCGATAACTAGTTCAAGTGACTCAAATGAAATATTGCTTAGATCTCATAGACGTATACAAGATACAATCGAAACAAAATCGATTTTGATTCACTCTAATCAATTCATGAACATTATATCCACGGTTTGCAAAGATTGCATTCCTTATTATATAAATGTTTTAGTTCATGAATGTTGATGGCGGTTTTTAGTATAGGGAGAAAACTGTAAAAGTCTATCTACCTGACCCAATATCAGATGTAGTAGACATTGATATGTTTATATTCGGCAGGAAATTTGGAGAATATATCAAAATCCGATGAGTGCCTATGTCTCTCATCATATTATATTGAAACTCAAGCTCCTAGATGAACTGTTCACTAGTATGGAGCCTAATGAGTATATAAGCTCCTAGTTTCATTACTCACTAATGCCGGAGCCTACCGAGTATTTTATCTATGTTATATTCCCCGGCAGAACCCTTAATATTGATATGGCATGACAATTTGTGTTCACTCGGAGCAGAGTAGCATGAATTTCCAAGTATCAAGGTTAAGGTCCCTGTATAAAAAATACTCAAACGGAAAGCATACTGCTCTATGGCAATAAACTTAGAGAACTCTGTGTCAACACATAGAATTCAATCAATTTTGTGATAATTCACAAGATTCATATATCACCCTGACTAATTTGCAAAAATTAGGATTTCGCGCTCTGCGCAGTATATTAGACCTTGCCTGTCGAAATTAAGCCTAGGCGAGCTAGGTAATTAATCCACCATGGATTAGCAGGTGCAAAATCATACCCAAAATCAGAAAACAAGGAATAAAGGAGCCGCGGGGAAGGAGAAGCAACAAAAGAAGGTGTGGCCACGACATAGGCCAGACGGCGCCACTTGCAAGTGGCCACACCCCATGTTGCCCAACCGACCCTTATCACCTGTCGACCAATCAGGTCGCTTTAAACCTGCCACACTCCCATGAGTTATGGCTAGACCCATACTTGCTGGCCCTATTCCCCATCGACCAATCAGGTCGCGTTAAATCTACCACACGCACCAGAAGTGTGGCCACGCCCATGCTTGGCCGGCCCTCTCTTTTTATTGACCAATCAAGTTGCTCTAAACATGCCACAATATTAAAAGAGGTGGAATTATGCCAAGTGGCCACCATGCCAAACTGGCTTCATAAAACCACGCCAACATGCCAATGGTATGCTAACAGCCATTTCATGTGGCCATTTCCACATGATGACCGTGCTATGGTTCCTTTTGCATGACTCTGGCATCGTTTGCACAAAACACTATTGTACCACGGTCACATGCCACATGCTGTATGCGCTAATTAGGGTTTCAGCATGCCAAACCCTAATTTAGGCAAAGTTGCTACGCCAACCAAGCCAAATAATGTTCCACAGAACATTGGGATTGATATGGATACTGGAACTGATGTTCCCCCACCACATTTGAGTTTAACACCAATGTGCCAAAATCTGGCGGTCATGGATACACCAGGTGCCACTTGCACCATCGTTCCACTGGCATGGATGACCATGCCAACCATACCACCATGCCACTGGCATGCGCTAAAAACGTCATTACGCTATTGGCATGTACCAATGGCGCCGTTATGCCATTGTCAGGCACTAATAGGTAGTGGCCATAATCAATGGCCACTCTTTCTCATGAGTTGCAATCTCAGCCGTCCAAATTCGCCATAGAATTGATAGGCATGTGGCAAGTTTTAGGCGACCAGCCAAGACAAGCCTAATAGCATCACATGATATTTTCCTTTGGCAAGTATCTTGACTTCGACTTGCCACACATAGCAAGCTGCTACAAGTTTTCCACGAAAACACTCGAGATATTAAACATGTCACAAACTGGGGGATACTCATCAGGGTATTGGTTTGGCGGTTTACAGCGTGCAACACGCCCATTATAAGAAACTGACAGGAAACAGGGCAGTTAGTGGTGTCAAGAAGTAATACAAACCCGTTTCCTTCATCGTGGAAATGTGGTTTCTGGCGGTTACACATTACCCCACTCTTCCATCACTCAATCACTCCCACTTCCTACGAGACCACGGTGCGTTCAATTATGACTTGTATAAATAGGTTTCACCTATTTCCACCAAACAACAAGTTTTGGTTAGAATAACAACATAGTATCCAGAAATCACCAAAGAACTGATAGCTTACATTCCGCAAGCCAGTTTCATATTCTGATACAAGTCATAAAATATCCACACCTTCAGAATTAACCATTCTAGTCTCAACACCTTATCCGCTTCCCTCCCCAAGACCAACCCTTCTCCTTCAGCAAGACTGGAATGGCCATTCCTTGGTTTAGGACAGGATTGTACAAATTGATCTCTCGAATCTAAAGTACTCCCGTGCAGTGCATTTATTTTAGGTTTAGATTTATTTCTCTTCCACACACCCAAATTACCAAAACCAACAGAAATAGTTTTTACCCATAAACAATTGGCGACCACAGTGGGGGGTTAATCTCTCCGTTGAAAAAAAATCTTTTTCCCTATTTCATTTTCAATTTCCTAAATTTCTCAAGATGGTTGATCTTAGGAATGGTTCATAAACCCTCAATCCCAATTTTACTTCTCCTAGCATTGAAATACTCCACATGTTATCCCTGAATCCGTTCTTTCATTCAAAACCCTTGTCGAGGCTATGGAGTCTCGATATTTAACAACTATTCACAATTTGACAAAAATCCTGAATGATATTGTCGGGAATCAAGCTACTATTGTCAAGACGCAATACAGAGTATTTACGCTTTTGAAAGCGCTTACGGATCAACTATCAAAGGAACCAACACATATTCATTCCGGAGGAAATGTTATCAACAATTCATTTTGGATCAATGCTGATGGTAGTAGTCCTATTTCCAAGATTCATATTCCTGCTCCTAGTGAGGGGGATGATGCCTATAGTCACACTGATTTTAAAGGTATCCACCAACCTAACTTGTCTGCTCATGAAGATCAATAGATGTTTCCTCAAAATCAGAAAGAAGACTCGTGGGATTTATCACGTTCTCATCAGATTCCTTGCAATGAAAAGGTGATTTCATTATATGCGTCCTTCCTGGAAAATATCAATTCCCATATTGCATCAAAAGATGCTAAGAGATCCGCTGCTGCTTTACTTAGTCGATCTGAACCGTTCCAGAATGAAGAAGCTTGTAAAGATGTTCAGGAAAGCAGGCGCCCTTCCAATAAAATATCTAACCTCCAGTCAATCGCTAATGAAGGAAGAAAGAGAAAATCTCCAGCAGCGAAACAACAACCCAAACGTGTAGCACCAACGCATCAGACGGCTTCACCCCGGAAGGTCGCGGCTAAGATTCCTGCACAAAAACAATAAATTGGAGATGCTGCTCCAAACTTCACGTTCCCGATCGAAGAAGTAGTTGAACTCCTGGAAGTATGGATTCAAGGCGATGTCATCAAACTACCTCATATTAGGCGCCTGCCAACTGAGAAACAAATGGCAAATCCCAAGTATTGCCATTTCCACAGGTTCGTAAATCATCCAACCAATGAATGCAATGCTCTGAAGCGCATTGTCCAAGAAAAGATAAATTCAGGGCAATCGCGTCTGTGGACTGGAGATTCTCCGCCTTGCCGTGGATCGACATAAAGATGTTATAGAGACAATAAAGGATGTCTGGGGACTTCTCGCGGTCAGGATTACATCGCACAATAAACTCGGATTTGCAACCTGAAAATTCAGTTTTGTGGAGAGACCCCTAAGCAAATAGAGTATGTGGCCGTATCGGACGAGAGCAAAAAGGGAATGACCAACGCCAATGTACCATCCACAGGCGCTGTCAACACGTCCCATGGAATTACATCCTATACCACCAACACCAGCAGCACCGGAAGCATCCCATCTGACGTGACGCCTTTTATTACCAGAGCCAGAGCTGTCGCTACTCCTAATATTTATTCGAGTATGACGCCTCTAATCATCACCAGGGCTTCCACCACTTTTTTGTTAGGACAAGAGATTGGAGGAACCAGAGGAAACCAACCTTCCCATTACCATTATCGATTTAATGGAGAGACATGAAGTTCTTGCCAAAACTCAGAAGGACATGGACACAACTCAGAAGGATACGCTTCAAAGTTTCGTTCTAGAAGCCGCTCCGCTTCAATGCTTTGATCCAGGGGATGCTTCAACATTTCGCTCCAGGAGTCGCTCCACTTCAATGTTTTGATCTAGGGGCCACTTCAATGTTTTGCTCCAGAAGCCGCTCCGCTTCAACGTTTCGCTCTATGAGCCGCTCTGATTCAACGTTTCGATCCAAGGGACACTTCAACATTTCGCTCTAGAAGCCGCTTCAATGTTCTCTCCAGAAGTCGCCACTCCTCCATGTCAAGGATCGTGATCATAGCCAGCCAAGGTTAGTAGTTGTGGCTACCTTTTGATCCATCTCGCCAAAGCTCGTGGTCGTGGACAGATTACTCGCCTACATATCCAGCCAATACCTTTGCTTCCATGGATGCCCATGCAATTCCAGCCAACCTATTTTGGTTCCCACGACAATGTAGTCTTTTATGATCACATCTGTTGCCAAGAACTATTATTGTTCGTTTGTTGATACTATCCAGAGCTTTACCATAGCAACAACCACTACAAAGGTAATCCATACTTCTACATATTTTAATTTCACATTGAAGAAGTAATAGAGTCACCAATACGGATGCAAGATGATATCTTTATTACGGTAAAATCATTGACCATACAAGATAGAAACATGTAAACCAAAATTGAGGAATGAGGCTCTACACGGAATCCCTTCACTGTCAAAGCTCAGGAGACACGGTCAACCCAAAAGTCATAGCCACGACAAGGTCATCTACTCTTCAAAGATATAACGCAAGGATATTCATATCATCACCTATCCGTCTAGAAGGCTCCTGCAACACTTTACGAAGCCCACGACGGATCCCAAGCCTACTCAGAGAAAACAACTTCAGTAACCAAAGAGATGTGCGACTGGGGACTGATCATCGCAGTCCATCCTCGACAACAATCAAGCATTCATGATATAACCCCAGAGACGTGACTGAAACGTTTTTCTTGAAGAGACAGAGGATCCATGATTAACGACATAACTCTCTCACTTCTACCTATTCGTTATCCAGAATGTTTCGTCCATGTGATGTTTCAAGCATCCCAGTATCACATCCCGGAGAGTACGAGCCGCAGGAATTTCTCAACATAAAGCCGTACACATGCATCAAAGACTCCAAAGGCACACCATAAAGATACATTCACATATCCGGCCACGCCATTGGATATAACAGAAGTATAACTTTGGACTGCTCATCGCATCACATCCCATTCCATATAATACTCCAAGATTCAGAAGATGGTTCAAAGGATGTCACTTGGAACGAAGTCCTCGAAGACTTGATAGCAGCACATCAGCAACGGAACGCCTCTCAACTTATCTATTTCACCTAATGGCTCTGGAAGGTTTCGACCATACAAGCATCCACAACATATCATCAGAAAGTCCAGGAACCAAATAACCTAAAGTCAAGAATGAACCAACGACGCAACCAAAATCTCCATGATTAGCCCTGACATGATCATTGTCGAGAATATATTTTATGCATCCATCCCAAGAGTGTAATGGAGTTTGTTAAATTTTGAAATCCACTGGAGAGGTTAGATACTCATTCTTCTGGAGTCAGAACATTATTACACATTCTGGAGAATATTGATGGTACTGTTGGGTGGCTACATGCGCAAAATATGAGAGAGCACTTACCTTGAGGTCTCCTAGATTTCCTTGATGCTAATTATAACTATTGGATTTTGCTTTGTTGTCATTGATGATCGCTCTACCACCGCTAACAAATGACGAGCAGATAAAAGCACGGAGCCGGACGAGCAACAAAAACAGAAGAGGGTCGATACCCCTTTTCATACGAACGAAGTTTCTAAAGTTTGAACAGAAGAAGGATTCCTTCTTGCTCCATGAATGGAAATAAATGACTGAGCGCACCACACTCATGCTCCATATCTTGGAAAGCAATGCGCCAAGATCATCGGTCCATATCCGAACAAGCAGTGCGCCAAGATCACCGCTCCACAACACCAGCATCCCGTGACCCAAGCCAGCATCAATGGTCCGTGGCCCAAGTTGCAGCGTCAGCATCAGCACTCCGTGACCAAAGTTGCAGCGCCAACGCAAATATCATGTGGTCGATCCGAAAATACGCCAAGCCGCCAGCACAAGGATCATAGACTACTCATGCCTCATGCCAAAGGTTAGTCGAATTTTCCTGGCAATCTCTTAATGTCTTGACCTTTTGATTTTACCCTTGTTTGTCACCATATCATGCTTACCCCACAACAATGTCATTGTTAAGTGCTCAGCAGAGGACTTAATGTTGATGGTGATTTTTAGTATAGGGCGAAAACTGTAAAACTCTATCTACCTGAACAGACATCAGATGTAGTAGACATTGATATGTTTATATTCCGCAGGGAATTTGGAGAATATATCAAAATCTGATGAGTGCATATGTCTCTCTTCATATTATATTGAAACTCAAGCTCATAGATGAATTGTTCACTAGTATAGAGCCGAATGAGTATATAAGCTCCTAGATGCATTACTCACTAATGCCGGAGCCTGCCGAGTATTTTTCCTATGATATGTTCCGTGGCAGAACCCTTAATATTGATATGGCATGAAAATTTTGTGTTCATTCGTAGCAGAGTAGCATGAATTTCCAAGTATCACGGTTAAGGTCCTTGCATAAAAATACTCAATCGGAAAGCATACTGCTCGCTGGAAATAAACTTAGAGAACTATGTGCCAACACATAGATTTCAATCAATTTTGTGATAATTCACAAGATTCAGATATCACCCTGACTAATTTGAAAAAATTAGGGTTTTGTGCCCTGCGCAGTATATTAGACCTTGCCTGTCGAAATTAAGCCTATGCGAGCTAGGTAATTAATCCACCATGGATTAGTAGGTTCAAAATCCTACCCAAAATTATAAAACAAGGAATAAAGGAGCCGCGGGGAAGGAGAAGCAACAAAAGAAGGTGTGGCCATGACATAGGCCAGCCGGCGCCACTTGTAAGTGTCCAAACCCCATGTTGCCCAACCGGCCCTTATCTCCTGTCGACTAATCAGGTCGCTTTAAACCTGCCACACTCCCATAAGTTGTGGCTGGGACCATACTTGTCGGCTCTATTCCCCATCGACCAATCAGGTCGCGTTAAATCTACCACACGCACCAGAAGTGTGGCCACACCCATGCTTGGACGTCCTTCTCTTTTTATTGACCAATCAGGTTGCTCTAAACCTGCCACAACATTAAAAGAGGTGGAATTGCATCAAGTGACCACCATGCCAAACTGTCTTCATAAAGACCGCGCCAACATGCCAATGACATGCTAATGGCATGCCAAACATGTCAAACGTGCATTCCAAACAATCATGCAAAACGCACATGCCAAACATGACACTTTGCCGCAGTAGCACACCTACGTGCCAACCCACTTTCTGTTCGTGGCCAACGCCATAACGGACTTCAACGTGGTTATCCTAGCCAGAAGCATGACCTTGCTTTAGTGGCGATGGATGAAACCCTAATTTCCAGCCGTAGAACAAACTATGCCACTTCGGGCACCACAACATGACACGAGCCGCGCGGACTTAGGAAACCCTAATAAAGGCGTCATACCATATCCACTAGTGGCAATACTTGTTCATGTGGCCATTTCCACATGATGGCCTGGCTATGGTTCCTTTGGCGTGGCTCTGGAATTGTTTGCATAAAACGCCATTATACCACGGTCACATGCCACATGACGTATGCGCTAATTAGTAAGCAAAGTTGCTACGCCAACCAAGCCAAATAATATTCCACAAAACATTGGGATTGATGTGGATACTGGAAATGATGTTGCAACACCACATTTGAGTTCAACACCAATGTGCCAAAATCTGGCGTCCATGGCTATGCCAGGCGCCACTTGCACTATCGTGCCACTGGCATGCGCTGACCATGCCAACCATACTGCCATGCCACTGGCATGCGTTAAAAACGTCATTACGTTATTAGCATGTACCAATGGCGCTACTATGCCATTGTCAGGCACCAATAGGCAGTGGCCATAATCAATGGACACTCATCCTCAGGAGTTGCAATCTTAACCGTCCAAATTCGCCATAAAATTGACAGGCCTGTGGAAATTTTTAAGCGACCAGCCAAGACAAGCCTAACAGCATCACATGTTATTTTCCTGTGGCAAGTCTTTTGAATTTGACTTGCCACACGTAGCAAGCTGCTACACGTTTCTCACGAAAACACTCGAGACATCAAACATGTCACAAACTGGGGGATACTCATCAGGGTATTGGTCCGGCGGTTTATAGCGTGCGGCGTGAAACACGACCATTATAAAAAAGTGTTAGGAAACATGACAGTTAGTGGTGGCAAGAAGTAATAGGTGTAAACAAACCTGTTTACTTCATCGTGGAAATGTGTTTTCTGGCGGTTACACATTACTCCACTCTTCCATCACTCAATCACTCCCACTTCCTACGAGACCAGGGTGCATTAAATTATGACTTGTATAAATAGGTTTCACCTATTTCCACCAAATAACAAGTTTTGGTTAGAACAACAACACAGTATCCAGAAATCACCAAAGATCTGATAGCTTACATTCCGCAAGCCAGTTCCATATTCTGATACAAGTAATAAAATAACCACACCTTCAAAAGTAACCATTTTGGTCTCAACACCTTATTCGCTTCCCTCCCTAAGACCAACCCTTCTCCTTCACTTTGTGACCGATGCAAGACTGGAACGACCATATTTCGGTTTAGGCCAGGATTATACAGATTGATCTCTCGAATCTAAAGTACTCCCGTACAGTGCATTTGTTTTAGGTTTAGATTTGTTTTTCATCCACATACCCAAATTACCAAAACCAGCAGAAACAATTTTTACCCATAAACAATGAATAAACCGATTTTAGAAAGTAACCTGCTTAAGTATGCAAACGGGTATGCATACATAAGTATCCGGATTGAGTTTTTTATTTTACTTTCAAACTCCAGCAGAAATTCACGGATATGAAACTTCCGCCACTATGTGTACGGGTATCCATACTTACCCGGACTTCCAACAATTGCCAGTACGCTTAGGTTCCCGGTTTTGGACTTTTACACAAATGTGAGAACACACTATGTTTATATCCAAACATGGTTACTTGTTCTAAACTCTCATTTCAATCATTGAAACTTTCTTAGAGGATGTTAAAATAGTTGTTATTCACAAACTATTTGCATCAAAGCGATTTTCAAGTTATTGAAATAATATGACTTTCGTCACGAGTAAAGATGAACTTGGCTAAAACGAAAACTAACCAACACATATTTCGAGAAATAAATAAGCGAGATAAAACCGGCTCGAAATAACAAATGTGCATAATTAAAGTCTATATAGCAATACGACTTTTGTCTCAAATAGGAGATAGAGTAGATAGACTTTTGAGTGATAGATAAGTTCAAGTCTCCACATACCTTTTTGTTGATGAAGTTCCACAAGTTCCCTTGAGTAGTTCTTCGTCTTCATTCGATGAACGTCGTGGAGTCTAAAGCTCAACTACACTTACTATCCTAATCTGAGACTTAGGTACAAGTAGACTAGAAATCAAGACTTATAGTTTTGGCAACTAAATTTGACAAACAAGCTTGAGATAGCAGCGCTTGCGAGTTCGACCGAGCAATGCTCTAACAGTTTGTATGTATTGTTTATGGCTAAACAAAATATAGGATCATTTGTTTAGTCCAAATTAATTCCAGATAAGAGAAACGAAGTTAATTCAGATCTTAGTTAGACTTGTCAAATTGGAGGATTCAGTTATTCAAGTCTAATCGAATGCCTTGACAAGAAAAACTAGTTAACTAACCTAGTATTTTTCTTGTCTAAAGACAATGGTCTAAGTTATTATCTGAATAATTATAGCCTGATGAGAGAAATAAAGTTAATTTTGATCTTTATTTTGGTCTTATCGAATAAGCGATTACACATACGCAACCGGTTTAACAAGGGAATTAAGTTTCTTAGTCGATTTGTTAAACTATTAGGGAAAATTGCTTCGGGCAATTGTGTCCTTGATAACATATTAAAACTAAATTACTTGTAGTTTCGATTTTAATATTAGTTATCTAAAGTGGTATGTGAAACCTTCGTGCTTAACTCTTATATGTTGTTTACAAGTCTTTTAGATTTGTAAGATCCTTTCGGTTTGTCCTTTATTTGCTCAAACCTTTGTCATTTTGTGACAAAAAGGGGGAGAAATATATGAAGTAAACAAGTGATTTGCAATCATTAAGGAATGACAATTGTGACAGACCGAAAAATTACGCCTTTGGCGCGTTGCCCCGCAGGCCGTAACTTCTCTGATGCGCCATGATGAAGCTACGATCCGAGCCTTAAAGCTAGGAAAATGCACGTTCATTTTCCCTTGTAAGCATGCTCGTGGATCATGATGCATCTATTTGAGCTTCCACACCATTCCAACTTACCCTTGTTCCGCAAAGGGTTTCTTAAGAAAGCTAAAACTTCCTTAATACGGAAAAAACGGCCTTTTGAGGCCCTAAACGATGGAATTTGGCTAAATTATGGTGACCATGTGGATCTATAGATCAACATGTCTTGATCTTTGGGCCGTTTCCCATCAAAATGGACTCCTCTTGACCTAAATTACGACACTCAGGTTTTTAGCCTATGTCGTACGTCTTGACAGGAAGTATGAGCATTCAGTGAGTGGAATGCAACTTGCCTCATCAATTTTAGCCACAATCATCTCTTGCGTCGAGCTACCGAGTCAGATGATATGAGAGGCCTGTAGACACCCCAATTTCGTACATAATTTGGAGTCGTATTTCCGTGAATTAAAAGTCTAGGCAAATACCGTTCCTATGCCTACCGTTAATGGTCCAAGGATTAATAATTACCAAAGACCAAGAGTACGCCTACTAGGTGTTAGACTTGAGCTAAACTAGTGCCCACTAGTTCCGAAGTTTGGACTGGACGTGCGTGATAGTCTACCTACAGTTAATTAAGTCCCATAGTCCACCAAATTCATGTCCACTTTTAGGTATTCGTGATT
This sequence comes from Papaver bracteatum, assembly GCA_023529315.1. Lineage (NCBI taxonomy): Eukaryota > Viridiplantae > Streptophyta > Magnoliopsida > Ranunculales > Papaveraceae > Papaver > Papaver bracteatum. The sequence continues at coordinate 373,847 of JAJJWX010000963.1, forward strand.
AGTACAAGTCCAATGTTGGACGTCCACCTTAATAGCAAAGTGACTAAAAATGTCGACACCTTAGTTTAGCTTTGTTGGGAAGACATTCCATGTTAGCAAAATTTTTGAGATTAAATGATATTTGGCTATTTTTAGTAAAGGTGATTAAAATGATTTTGGATGATTTTTAATAATTGGAAATAATAATGATTCATTTGGTTAGAATATCTAGGTTTTTAATAAGAGCCATCGGATTTATGTCATTTTAATCCTAAGGTAATTATTGATAGAAGAAAGCTATAAATAGGGTGTCATTTTTAGAGTTTAGGAGAGAAAAAAAAGAACCCACAATTGGGGGATATCAAAACTAATTGGGGGATATAGCTACAGGACAAAAACGGTGTCCCAATAGCAATTTTGGGTGACCCCCTATGTAATTATTTTCTAAATTCCTAATCTAGCCCTCACTAATCCTAATTAGTGGTTAATTTTAATTAGTAAAATGTTAAGTATTTGGGGGATAAATTAGTTTGTTTTTAGTTTTAGTTTTAATTGTGTGGAGTTAGTTGAGAGTAGAAGGAGGGAAAAAAAATTGTGTGATTTTTTTTTTTTTTTGAAAATGGAAGATGATTGTGATGAGAGAATTGCAGCAGCTGAATCTTTAGCTCTACTACAACAACAATCACATGTTCAATCTTCGGTGTATGATAATAACTCACAATTAGAGTTATATGATGAACCAACACCCTTGAATCATGAACACGATGAACATGAAGTGTTTTTTGAAGAACCAACCCAAGAAAGTAAACATGTTCAGTATACAAGCAACCCCAACACACAGGTAATGCTTCAAAGAGGTCGAAAATTTGATTTTTCTTTTTCAAACCGCCATTATTTCTCTGAAAAAGCTTAGTACCGGCACACTCGTAGTATGAATTCTACGTCGGAACTAGCGCTACCGGCGTGGTATTCATACAATACGCATGCCGGTACAATATATCCCCCATTTTAAACACGTTCCCGGCGTTGTGTTCCAACTCCATTTAATGCCGGTACAATATATACCCCATTTCAAAATATGTACCGGCGTGGTATTCATATTTTTGTCCATGCCGGTATAGCATATCCCCCATTTCAAAAACTTTCCTGGCGTGTTATTCAATCAATCTATGTATGCCAGTATTTAGTTATGCTTTTTACCTAACACCGAATATTCCATAGAATATTCCAACCGGCATAGCTTACTCCTAACTGACGATGCTGGTACTTACAGAAAAGCATCTAGGAGTTTAAGATTTTTGAACTCCAATACCGGCGTAGTATATAAAATATCTGGAACGCCGGTATTTATTCCCGACTTTCTGTTAAAATTACCTCAATGCCGGCACTCGGTTCCGGTTGGAAAACTCACATGTCGAAAATGCTGGTTATTATTACCGGTATGTACCCTGTTTAGATAAAATGCCGGTATTGACTCTTCCGGACTTTGTATTCAAGAACATTCAATGCCGGAACTGTGGTCGAGCACGCCGGAAATGGTACCCGGCATGGTAATTTTTTTATTTTCTATGAACTAATTCAATTTTTTTTTCATTTATTCCTTAGATTGTGACATACATTGATCCGACAAATTCCAAACCACTTGGTCCGAATACGGCCGAATACTATAAGATGCCCCCGGTATGTTACCAAACAATACTTTTCACCTAGTTTTTAGAACGTTCTATGCGGATTGCTTGTAATGAACCTTATAATCTTCCATTGTTGTCCTAATGTAGGGAATTAAATCTCAAGAGGAAGCAATTGCTTGGGCAAAAGAGACGGCTCTTAAGAACAAGTGTGTGTTGGTGAGGAATACCCAAGGTTCAAATACGCGGTTTGAGATGGTTTGCGAGAGAAGTGGGAAATACACGTCGAAGAATAGCCATAAGAGAAAGGGTTATGTATATGAAAAGAAGACTAATAGGGTATACAAGACTCGTACGAGGAAGTATGAATGCCCCTTTAAGTTAGTATTCTATTTAAGAGACAAAGTAAAGGATTGGGATTGTATGGTGTAGTTTGGCCGACATAACCACCTGGATCCGAAAGATTTTAATGGTCACTCCATAGTTGCAAAGCTAAAACCTCATGAATTCGAGGATGTAAAGATAATGACCAAGGCATGTATCAAACCAATAGTGATTCTCAGAACCTTCAAGGAAAAGGATGATCAGAACGTTTCTTCTCTAAGTACAATTTATAGCGCACAAGCAACCATTAGAAGGGTGGAATGGAAAGGGAGGACCGTTATGCAAGAATTTAAGAAGCTAGTTTGGGATCACAACTACACGCGCATCATTAAAAGAGGACCAGACGAAAAGCCCCTTCAAATATTCATTGCGCATCCTTTGCTTTCACAATTGGCTCATAAATGTTGTGGTGTTCTTTTGATGGATTGCACCTACAAGACAAACAAATACAACATGCCGTTGTTCAACATCGTGGGGCAAACATCGGACAAGGTAACATTCACATTGGATTGGTGTTTAATGGAAAACGATAGGGATTACAATTATCATTGGGCATTACGACAATTGAAATTATTGTTCCCGGAAAATCAATTTCCGAGGGTCATCGTAACCGATCAAGATGAGGCACTAATGGGTGCTATATCTGATTTATTTCCGGATACACAAAATTTCCTATGTACGTATCATATAGGTCAAAATGTGACAAAACATTGGCATGCTTTGTTTGAACCCTCTAAGGTGGATATTAAGAAGAGAATGATTGCTCAACTAGAGGAAGATGTTCGCAAGAAGAAACTATCACCCGTTGGGGATTCATTTCTATATAATACCCCACATTCCTTTGGAAAAATCTACACAAACCACGCACCAAATAACAAAAATCATTCTCTCAAGATACCAAGCACGGTTAAAGATTTAGAAGGGATGGGGGATTCATCATCTACCTCTATTTGCAAAGTAAGTTGATTTACTAACAATCTAATGTTCAATACTATGACGCATAACTAATATAATTTTCTATTACAGAGTCATCATTGCAAGTGTCAAATTTGCAAGTCACCTTTTCATCTAGCCATGGATTGTCCTTTTATTTATTCAAAATGTAGAAGCTGTGATGGCACACGCCGGTTTTGGATTGCAAAAACTGATGACGCTGAAAATGGAAGAATGTTTCTAAGGTGTTTGAATCACCCAAAGTGTGATGAGTTTCAATGGTTTGACGAAGCTGTTGAACTAGAAGAGTCAAGAGAAAACCACAAAGAACAATGCAAGCCTATTGATAGGTGCTATATGAAGGGAAAGGAATATTTTGAAAGAGAAGATGAACCAGTTAAGATGGTTCTTGACACCGAAATTCCAGACGATGTCTTCGAAGATATTCGCAAAAGATTCAAAGGCTCCGCAATTATTGAAAAGGGATGGAAATAGATTGTGATATCCAACCAAATTTAATCCATTCCATGCCGTTTAGTATGTTTTAATTTAATTTTCTAATCCAATGTAATAGATTACTTAGGGATGAATTAAGAAAGCGTTTGTGAAAAACTATTACAGTAGAATTCCGGCATTCAATCAATCAAGATTAGAGTGCCGTTTTTGTAACCAAAATAAAACTTAAAAAAAAATACAATTCCGGCATGCAATTAGAAAACGCATTTACGCTGGTACCAGAGCATATCTATACAGGAACATGGAATTTTTAATTTTCTAATTCCGATATAGTTTGGTAGAACTATTTGTACGCCGGTACTAGTTTGTAAATTTAAATTTAAACATGTTCAACCAAACAAAAACAAACTGGATCGCGCTTAAATATTCTTAACCCACGAATCATAAACCAAAAGCAAAACCAAGACGTAAAAACTAAAGAGCTAATCACTCGGTCCTTTGCTTCTTTTAGCCAAATCTATTCCTCGTTTCCCCGAACAAAACTCTTGAACTATGGTCGGTTTCTTCAATTTTATCAAGATTTTCCACGACTTCCTTCATATCTTCAAGGGATAGCACCTCTCCTCCCGAGTACTTGCAACCTAACATCTTCTTCAACTTTCCAAGCCGACGCCGCTAGATTCATACATACAACACATAATTAGTATATATATGCTAATATAAAATTACATGTACATTAAACGAGTAAGCAGTTAACAATACTTACTAGCAATCCAACAGTCTTATCAAGTTGGCTCATCGTAGGTGGTGCCGCTATAGGAGTTGGAACGGGATGGTTTTTCTGGGGTGGAACTTGGACATCTTCAGGACGCACAACAAGTGGATGGGACCATTTCAAGTAATCATCAATATATGATGGGTCAGCTTCGTCACCATTGTTCGCAACCTCCCAATTAGTAGTATCCACCAAACGACGTGGTTCCCTATCCCTCCAGTGTGTTTTTTCAGGAGTTGGATCATACTCTACCCTCAACTTTGTGGAACTTGACATGCAACGAGTTAAATCAAGAAGGTACCTATCTTTAGAAACTGTCATATAACGAGGTAATTACTTGAATCCAATTTGTCGCATCACACGTCGAGGATCATCCATAACGCATCCCTTTGGATGGAACAAAGGACCTTGGTATAATGCAACGTTATAAAACCAAGTGTATTGACGGTTATCTCTAGCCTCCTTGTAGGGGTCGAACACAACATCCTTGGTAGTCATCGCGTCAAGAGCCAATCTCATTTTTATCAGTCGAACATTGTTACCGGGCTTCGGATGGGCGTTGAACTCGTATTTCTTTCCTCTAGGCTCCCGGGGGTTAATATCGGGATTAAACTTCAAAAAGGGGTGGTCCTTGAACAATGTTGGGAAATGTTCATAAGCCCACACCTATATAAATTTTAAATTATACATATAAAAGTCAGTAAATTTTTTTTCTAAATACATAACAAGGATACACGTGAAAAATATAAATAAGAACAAAAGTACCCGGAGTAGAGTGAAATTCCCGACGAATTGGTTTGTAACCGCCTTAGAGGACTTTCTCATCTCCGTCATCAAATGTGACATTTCAACGGTGCCCCATGAATAGGTAAAGACCTCATCCAACGGATCCAAGTACTGAAGGAAATTTGCACTAACCTTGTTGCTACTAGTGTCAGGGAATACACGAGTGCCCAAGATGTATAACAGGTACGCGGTGGCCATATAACGAATCTGCGCGGGGTCCCATCCATCCTCTACACTTCTTTTCTTTGTGTTTGCAAACTTCTTCTTAAGCAGGGTCAGTTTGAATGTCTTTGTCCTACTAACCTTTGATACATAGAAGCTTTCCACAGACTCTTTGTAGTCCCAACCAAACAACTTGTTGGTAAGCTCGTGCAACTTCGTCCATTCTAGCTCAAAGTCACCTCGTTCTGCAATTGATTTGCCGATAACATTCAAGTCTAGAATGTTCTGAGCATCATCAGGGATCAAGGTCATTTCTCCAAACGGGAAGTGCATTGTATCAGTTTCACCATGATACCTTTCGACGAAGGAATTGACGGTTACAATATCGGGCTTCGCATAATTTTCAACTAAAGGATATAGACCAGATTCCTTTACTATTGCTTGGACATCATCATGCTCTAGAGACAAATCCCAATCATCCGCGGCTTGGTTTCAGCAAACACGCACAGCCTTCTTATGATCCTACAATTAGGAGATAATGATTAAGAGATTTTAAGAGATTTTGCATTAATACAGTACATATGCACGAAAGAGAAATTCTTACATAGGTCTGATATATAGTACGAGCCCATGAGTGCTTGTATCCAAATAGATGGCCCGGAACAACTGAAGTCGCGCCCCAAATTTGACCACGTTTAAGGTCGGGTATCATGTCATCAACATGAGGAAGGTGTTCACCTTTAACTTTTGCTTTCCGTTTTCCTTTCCCATTTCCTTGTGTTGGTTGTTGACTTGGACCATCTTGTTCAACTACTCCTTGGCTTTGGTTTGCTAATTGAGTTGGATCAATATCGTTGTCTTCGTCCTCACTTTCCTCTTCATCTTGCTCATGTTGCTCATCTTCCTCGTCTTCCTCCTCAACAGCTGCAGTAGGTTTACGGATTACAAGAATACTACGATCACGACCACTCTCCCAAATATCCCCTCTTGTATCAAAACCCAAACGCTTTTTGTTATTCCCTCGAGGAGGCAAAGACAGAGGAGTATCAAGACCATCCTTCCTTTTTTTCTTAGTTGCAGCAGCTTTAGCTTTTCCTTTGTTTGCCGCCTTTGCTTTGGCCTCCTTGGCTTTAGATCTATTTCAAAAGAATCACGAAATTAATACCACTAACTTTCATTTTTAGTACCGGCATACAAACCATGCCGTTAGCTAGTTCCGACATGTACGTATAATAAACTTTCATGCCGGGTATAAATGCCGGCATTTAAAATTAAACGTCGAAAATGCCGGTATACTTCAGAAATTTTCCTGGATAAATTTACACCAATACCGGCATCTTTATATAATAAACGTCCATGCCGGATTAAAGTAACGGCATACAAAATTAAATGTCGAAAATGCCGGAAAGAATTCTAAAAATCCTGGATACCAAAAAAAGACTTCCGGTATGACACTTAAAATTCAATTTATGCCGGTACAACTCACTAAACAATGGGTCTCTGTATATTAGAAGTTCAATACCGGCGTGGTATTCAACCTAGATTGAGTGTTGGTACCAATTTACGGTGTGGTATTCATACTAAATCTTCTGCCGGGATATCTACCGGCGTGGTATTTATCCTAGATTGCATGCCGGTTTCAACTACTGGTGCGGTATTCATACTAAATTAAATGCCGGAACTGCTGAAACTGAAAATTTGCAGCTAGGTTTTTGCGATTTTGACCTAAACCCATAGCTACAAATCGAGTGAAACACTAATTAAGCAGTTCAAAATGACTAACCTTCTCACAGAATCCATCTTAGCTAGTAGTTCATCGTCTGATAACTCTGCTTCTTTGTCTTCCTCCTCTTGAGCAATCAAATAAAGTTTTTTTTTCAATTTCTGTTGAGCAATCGTTCTTGGGTTCGATTGACTTGGATTCGCTTGACTTGGGTTCGATTTGGAAGTTGTTTTATTCCGTGGAGGCATGGTTATGATTCGGGTAGGTTAATCGACGAAGAAATTTTTGATTTAACGATTAATCGTCGATGAAGAAGATGAAAAAAAATTCGGAACCCTCACACGACTATGACGGTATAGAAATGGGGGATAACTGATTTTGTGTTTGGTTTTGATTTTAAGTTTTTAATTTTTTGGGGAGGGTAAAACAGTCTTTTCATAAGTTTTTTTAATTAATCTAAGAGTGTTTTAGTATTTTCATACCCAAACAACACCCCTTAGCAGACACCCAAGGTTGGGGGAAGTAATTCATATCTCCCAATTAGTATGGATATCCCCCAATTGCGCGTTCAAAAAAAATTCTAGTGAGACCCAGGGAGAAAAACAAAAAAAAAAATTAAGAAATTTTTAGTGGAGAAAAGGAGAGGCATATAATTTTTAGAGAACGGTTGGGGTTGGATTGTCTTTGGATCGAGTTCGTGGAAGTACTAAGTCCTGTTGATCTTTTCCAATCTAAGTGACATCAAAATTTCTACGCTGCCAAAACAGGTAACACCAAAACTTAAATCTCGCTGTGAGAATAAGATGATGGCTATGCATAAATATTGATGAAAAGAGGTCCTTCATTTTCTTCTGTTTTGAAAGCATAATTACTTGGAATTTTCTATTGCTTTTAATTGAGATCATAAGATTGAATATATATATATATATAGTGAATCATGGCATCCTGTTTGACTTTAATCATATGCTAAACCTGTTTTCGACATCGTCTGTCCTATGGTGTGATTGGGGTTGTCTTGTCATACATAATTTTTCTAGTCCTTTTTATTAGTAGCATTAAGAGTTGAGGTTTTCATGTTCTGGAGTCTCATGCTTTACATCTTAGTCCTACATAGGTCATGATTTCATATTGTTTGCATCTAGAGTTAGATATGTCATGTCATGGTCTTTAGCCAACCGTTCATAGCATTGTATAAGCTATCTATCTATCTATCTATGTCATTGCATGCATCTTGCATATTAATATCTTATAGGCATTAGTATATTCATATTCCATGACTAGGCAGCTCATGCACGGAAGTTTGGTAAGACTCTGTATATTGACTTATTAGCCCTAGGTAATGTTTGGTCCAATTCCATATCACGTGTCTATCTCCTCTTTGTTAAGTGTCAATGCATGTTTCACAGATCGATGAGTGAAGTTAATAATAATAATAATAATTGTTTGGTTGACACGTTTTGGTGCCTAATACTTTGAATAATAATAATAATAATAATTTCGATATTTTTTGGTGATAATAATAATTCTCTCGATTTGACCGGGTTCTGTTTCCATTTTACAGGATTTGGTGCGTTGCGTTGTTCATTAGATTAATAATTTAATTAGCTTTCATAATTTTATGTATTTATTTCATTATTTTTTATTAAAAGTTAGAACCCTTGAATCCCAAATATAAAGTAGAGGCCAAGTTTCGGCTTGGACGGGCTAGGTGCCTCACACCTTCCTAGCCCGTATCTTGATTCCCGGACTGAATCTGTGATTGGACCAGTGCTTTATTTGGGTCCCAACTCCCTATGTTGGGTGGCGGCTTCGATAATAATAATTCCCTTAATAATTATTTTCACGTGATTCCCATTTTAGATATTTAGAGATCTTAACGGATTTCGACGGTATCTACAGTGGCGACTTCACTGGAGACTTAGAGAATCTAACTTGAAACATATTTGGGATTTTAGGGTTTTGATTTGATGCTACTCGGTGTTGCACACACACACTGCACGCACCCATTTGCACATTTGCATTACATTTTGCATCGTCCGAGTCCGAATCTTAGGAAAATCCGTGGCTAGTAAGCTGAACCCACTGGGCGTTATCAGCCGAACCACCACAAGCCTTAGCCAAGTACCAAAGAAGACTAGTTTCGACTACGTCTGAGGTATATTTTGCTAAGGTAGCCCAAGCCTACCCAAAAGTTAGTGAAACCTGCATGCACGTGCATTAATTGTTGCACAAAATCCGAGGCATAAGCACCGTTGTGTTACCATATATTCTTTTGTTTCTCTTTGAAAACAGGATTTGGAACACGGGCATAGAATCTAAAATAAATATCGATGTTGAGGCCGTAACAGGCTTGATGGAAAAATTACAGAAGATGTTGGATACTAAGTTCACTGAACATCAAAATAATATCAAGAAGTGGACTCTCGAGGCCATTACTAGGTCTCTAGAAAAATATGAGGTTGATATTGGAAATATGACAGACGGGTCAGCTGATCTCTTTGTAGAAGAACATGAGGTAAGCACTATAAAAGCGGACTCAGGTAAGACTTTCACTGAAATACCCTGTTTTAATCCAGTCAATTCAATTTGATTAATGGAAGGTCAGAAATGCCCTTCGACCATTCATGTTGAAAATACTTACCTGGTTGGTAAACCAGAGAATTGTGTTCTTTTTAAAAATGTTTTAGGAAATCAAAATAATTTTGGAAACAAAATATCTGACTTGGAAAAAGAGCACGATTATACTGATGTACCGACTCCCAATGACGAGGAAATGATCGAAGAGGAAGTACCTCATGAGATCCTCAAGTCGTTTGATCACTTGGAAGAAAAGCTGGAACCTGTGGAAGAAGTAGAGTCGGTCAATCTGAACACGGAAGATCAACTCAAAATGGTCAGGATCGGTACTACTTTGTCTTCAGAAGAAAGGAGGATGATGATCGAGTTGCTAACTCGTTACAAAGATATATTTGCATGGTCGTATGAGGATATGCCAGGGTTAGACACAGACATGGTAGTACACCACTTACCTATCATTCCCGGAATGAGGCCTGTCAAAAAGAAGTTGCGTAAGCTCCGACCAGAGTGGTCTCTGAAGGTACATGACGAAGTAATCAAGCAATATGAAGATGGGTTTTTGATGGTTACAAATTATCCAGAATGGTTGGCTAACATAGTACCAGTTCCAAAGAAATATGGAAAAGTACGAATGTGCATTGACTACAGAAATCTTAACAAGGCAAGCCCAAAAGACGACTTTCCCCTCCCTCATATTGACATCCTTATCGACAATGATGCAAGGCATGGATTACTATCATTGATGCACGGGTTCTCAGGATATAATCAGATAAAAATGGCAGAAGAAGATAGGGAGAAGACATCTTTTATTACACCTTGGGGAACATTTTTCTATGTGGTAATGCCTTTCGGTCTTAAAAATGCTGGAGCTACTTATCAACGTGCAATGACTACTCTTTTTCATGACATGATGCACAAGGAGTTTGAGGTGTATGTAGACGATATGATTGCTAAGTCCGAAAGAAGAGAAGATCATCCATCAGACCTACAGAAGTTGTTTGACCGGCTCAAGAAGTACAAGTTGAGGCTTAATCCAAATAAATGTATATTTGGGGTAAAATCAGGAAAGCTACTAGGGTTCATTGCCAGCAATAGAGGAATATAAATTGATCTAGAGAAAGCGAATGCAATCATTAATATACCTCCACCCAAGAACGAGAAGGAAGTGCGAGGTTTTCTAGGAAGAATTCAATATATCAGTCGATTCATCGCGCAACTAACTCCGGTTTGCGCACCAATCTTTAAATTGCTAAGAAAGAACTCGCCAAAGGAGTGGAATGAAGAGTGTCAAGAGGCATTTGATCAGATAAAGAAGTATTTGTCCAATCCACCTGTGTTGGTCCCTCCGGTACCTGGGAAACCTTTGTTGTTATATTTATCGGTAACTGACTCATCAATGGGGGCAGTTTTAGGACAATATGATGAAGATGGTAAGAAAGAGCGGGCGATTTACTATATCAGCAAGACATTGTCCGGATATGAATCAAAATACTCAACATTAGAGAAAACATGCCTTGCCCTTGTCTGGGATACTCAACGGCTTAGACATTACATGTTATCTCATTCGGTGCAGTTGTTATCAAGGATGGACCCACTTAAATATCTTTTTGAAAAGCCAATGATCTCAGGGAGAACGTCCAGGTGGCAGTTATTTCTAGAAGAATTTGACATCACTTATGTGACACAAAAGTTAATAAAAGGAAGAGCAATAGCAGATCACTTAGCAGCGCAACCTATCCCAGATTGCGAGACACTCATAACAGAATTTCCTGACGAACATATCCTTGTTGCTGAAAAAGATAATGAATGTGAATTGTGGAAGATGTATTTTAATGGAGCAATGAACCCAGTTGGTAAAGGAGCATGGGAAATTTTTATATCCCCTGATGAGGTACGCATTCTGATTTTTGTTCGATTGGATTTCAACTGTACTAACAACATGGCTGAATATGAAGCATGCATTGCGGGCTTGAGAGCTTCCTTAGAGTTATCCATACAAAAGTTGGAGGTATATAGGGATTTCTTGATGATTGTCAACCAAACACATAAAGTCTGGAAGATCAAGGAAGAAAAGCTAGTTCCATACCATGAATTCCCCATGAAGCTGGTGGAGAAATTTGATTGTATTACTTTTTATCATCTTTATAGAGACAAGAATCAGTTTGCAAATGCATTAGATGCTTTAACATCACTAATCCCGATCCCAGGAGACTCCATAGTCAAACCCATTGAGGTGGCACGAAGAGAGCAACCAGCTTAATGTTATGCGGTTGAGATTTAAGCAGAAATGCCAGACGGAGACCCATGGTATCGAGATATCAAAAAGTACCTAGAGGATCGAACTGTACCAGACGGATTCAGCAAAAAACAGCGTTGTTACATACAACGCATGTCTTTTCAATTTACCATCCTCGGTGGAGTGCTTTATAAAAAATCTTATGATGGGATTTTGTTGAGGTGTGTAGATGGAGATGAAGCTCGACGCCTTCTTAATGAGGTACATGAAGGAATCTGCGGCCCACACATGAACGGACACATGTTATCCAGGAAAATTATTCGGATGGGATATTATTGGACGACGATGGAATCAGATTGCTTCAAGTATGTGAAAAGATGCCATAAATGCCAAATACATGACAATTTGTTACATTTTCCACCGACCGAGTTGCACCCTCTTACATCTCCATGGCCTTTTTCTGTTTGGGGCATTGACGTGATTGGGAAGTTAAATCCTTCTGCATCAAATGGGCATGAGTACATCATAGTGGTAATTGATTATTTTACAAAGTGGATAGAAGCAATATCCGTAAAGAATCCTACGGGGAATCAGACTGTGAAGTTCTTCACAAACAACATCATATGTCGTTACGGATTGCCAAATGAGATTATATCAGATAATGGGTCCAACTTTTTTAGCAAGGAGGTAAACAAGGAGTGTGCAAAGTGCAAAATCCATCTAAGGAACTCAACCATTTAAAGGCCGCAAACCAATGGTGCTGTGGAAGCTGCAAATAAGACATTAGGCAGAATTTTGAAGAAGATGACAGAAACATACAAAGATTGGAGTGAGAAATTACCTTATGCATTATGGGCTTATCGTACCTCGATCCGCACACCCACTGGTATGACTCCGTACTCTTTGGTTTACGGTACAGAAGCAGTTTTGCCTGTTGAAGTTGAAATTCCCACCTTACGAGTGATAAAGGAAGGCACGCTACCTGAAGATGAATGGATAGAGTCGAAGGTTCAACAGCTGAATTTGATTGATGAAAAGAGGATACGTGCCGCATGTTATGCACAGGCTTACCAGGAGAGGATAGCTCGAAGTTTCAACAAGATGGTTCATCCGCGAGGCTTAAAGGAAAGAGATTTAGTGCTTAAAGAAGTCAGACCTATAAAACATTCTGACCCAAGAGGAAAGTTCAAGCCTAATTGGGAAGGTCCGTACATCATCAAAAGCATCTACCCAGGATCTGCAGTCCGATTAACTGATCTGGACGGACGCGAAGAGCCGAAGCTCACAAATGTCGACCAACTGAAGAAATACTACACCTAAGGTAAGTGCTCAAACCTATCTAAGGGCGGCGAACGCTCATACAACTTAAGGAGATTATTTAGGAGTCCAATATCTCTCTCTCATAGTGTCAATAAGTAGGGGAAGGGGCATCACCATTTTTGGCCCCCGGTCGGTCAAGTAAAAAAAAAAAGTAAAAAAAAAAAAAGTAAAAAAAAAAAAAATCAAATCAAAAATTATTATTCTAGTCTTATGGAGTCCGTCAAGTCAAAAAAAATAAAAAAAATCATTATTTTCAGTGTCAGGGGCACCGCCATCATTATACTGGGCCCACGTCAGTCGAATGAGTCTTTTGAAGTCATTGAGAGAGATATGTTTGTATGTATGTCATCACTAGTCTTGTACACTATCTCCTAAAGTTCTATGAATAACGGACGTTCAAACGGATAGATTTGAGTAGCAAAAAAAAAAAAAAAATTTGTGTAGTTAATAAACAGCCACTTGAGAAAATTGGTCGGCATTTGAAGAAATCAAAGAAGAATAAGAAGCGTCGAGGAGAAATGGTCAACAATTGAAGGAGTTGGGAAAGAGTGGTAAGCCGCATGATGAAGCAAAGGATAGAAGAAGGTAAGCCAAAATATATGAACTCGGGAATTTTTGGGCAAAACATCAAACAATTGGGGATGGTTGGAAATGGTCAGATTGACTCTTGAAAATTCGACGGTGCCGGCGTAATACCAGTGTTCTCCCACCCTACACGGTAAATCTGGAAGTTGGGCTCCTTTGTACCATAATCAGGTATTATTGTTTTCAATTGTATAGTGTTTTCAAAAAATTAAAATTAAAATAAAAATAATAATAATAATTAAAACCTCTAGTTGTGTGGAAGCCGATGAGGAAAAATCTAGGTAAACATAAAAAATAATAATAATAATAATAAATTAAACCATTTAGATTGTCTGAGGCAATAATTCCATGCAATTAGTTGTATTTCTCTTTAGGATTTTCTTTTTCTAGATAATTTTCTATAGAGGCACGTACTACTAACCACTCTCTTCTTGTTTGAAGCATAGCCTCCAACTCATTAATTCTTAGATCTTCTGATTCAAGTAAGGACTCCTATTCAGCAACTTGATCATGCAACATGTCAATCTGTAAGTCTTCGCGGGAAACTTTGTGCTTTAAAGGAGGAATGGCCTCTCGCTCGAAGAAAGTAAAGGATTGGAAAACCACAAAGATTTGCGGCAGTCAACAGGGTGATTCAAGGGAATTGGATTTGAAGAAAGTGGCGAAAGTAGAAGTCAGCTATTGCAAGAGATAATATTTGTAAAAGGTAAGTAAGTGTTTCCTTGTTTTTTACAACGCGACAATTACAAACTTCTTGGCTTAATTAATTAGTCATGGAGATGTATATGTATGCGTAAAATTAAATACTTAGAGATATTCCGGGTGAACTCAATAGTGTCACACCGGATAACTCAGGGAAATTTCAACAGTTTTTAAGGGGCAGTACGAAATAGGGTGTTTGGCTTTGCCATTCGGTTGCACGCAAACCTCTGCCAAAGAGGGGAAACTGTAGACACCCCAATTTCGTACATATTTTGGAGTCGTACTTCCGCGAATTAAAGTCCAGGCAAATACCGTACCTATGCCTACCGTTAATGGTCCAAGGATTAATAATTACCAAATACCAAGAGTACACCCACTAGGTGTTAGGCTTGAGCTAAACTAGTGCCCACTAGTTCCGAAGTTTGGACTGGACATGCGTGATAGTCCACCGACAATTAATTAAGTCCCATAGTCCACCAAATTCATATCCACTTTAAGGTATTCGTGATTAGTACAAGTCCAATGTTGGACGTCCACCTTAATAGCAAAGTGACTAAAAATGTCGACACCTTAGTTTAGCTTTGTTAGGAAGACATTCCATGTTAGCAAAAATTTTGAGATTAAATGATATTTGGATATTTTTAGTAAAGGTGATTAAAATGATTTTGGATGATTTTTAATAATTGGAAATAATAATGATTCATTTGGTTAGAATATCTAGGTTTTTAATAAGAGTCATCGGATTTAGGTCATTTTAATCCTAAGGTAATTGTTGATAGAAGAAAGCTATAAATATGGTGTCATTTTTAGAGTTTAGGAGATAAAAAAAATTCTAGTGAGACCCAGGGAGAAAAACAAAAAAAAAACTTTAAAGAAATTTTTAGTGAAGAAATAGGAGAGGCATAGAATTTTTAGAGAACGGTTGGGGTTGGATTGTCCTTGGATCGAGTTCTTGGAAGTACTAAGCCCTATTGATCTCTTCCAATCTAAGTGACATCAAAATCACTACGCTGCCAAAACAGGTAACACCGAAACTTAAATCTCGCTGTGAGAATAAGATGATGGCTATGCATAAATATTGATGAAAAGAGGTCCTTCGTTTTCTTCTGTTTTGAAATCATAATTACTTGGAATTTTCTATTAATTTAAATTGAGATCATAAGATTGAATATATATATAGTGAACCATGGTATCCTGTTTGACTTTAATCATATGCTAAACCTGTTTTCGGCATCGTCTGTCCTATGGTGTGATTGGGGTTGTCTTGTCATACGTAACTTTTCTAGTCCTTTTTAATAGCAACATTAAAAGTTGAGGTTTTCATGGTCTGGAGTCTCATGCTTTACATCTTAGTCCTACATAGGTCATGATTTCATGTTGTTTGCATCTAGAGTTAGCTATGTCATGCCATGGTCTTTAGCCAACCGTTCAAAGCATTGTATAAGCTATCTATCTATCTATGTCATCGCATGCATCTTGCATATTAATATCATATAGGCATCAGTATATTCATATTCCATGACTAGGCAGCTCATGCACGGAAGCTTGGTAAGACTCTGTATATTGATTTATTAGCCCTAGGTAATGTTTGGTCCAATTCCGTATCACGTGTCTATCTCCTCTTTGTTAAGTGTCAATGCATGTTTCACAGGTCGATGAGTGAAGTTAATAATAATTGTTTGGTTGATACGTTTTGGTGACTAGTACTTTGAAAATAATAATAATTTTTGGTGATAATAATAATTTTGATATTTTTTGGTGATAATAATAATTCTCTCGATTTGACCGGGTTCTGTTTCCATTTTACAGGATTTGGTGCGTTGCGTTGTTCATTAGATTAATAATTTAATTAGCTTTCATAATTTTATGTATTTATTTCATTATTTTTTATTAAAAGTTAGAACCCTTGAATCCCAAATATAAAGTAGAGGCCAAGTTTCGGCTTGGACGGGCTAGGTGCCTCACACCTTCCTAGCCCGTATCTTGATTTCCGGTCTGAATCTGTGATTGGACCAGTGCTTTATTTGGGTCCCAACTCCCTAAGTTGGGTGGCGACTTCGATAATAATAATTCCCTTAATAATTATTTCCACGTGATTCCCATTTTAGATATTTAGAGATCTTAACGGATTTCGACGGTATCTACAAGGCCAGAATGTCGCAATCATTTCCCAATTAGATGATATGAGCGACAAAGTGCTGGACAGACAATGCTGCAACTCATTGCGGCTGCCTACGTACCCTTCCCTACTCTAAAGGGATCAAGCATAGATTGTAGTTCATCATGAAGGGACAAAAGCTTAAGCAAACTCATTTGTAAAGCCGTGGCTAAGCAATAATGGTAATGGCATGGTCCGTATAGGCCATTCCGCAAAGATGCACAATGATTATGCATCATCGGTTCCGGGGAATGGCATAGTGATGCCTTCGCATCACATGCCCCATTGGAAAGGCTATGCAACTATAAATGAGCCTTAGGCATCATTTATACTCTTCCGGCTAAGCTATGAAGCTTACTTGGCGCATAGTCCGCATATGCACCTTCAACCAACTACCCCTCCCTATATATGTTTATTTGATATTTTTACAACTTTGATTAGGGGAGCAAAGATCATTCATCAACTCCCACTTTTACTGTTCATGTGCAATGGTTGCGTTACTTCGCAAAGATTACGTTGTGTCGTAATGATTGTGTTATTTCGCAATGATTGTGTATTAGCACAATGACTGCGTAACACTCGTTCGGCCAGCCCTCTCTGGCCTGATGCACAATGATTGTGCGATATTGTCTCTAGGACAATAGCCTCCATAATGTGCAATGATTACGTTGCAATCTCGAGGCCACCTACCCAACTGGCCTAATACACCATGATGATGCAAGATTTGGCTCTTGGCCAAATGTCAAACACAATGCGCAATTTTGACGTGGTATTGGCCTTAAGCCAATATGCTTCTTACCACGCAACGGAAGCTTTGGATGAAGCTTCATCACAAGAAAATGGCGCATCTTTTAGCATGCGCCATGCTAAAAACATGGGGTGTTACAACAATTGTGCTTAAACGTTATATCTAACGAAAGAGTAAAGCATTGAATAAGGGGGAGAAACATATCATATTGATGTTGTAGTATTTTCGACTATAAAAAAGTGAATAACAAAAATGTTCGGATAGAATATTTACCTAGCTTACCTTCAGGGGGAGTAAAAGCTTTTGTTATTCAAATGTCAACAACAACATTCATTGATTGAATATATGCAGGTTATTGTGTTGTTGAAACTTGGAATCAAGCGTATGTATAATGAATTCTTTTGTAATTTGTTTATCCATATGTAATAAGAGTTTTGTAACTAAAATTGACAAAGGGGGAGATTGTTAGAGCATAGCTCGGTTGAACTCACCAAGCGTTAGTATGTCAAGTTTCGTGGTCATATTTTAGTTTGTCAAAACTCATCTAAAGTCGCTTGATTATATACTAGAGTCAACTTCGCTTAGGTTAGAATAGAAAGTCTAGGAATGTTGAGACATACAAGTATTACTCTGAAGACCTGAAGAATGTGAAGAAGTAACGAACTACAACGACGACATCATGCTTCCACTTGAGGTTGGTAATATTGACTTGAACTGTTTCATTCCTAACATATCTTTGAAGTCGTGTTATGTTGAAAACATAACTGCGAAGATGTATATACTTTACATATTGTATAATACTCTAGTTATGTGACATGGTCATATTTGTATGATCATAGTATTAGGGAATTAGACTACGAAGTATAACGCTTATCTTTTGAACTTCGTAGATATGACATCGACATAATCTTGTATATACTGTTATGATTATGTGAATGGGTTATAGAGAAGATTTTATACTAGGAAATAATGTTTTACATTTGTTTAAAGAAAGTACATTGATGAACTTGTTTTGTGAATCGAAATGGAAATAAATGGGCTTATTGGTTCGGCTATTCATTGCAAATCTTTGGATAACCAATATATGTGAGATGGTAGAACCGATCTTAACCTTGGTTATGTATCTTGGTATAAATAATTACAATTCCTGACTTATGATTTGGTATAAAAAGATGAGGGTACCCAAATACACCATAATCTTTAATTTATCCACCTATAATTCCTCATACCGAAAGTGATTGTCTATGGACAAAGTTGATACAATACAACAAATTTGGTATTCACACTTTGTGTGATATGGATACGAGATCCAGACAATACAACAATCAAAGTGTGATTACTTGATAATAGTTTCGGGCTTAACCAAACTCTATAAGATCATTATCAAGTAAAGCGGAGTTAACGTTTGAGTATTTTACTTCTAATTATAATAAATAATTATAATTGCGGAAATAGAAAAGTAAAAGACAAGGCAAGATTTTTGTTAGAGCAATGCTCGGTCGAACTCGCATGCATTGCTATCTCACACATGTTTGTCAATGTTAGTGATCAAAACTATGAGTCTTGATTTCTAGTCTACTTATAGATGGATCAGACTAGGACATAGATTGTGTAGTTGAGACTTAGACTTCACAGCATTCATCATTTGAAGATGAATAACTACTAAGGAGAGCTTGTGGAACTTCATCAACAAAAGGTATGTGGAGACTGAAACTCATCTATACTTGGAAAATCTATTTCTACTCTATCTCCTATATTAGACATAAGTCGTGTTACGATATAGTTTTCTATTATACACATTTGAGATTTCGAGCTGAGTATAACTCGCTTATATATTTATAGGAATATGTGCTAGAAAGCTTTCGCTTCGACCAAGTTTATCTTATATTCTTGACGCAAGTCAAAAATGATCATGTGAAAATTGCCAAGTAACATCTTACATGGTTTGTGTGATACAATCATTTGGGTAGACTTGGAATGTTTCTTTATGATTATTTCAATAACTTGAAAATTTCTTTGATAATAATAGTGTGTGAAAACGGCTATTATCATCCTCTAAGAAAGTTTCAATGATTGAAATAAGAGTTTAGAACACTTAACCATTATTGGATATGACATGTTGTGTACTCTTGCACATATGTAATCCATGTCCGGGAACCATAATATGCATACCCGTACGCGTACCTGTTGGCTTGAGAAATCCGGGAACCTAAGTATGCACACCCGTTCGGGTACTGGCATAAATTTAATGTCCGAATATTTCTGTTGGGATTGGAAGTACAGGTACCCATTTGCATACTGGCGAAACCCAATCTTGGTCGAGGTATTTCAAGTATGCGCACCCCTTTGCATACTTGAAGGTTAAAGTTCTAAAATCGGTTGCGTTCATGAACTTAAACATTTATATATAATAAGGAATGCAATCTTTACAAACCGTGGTTATAATGTTCATGAATTTATTCGAGAGAATCAAACCGATTTTGCTTCAATTGTGTTCTTGTATACTTCTATGAGAATATGGCACTTGAACAACTCTTTACCTAGTTTCATTTGAGTCATTTGAACTAGTTATGGTTAAGATGAACAAGGTTGATATGAGAGTGATCATATGGCTAACTTCGGATAACTATTGTTGAGCCAACATGGTGTACACGTTTAGGTACGGTTACATAAACCTAAATGAGGGTATATTTCATTTGTGTGTAACAAGCTAAGTTGAAAGATATCGGCTTAGTTGAATCAGGTTTTTCATCTAACGGTAAATATTGAATGCTTTATTACCAAGGTAACTTAGATTGCAAACCCTGATTTGAATACTATATAAAGGAGAACCTAGCAACTGGGAAACATAATCCTTACACTTCTGTGTATTACTAGTTTCATAAGCTAGAGTCGATTCTCCTTTAACCTTAGGTTTCTCACGAGACCCCGTAGATTAACGACTTAAAGACTTCATTGGGATTGTGAATCCAGGCCCAACTATTTTCTCTATAGTTGCTTGATATGATCTTGTTGTTTCTATCATGTGTGAGTGCAATCAAAATATTGGATTGAGATTTATATCTCCAATAGGCAATATAGAAAAGTAATCACAAACACATGCGTCTCATCGTTTATGGTTCCGCAATATCTTGTTTCTTTAATCGATTAAGATTATTGTGAGGTAATTGATAATACTAGGCTGTTCTTCGGGAATACAAGACCGGTTTATCAATTGGTTCATGTTCACCTTGATTTATCACAAGGTGGAACAAAACTCATAGGTATTTATGTGGAAGACAGATCTATATATTCTAATAGACTTTTCCGTGTGAGACAAATTTGTTTATTAAAGTCTTCGACTTTGGGTCGTAGCAACTCTTGGTTGTGGGTGAGATCAGCTAAGGGAATCAAGTGTGTAGTATCCTGCTAGGATCAGAGACGTAAGGAACGCAATTGTACCCTGAATCAGTGTGAGATTGATTAGGGTTCAACTACAGTCCAGTCTGAAGTTCATTGGTAGTAGTCTAGTGTCTGTAGTGGATTAATACAGTATGGTGTTCAAAGCTGGACTAAGTCTCGGGGTTTTTCTGCATTTGTGATTTTCCTCGTTAACAAAATCCTGGTGTATGTGTTATTTCTTTTTCGCATTATATTTTGTTATATAATCGAAATTTCACAGGTTTTGTATCGATTAATTAGGAAATCCAACCTTTGGTTGTTGATTGAAATTGATTGATCCTTGAACATTGGTCTTTGGTACCATTCAAGTTATTTCTCTTATATTCAATCGGGCTCGCAAATTCCTATTTGTTGATTGCAGATTGAATTGAGAGAGAGAGATATAAACTCTTGTATATACTTTTTTCTAGATTGAGTCTGACTGTCTAGTTGATTCTCTAGAAAGTATATTGGAGTAAGTCCTCTCAGATTTCCAAACGAATTGTTGGGTGTGGTTGTTGTACCCCCACATTTTCAATTAGTATCAGAGCAGGCAAACACGTTAAGACCTTATAAGTCTGTGTTTGTAACGATCTGATGATGGACAATATTGTCTCTGAAAATACTTCACCATAAATGGATAAACTCAACATCGAGCGTGTTCTGAAAACCATCGATAAGGTTGAGAATCCTGATTCAAAAAAACTCATCAATTTTCTTTGTCTCGAAAAACATCGTTTGATAAGAAAAGTTGATGGTCTTCATTGCGAAGTTTATATCAAAAAATTTGAGCTTCGAGAACGCTCTGAAGAGGTAGTTGACCTCCAGAATAAATTAGATAAACAAATCTGGATCAACTCTGATCTTGTTGCAGAAATTGCAAATCTTAAAGATTTGAAATTTGTAAAATCATCTTAAGTGGTCTTAAATAACTCCTCAAACTATTCCTTGAAGAATTGTCGTAAGTCAGGTGATAAGTGAGGTATAGGCTTTGTGAAACCTGATAGTGCTCAGAATTTCTCGAACAAGGGTAATGATGTTGGTACATGCTTGTTTTGTGGTTCTCATGATCACCTTCAACATGTTTGTTTGCCTTTCAAGAAAATATTAAAAGTTGCTTGTAATCTTCATCAGAAAGATGTACAACTTTTTTCTACTCTTAAAAGACATTCAACACTAACAAGAAAGCCAAATGTGGTTAGTAGTGCTAGTATGGGATCTTTTGCTCTAAAGTCAACGTCACCTTTTCAATGGTTCCTTGATAGCGGATGTAGCAGTCATATGACTGGAGATCTCTCATGGTTTATCAACACAAGTGATTTTGATGGTGGACCTGTAACTTTTGGAGATGGAAGCTGCTGCTACATAAGCAAGAAGGGGACGATCAAATTACCTGGCGTTCCTAAAATACATGATGTCGTATACGTTAAAGGTATGACTGCTAATCTTCTTTCTGTTAGTCAACATGTGACAAAGGACATAAGGTTGTCTTCAATGCTAATGGATGTGACATTGTCGACAAATCTGGAAAAGTGATTTTCTAAGGATCACGTGGAAAAATAATTGTTATCTTCTAGATACTCAGTTCAATAATTTTTGCAATTTGACTACGGTATAATCTACTCATCTTTGGCATGAGCGTTTTGGTCACATCAATTATCGTCTTCTAACTAAGATTATTAACAAAGAACTTATTAGAGGCGTTCCCAAAATCAATGCTAAGGTTGAGGGTGTATGTGGTGTCTGTCAAAAGGATAAACAAACGAAAGTTCCACACAAATCATCTCGAGATATTATTACCAAAGCTCCACTTGATTTAATTCATATGGATCTCTTCGGCCTAATTCAACAATCTACAGTGGCTGGAAAGAAGTATGCTTTGGTTTTGGTGGATTATTACACCAGATTCACTTGGGTGGCATTTTTGTCTCACAAGAATGAAACACTCAGTGAGTTCAAGATTATTGTTAATAGAATCCAAAATGAACAGGGTCGCAAACTAAAGAAAATTAGAAGCGATCGTGGTACTGAATTCAAAGACACCAAAATATTTGAATACTGTGACTCTATAGGAATCATTCAACAATACTCACCACCTATTACTCCACAAGCAAATGGTATGGCAGAAACGAAGAATAGAAACATTCAGAAAATGGCAAGGGTAATGCTCCATAACAAAAACTTACCGTTAAGGTTTTGGGGTGAGGAGGTCTTTACGGCATGTTACTTGATCAATCATGTTTATTTGCGGTCAAAGACCTTAAACACTCCCTATGAGTTGTGGTACAGTAAGAAACCTAACTTATACTATCTCAGAGTGTTTGGCAGTAAGTGCTATATTCTAAAGGACCGTGAACAGAAAGGGAAATTTTATTCAAAAATCGATGAAGGTATTTTCTTGGCTATATATCTGACAATCGCGGTTTCCGAGTGTTTAATCTCAGAACCCTAGTCATGATGGAATCTTCAAATGTTATCATTGATGATCTAAGTTACTTTCATCATGATGACTCTCCTGCTGAATTGCCTCCAACCGAGACAATTGAGAAAATCAAAAAAACTTCAGAATCAGTAGAAGTTGTCCCAACGGTTGTTGATCCTGATGTCTCTAGTGATGAGGATAAAAGCTCTAGTCAGGCTATTACTATTGAATAAGATCATGCTCCTCTAAAGAATCTCAGGGTTCAAAGGAATCATGATACTAACAATATCATTGGAGGTAGGGAGTCTACTTCTAAGACGAGAGGACAACTTCAAAATATTTGCAATTTTGGTTGTTATCTATCGTAAGTAGAGCCAAGAAATATTGATGAAGCTCTTGGTGATACCCATTGGGTGAATGCAATGCATGAAGAGTTAAATCAATTTCAAAGACAAGATGTATGGAAACTCGTACCTTGTCCCCCTAATATCAATATTGTTGGTACTAAATGAATATTTAAGAATATGTCTGATGAGTTTGGCACCATTGTCAGGAACAAAGCAAGACTTGTCGCTCAGGGATATTCACAGATTGAAGGAATTGAGTTTGACGAAACCTTTGCTCCTGTGGCACGCCTTGAGTCCATTCGACTGTTATTAGATCATGCTTGTTTTATTAAGGTTAAGTTGTTTCAAATGGACATCAAATCCGCTTTCCTAAACGGAAAATTAAATGAAGAAGTCTATGTCACTCAACCTAAGGGATTTGAAAACCTTGATTTCCCTAATCATGTCCTTAAGCTCAACAAGGAATTATATGGGTTAAAACAAGCGCCTCGTGCCTGGTTCGAAAAACTAACTACATCTCTTCTTAGGAAAGATTTTTCGAGAGGTGAAGCTGATAAAACGTTGTTTACCAAATGGAGTGGGAAAGATATTACGATTGCTCAAGTTTATGTAGATGATATCATCCAAGATACATAACAAGTTATGATCGGTTCTACTAACTCACACATATTGGTAATCCAAAGATATGCAATGAATAACAATACCAATAAGCCTAGCGAAAACCCTTTCGATTCATAAAACAAGTTCATGAATGTACTTCCTTTAAACGAATGTAAACATTGTTTCCTTAGACAAAATCTCCACCCATACCCATACACATAATCACAATATCATTCATACGATTATGTCGATGTCTTATATACGAAGTTCAAAAGATAAGCGTTATACTTTGTATTCTAATTCCTTAGCACCACGTCTACTAGAGTATAATCATTCACAGCTTCGCAGTTATGTTTTCAATATAGCACGACTTCAAAGATACGTTAGGGATGAAACAGTTCAAGTCAAAATATTACTAACCTCAAGAGGAAGGATGATGTCGTCGATGTAGCTCTTTACTTCTTCACATTCTTCAAGTCTTCGAGTAATACTTGTATGTCTCATTATCCTAATCTTTCTAGCCTAACCTATACGAAGTTGTCTCTAGTACATAATCAAGCGACTCTTAAATTGAGTTTTGATTCACTAAAATATGACAACCAAACTTGACATACTAACGCTTGGTGGGTTCAACCGAGCTATGCTCTAACACCTACCACCAATCACTGGTACCCAGTCGAACTGGTTCTGTTGTTGATTTAAAGAAAAAGAAGTAGGTGGCCCCAAGTAAAAGCGCCGGTGCTTTTATCATTATTCAAACATTGGAAGCCCTGAGTAATTCAGCCGGGTTCCTTCAGTAATTATGTGCTTCGACATCTTACACAACTTTGACTTGCTTTCAAAAGCTCGTAAGTTCTTCATACGATGTCCGAATGACCTCATTTTTTCGCCGTTGGCTTCATCTTTTCGTTTTCTTCAAGATGCTAAGAAGAAATACTGGATTTGAACAAGTTCTACTTCCTTTTGGATGATTCACCTAATGAGAGACATAAAATTTACAATAATACAAAGTAATTCACATAAAAACTAGTGCATAAGTGTAAGAAAACGATACTCAAAACATGTAAATTATATACTTATCAAATTCCTCAACGCTTTCCTTTTGATATTTCTCAAGTAAACTACAAAACCTAAACTAACCTAAATACAAAAACTCATTTTCGCCGAAGTCACGGTTCCACTTAACATATGCAGCAAGCCTTAAAACCCCCTAGGTGTCCCTAGTGGACGAGTTATAGTCTCGCGAGGGTTTACAAGAGGTAACCCATAAAAACCTATTCCAAATTATAAATATCCCAAAGTCACAAGTATCCAAGGGATATGAAGACATAAAGTTTATGCACACAAATAATAAGATGTTAGAAATACTAAAGAACATATTACCATGCTTAAGTGTTGAGCGAGAAATAACCAACGCCATATGAAAAAATTTAGGTTCGAGAGTGATCGGATGTCTTGACTTCTGTTCTGCCTCACCAATAGGGTTTTATGATAATTTCACTCAAAAAGATGGCGTTTTTGATCTCACAAGTGTACAAGCAGGAAAGAAGAGAGAAATCTGCACACGTTGGATAGTGGGAAGGCAAAACCTTTCAAAATAATTTTTGGAGACCCCAAAGAATCATGGGAAATAAAAACCTTTTTCTGATGATGAAATGACGAGGGTACCAAGTACACCACAATATTTTCGATATCAACCTATATGACGCACACCTTGCGTGATCTAATATAGATAAAGACTGTCAAGAAGATAGCAACCAGAAGGTATACACTTGATATATAGAAAAGGTATCGAAACCGAGCCTAACTATAGGGATCAAACCTAAGTGTTTGATTAACGTACAAGTGTAATTACTTTATTATAACTAAAATAATAATTACAATACAGAAAGTAAAGTAAAAGCACACAAATAACGAGGAAACTACAGATGAAAAAAAATTCGCGGGACCTAGTCCAGTCTTGAATACTCTCAGAATTAAGTCGTTATACAAAGACTAGTACCAACTTCGTATAGTTGAGACCAAGTAAACTAACTCCAATTTACCTAGTTCCTTCAATATCCCTATGCGAAATAGTAATATGGTTGACACGTGCATCCTAAGATAAAGTCCACTATCTTAAGTCGCTTCACCGCTTGTGAAGACTTCAAGCACTCAACTCATATAGATCGTATTTCGAAACAGTTAAGGACTAATTTGTATTTGGCAAACGCTTTAAATATCAAGAACTAAATAAACAAAGGTTATTCCGTTTAAATAATATATATTAGAGCATTGCTCGGTCGAACTCGCATGCGTTGCTATCTCAAGCATGTTTGTCAATGTTAGTGATCAAAACTATAAAGTCTTGATTTCTAGTCTAGTATAGCTAAGGTCTCGGACTAGGATAGAAAGTGTAGTTGAGCTCAAGAAATCCATGGCAATCATCATACAAGACGAAGCACTACTCAAGGAACCAGTGGATCTTCATCGACTAAAAGGTATGCGGAGACTTGAACTTATCTATCACTCAAAAGTCTATCTACTCTATCTCCTATCTTGAGACAAAAGTATTATTACTATATAGACTAAGATTATACACATATGATATTTCGAGCTGAGTATATATTGCTTATCTATTTCTCGAAATATTTGTTGGTATAGCTTTCGCTTTAGCCAAGTTCATCTTTACCTAGTGACGAAAGTCATGTTGTGTTTCAATCATTTTGGAAATCGCTCTGACGAAAAATAGTTTGTGAATAACAAATATATAACGCCCTCTGAGAATGTTTCAATGATTGAAATGAGAGTTTAGACAATATAACCATTGGAGGATATAAACATTGTTGTGACAACACATATATGTATAAATCCTTATTGCTTGAACCGAAGTTTGCGAACTTTGTTGATCAAGTGAAACTGGAGTAGATAAGCGAGATATACTCAGCTCGAAATATCATATGTGTATAATGTTAGTCTATATAGTAATACGACTTTTGTCTCAAGATAGGAGATAGAGTAGATAGACTTTTGAGTGATAGATAAGTTCAAGTCTCCACATACCTTTTAGTCGATGAAGATCCACTGGTTCATTGAGTAGTCATTCGTCTTGTATGATGATTGCCATGGAGTTCTTGAGCTCAAATACACTTTCTATCCTAGTCCGAGACCTTAGCTATAGTCGACTAGAAATCAAGACTTTATAGTTTTGATCACTAACATTGAAAAACATGCTTGAGATAGCAACGCATGCGAGTTCGACCGAGCAATGCTCTAACACTTTTGAAAACAAT
The DNA here is from genome assembly GCA_023529315.1 of Papaver bracteatum. Classification (NCBI taxonomy): domain Eukaryota; kingdom Viridiplantae; phylum Streptophyta; class Magnoliopsida; order Ranunculales; family Papaveraceae; genus Papaver; species Papaver bracteatum. The sequence goes on from JAJJWX010000963.1 coordinate 401,060, forward strand.
ATTCAACTCCTTCAACACTCTTTTAGGAAGTACAAAACACGAAAACCATAAAAACACCATGCCACTCAACACATGCTTAATAAGAAGCAGTCTACCAGCAAATGATAAATTCCCAATCTTTAAAGACTGAATTCTCTTAATAACTCTACTAATAAGGGGAAGGCAATCTGAACAAGATAGTTTAGTGGAAATCAAAGCAACTCCTGGGTATCTAATATGAAGATTACCTTGAGAGCACTTCGAACAATCAACAATACCTTGCAGAGTACCACCACTCACATCTAAAGAATAAAGAGAATTCTTATTGGAATTCATCACCAATCCAAGAAACTTACTAGAATTCTCCAACACCTTACTAAAATACCATACCATCATCAACAAAATACGAATGTGTCAGCTGAGGAGATTTACACTCAGGATGAAAGTTTTGGTACATGTAATTTGTAATGGGTAAATTAAGAAAAATAATTTTCTAGATAAAGTAAAGTCTAGAATATCCAGAAAGTAGTAAAGACCAGACTGAACCTGAACACCACAAATATTACTAGAGACATAACCCCACGTATACACCAGCCCAAAAAATAAAATGCTTTAAAGACAAGCGATGCCAGCTAAGGAGATTTACACTCAGGATAAAAGTAGTAAAGACCAGACTGAACCTGAACACCACAAATATTAGTAGAGACATAACCCCACGTATACACCAGGCCCAAAAAAAAAATGCTTTAAAGGCAAGTGACTCTACTCCCCGGGAGATGTGAGATGAAAGTGTGAAACTCAGCATCAGCCCAATGACGGAACACACAAGTTGAGCCCATGGACTCAGCCTTGAGCACGAAGTTAAAATGCTACCTGTAAAACCTCTGATAAATGTCCCCACTTGGTCCCTCTTAAGTACAACAAAACGTCTTGCTGCTTTCCTCTGCTTCCTCTTTTTCTTCCCAAGCTTTCTCTCTAAGTTTTCCTGAACAGGGTTTTGAATCTACTAACACTAAAAATGGAAGAGTTATCTATTGAAGATCCATCTGTTTTACTTGAAGCCGCTTCAGAATTCGCATTGTATCCAGGTAGTCTTCAACTTTCAATATCTCTACTGCTTTTGGAGTTGTTTCTTCAAATCTCTATTAAAAAAAATAAAAAATAAACCGTGAACTTCAATTTCGATTATCATGATCTAAATACAGGTGTTCAAAATGATGAATCGGTTAAAAATTTACTTGATAGATTTCCACTTCCACTCATATTCAGGTATTTTGAAATTATATTGCTCAGGAGTTTGAAATATTAGGGCAAACTTATTTTTAATGATGTTATTAGTGTTTAACACTGAACTTCTTTAACTATTTTGTACCATTATTACAGTGCTTTACAAAAAAAATCTGATGTTCCTGGCTTAGAAAGTACACTACTTAATTGTTTAGAGCGGATTTTCAGAACCAAATATGGGGCCTCTCTTATTCCACAGTATATGGTATGTTTTAATATTTTACTTTCTTGCGTTCAATTTCAGTCAAATGCTGGAGTTTGGTATATTATAAGTGGGAAATTTTATGCATATAAGATGGCTTGATTCATAGATTTAGTTGTTGATATTTTTGTATAGGAAAACTAAGTTTGGTTGTTTTTTTTGTTCAGACTTTTATACAAGTTGGTCTTTCTGCGGAATCTCAGTCAGTAAGATGCTTAGCATGTAAAGCGGTAGGTTAATTCTTTTCTAAATACCACTTTCTTGATTCTTCTTGTATTGCCGTCTTCTCTGTATACTTGAGTTTTATGCTAGTGCATTTTCATACTTGTGGAGCAACTTGATATCAGAATTCTGGCGCAGTTTATTTATGACTTTATACATAATAGAGGAGCAAGGGTTCTGGTTAGGTTGTTTGACCCCTTGGGGACTTAAGATGCGTACAATCTTATGTTCTGATGATGCTGTTACAGGTGTCTTCTCTTTTGGACAACGATGATAAAGTTGATGATGCTGCTGCACAACTTGTTATCGATCATGGCATTTATCCATCTTTACTTGACTCACTTACTCATGGGTATGTAAATAATCAAACTGTTTCCTGCCACCAATATAATAAGAACGAACTTATGCAAAGTGTCCTGGTAAAAAGATCAAGCAAATGAATAGGTTGCTCGCTGGAGAGAAATTATTCCAAGGATCTGTAATTGAGTAAAAAGAGAGATATGCACACACCTTTGATTCTTGTTGCACTATGAACTTCAAATTTCGTAGTTTTCAACTGAGTTAAAAAGCACAGTTAAATCTCTTTCTATTCTCAAGCGTAGATTGCTTGATTTTTGTCTTTTCACACATTTGGGTCAGGAGTCTATGATCTGGCCCAATTTATTGCTGCAGCACATTATTCGCTTGCGTTATTTTAGTCTGTCCTTGCACTTTTAGAAGATTCTTTTTTTTACTAGGACTTTCACTTCGTTTCTCCCCCAAATAGTTTCTCTTCTTAAGATTTGTTTTTCTTTTAGTTTGCAACTATCAAATTTTAGCTATTGAACTCGTGGCTGATTAACTTTTTGTACTCTTAGGGATGAATTAGTCGCAGCAGCATCAACAAACGCTATTAAGAGTTTAGCTAGTTCCCCTAAAGGCATAGTAAGGATCTTTTCAACTGCTATGGTCTATTTTGTTGGAGCTTCTGATTATTGAGTTTCCTGTTACTTGCACTACTGGAGTTTAACTTTTGTGCCAAATGTATTTAGGATGTCATCTTTCCAGCAAATGTCGATGAATCTACACACCTCAGGAATGTTGCAGCTAATTGTTCATCATTGGTACGACTGTTTTCGTGTTTATATTTTGTGATGACTCTTGATTTTTCAGATTATATCTGCTAAGCTGGTTGTATTCTTTGGCCCAAGCTGTCGTCCCATCGTTATGCCTTTAGCTTGCATGTTTTGTTTATCACTAGTTGGTTTCAAGTAATTTCCTTCATCCACTTCGATTATTTGGAGCTCTTTTGCTGTCCTTCAGTAACTCTTTCTAACACATGTCATATGGATTTTCACCCTTCATATATATGCATGTTTGATTGTGGTCATCTACTGAGTCTTAAAGTTGATGACTTAGTTTTTAAATGCTGTAACATCTTTCAGGGGCGGGTTCGTGTTATGGCTTTGATTGTGAAGCTGTTTTCTGTTTCTAGTTCTGTTGCATCAAGAGTACGCAACTCAAATCTTCTTAATTTACTAGAGGCAGAAGCTGACAGCAAAAATGATATGCTGACAACTTTGAGTGTTTTGGAGCTCCTTTACGAGGTAAAGTACAATTCTATACAATTGTGAGCTTATGATATTACACTGTAGCCTGTAGGTATTGATTGGTTTTGAAGTTGAACAAACAGAAAACCTTATAAGAATTATAAGACAACGCTATGCTTGTTAGCTTACCATGAATACTGACGCCGAGAATTTGCAACTTCAAGTTTTGAAACATCATTTGAGATCTGGGCTTCTGTCTAGGAAAATGAAATAATTTTATTTACTGCTTCACTCATAACTAGTGGTGTCAATTTTGTTGAATCAGTAAGATTGAAACATGGCAAGGCAACTTGTCAACGAGGATTGATAACTTTCAGCTTGTAGTTTGTATGTTCTAAAGGCATGCCTATTTTGTGCCAAAATATAGTTCTAAAATTTTGGATTCTCTTTATTGACTATATCATGACTCCAAATAATGTAGTTGTCAGAAATCCCACATGCTGCAGAGTTCCTCTCTAGAAGCACTCTTCTCCAGTTATTGACTACCTTAATCAGGTATTTCCAAACATACTCTTGAGGTTGATATTTATTGAGTATTTGTTTAGTTCCACAGCCCTTAAAATATTTCCTGTGAAACTCATTGTAGTGATGCATCTGTGGAGTCAATTTTACGATCAAGAGCAATTATGATAAGCGCGAGGCTTCTTTCTCCAGAGGATTTATCATGCCTCGATGAATCTAGTAAGCCTCATTCCACATTTGATGTTTTTAAATGTCTTGCATTTGAATGGGTTTGCAAGTGTCTTCACATATGATTAAATTTTATTGTGCTTTTTCTGCATCTAGATGTTAACGCTGTTCTGGAAGCTTTAGATGCAAGATTGGAGTCTTTGAAAGGTCAAGATGCAGACGAATGTGAGATTGCGCTTGAGGCACTAGGTCAAATTGGATCCTGTAAGTATTCACCATCCTTACGAAACAATGGTGTCGAGTGTTTTATGTTAGTTTCCTTGGGATGTGCCGCACATGCTCTTTTACGAATTACTTTCCGACTAAATTTTGCTTGCTTTTAACTGAGACGGGGAATATCAATCACCCACTTTGTAGAGTATTAGTTTATAAAGCTTTCTCTATTCGAGTTGGGTAAGGCTTAAGGCCATTATTTATCTACAAGAAATGTGACATGCAGCTGAAGCTCTCTAACTACTCTCAGTATTAACCCAAATTGTTCTTCTGTCGTATTATGTTTGGCGACTTTGTTCACGAGTCATCAGCTAACACTTAAACGTGTTTTTGAGATTGTGATGGTTTGTTAACGTTGTTGATTCCTCAGCAAATCAAGGAGCTGTACTGCTACTATCAAGCTCATCACCTGTGGCAAGACATGTTGTTGAAGCAGCCTTTGATCGGCAAGGACGTGGTGCGCAGCTGGTGAGTAGGATTTTACTTCACATGGACCAAAAGAAATTTTGACTGAAAGTAATGATGAGTTGTTTTTGCATCAAAAGTTGCTATGCTTCTGTGTTATAGCAGTATATTTATTTTGATAAGAACTGATTTGATTCTCATTCATGACCAACAGGAGCAACCCGAAATAACGATTCATTTTTCAGACTACACTGATCTTCCCATATCCAAATGATTTTCTAGAATATATATATACCGAATTTGTTGTAACATTTCTGTAGCATCTTCAGAAAGATCTGAAGTTTTCACTTGTCTCAGGCTGCACTACATGCTCTTGGAAACATCTCTGGAGAGAATCGATCAGATCATAGCAAATTGCTGAATAACACAGCCGAAGAATGCCTTCGTCGGATTATATATGATACAGCAGGCGAAAGTCCTAAGCTGACACCATCTGTTAGTGCCCTCCTTGCCTGTTGCATGAATTTTATTAATTGAATTGCAGACTCTGTAGGGCCAACTTATGTTGTTTTCCCTTTCTTGCATAGTTGTAAATGCTTGGGAACCTCATGCTTGTTTGGTTCTTTCGTGATGTTCACACTTTTGAGAAGAGTATGATTAAAGTTGATGATGCATTTGACAGGGTCTCTTTCTGTCAGTTCTGCGTCAGGATTCAGAAGTTCGTTTGGCGGTGAGAATTTGCCATTTTTTTTTTGGATGCAAGGGAAATCAGAACTGATGGTTTATCTATTTGAATTTTTTCAGGCATATAGACTGTTAACTGGACTCGTGGCTCGGCAATGGTGCTTGCAACAGATTTGCTCGAAGCAAGAGATAATAGATATAGTGACAGATGCTCACTCTGAGTCCACAAAAAATGGTCTACATTCTGAACCTTTTTTTCCCCTCCACTTCAGCATTCAAACACCATTCATGTCATGGTGGCTCAGTTATACGTAGTTTTGATGCTTATTGACCAATCCTAGGATCACTGTATAATCCTTTTTAGTATCATTAGAAACGAATACAACCATGAGAACCTAGAGTTTCTGCTATCCGTTTCTCATGTTATTTACGTTATAAGAGGAAAACAAATGATGTGGGGTTTTCATCTCTTCTTAGGTATGGATGCTCGGTATAACTGCTGCAAATCGATCTATAGTGCATTATCTGCGTTAGATACAACACATCCTTCTCTCATTAAAATAGCCACAAAGGTATGCACGGTATCCACCCTAACTGCATTTTGTTGACAATCTGATTCCTCCCACCACTATCAATTATTGCAAAAATAACATGTAAAGAGCCACGAAGTTTCAAGGCTAAGCTAAAGCTTAGGGTTGTTTATGTTCTGGATCCAGGGGGAATTTGGTTTGATTCCTCCACTTACTAGTGTTCCCCAGGCATCTGGCTATTAGAAGAATACTGCTAACTAATTGTTTGTCTCCCATTTTTTCTATGGCATGGATGTTTGTAAATTTGTTCAAGTAGTACACAAGATAAAATTACTTGATTATTTAGAAACTATTTTTCCTTTTTCAGTTGCAGGAAGCAGTGAGAAGGGGTCCTTATCTATCTAGAGACAGGATGGAAGCTCAGCCTACTGTAGCGACATCTGATGGGTTTTAAATTTTGGAATTGAGAGCTTGAAAGTCTAAACTCCATCAGGGACATTTACAGGGAAACGATTTACATCCCGCGGGCCGTCCCGCAATAGTAAAATGTGAGAGGGGTGGGTCCCACACTTGACCCACCCCCTGCTAAACCATCGAGCCAATTTTTTTTTGGCTTTTTTACCCTATGGGGATACACCGCGGGCGGTGTGTCTATCATTTCCGCATTTACACAAGCCAGAAGATGATCAAAATACCCAACTTTCTTTTTTCGTCATCTATTGAATAGCTGTGTGGCTCCCAGTCTTCTCAAAACTTGTCTCAAAAGTGAAAAGACTTCTGTTGGAACATCTTTTCTCAAATTATGATATGGATAAAATTTTGTAGAAATGCAATGCCATAGTGCTATGTCGTTTGTTTCTATTATTATTTTTGTTACATGGTTAGGCAAACTATGGTTTGTGGGAACCTGTAGGGGGCTCTCATTCATGATACTTTTAGCTCAGAGAATCACTGAGAACAACCAGAATGTTAGGGTACCGACCCTAAACTCGTCATAAGCCCATGGGTAGAACTCAACTCGAAAACCGGTTGACTAGATGAGGGAACCCATTGACTTATAAACTACCAATTAAGCCCCATCTAACCAATGTGGGACTAGGATCCCAACATCCCACCAAGCTTCCAGACTCAACGTCCTCGTTGGCCCACTCTATCGACACTGACCCGAAGGTAGCCCTTTCTCCTATGGCGGCTTCACTCCCCTATCAGTATTCAATGCGGGTGACAACTACGCCCATACATAGGTGCCCCAACACCCGAAGGTAGCCCTTTCTCTTATGGCGGCTTCACTCCCCTATCAGTATTCAATGCGGGTGACAACTACGTCCATACATAGGTGCCCCAACACTTTAATCTAGCCTATAGGTCACCCCTTCCGTGGAGGGGGCATGGGTCGTGGTGGTTGGCTCTGATACCAAATGTTAGGGTACCGACCCTAAACTCGTCATAAGCCCATGGGTAGAACTCAACTCGAAAACCTGTTGACTAGATGAGGGAACCCATTCACTTATGAACTACCAATTAAACCCCATTTAACCAATGTGGGACTAGGATCCCAACACAGAATGAAACACACAGGGAGGGGTTAGATGCCCTTGCTCGTATCTTGTTATGAAACATGAGGGATTAGCTGCCCTGTGGATCTTTATATAACAAGGATGAAAGAAAACAGGAGACCTGTAAAAACACTGCAACTCTGTTTAAATAAATTTAGTATGCAAACTTTTATCAGCTTGCGGGCAGGATTTTGTCTAGGTTTTCCACGAAAATGCTTCCCTTCCGAGTTCAATTTTGTGCACACTTCTCTAAAGAGTGTATATTTGACACAGCTTTTTGATTGGTTGTTTAGTTAGTTGTTGGGCCCATTACCCTCCTTGTTTAGAATCACGACCCTCGTTACATAATCAGACTCTTCCTTTTCCCCACTAGTGTCCCCCAATGCTTTTCTTCGCCTATGTGTCAAGTATCTGTTGGTTAAACCCAATAATAATGGGACTCCCTGCTAATTTCAATCAAGGAATTAAGGGCTAAGAACGATGACAGGTGGAAGGGAGTGGGGGAATTAGGGAAGTGTAGCACTTCCGGGTTTTCCATCTAAAACACATTTTTGACTGTGTTTTCTTTACTCTTGTTCAAGTACATGATGAAGAAGAAGACGACGACGAAGGCGAACAAAATTCAAGAAGAAATCCTAATCATTTAAGTCTCCCCCGCAACAGCAGTAGACCTCCAAACCAACTTGGTCGGGTAATGAAACTTCGCCCACCTTGTTCCTTCCAAAATGTTCTTCACAACCAACGGCTTTACATGCCATTCATAATTATCCCTTCAAACATTCTACTTTCCCCCACCACCTCTAAATTATTTCAAACATTCACTAAATTTAACGAAGAAGAGATAACACGATCCCTCCATAATAATAACCTCACACCAACACCATACCTACCATCTGCATTCACTTGCTCAAAACTCTTATCGGAATGCAGTTCCACAAAATCTATCACTCATGGAAAAATAATCCATGCACACATAATCAAATATGGATTTTTAAACGACATCAATGTCAGTTACAAGTTGATCAATTTCTACACAAAATGTCAGATTTTTGGTTGTGCTCGGAATGTGTTTGAAGAAATTACTGAACCAGATGTACTTTCTTGGTCTGCTCTTATTTCTGGGTATGTGCAGAATGGGTTTTCCTTTGAAGCAGTTACTGCTTTTCGTAAAATGCATTCATCGGGTGTCCAATGTAATGAATTTGTTTTATCTAGTGTACTTAAAGCATGTTCAGGTAGAAAAAATTTGAAACTAGGAAAGCAAATTCATGGGATTGTGATCAAAACATGTTCTCAATATAATGTGTTTGTTTTGAACACTTTGCACACTTTGTATGCTAAATGTGGAGAGCTTTTGGATTCACGGAAAGTTTTCGATGAGATTCCCGAGCGGAATATTGTTTCTTGGAATGCATTATTTTCAAGTTACGTGCAAAATGATTGTTGTGCTGAAGCGATTTCTCTGTTTCAGAAAATGATTGTCAGCGGGTTGCTGCCTAATGAGTTTAGTCTTTCAAGTATCTTGAATGCGTGTACAGGGTCGTCAGATTATGGCCAAGGAAGGAAAGTTCATGGGTATCTAATCAATCTTGGTCATTATTCAGATTCCTTCTCGGCAAATGCTCTTCTAGACATGTATGCCAAATTAGGAGATCTCGAGGCAGCTAAAACTGTGTTTGAGGAAATTAGACAGCCTGATATTGTTTCATGGAATGCTATTATTTCTGGTTGTGTTCTGCAGGAAGATCATAATTGGGCGTTAAGATTGTTTGCGGAGATGAAAATGTTGGGTACAATTCCGAACATGTTTACTCTATCTAGTATTTTCAAGTCTTGTGCTGAAATGGGGATGAAAGAACTGAGTATGCAGATACACTCTGATTTGATCAAAAGGAATATTGGGTCTGACTTCTTTGTGGGTGTTAGCCTGGTGGATGTGTATTCAAAGTGTGATCTTATTGAGGATGCAAGAAAGGTTTTCGATACACTTCCTAAGCGTGATGTGATTGCATGGAATGCAATGATTTCAGGATACTCCCAGAGTGGGAATGACGGTGAAGCTTTATCTGTCTTTGTTGCCATGCAGAAAGAAGGTCTTGGCTTCGACCAGACCACTTTATCAGCAGTTCTTAAATCAACTGCTAGTTTGCAGACCGATATTGTGACTAGACAAGTCCATGTTCTAATTGTGAAATCAGGATTCCAATCTGATGATTACATCATCAACAGTCTGGTCGATTCGTATGGGAAGTGTAAGCTATTAATGGAAGCAAGGATATATTTTGAGGAACACCCTTCTCGAAATGTGGTGCCCTTTACGTCTATGATCACAGCCTTTACCCAACATGGGGAAGGAGAGGAAGCTCTGAAACTCTTTCTGAAAATGCTTGATATGCGGGTCACGCTTGATGGGTTTGTCTACAGTAGTCTTTTAAACACTTGTACGACTCTGTCTGCATATGAACAAGGGAAACAAATCCATGTTCATATATTGAAATCAGGGTTCATCTCTGGTTTCACTGGTAATGCATTAGTAAACATGTATGGTAAGTGTGGAAGCATAGAAGATGCACACTGTGCCTTCACAGAATTACCAGAGAGAGGGGTTGTTGCTTGGTCCGCTATGATAGGGGCACTTGCACAGCATGGGTGCGGGAAGGAAGCCCTAGACATGTTTAATAAGATGTTAAATGATGGTGTTTCTCCGAATCATATAACCTTAGTTAATGTTCTTTGTGCTTGCAATCATGCTGGTCTTGTTACGGAGGCTAAAAGAGTTTTTAAATCAATGGAACTTCTGTTCGGAGTAAAACCTTTGCAAGAACATTATGCATGTATGATCGATCTCCTGGGTCGTGCTGGGAAACTAAATGAAGCAACGGAACTTGTAAGAAAGATGCCATTTGAAGCTGATGCTTCAGTTTGGGGTGCCCTTCTTGGAGCATCAAGAATTCATGGAGATCTTGAACTCGGAAAGTATGCTGCTGACAAGCTCATCGTTCTTGAACCGGAGAAATCTGTAACACATACTCTTCTTGCGAACATTTATGCAGCTTCAGGTAATTGGGGTGGTGTTTTGGAGGTTAGAAGACTGATGAAAGATAGTAAGGTGAAGAAGGAACCAGCAATGAGCTGGATCGAGGTTAGGGATGCAGTACATACATTTATGGCTGGGGATAGAAACCACAATCGAACTGAAGAGATTTATGCAAAGCTTGATGAGTTGAGTGACCTTTTAAGTAAAGCTGGGTATGTACCCAGGGTTGATGTCGATCTTCATGATGTGGATCAAAGTATGAAGGAGGAGCTTCTTTCTCACCATAGCGAGAAGCTTGCAGTGGCTTTTGGGTTAATTGCCACCGCTCCAGGTGCCCCAATTAGGGTGAAGAAGAATCTTCGAGTTTGCATTGATTGCCACACTGCAATCAAGTTCATAAGTGAGATTGCTTCAAGGGAAATCATAGTTAGAGATATCTATCGGTATCATCATTTTAAAAACGGATCATGTTCTTGTGGGGATTATTGGTAGTATTTATTGGAGTGTTGAAATTGTTTATTTTGCCAGGTGCTTGAAACCCTGACTAAAATTTTGTATTATCATTCTTCTGTAAGTATACAATTTCTCACTGCAGCTCAGATTTTCGGCTTATGGGCATTGTTTCCCTGTCTTAAGTTTTGCTATCTGTAGTGCAGTGTGGAGTACAGAAATACCACTGAAGGACTTAAAAAAAAAAACCCTCTAAAATCATAATTGCCTGTTGGGTGAGACCTTATTCAGCAAATTCGGCCATTTTGTTTTTTTTTTCTTTCTTATGGTAATCACTTTACAAAAATTTCCTTGTGTTGGCTTACAAAAATTTAATCGTCAATAAATCAGATATAAGGTGTCAAAATATAGATCTATACACAGCAAATTCACACAAAGCAGATTTACATGCAAACCCCTTAGGTTCTACTTCCAGCGTCAGGAACAATCAGCATGCAGCAGTAAGGTTAGCAATGAGTACTTCACTTTGAGCGCAATCTTTCCACCATCCACACACAGTTTCGCTCCTGTGACTACCCAGTACCCAGGTGGGTCCTCTGGACCCCTCACCATCTCCTTCACATCCACAAACTTGGATACCTTTGTTACCTTGGCTGGAGCAGGTGGTCCACCAGGATACACTGCAGAGTTCAGCTCCACTTTTGGCTTCTCAGGTTGATTTTGGTTTACCATGAACTTCGTGCTTAAATAGAGTGAAATTGATCCTGATTTTCGTGATAGATGTGAATGACCACCATCCCATTCCGACCTACGAATCCTAGCAGATGCCACCATAGAGAATCCCAGTCTTAAGAACAAAACCCTCCTCATCCCCATGTCTCTTACCTCAAACCAAGCTTTGGTCACAATTGATGCAGATTCATAAATTTGAGTTGAATTGTATTCAATTGGAGCAGTGCATACATGTGAGAACAAGCTCCACTTAACGGGCTCATAGTAATCTCGTTCAGATGGAATGTCCTTTTTAGGCTCGTAATTACATTCATGAGAGAGGTGGAGAATGTTGGGGAGAGTAGAGAGGTGTTGTAGGTGGATCGCTAGGTGGTCACTCTTTCTACCTTCCAAGAATAGACGGATTCCAGTTACAGGATGATTACCTGAATCAACCTGCAAAACATGAACGTAAAAAACATTTATAGACATACAAGTAAAAAGAATTCCTAGAAATTACTACATATGACTGATGCTTTCTGCATTATGCATACAATGAAAAATGATATACTGACTTTGTCTGTATTTACATAAAGCTTGGGGCCCATGAAGGTGAACTGGAGTGATGGAGAACTCTGTTTTTTGTGCTGACGTCTGAGAGGGAGATCAGCATAAACTGGAGCCCATTGCCTTGATAATTGGAAATCCAAAAATTGACGAAGGTCTTCCAGTGGAGGCTTATCTGTGATAATAATCTTCAAATAAGATGAGAGATGGTAACATGAACATTCTTCGGCAAAGTGCCAACCAGATTTGATGAGAAGGAGTAAAAGCAGAAAGCAATACTCACAACGGAGGTAAAGATTCACTGCATGGCTTAAAAACCCACCGCCACGAACACCATTCAGCAAAGATGTTATTGGCACTAGAGACATCGATATTACATCAGGGGACTGTGAAATGGTAGGAAGCCACTGGTCATGACTTTGACCATTATCAGTACCACCTCTACGGACGTGAATGCTCACTACATCCTGCGAAGGAGAGGATGTAACAGGATATTAAGCTTGCATGCTATGGGAACTATTGATATAAAGTTACCTGTTACTAGAAAACTAACCTCTTTTGTGTGAAAAACAATTGGCCTCATTGATTTGGAAAATGGTGCACCATGTTGCCATGCAATGAACTGTTCATCCTGAAATACGTACAATAAAAGGAGATTAAAGTTTGTTCACCTCTTGATGATCTCACTCAGCACTCTGACCAGGTCACAATGACTCCCAAATTCACCAACAAGTACTTGGTACTTATCATATAAACCTTCTAAATGCAAATTTCTATGCATCCAGTTTTGTATACCAAAGGGAGTATCCACATTAGTTTAGTTCGGTAATCAAATAGCCACTCTTCAATTCTTAAAATACCTTTCGCTTTTTGGGAAGTTCTTGAGGATTTTTCATGAAAATTCCATTACCATCTTCTGAAAATCTCTTATCAGTTAAATGCTTCAACATTTTCTGCACTTCGGCATGCTGAAGATTTGAATCTTGCAACTGCTTAATATGAATTACATCTTTACCACCCATCTTTACTTCAACAACAACATGAGTACCGTACTTTTCGATAAACCTAAAAATATCACACAAATGACTGAATGAGACATATGTCTGACTATTAAACAGCAAACATTACCAATAGCTCGTAGTAGTTTCTAAAACGGATACGCCAAATGTCTTTATAACCTTACCCAGCAATTGAGGCAGGATCCCATGTAGAAGGTAATTCATTAATCACATGGTCACGCAATACAATGTGAGATCTTTCTAACACAACACTGTACAGAGCTATAGACCAACCATCAAAAGCAAGACATTTTGTTGCCGCTGCATCTTTTTGCCAGCATCCTTGGAAACCAAACATTGCATTAAACAGACCAGGTGGAATTTTTCCAGATAACGAGAGTTCCTGATTGAATTGCTCTGACATCTAAAATAAAACAATAAGTCTCAAATTTTCATAACAGTTAATGCAAATGTCCAGCAGTTGAATGGGTGGTATGGTTCTATCAAGAGAATTGGGGTTCCAATCCAATTTCTAGCCAAATTCAATGAAAGTGCAAGACAATCATATTAATACAAGAGAAAACCCAAATCAAACTCACTGGAGGTATACAATTTCACAGAATTCAAATTGGAGTTAACAAAAAGAAGAGAATTTCAATTACCTGATGAAAAGAAACAACTTCAGAGCGAAACCGAGTCCGCTCTCCTTTATCACACTTGATTGAACTAGGGACATTGGGAACAATAGTTCCACCAGGAAATACAAGGTCCCGAGTTAGATTTTGATCAAGATCAATCAGACTTAAACCAAGTGGACCTGATTTACAATACGAAAGTCGAATATCATTTGTTAAATCATAACCAAAACCGATAACAGATACTGCTTTTTCAGCTGCTGATTGTGGGTTCAGCTGATTATTATTATTCAAGTTCATTTTTTACTCCCCTGATTAGAGATTTCAGGGAGAAAGAATGAATTTTTAGGGTTTTGCATGAGTGGGGTTTGGGTAGAAGTAGTAGTAGGAGGAGGAGACGACTTTTTGAAAATGAGTCATTTTCTTCTTCTTCTTCATCATCTTCTTGTTTTTTGTCGAGTGAAAGCAATTGGTTTGGTATGGACTTCTGAATTATGAGAGAGTCGCATCAAATAGCGGGTAAAGACAAACAAGTGGGAACCGATAAAGTCTCGTCTGCCTAGTGGAAGAAGAAGAACTTGTCTGAATATTCAAAGTTTCAGACATCTGATTTTCAATATAAAAAGTTGATGTAATAAAAAATACAGTATGAATTAGTTATTAATTTGGACGAAATCATCAACGCGGGAGGAAGAAGAAATTTGTGATTGGTGCGATATATTGGGGTGACTCTGACTTTGAAAGAAGACCATATATCAGTTAGTCAATGCATCATTTTGAGATGTGTTGAATTTTGAATCAAAGAAAAAAGAATGCTGTAGCAACTCCCCAGCAAAAAAAAAAAAAAATCACTTTTATATGTTTTTTTTTGATGCAAAAGAGATTTAATAAAGAGAATTATTCAAGTACAGGCTTATCTTGATCAACCAAATCTTGAATTTCAAGAGGAAGATCAGTTCTAAAATCAAAACAAACTCTCATGACTCTAGCTCTTTTGGCAATTTTATCAGCCACACTATTTGCATTCCTTTTGACTGAAATGCATCTCCAACTCTCTAATGATCTTAATAAAAACTTAATATCTAGAATTAAGGATTGGTTTAACCAATGAACAAAAAATTCTGGACCATTTATTGACTTAACAAGAATCTCATCGTCGATTCAAAAATGACCTTCTTCCATTTGTAGTTTAAGCGCAGAAGCAACGACTTCTTTCATAGCTTTACACTCAGTTCCTCCACTTCAATATCGCCCCTCATTCCTCCATTGATGTAGATACCTTGGACTGCAATGCTATCACCCGCAAAATCTCTAAGTATTATACCCAGACCGCCTTGAAGAGTTTCTTTCTTGAAAGAAGCATCAATATTACATTTAAAGAACTCAAAATCTGGAGGAAACCATTTAACATTCTGTTGAGAAACAATGCTGCTAATAGATTCTTGTGCATTAGTATTAACAATCTTGTTAATACTGTCTAGAGAAAACATCCTATTAGGATTAGTGTTCTGGAACACTTTAGTACATCTGTCCTTCCATATAGTCCAAGCAGCAACCATAAGTAACCTGTTCATCCCATGCCTATTGATCCCTGTTCCAAAAACTAAAGTGGTATTTGCAGTGAACCAAGAAACAACCCAATTTCGAAAAGAACCATGCTGACTCAAAATTGTACCCACATTAACATTGATAGAAAGCCAAATTGATCTAGCATAAGGACAATCTAGAAACAAATGTTCAGTAGTTTATTGATGATTAGGCGATTACATAGACGCAATGAACTAGAATTTCAAAGTTTATATCTAAACAATTTGTCTCTAGTAGGAATAATATTCTTCATGCACTTCCAAACAAAGAGCTTCACTTTATGTGGTAAATTCATTTTCCACATAGCGTTCCAAACCTGCTTGGGAATATATTGGTTACTAACAGATAAATTAGTTCTATCAGTAAGAACATTATAAACACTTTTAACTGAAAACTGACCCTTTCTATCAGGAAACCAAATTAGCACATCATTACCAATAACATGAATATGCATGTTAAGAATTTTACTAGCATCATCTTTCAAAAAGAGATAGTTAATCAAATGAAAATTCTAATCTCTAGTACCTGCAATAAAAAGGTCAGAAACAACAGTGTAAGATGCAATGTTGACTAAACCTTCAAATGGTCTAGGAGGGTGATCTAAACCAATAACCCAGCAGTCAAACCAAATATGAGTCTTAGTACCACATCTAATAGCCCAAAAACTATTCTGTTTTATAGTATCAATACATCTGTAAATACCCCTCCAGATCCAGGAACAATTTTCATTGAGTTTTTGCAAGTGTAATATGCTACAATCCTTAAAGTATTTAGCACATAAGATTTTAACCCACAATTCATCATGCTCAGTAACAATTTTCCAAACCAACTTGCAGATTAAAGCAATGTTAAATTTCTCAAGATCTCTAAAACCAAGACCCCAATAATCCTTAGGCAGATTAATGTTATCCCATCCTATAAACTTTATACCTTTTCCAGTTTTATGACCCCACCAGAAGTTCCTCTGTAAGGAATCTAAATGACCAATTATGGTAGTAGGGATTTTAAAACATCCCATTTGGTATGTGGGTAGAGAATTTAAAACAGTTTTAATAATGGTTGACCTACCTGCTTGATTCAGAGTGGTACTGACATAATTCTTAAGCCTAGCTTCAAAAGATTGAGCAATAGGATCAAAGGATCTTACCTTAGAATGGCCTAGTAGAAGTGGAGCCCCTAAATATTTCTCAGAATCAGTAACCAAGGACATATTAAGAGTTCCAGCCAAGGAAACACAATCATTAGGATCAAGGTTATTACTGAAATAAACACAAGACTTATCAAAATTTAATAGCTGACCAGAAAGATTACCAAAATTCTGAATAATTTGCAAGATCGAATTAATATTCTGTACATTAGCCTGTCCAAAAATAAGAATATCATCAGCAAAACGCAAATGAGAAATAGGGGGGGCTCTCCTAGAAGCTTTAATTCCAACAATAGTTTTATTTTGTTCAGCAGCAAGTAAAGATCTTGAAAGATATTCCATAGCAAGTATAAAAAGATAAGGGGATAATGGATCCCCTTGTCTTATACCCCTAGTAGGTTCAAATTGGTCACACGGGGAACCATTCAAAAGAACACTGATACTAGTTGTAGAAACACATTTCTTTACAAGATTACAAAAGTCTTTGCTGAAACCAAACTTCTCTAACACCTTATTGAGAAAGGACCATTCTAGTCTGTCAAAAGCCTTTGAAAGATCAAGTTTTATGGCCATTGTCCCTATAGTACCTTCCTTATGTTTCATAGTATGAATCAATTCATGAGAAATAATAATATTGTCATGAATTGCTCTCCCATGCACAAAATCAGTTTGGTAAGGGGAGATTAATTTCTTAAGTAAAGGCCTAATTCTATTAGCCAAAATTTTTGAGACAATTTTGTAAGAAGCATTGCAAAGACCAATTGGTCTGAATTCAGAAGGTATCTTAGGACTTTTACACTTGGGGATTAGTGAAACATAAGTCCTATTAAGACATCTAGGCATGTGACCACTCTGAAAAAATTTCTTAACAACATCAATAACATCATTACCCACAAGAGACCATTGGGTTTGATAAAAACCTGCTTGGAATCCATCTGGACCAGGAGAGCTCCAAGCAGGCATATTCTTAATCACATTAAAAATTTCAAAATCATCCGGAACAACATGAAGCAAAGCATTATCTGTCTCAGAGAGAATACAAGGGATTACATCAAAACTTTCATCAGTGAAGTTTGGATTAGAGGTACTAGCAACAGTTTTAAAATGATTAGTAAGAAGATTACTAATATCAATTCTATCTTTAAGCCAATTTCCATTATTATCACACATGACAGATATATTATTAGTATGCTTTCTTTTATTAACCATAGTATGAAAGTATCTGGTATTATTATCCATTGCTAGACCTGTCTTATCTCTAGATTTCTCTCTATAGAATTCAGATTGCATTTTGTACCAATTTTCCAGATCATTTACAATAGTTTTAACTCTAGACTGTTGATTCTCAGAGATCATATCATTTTGAGCCGATTCCAAATCCTTTTGCAAATTATTAATGTTCTTTTGAATGTCACCAAATTCCATCTTATTCCATTGAGATAAAGATAATCTGGCACTATGTTGTTTCTGCTTTAGTTTATAGGAAGGACTTCCATGAACATTTAAATTCCAAGATTGCTCTAACTTATCCTTGAAACTACCATACCCTATCCAAGTTCTGAAAAACTTAAAAGGTCTCCACAAATGTTTAGGAATAGGATCAGTGATTAATAAGACAGGGCAATGATCAGAAGCTATGAAATTTAAATGTAAAAGTTTAGCAGAATCAAAATGCAGGGACCAATCATTATTACACAACCCCATATCCAGTCTAGCTTTCCTTGAGCCAGTGCCATAGGAATTACTAGTCCAAGTAAATTCTTTACCCTGAAAACCAATATCAATTAAACCAGCATCATTAACTTTAGATTGAACCCATTTATCAGAAGAATTGTTGTTGTTATCCAAGTGAAAATTGAGGTCACCTAAGACTAACCAAGGTTGTTGAACATCCTTACTGAAATCAGCTAGGAAGTTCCATTGTGTTTTCTTAGGTTCAGTGTAAGTAGATCCATACATAAAAGAAACCAGAGCCTTAGGTTTACTAGGGTCTAATTGAATAACAACATGGATTATGTTATTTTCATAGCCAATAATTTCTACATCAATTCCATCCTTCCACATAAGAATAAGACCTCCTTCCTTACCAACTCTATTCAAGTAGACATAATTGTTATAATGAACTGATTGGGCAACTTGAATCATTTTTTCCTCATCAATTTTAGTTTCACAAAGAAAAATAAAATCTGGATTTTGGGACTTTACCAAGTTTTGAAACTGTTGCTTTGTAAAACTATTTGCAATTCCTTGCACATTCCAAGAAATGATTTTCATTTTATAAGAAACCAAATTAGAACAACTTAGTAACACAAAAGGTACTGGTAAAAAAACTTGCATATAAAACAGACAGCAGGAAATAATGAGTTTAGTGGATACCAGGGTGGTAACAGCAGCAACCTCATCCAAGTCATGGAAGATCTCCTTAGGATTATCAGCTCTTTCATCAACTAAATCATACTCCATGCCATCAATCTCAATAACAGATGGATCCCCCCCAGTAATTTGCACAAAATTCTGTTTTTCACTGTCATATTGAGAATCACTCTCGTCTTCATCCGAGATTCTTGATCTCTTCAGCCTTCTAGTCTCCCCAGGTTCATCTATTTGATCAACTTGCCTTTTATTACCGGCTTCGCAGATCATTTGAATCAGAACATCACAATCTTCACAGATTTCTACGCCATAACTTTCTACCTTTGCTACTGATAGAGCCTTCATTGACCCTACCTCTTTCCTTAACCTTATTGCAGAAAAGACACAAATGTTTGCATTCTGGAGTTGGTTGGTGATAGAAGAAACTGGTGTTTTAGACGAGGAAGCAATTCTTTTTTTATATGGAAGAAGAGTGATGGAGGTGGACAAGAGATGAAGAGAATAGATCCTCTTTTGTTTTTTATAAAGAGAGCAAACAGTTGGTGAGATACCATTTTCTGTATCCGCATGGACAATACTCAAAGGATTTCCAGTAAAAGAGAAAATTATTGTCGGATTTTGAATTGTTTTAAGAGTGTGTCCATTACAGCTGGCTGCATTAGATGTGTTAACCAAATTTAGATTGATTGACGCAGTGACACTTAAGTACCACCAAAGAAGCCGCACCTTTTTACTAACAAAGTAGCCGCACCTTTTGCCACCAAAGTGACACTTATTAACATTTTGAAAATCAAAGTAGCCGCACCTTTTGAATACTTTAATTTTGGTTACCAAAACTTGCTTGATTGACGCAGCTAAGATTAATTTCCTCCAATCACGGTTATTCAATTTTTTAATATTAAAATAGCCACACCTTTTGACCTTAGTAACCTTGTTTACTGAATTTTCCTTTATTGACACCGTGAATAATTGTCGGTAATCACGGTTATCCAAATTTTGTATATCACAATAGCCGCACCTTTGTGCCCAAATGACCTTTTTTACCAAAAGATGCTCGATCTTTGCATTGAAAGAGAAATTCCGCCAATCACGCTTAGATAAAATTAGGAAATCTGTCGCAGTGAGATTGAAATGCCAGAAATCACGCTTATTCAACTTTTGAATATCTAATTCGCTGTAGAACTTGGCTCGGGTCGGAGAAGACGAGATCAACTCATGACTAATACTTGGATTAGTTGAAAGAATCGAATCATATAGATGATCCAAGGAAAAATACTGGTACATATTGTTGGAATCCATCTTGAGAAAGATGGTTTGCAAAACTGCTGTAGGAGTTGATGTGCATACTGTTGTTGATGTTAACAATACTGTTCGGATAAGAAGAATGATAAAAAAGGTCCAAAAATGGATGCCTTCCATGATAATCAAAGGATGAGGCTCTGCAGGAGAATTAGTAACTCATTAGAAATTTTATAACAAAACAAAGAAAGTAATCAGAATGATAAGAGAGAATAAGGATGGTGCTGCAAAATTTTGATTCGAACAAATCACTTGGAATCCCCAAAAGAAGCTTTAATCTAGGAAGTTCATTAGTTTAGTTTTCAAAGATAACCAAATTTAAAATAAAGAAAAAACTACTTATTTAAAGATTGAGTTGTAAACAAAATGGGGAAACTAGTAATGGGGAAACTAAACAAAATGCATATGAAGTTGTAAAAGGGACATCGATTTTCAGTAAGAGATGAAAAGAAGATTATTCCATTAAACTTGAAAAAATCAAGATGAGAGAATACCATAACCTATTAAAAAAATTACAAAACACCATTTTCAAAATATTGACTCAAAAACAGAACTCTATATCGATAATGCTTTCATATGGGATTACTCCATAGAGTGACTATGGATATTGGATATTTTTTGAAGAATAAAAACACTATTTGGGAGCTAGGAAAGAAGATGTTATTTGTTCTGTCAATGATTCACTTTTATATGTTTAGTTATTGATAAATGGGGTGAAATTTCTTCTAGATCAATGATTGAACTTGGTTACATATTGTAATTTTGAGAGCCGTAATGTGAGACTCGTTTTGACTCCACTGGTGATTCTGAATCCAGTAATGGTTGATTGACTCATGAAGCCCTTAAATCAAGTAAATTTTCTAAAATATCAAGTCAAGACAACCCGTCAATCATCATCCATCTTTTTATTTTTTTTTTTTTTTTTTATGAAAAAAAGGCAAGCGTCAGATATGGTACTAATTTTCCGATTCGGTTATAGGACGGACCGTAGAATTTCAGTACAGTTATAGAAATTTTAAGCAGACAATCAAAAGACTTGGCATCATAGTTACAGGACTTAATCTGAAAAAAGACCATATCAATGCCAATCTGATTTCAAAGTAACAATACAAGTTCAAATGGCCTGATTCGGATTAAAAGAAACTCTTCCAAACCACATAACAAATCTACTAACAATGAAAATGCTGGGATCAAAAGATTTGACGACTTCTCAAGGGTTTTTTCAAAATCATAGTGAAGATAACATAGGCTTAACATGATCCATAAATCCAACCATTTTCCAATGATTTTTTTGAAGTAACAGTAACATGAGTAACAGAGTTAGCAGTTGCAGTAACATAGGTAACCTGAACAACCTAAGTCGGTTATCTAAACTAGAATTGTTTTAGGCCGTTTTGGGTTTTCATACAAATCGGTCTTCTGGAACTTGTGATGCTGGTGTCTTTGTATTCATAGTAGTTGCGGTTTGGGTTTTCATACAAATCGGTCTTCTGGAACTTGTGATACTGGTGTCTTTGTTGTCATAGTAGCTGCTGGTGTCTGTGTATGAAAATATCTTGTTTTGAAGGCGAGGGTACCCAAATATACATTATATGCATCTCGAAAATATCTTGTTCCATAAGTCTTTTAAAATTGAAATTGAAATTTATTTCTGAAAAGGCGAGGGTACCCAAATATACCTCAAGTTAAAACTTTTCCTACCTATAAGTCCTTTCTCCGAAAGTGATTGTCTATGGACTGAGTAGAGCTAATACAACTAATCGGTTCACACTTCGTGTGATCGTCTATGGATACGAGATCAAGACAATACAACAACAAAGTATGTTACTTGATAAAAAGGTTCGGACTTAACCAAACACAATAGGATTGCTTATCAAGTAAATAGGAATTAACGTTTGTGTTGTTTACTTTATTTATAATAAAACAATTATAATACGGAAATATAAAGTAAATGACACAGCAAGATTTTGTTAACGATTAAACTGCAAATGTAGAAAAACCCCGGGACCTTGTCCAGAATTGAATACTCTTAGGATTAAGCCGCTACACAAAATTACACCTAATTTCATATAGTTGAGACCACGCAACTAAACCTATAGTTCACCTAGTTCCGTCTGTATTCCCACGCCTCCAACTTATAAATAAGTCACGCACTTGGAACAATTCCTTTGGTTCGTATTCCAACCAGTAAAGGAACAACAAATATGTTTGGTATCAACTCTATTCAACCAAGTGTTATGAGTCGGACAAAGGCTCTTCCATTTATCTTAA
This sequence comes from Papaver bracteatum, assembly GCA_023529315.1. Taxonomy (NCBI): domain Eukaryota; kingdom Viridiplantae; phylum Streptophyta; class Magnoliopsida; order Ranunculales; family Papaveraceae; genus Papaver; species Papaver bracteatum. Next base: position 423,492 of record JAJJWX010000963.1, read on the forward strand.
CATAAACTCCTTCGTAAGGTCCTTAGATCTATCTTATGTTCAATTACCGAAGTAATCGTTTAAGATTAAGCCAACAACACTCTTAATCCAAAGAATTGTGTTGATGCCGATCTACTCAATTAATCAATCCAATCTACCACAAGGATAAACCGATTATTAATTGGATCCTCTTTTACCAAAACAAGTATTGTGCACACCAAAGATTATAAACCCAAGTCAGATCTTCAATATCTTCTTTGTCTTCAAATCTTCAATAAAAACCTGCACACAATCACTTGAATCTCTTGTGATCAATCACGCACAGAACGGAGTCTGTTAACAATGGATTATCACAAGATCGTCTTTAGAACTAACAACAGTCTAAAGATCCCTGTCGAAACTCTGAACTAATTTGAGTGAATCTTATATCAGAAGAGAAGATTCTCAAGCATAAACAAACTAGGTGCAATCAGATTTCAACCATCGTTAGTCAATCAAATTAATCTGAAAAAAAAGATAAATCACAATTATCTAGTTTCCCACCAACGGTACTTTCTAGAGCTTCTCAACCCCAAAGAAGACTTTAAACTGAGCGTCCGTAAGAGATTGCGCCTAATTAGGTTAGTCTCCTCTCCGAATAGGCGGCTACACCAGTAACAACAACAAAATAGGAAGTCTGTTGTTATGAAGGATTAGTTTACTAGAAAGGAAAACTTCAAGTATTTATAGACAAGGAAGTTTGGACATCAAGGAATTTCCAAAACCGAAAATATTCTCAAGATATTCATTATAGCACAAATTAGGTTTCTATAATTCCTGGAAATGCTCTGTCCAAAAATAATGATCGAAATCTCTCGGAAAATCTAATTAGTAAATGCATATTACTAATTCTTATATTTCCCTACAAAATTAAGTTAATTACCTTAATTAAAATATTCTTAACTTACTTATGTTTCGATCATGGGATTCTCTTCCCTTAGCTATTAAGGAATAACTTTGAACAATTAAAAAAATAAACATTCACAACACGTGTTCAAAGTATGTCGACATCCTTACTTTGTAAGTTCTCTTTCACACTTACAACCTTGAAACCGATTTGCCACACTTCCAAACATGTTTAGAATCGGTTCATCTGACTTTCAAGAACTATGCAATTGATCAAACAAACATTCAATCACAATCATGGGTTTAAAAGTTATACCAAAACAAGTTTTGGTTCTACCTTCCATGTGAGTACTGTGCATAGTCACACTAGCTTTCCAAAATTCGGTTGACTAGGTACTAGGATCGGTTCCCCACATATATATGGTATCTAACTTATATGTGTTGCACATGTCCATAGGATCGGTTCCCCTTTGCCTAAAAATGTGTTGCACATGTCCATAAGATAGGTTCCCCTTTCTGCTATAAACCTTGCTGCACCCCATACAAGGATCGGTTCCCCTTTGTGATGTATTGCATCTCTTACTAGGATCGGTTCCCCTTTCCCATATTTGGTCAGACATGAAATCACAAACCCGATCATACCATCTCAGGTGATTACTTAAGATCGGATTCACTAATAAAAGTCATACCAATACATAAGTCAGGCCTTTGTGAATAGTTATACCAAGAACACAAACAAGTTGTGAGCGGTTATACTCAATCACACATATTGGTTATTCATAAGATATGCAATGAATAACAAAACCAATAACACCTGGCAATTTCCTTTTCGGTTCACAAACAAGTTTATGAACTTACTTCCTTAGAACACATGTAAAACATTGTTCCCTAGGATGAAATCCTCGCCTCATACCCATACATAATCACAATAACATTCAAATGATTATGGAGATGTCTTATCTACAAAGTTTAATGGTTAAGCAATAAACCTCGTATTGTATTCCTTAATACTATGTCTATCTAGAGTTCAAATATGCTTCGCATTTTTGTTTTCAATATGCACGACTTGAAAGATACGTTAGGTAATGATACAGTTCAAGTCAAACATCACTAACCTCAAGTGGAAGGATGATTGTTGTCGTTGTAGCTCATTGCTTCTTCACATCATCAAGACTTTGCAATACTTGTAATGTCTCATATCCTAATACTTTCAAGCTAACCTATATGAAGTTGACTCTAGTACATAATCAAGCAACTCTTAACATGAGTTTCGATTCACTAAAATATGACAACCAAACTTGACATACCAACGCTTGGTGGGTTCAACCTAGCTATGCTCTAACAATTTCTCTTTTAACTTTACATCATACATTCATCTCCATTCCATTAACCTCAAAAATGAAGGAAACCATAAATTTTGCTTCGTTGTCATCTTGACGAGTCATTTATAGCTCAATATTTGATTGTAAAAGATTTATGTACTTTGTGGTTTAATTTGAAAGATTGGTTACCACTAATAAACTGTTATACTTCCATGATCCCCGTATGAGTGTATGAACTTAAAGGGAACCATATATTGTGATTTACATTACCAGGACTATCTCATTGTACTGGGAAGAATAGTGATACAACTTGAGAAATTGCAGAATCCACATTTAGGTATACAACTAGAATAATGTTTATATTTGTTAGAGCATTGCTCGGTCGAACTCGCATGCGTTGCTATCTTAAGCATGTTTGTCAATATTAGTGATCAAAACTATAAAGTCTTGATTTCTAGTCTACTATAGCTAAGGTCTCGGACTAGGATATAAAGTGTAGTTGAGTTCAAGAACTCTATGGCGATCATCATACAAGACGAAGAACTACTCAAGGAACCAGTGGATCTTCATCGACTAAAAGGTATGTGGAGACTTGAACTTATCTATCACTCAAAAGTATATCTACTCTATCTCCTATCTTGAGACAAAAGTCATATTACTATATAGACTAAGATTATACACATGTGATATTTCGAGCTGAGTATATCTCGTTTATCTATTTCTCGAAATATGTGTTGGTAAAGCTTTCGCCTTAGCCAAGTTTATCTTTACTTAGTGACGAAAGTCATGTTATGTTTCAATCATTTTGGAAAGTACTCTGACGAAAAATAGTTTGTGAATAACAACTATATAACGCCCTCTGAGAATGTTTCAATGATTGAAATGAAAGTTTAGACAATATAACCATTGGAGGATATAAGCATTGTTGTGGAAACACATATATGTATAAGTCCTTATTGCTTGAACCGAAGTTTGCGAACTTTGTTGATCAGGTGAAACCGGAGTAATATGTGAACTTCAGTCCGCGAACTGGCATAGTTCTCGAACCCGAGAATTTCTGCTGGAGTTTGTGAACTTCGTCCGGGAACTTAAGTCCGCGAACCCAGTCCACAAACTTGATTAGGTTATGTCTAAAACCGATATTTGTGAACTTATCTTAATAAACTAAGGAATGCTATTGCAAACCGTGGCTTTATAGTTCATGAATCGATTCGAGTGAATCACATCGTTTTTGCTTCAATTGTGTCTTGTGTAGTACATATATAAAGATCTAAGCAATTGAACAACTCTCTAACTAGTTCATCTGAGTCATTTGGACTAGTTATGGTGAAGAAGAACATGGTTGATATGAAAGTTATCATATGGCTAACCTTTTGGTTAATTATTGTTGAACCAACTAATGTAAAAGTTTGGGTACGGTTACACAAGCCTAGAAACGTGCATTACAAGTATGTATAACAAGCTATGTTTTCGATCTAACGGTTGATAAATATTAGCTTGAATCTAATCAGGTTTTCATCTAACGATGAATATTGAATGCTTTGTTAGTAAGCTAACATTGATTGCAAACCCTGATTTGAAGACTATATAAGGGAGAACTCTAGCAACTGGGAAACCAAATCCCCACACATTCTGTGTGTAACTAGTTGTGCTAAGCTAGAGTCGATTCTCCTTTAACCTTTGGTTTTCTTCTTCTAAAACCAGGTTAACGACTTAAAGACTTCATTGGGATTGTGAAGCCATACCGATAATAATTTTATCGTAGTTGTGTGATCTGATCTTGTTGTTTCTATCGTACGAGTACAATTGTAATAATTGTCTTGAGATTTTTATCTCTGATAGGCAAGATATAAAAGTAGTCACAAACACTTCGTCTCATCGTTTGTGATTCCATAATATCTTTTTTCGATGCGTCGATTAAGACTATTGTGAGGTGATTGACAAAGTTGAGTTGTTCTTCGGGAATATAAGTCTGATTTTATCTGGTTCATGTTCACCTTGATTTATCAAAAGACGGAACAAAAACTTGTAGGTATATTCGTGGGAGACGGATTTATTTATTACTGTAGACTTTTATGTGTGATACAGATTTGTTTATTAAAGTCTTCGATTTTGGGTCGTAGCAACTCTTGGTTGTGGGTTAGATCAGCTAAGGGAACCAAGTACGTAGTATCCTGTTGGGATCAGCGACGTAGGACCATAATTGTACCTTGGATCAGTGTGAGATTGTGATCGTTGTCGTATGCATCAAAAATAATTCACTTTCTCACTCTACTAAATATGAATGAAGTACATGGTAAGAAAGAGTTCGTATCCACAAAGAGGCAATTGTTGTTATGCAATTTTCAGATTCTTAAGTAACCAAGAGGGGATTTTTTTCTTATCAAAGCAATAAAATAAAATAAAGCAAAGCAAATAATTGGAATAATCAATAAGAGGAAGATATTGGTTACGGGATAGTATCATTCACAAACATGTATTTTTCATCAATGACTAGAATTGGTTATTTAATCTCGCAATTATCAAAAGTCCTAGGATATCTTGATCGCAAGAGTATCCCGTTTATTTCCTGATTTTATCACAAACAACATTAAAAGATGCTATTGTGAAATCTACTTAAAAAGCAACCTAAAGTGTAAAAGCACAATTAAGTTTAACTCCCTAAGAGCAATAAGTTCTATGAAATAATACTAATCAATGCAAACAAACTTGTAAAAGCACTAATTCGTTTTAACAAAGGTTATGATTCATATGCGATTAAAAAGATGTATCACTACAAGTAATAATCACAATATGCTACTAGAAATCAGAGATAACAACTTTTACGTATTGAAAACACTAATATAGCTATAGAGATGAAAACAAATCTGATTGATTCCGGACTCAACCAAACTAGCATTCAAATCATATGATAATAATAATAATGAATCATAAACGATAGATTTGAGACAAAACTAATTCATAGAATCAAATAACATGTTTGATGAAATCAACTTTATCCCATAACCAATAATTGTATTTAGATACTCATATTAATGGAGTTCATCATAATCATATTCATTAATAAAGAAGATGAAACATAACGAAAAGCAAACCCTAGTAGTAGTTCCCTCCAAAGCTCCAAGAATAATACGTTATATCTCTCCAAGTTGTAGAAGTTTTTCTTTTTGTAGCTTTTCTTCTTTCCAAAACTAGGTCTTCAAAGCCCAAAGTCCACTAGATAAAAATCCACCAAGCCCATATGTAGAAGAACCCATGCAAAATTTTGTCCCAAAAAGCGACTCGCCGGAAAACTGGTGCAATCGCCGGAATTTGACCTGAATCCGGTACCGGAAAATAACTCAGGTGACCGACAAAGTCCACCGGTCACCGATCAACGAGTCAGCTCGGTCATTCAACCGAGTCAACTTAAGAAGTCAACTGAGCCACACCGAGTCAGAATCAGAGTCAGCTAACTGACTCGGCTGAGTGGTCAGGCCAAGCCAATAGCTTGCTGTTGCACAATGCTTGCACTTCACCAAGTCAGTCCAGCCACCATGACCGTGCCTTTCTGTAATCCTTGCAACTCTACCATCCTAGCCATTGCCAATTCAATCAATCTACTCCTGCAACAGCTTCATTCTTTCCTTGTGTCTCACAGCCAAGCCAACAGCAACAAGTGCCCTTTGAATTGCAGCTCATCTCTTAAATATACATCTATAATTAACATTCCCTTCTCAGCACCAAGAACATCCTAGCTCAGCTTGTACTCAGAGCTTTACCACCACCTCCTTAAGCCCTTTAACACACAACCATTCATCTCTCGGTTTCAACAGCACAACCTGCTCCATTACCTCAATTCCATTCTATCATTATATTCACCAGCTGCACCTGAACTGCAACTCAATCACCCTGCAACATTCACTGTGACATAACCACAACCATCAACACCATCTCATGGCCAACACAACCACCTGCAACATGAATTACCCTACACTAACACAGACCAAACACCAGTTCCATTACCTGCTGTTCATACAAAATAACTGCAACATCTGTTCTGTCCTGGGAAATACCAACAACCACCAGTACCTACTCCACCTTCATCGCACTAACACAATCAGGTAAGCCCATGCCTTCCATTCACAATATCTTGAAATGCAGCTGAAACATCAACATTCCATATTATCCATTCAGCTTTAATTCCTACGCAATCAACCCTTGCGCATCACGGATCCATTAATCAACTCTGCATCATAGCATCATTGCCTGCTTCAAACTCAGCAGATTCAGTCCACTATCTCTGCAGCACCAACTGCACTTGCACACCATCTTTATGACCAGTCCCAGACATCCAGCATTAGCACTTTCCTGCTCAACCAACCTGGAGCAGCAACATTTCTTGTATCTCCAGTTCTTCACTGTTACGGCTTACACAAAACAATTTTAAAACCACTTCAATTCATGGCAGCAGGAACCTTCCTTCACTTCTTTTCAGCATCAATACCAGCTCAAAACTCAACCGAATCACCTCCACATTGAGCCATTCCTCCCTGTAAGCAATTCGACACCAAAATTCAGAAATTCAGCCTGCAAACTCGTATCATATGTTACTCATCTTGATTACCATACCCAGCAGCAAATAATCCCCAGAAATCAGGCACATCAACGTCATATTCTCAACTGAAATCGAGCTCAAGAACATGACACAAAACCATAGCAGACTCAGTGACTTCTCCTCATTCAAAAACCCCTCTTCCTACAGCTCTAGTCTTCTGAAATATCTTCATTCTCTTCCTCTTTATCTCTAATTGTAATCAAACCAAAACCCATTTTGTTCACAGACAAATCTCTCTTTGTTTATCATTTCAGATTCACTTTAACCACTTCCATCTCTTCCCCTTGTTGTCTGCAGAAGAACTCTTGAACCCATGGTGAACAGCCAATAACATACATCATTTCCTCATTTTCTAGCTGAATTCTATTAACAAATTTTCCCCAATTTCAGATCACAGCTCCATCTTTTCTTTGTTCTTCTTATCACTGCCAATGTCAAACTCTAACTCTGATTTCGACTGCACTATGATCAATAACTCGAACTCAGAAACCATCCTCAATTCGAGCATCAATTTCCCACTGACTCTCCTCTATTACTGGTCAATCAACAGCAGTTTCAAAAACCCTAACTTATCACCATCTCCTTAATCTTTACATATCTCATTCCCCTCCATCTGTTTATGTGATTTAAACACTTCTCTGAATTTTTCATCGTCTCAATTTCGTGAATCCACCGAAACCCCTCAATCTCTGATCAAATCTTCATGGATATCTGAGTTACCCTGGACTGCGCCTCTAGTCTCTCAATTTTAGACAGACACAAGGATGAGAAGAGAATTCTCTAGGTTTTAGGGATGTAATGATTAAAATTGATATTGACATCCTGCACTTCTGGATAAGGGCTAACCAGGATAACCACTTCGTATATGGCTTGTTGGTTCCAGAGAAACGGCATGTCTACTCTCCTTCTTACTCAACCATAGCTAGCTTCGCTCGCCTGTGAATCAGTCTTTTTGCTACTTTTTTCTCCAAATGAACACTTTCTTCTTCTTTGAATTCTTCCACCAACAACATCCGTCTCTTACTTCTTAGATTCACTTCTTTCCTTCAATGTCTCTTCATCACTAAAGCTGTCATGATTTTCAGACAAAATTGCATCACTAATGCCGACATACTTTTCAGACAGAGATGAAGAAATAAAAGCAAATAATGAGAAATAATCCGCCTCCAACAGCAGTTGCACATGAGATGACACTTTTGCGTTGTTTTAAGCGACGTTTCTTCTTCTTTTGTTCTGAATGACTCCAAAGTACCTAAACACTCAAAAGCAAACATAAGATACATAATTTACAAGAAAACTTGCAAAGGAAGCATAAACTATAGATAAATATCAAGGTGTTTTTAGACACCTATCATATTGATTGGGGTTCAACTACAGTCCAGACAGAAGTTATCTTGGAGTAGGCTAGTGTCTGTAGCGGCTTAATACAATGTATGTTTAATCTGGACTAGGTCCTAGGGTTTTTCTACATTTGCGGTTTCCTCGTCAACAAAATTCTGGTGTCTATTTTATTTCTTTTCCGCATTATATTTTGTTATATAATTGAAATCATACAGGTTGTGCGTTGTTCAATCAATTATAATATTCGACCTCTTTGATTGTTGATTTAAATTGATTGACACTTGGAAATTGGTCTTTGGTACCATCCAAGTTATCTCTCTTTGATAAAGACTCGCAGATTTTTATTTGCTTGAGTATAGATCAAATTGAGAGATTGAAATAATAACTCCTTGAGATATTTCTATCTAGATTGAGTCTGACTGTCTAGTTGATTCTCTAAAAAGTAACTCGGAGTTTGTCCATACAGATTGCTAATCGAAATATTGGGTGTGGTTGTTAGACCCCCGCTTTTTCAATTGGTATCAGAGCAGGCAAACACGTTCAAGACCTTACAAGTCTGTGTTTGTAATGATTTGAATCTATGGACAGAGGTGCTATCTCAATAAACGTACCACCAGTCTTCGATGGCTCTAATTACTTATGGTTGAAAATTGATATGCGAGCTTTTCTTCAAGCACGTGATTTTAAATCATGGGTATATGTTGTTAATGAATATGATCCTCCCATTGTGGCAATTGGAAATGTAAACGTTCCGAAAGATATTGGTGAATACACCCCTGCTGCTACAAAGCAAAATTCTGACGGTTTGAATGCGATCATACATGCCATAACCCCAAATCTTCAGCACCATGTGTCTAATTGCACTAAGTCGCAAGAAGCTTGGGATATATTAGCAACCGTATTTGAAGGTAATACCAGTGAGAAGGAAGCTAGGCTTCAAAACCTTAATTCCGATTGGGAAAACCTTCGTATGTCAGATGAAGAAACATTTGATAAGTTTAATCACAAAGTGTCTGAAATTGTTAATACATCTTTTGCATTGGGTAAGACTATTTCTGAAAAGGACATGATGTAGTTTTGAAGTGGTAAGAAAGATTCGTTGCTCGGACTCTTTTTAAAGATTTGGTTTTTGATTATTAAAATAAAATACTAAGACAAAATAATTAAAATTGATTTTTGTTACCAAGGTGAGATGATTCTAGGGTTTTGGATTCCACTACTTCCAATTTTTTGTAAACTCAATAACAATTTCTTGGACAAATACTCCTATTTTACTCAAAATAATTTTCGAACTCAATCTCATACTTTGGAAGATATAACACTACAAGCTCTTTTTTTATGACTTTTGTCGCTATTCAAAGGTCTAATTTTTCTTCGCTTATAAAATATCGGCAGCTCAAACTACCTAAAACAGTTTTTATGAAGCATATAAAGAAGAGAATTTTTTTAATAAATTTAAAACACAAATATGGAGTAAATATGCCAAAGAAATTAATTACTAAATATTACCCATCAAAAATAGTTTCCTCCAAAAATAGCTACTCATAAAACCAAAATTGAAGAAAACTTCATTAATCATTGTATTCAAAAAGATATAAATAAGCATACATTGATTCTGCATTCGCTAAAGGTATTCAACAAGGAAAACTGTTCAGCCACTTCAGTTGCTAAACGTCTTTCGCCACTGAACTAAGTACCTTATAAGCCTTCTGCCTTTGATGAATGATAGATTTTTGCGACTGTTTTGGATAGGCTATGTTCTTCGTGTTCTTGAGTATGCACCAGCAGGTAAGCTTTCTGAAAATTTTATTTTCTCAATCCTAAGCCTAGATATATTCTACAAGGTATCCGTATGTGTTTTTGAGACTCCCCCAAGCCTTTATATACACACCGAGTATATTGCTTCCAAAACTTCTTTTTCCTCTCGCACAGTCACGGGATTTTTATTTCCCTTTTCTTCCCCTGCGTAGCTGTTCTATGTCGATCCCAACTTCCTTAACCTTATCAAATATGGCAGAGTATATTATGTTGACTAAATATCCTTGTACTTTCCAAAAATGCAGCCAAACAATCCCTCTTATATCCAAGTCCCTATTTCCGGAAACTACTAATTATACAAGATTTGGTTCCATTTTTAAGTTCTCAAACATGGTGCGTGTCGTAAACGCACTAAATTAATTACAAATATTTCCCACTAATTAACTGGTAATATAACGGTAGTAAGAGATCGAACCCACAGAGAGCTGTGTAATTGATAGGTTATTTGATCAGCAAAAATAAAATAAATAACAAAGGGGGGTTTGGTTTGATGAAAGTAAAATAAAAAATATAATAAGAAATAAAGATGATTAAGGAATCATTCGCCGCCACTGGTAAGAAACTTAATAAAAATACTTGTTTACCTCTTGTAGAATTTCTATTATCACCAACCGTAGAATAACAATAAGCTCGCTATCCCGGAAATTCCTGTTGCCACTGGATACGGAAGCGCTCGACTACCGGATTCTATCCATCTGAGCCACCATGAATAAGCTCTCAAGGTGTAACCCAATCGAATTCATTATGTTTTGTGAATTTAGGTTGATTCTAGCATCAGACGCATAAGCTCGGTCTGCTTACTAGTGTCATCTCTATACACAATTGCTTATGAATCCCTCCGTAAGCTCTTGCGATGTACTACTTGTGTATGGAATTAAATGACTATTACACGTATCACCAACCCCAATACTAGTAGAAGAATTATTATCGATTAATTCAAATGGCCAGTTGAATAACCCAATAGCAATCTTAGACACTACAAATAATAGAGACAATCGATCAGAAAAATCTACTTAAATTAAACGCGTAAGAAGAATTAGAATTTCATTATTCAGGACCTTGAAATCATCCCTAATCAGTGAATTTAGCTACACATGGATTTACTAAAACCCATAAAAATATATAAAAGAACTAACTCGGGTTCCCCCAAATGGGGTAACCCTAATATTAAGAACCAAAAAGAATAAAACTAAAAGAAGAAGAATTAACAGGAGAAGAAACTCGTGAGAAGAAGAGAAGAAAAGAGGTGTGGAGGTGTGTTTGAATGACTGAATTCGAGCTCTATTTATAGGGCAAAATACCCGACAACATTTTCTGCGCGTGCATCTGGTGGACGGTCACGTTCTCTGTTCAGTTCTCTTCCCATGCGCATTTCCTTCCCTCTTTTCTTTCAACAGCACATGCTGTCTTTACTTTTCTTTTCTTTAATCTTCTTTCCAGCTACCCATGTGCTTTGTCGTCCCATACTCGAGCTCCATGTTCTCCCGTGAATCATCCACTCATTGCTTCCGACAACCCGTGCTCCAACAACAAACAGAGAACCATGTTCTCATCATTCCTAAGCCATCACACATCATCGGCATCTCCTAACAGCAGCTCATTGCTCCCGGAAAACCATGGTTCAGCTCCTCATCGTCCATGGCATGCCTTGATCAGCACCGTAACCCCTCGTATGCTCACCTTATCATATAGCCAAACCTCCTCGTACAGCTCGTGCTCCTCTCCTTCTTTTATCTCGAACAACACGAGTATCCCACGCTCTAGCATCATCATCAGCCCATGCCCGCACGGTCTTCGCTCGATTTCATCCCACGTTCTTGCCTGCTCAGCATCTTTCAGTGACGGCAACATCATCATTACTACCATGTTTCCTTTACTGCCTTCCAGCTCGAGCTCTTCCACCTGTAATCATGCGATCACGTTCTCCTGCCAAGCTTTAGTCGTTCTTCCCTGATTTCTTCGTCGAGCTGCCAACAGCAAACCCGAGCTACATCAACATCCCTTCAACTCCCTGTCTAGTTCTCGAGCTCTAACTACAATCATTCAAAGCTCCATCACTTCCAACATCCTATTCACGACAAGCATCCACCATTCTCGTCTTTCTTGAGCTTGCTCGAGCTCCGTTCTCACCATCCATGGAAGCAATGAACGAAGCAACGCAAACTCATTACGTCTCCTCATTCCTGAACTTGCTCGAGAAGCAGTCACCATTTAAATCACTTTGTTCAAATGTCATCTCTCCGGCAAGTATTCTGATCTGTCATCTCAAGCTCTTCATTCTCCTCCGTTAGCTTCATATCGAGTTGAAAATCACCTTCATTGCATGCACGAGCTAACCAACAAGTTCAACTCATCTCTCCATTGAACTAAGCTTACCATCATCAAGATTCACTCCATCTCCATGTTCATCACGTTCCTGAATTGCAATAATGCATGAAGAAGATGGTGGTGCCAGAAAGTAAACAGTAGGGTGCCTTCAACGGATTTGAATTAATACCTCCCCCTTTGTGTAAAATACTGGGACTGCCTTTAACATTACCCTTGAACTGGGATGCCCCTTATCGAACCGTGAGGGTGCCTCTTAACATGAGATGCCCCTTAACATGCAGTGGGTTTCCAATAGCACCGCCCTTTAGAAGAATTTGTTTAACTGTCAGTCCTGGAGAACTGACAATCTTAACTTCTCGTTTTGCCCATAACTTCTTCATACGAACTCCGAATGACTCCGTTCTTTCGCCGTTGGCTTCGCCGTCTCGTCCTTTACAAAATGAAAAGTAGAAATATTGTATTTGAACGAGTTACATTTGGTCTTTGGCCCTTCTCCTCTCTTAGTTGCCTTCTTTTATTGCACAATCGAGCTAAAATTCACTTCTTTTTGGATTATTCACCTAATAACACACAAATAAGATAAAACAAGCGTAACACACAATAATCTGCAAGAAAACCAACAAATACTAGCATGGAATCAACACAAAATATATGTGCGAGAATGCACTTATCAAATTCCCCACACTGGCTTTTGCTAGTCCTCGAGCAAACTATCTAACTTAAATCAAAACAAATCTCTGTCGTTGAGGACCCGATTGCACTTAGCATCTGCAAAAGCCTTTAAACCCATAGGTGTCCCTAGTGGACGAGTTATAGTCTCGTGAGGGCTTACTAGAGGTATACCCACAAAACCTGCTCCAACTTCAAAGCGTTCCAGCGTCCCAAGCATCCAAAGAGTTATGAGGACATAGAGTTTCTGCATGCTAGTAATAAGAAGTTAGAAATACCAAAGAACATATTCTTATTCTTTAAATTTTGAGTGAGAAATAACCACACCATAATGAGAGAATGCGTGTTTGAGAAACGACCAATAAGCATTTTCGCCTCGACTTCGCCTCACTTAAAGGATTTTATGATAAGTGAACTCAATAAGACAGCTATTTTATGGGTCTCACCTGTGTGCAGGTAGGAATTAATAGATAACTCCTACACACGTTGAATGGTGGGAAGGAAACCTTCCGAATTATTTCTAGAGACCCCACAAAATCGTGGGAAACAAAAGACTTTTTCTGATGATCTCTAAGAAAGAAAATCAACCATTATAGCAAGGATGAGAGTACTTACCACCTTCACATCTGATTGCATTGATGATAACGCCACTCTCACAACATCCAATAGAAACGTAGTCTTCAGCTCGTCTTCTTCATCTTCTTGGTCTTCGTCTTCGGTCTTCAACTATTGATGATAAACTGTTGAACTTCACAAAACTTTGACAATTTGTAACTCTTTTCCTCTATTTCCTTGTTGCTTGAAACTTCTTTATATATTTTTCTTCCTCATGGCTTTATTGATGAAATAAATCCTAAATGCAATTATTTTTGTATGTATATATGTTTTTTTTTAATTTTTTTTTTAATAAGATTGCAATAATAATAAAATTAACATGGCCATGAAAGAAGTACTTTACCACTTGAATCTTCACAACTTGTAATGTCTTTGTATCATAAACTTCAATAACTATCATCTTTTGATTTTCTCTGCTCTTGTAAATTAGTCTTCATACTTAGATATAGAATTCGCTCCTTGTATTATTGCTTAAAAACCTTAAACGTCTTCAAATTTCCTTGTATATTTTGATGTCGCTCAATTTGTCGATGATGTGTTTCTATGGACCTGTTGTTGGCGAGAGAGAATGGTGCTAACTGTAAATCAAACTACAAGAAGGAGGTTTTCATCTATAGATGTCACCCTCATGATTGACAGAATTAGCACTCAAGAGATCAATAATAGTGCTGAAAATGGTGCGAATTTGGGTAGCTCGCCATTCTACCCGGAATTTATGTACGGTGACACACACTCAAAAGAAAGCTCTTTAGTCAGCTACAAAGAAAATTTGGTCGGGTGCCTCTGTTGATTTGAAAATAGGTAGTCTCCACTAATGATTGTTCAACAACTCTAATAATGCATTTCTCTCTGCTCCTAATTTGCATCACTGGTATGATTAAATCCATTATTTAACACTCCAATTCGTAAGAAATCCGAACATAGTTCTTTAACACTTCCAAGTTCAGTTATGTCGGTCAGAATTATCTATGTAAACATACCTAAAAGGATGCTAGTGACTCTAAAATCTCTACAAGTTGAAGGTTTTTATTCAAATATAAAAAGCAAGAATTTGAAAATTTTGACTCAAAAATACTAACAACTCTATATGCAAAATATCGAAAACACTCCCCACACTTGAACTTTACATTGTCCTCAATGTAATTGATTCGTCCAAAGTAAAATAAGGTGGGAAATTCAAATATGATATGAAAATCAAAAGATAAAGATAGAAATACAAAACCAGTGGGTTGCCTCCCATTCAGCGCTTAGTTTATTGTCCTCAGCCTGACTTAGTTTATCGTCCTCTCCATATACCAGTAATCTGAAAATCTGGAGTCCGCGAGAAAAAACAATCTGCAATTCTAGTAACAACTTCATGAAAACATTAGCACAAGATACAAATATTAAAGCTATCACTTTATTGAAGTTTCCCCACACTTAGTTCTTTCTATACTCGATAGTGGATAGAGAACATAGAATATGGAAACTTCTTCGGGTTCCTCTCGGTGAACCTGCACATTTCTAGAATCAAACATATCAAGTGGTGGATACTTGGAAGAAAAATAATTCGTTAAAACTTTGGATGCACATAACTCCAATCCTAAGTGAGGTATTTTCCTAAAATCTGGGTTAACAACTATTTGAAAATCTACTTCAATTGGATGGAAAGGATCGATAAATATAGAATTATTCAAAGGATTAGACAAACCTTGTTTCGGATCCTCATTCGTAATTAATAGTGAATTATTTACCTCAAATATATCGTGGTCCTCTATCGAACTATTATTATCTAGCTCAATTGGGTCTTCCACGACTTCAATCATTTCGGTTTCATTCTCAATCTCTATCTCTTCAACAACCTCGTCATCGGAATCAAAATCTTCTCCCAAAAAATCTAGTTCGTTGGTAAAAATCCTAGGGTCTTCCATATGAGCCTCCGAAGATGGAAAAATTGTGTTTACTTCATGCAAATCAACTTTGTTGCAATGCTCATATACTTATGCGGACTCATATCTTTCCCTAAGGAATTTTTTCAAGCAATAAATGCATTTTCCTCAAGCTTCTCATCGAATCTTCTTCATCCATAGGGATTTCATAATCATTTCGGTTTTGAGGTTGAATTTCTTCCTCACTCCTTGTCTCCTTAAGTTTGAGCAATTTGTTCGTATAATTTCTCCGAAGTCCTCTGAATCTCTCGATGTGACTCTTCCCAATCATATTGTTGCTGATTCATATATCCTAGTATTTTGTTAAGACGTTCTTCAAAACTTAAACTTTCACCTGCCACAAGATTTCCAGACCAAGTCTCCTCCTTTTGAATAGGTGAATAATCATAAAAATGATCAGGAGTTTGGTTAGATATATTTTAATAAGATCTGGTTGTTGTATTGTTTGCCGCGCTTGGTTCTTCATTCAGGGGTTCCGGCGTGGACAAATTGGCCTTTAATGAAGCATAAATTGATCAAGCTTCGCTCACATTCAGGAGATAAACGATTAGAAGAATAACTATCCCCCATCCTTGTGATTGTTCACTTACATGTCCGTCATAAGGTTGTTGACATGTATGAGAATATTCATTAGGTTCCGTAGGATATTGATCATAACCAAAATATTGGTTTTGATTATACCCATAGGATGGTTGGTAGTTGTCATAATATTGAGATTGAAAATCAAATTGATTACCATTATAATATGATGATTGGTCTTGTTCTCCGTACATGTTATTTCCGTAAGGAAACATGACGACTCACAATATTGATTTTTTTTTCCTGAATAAAATATTAATTTTTTTTTTGAATAAAATATTATTATTTTTAATAAAAGCTAAAAAAAATAACAAATCAATTAGAAACCGCTCCCCGGCAACGGCGCCAAAATTTGGTGCATGTCGTAAGCGCACTAAATTAATTACAAATATTTCCCACTAATTAACTGGTAATATAGCGGTAGTAAGAGATCGATCCCACAGAGAGCTGTGTAATTGATAGGTTATTTGATCAGCAAAAATAAAATAAATAACAAAGGGGGTTTGGTTTGATGAAAGTAAAATAAAAAATATAATAAGAAATAAAGATGATTAAGGAATCATTCGCCGCCACCTTGGTAAGAAACTTAATAAAAATACTTGTTTACCTCTTGTAGAATTTCTATTATCACCAACCGTAGAATAACAATAAGCTCGCTATCCCGGAAATTCTGTTGCCTTGGATCGGAAGCGCTCGACTACCGGATTCTATCCATCCGAGCCACCATGAATAAGCTCTCAAGGTGTAACCCAATCGAATTCATTATGTTTTGTGAATTTAGGTTGATTCTAGCATCGACGCATAAGCTCGGTCCGCTTACTAGTGTCATCTCTATACACAATTGCTTAACAGAATCCTCTGTAAGCTCTTGCGATGTACTACTTGTGTATGGAATTAAATGACTATTACACGTATCACCAACCCCAATACTAGTAGAAGAATTATTATCGATTAATTCAAATGGCCAGTTGAATAACCCAATAGCAATCTTAGACACTACAAATAATAGAGACAATCGATCAGAAAAATCTACTTAAATTAAACGCGTAAGAAGAATTAGAATTTCATTATTCAGGACCTTGAAATCATCCCTAATCGTGAATTTAGCTACACATGGATTTACTAAAACCCATAAAAATATATAAAAGAACTAACTCGGGTTCCCCATTTGGGGGAACCCTAATATTAAGAACCAAAAAGAATAAAACTAAAAGAAGAAGAATTAACAGGAGAAGAAACTCGTGAGAAGAAGAGAAGAAAAGAGGTGTGGAGGTGTGTTTGAATGACTGAATTCGAGCTCTATTTATAGGGCAAAATACCCGACAACATTTTCTGCGCGTGCATCTGGTGGACGGTCACGTCACGTTCTGTTCGATTCTCTTCCCATGCGCATTTCCTTCTCTCTTTTCTTTCAACAGTACATGCTGTCTTTACTTTTCTTTTCTTTAATCTTCTTTCCAGCTACCCATGTGCTTTGTCGTCCCATACTCGAGCTCCATGTTCTCCCGTGAATCATCCACTCATTGCTTCCGACAACCCGTGCTCCAACAACAAACAGAGAACCATGTTCTCATCATTCCTAAGCCATCACACATCATCGGCATCTCCTAACAGCAGCTCATTGCTCCCGGAAAACCATGGTTCAGCTCCTCATCGTCCATGGCATGCCTTGATCAGCACCGTAACCCCCTCGTACAGCTCACCTTATCATATAGCCAAACCTCCTCGTACAGCTCGTGCTCCTCTCCTTCTTTTATCTCGAACAACACGAGTATCCCACGCTCTAGCATCATCATCAGCCCATGCCCTTGCACGGTCTTCTCCTTCGATTTCATCCCACGTTCATCGCCATGCTCAAGCATCTTTCAGTGACGGCAACATCATCATTACTACCATGTTTCCTTTATCGCCTTCCAGCTCGAGCTCTTCCCAATTGTAATCATGCGATCACGTTCTCCGCCAAGCTTTAGTCGTTCTTCCCGATTTCTTCGTCGAGCCGCCAACAAACAAACCCGAGCTACATCAACATCCCTTCAACTCCCTGTCTAGTTCTCGAGCTCTAACTACAATCATTCAAAGCTCCATCACTTCCAACATCCTATTCACGACAAGCATCCACCATTCTCGTCTTTCTTGAGCTTGCTCGAGCTCCGTTCTCACCATCCATGGAAGCAATGAACAGAAGCAACGCAAACTCATTACGTCTCCTCATTCTGAACTTGCTCGAGAAGCATCACCATTTCGTCACTTTGTTCAAATGTCATCTCTCCGGCAAGTATTCTGATCTGTCATCTCAAGCTCTTCATTCTCCTCCGTTAGCTTCATATCGAGTTGAAAATCACCTTCATTGCATGCACGAGCTAACCAACAAGTTCAACTCATCTCTCCATTGAACTAAGCTTACCATCATCAAGATTCACTCCATCTCCATGTTCATCACGTTCCCTGAATTGCAATAATGCATGAAGAAGATGGTGGTGCCCGAGTAAAAGTAGGGTGCCTTCAACGGATTTGAATTAATACCTCCCCCTTTGTGTAAAATACCGGACTGCCTTTAACATTACCCTTGAACTGGGATGCCCCTTATCGAACCGTGAGGGTGCCTCTTAACATGAGATGCCCCTTAACATGCAGTGGGTTTCAATAGCACCGCCCTTTAGAAGAATTTGTTTAACCTGTCGGTCCGGAGAATCGACAATCTTAACTTCTCGTTTTGCCCATAACTTCTTCATACGAACTCCGAATGACTCCGTTATTTCGTTGCGTTGGTTATTAATAGTCTCGTCCTTTACAAAATGAAAAGTAGAAATATTGTATTTGAACGAGTTACATTTGGTCTTTGGCCCTTCTCCTCTCTTAGCTGCCTTCTTTTATTGCACAACTGAGCTAAAATTCACTTCTTTTTGGATTATTCACCTAATAACACACAAATAAGATAAAACAAGCGTAACACACAATAATCTGCAAGAAAACCAACAAATACTAGCATGGAATCAACACAAAATATATGTGCAGAATGCACTTATCAAATTCCCCACACCGGCTTTTGCTAGTCCTCGAGCAAACTATCTAACTTAAATCAAAACAAATCTCTGTCGTTGAGGACCCGATTGCACTTAGCATCTGCAAAAGCCTTTAAACCCATAGGTGTCCCTAGTGGACGAGTTATAGTCTCGTGAGGGCTTACTAGAGGTATACCCACAAAACCTGCTCCAACTTCAAAGCGTTCAGCGTCCCAAGCATCCAAAGAGTTATGAGGACATAGAGTTTCGCATGCTAGTAATAAGAAGTTAGAAATACCAAAGAACATATTCTTATTCTTTAAATTTTGAGTGAGAAATAACCACACCATAATGAGAGAATGCGTGTTTGAGAAACGACCAATAAGCATTTCGCCTCGACTTCTGCCTCACTTAAAGGATTTTATGATAAGTGAACTCAATAAGACAGCTATTTTATGGGTCTCACCTGTGTGCAGGTAGGAATTAATAGATAACTCCTACACACGTTGAATGGTGGGAAGGAAACCTTCCGAATTATTTCTAGAGACCCCACAAAATCGTGGGAAACAAAAGACTTTTTCCGATGATCTCTAAGAAAGAAAATCAACCATTATAGCAAGGATGAGAGTACTTACCACCTTCACATCTGATTGCATTGATGATAACGCCACTCTCACAACATCCAATAGAAACGTAGTCTTCACTCGTCTTCTTCATCTTCTTGGTCTTCGTCTTCGGTCTTCAACTATTGATGATAAACTGTTGAACTTCACAAAACTTTGACAATTTGTAACTCTTTTCCTCTATTTCCTTGTTGCTTGAAACTTCTTTATATATTTTTCTTCCTCATGGCTTTATTGATGAAATAAATCCTAAATGCAATTATTTTTGTATGTATATATGTTTTTTTTTTTTAATTTTTTTTAATAAGATTGCAATAATAATAAAATTAACATGGCCATGAAAGAAGTACTTTACCACTTGAATCTTCACAACTTGTAATGTCTTTGTATCATAAACTTCAATAACTATCATCTTTTGATTTTCTCTGCTCTTGTAAATTAGTCTTCATACTTAGATATAGAATTCGCTCCTTGTATTATTGCTTAAAAACCTTAAACGTCTTCAAATTTCCTTGTATATTTTGATGTCGCTCAATTTGTCGATGATGTGTTTCTATGGACCTGTTGTTGGTTGAGAGAGAATGGTGCTAAGCGTAAATCAAACTACAAGAAGGAGGTTTTCATCTATAGATGTCACCCTCATGATTGACAGAATTAGCACTCAAGAGATCAATAATAGTCTTTTGAAAATGGTGCGAATTTGGGTAGCTCGCCATTCTACCCGGAATTTATGTACGGTGACACACACTCAAAAGAAAGCTCTTTAGTCACTACAAAGAAAATTTGGTCGGGTGCCTCTGTTGATTTGAAAATAGGTAGTCTCCACTAATGATTGTTCAACAACTCTAATAATGCATTTCTCTCTGCTCCTAATTTGCATCACTGGTATGATTAAATCCATTATTTAACACTCAATTAAGTAAGAAATCCGAACATAGTTCTTTAACACTTCCAAGTTCAGTTATGTCATTCAGAATTATCTATGTAAACATACCTAAAAGGATGCTAGTGACTCTAAAATCTCTACAAGTTGAAGGTTTTTATTCAAATATAAAAAGCAAGAATTTGAAAATTTTGACTCAAAAATACTAACAACTCTATATGCAAAATCTGAAAACACTCCCCCACACTTGAACTTTACATTGTCCTCAATGTAATTGATTAAATCAAAGTAAAATAAGGTGGGAAATTCAAATATGATATGAAAATCAAAAGATAAAGATAGAAATACAAAACCGTGGGTTGCCTCCCATTCGGCGCTTAGTTTATTGTCCTCGGCTGACTTAGTTTATCGTCCTCTCCATATACCAAGAATGTCGAAAATGTAGTCCATTTGAGAAAACAATCTGCAATTCTAGTAACAACTTCATGAAAACATTAGCACAAGATACAAATATTAAAGCTATCACTTTATTGAAGTTTCCCCACACTTAGTTCTTTCTATACTCGATAGTGGATAGAGAACATAGAATATGGAAACTTCTTCGGGTTCCTCTCGGTGAACCTCGCACATTTCTAGAATCAAACATATCAAGTGGTGGATACTTGGAAGAAAAATAATTCGTTAAAACTTTGGATGCACATAACTCCAATCCTAAGTGAGGTATTTTCCTAAAATCTGGGTTAACAACTATTTGAAAATCTACTTCAATTGGATGGAAAGGATCGATAAATATAGAATTATTCAAAGGATTAGACAAACCTTGTTTCGGATCCTCATTCGTAATTAATAGTGAATTATTTACCTCAAATATATCGTGGTCCTCTATCGAACTATTATTATCTAGCTCAATTGGGTCTTCCACGACTTCAATCATTTCAGTTTCATTCTCAATCTCTATCTCTTCAACAACCTCGTCATCGGAATCAAAATCTTCTCCCAAAAAATCTAGTTCGTTGGTAAAAATCCTAGGGTCTTCCATATGAGCCTCCGAAGATGGAAAAATTGTGTTTACTTCATGCAAATCAACTTTGTTGCAACGCTCATATACTTATGCGGACTCATATCTTTCCCTAAGGAATTTTTTCGAAGCAATAAATGCATTTTCCTCAAGCTTCTCATCGAATCTTCTTCATCCATAGGGATTTCATAATCATTTCGGTTTTGAGGTTGAATTTCTTCCTCACTCCTTGTCTCCTTAAGCTGAGCAATTTGTTCGTATAATTTCTCCGAAGTCCTCTGAATCTCTCGATGTGACTCTTCCCAATCATATTGTTGCTTTGATTCATATATCCTAGTATTTTGTTAAGACGTTCTTCAAAACTTAAACTTTCACCGCCACAAGATTTCAGACCAAGTCTCCTCCTTTTGAATAGGTGAATAATCATAAAAATGATCAGGAGTTTGGTTAGATATATTTTAATAAGATCTGGTTGTTGTATTGTTTGCCGCGCTTGGTTCTTCATTCAGGGGTTCCGGCGTGGACAAATTGGCCTTTAACTGAAGCATAAATTGATCAAGCTTCTGCTCACATTCAGGAGATAAACGATTAGAAGAATAACTATCCCCCCATCCTTGTGATTGTTCACTTACATGTCCGTCATAAGGTTGTTGACATGTATGAGAATATTCATTAGGTTCCGTAGGATATTGATCATAACCAAAATATTGGTTTTGATTATACCCATAGGATGGTTGGTAGTTGTCATAATATTGAGATTGAAAATCAAATTGATTACCATTATAATATGATGATTGGTCTTGTTCTCCATACATGTTATTTCCGTAAGGAAACATGACGACTCACAATATTGATTTTTTTTTCCTGAATAAAATATTAATTTTTTTTTGAATAAAATATTATTATTTTTAATAAAAGCTAAAAAAAATAACAAATCAATTAGAAACCGCTCCCCCGACAACGGCGCCAAAATTTGGTGCATGTCGTAAGCGCACTAAATTAATTACAAATATTTCCCACTAATTAACTGGTAATATAGCGGTAGTAAGAGATCGATCCCACGTTTGTGTAATTGATAGGTTATTTGATCAGCAAAAATAAAATAAATAACAAAGGGGGGTTTGGTTTGATGAAAGTAAAATAAAAAATATAATAAGAAATAAAGATGATTAAGGAATCATTCGCCGCCACTGGTAAGAAACTTAATAAAAATACTTGTTTACCTCTTGTAGAATTTCTATTATCACCAACCGTAGAATAACAATAAGCTCTGCTATCCCCGGAAATTCTGTTGCCATCGGATACGGAAGCACTCGACTACCGGATTCTATCCATCCGAGCCACCATGAATAAGCTCTCAAGGTGTAACCCAATCGAATGCATTATGTTTTGTGAATTTAGGTTGATTCTAGCATCGACGCATAAGCTCGGACCGCTTACTAGTGTCATCTCTATACACAATTGCTTAATGAATCCTCTGTAAGCTCTTGCGATGTACTACTTGTGTATGGAATTAAATGACTATTACACGTATCACCAACCCCAATACTAGTAGAAGAATTATTATCGATTAATTCAAATGGCCAGTTGAATAACCCAATAGCAATCTTAGACACTACAAATAATAGAGACAATCGATCAGAAAAATCTACTTAAATTAAACGCGTAAGAAGAATTAGAATTTCATTATTCAGACCTTGAAATCATCCCTAATCAGTGAATTTAGCTACACATGGATTTACTAAAACCCATAAAAATATATAAAAGAATTAACTCGGGTTCCCCCAAATGGGGTAACCCTAATATTAAGAACCAAAAAGAATAAAATTAAAAGAAGAAGAATTAACAGGAGAGAAGAAACTCGAGAGAAGAAGAGAAGAAAAGAGGTGTGGAGGTGTGTTTGAATGACTGAATTCGAGCTCTATTTATAGGGCAAAATACCCGACAACATTTTCTCGCGCGTGCATCGGTGGACGGTCACGTTCTGTTCGATTCTCTTCCCATGCGCATTTCCTTCCCTCTTTTCTTTCAACAGCACATGCTGTCTTTACTTTTCTTTTCTTTAATCTTCTTTCCAGCTACCCATGCGCTTTGTCGTCCCATACTCGAGCTCCATGTTCTCCCGTGAATCATCCACTCATTGCTTCCGACAACCCGTGCTCCAACAACAAACAGAGAACCATGTTCTCATCATTCCTAAGCCATCACACATCATCGGCATCTCCTAACAAAGAGCTCATTGCTCCCGGAAAACCATGGTTCAGCTCCTCATCGTCCATGGCATGCCCTGATCAGCACCGTAACCCCCTCGTACAGCTCACCTTATCATATAGCCAAACCTCCTCGTACAGCTCGTGCTCCTCTCCTTCTTTTATCTCGAACAACACGAGTATCCCACGCTCTAGCATCATCATCAGCCCATGCCTGCACGGTCTTCTGCTCGATTTCATCCCACGTTCACTGCCATGCTCAGCATCTTTCAGTCACAACAACATCATCATTACTACCATGTTTCCTTTACTGCCTTCCAGCTCGAGCTCTTCCACCTGTAATCATGCGATCACGTTCTCCTGCCAAGCTTTAGTCGTTCTTCCCTGATTTCTTCGTCGAGCTGCCAACAGCAAACCCGAGCTACATCAACATCCCTTCAACTCCCTGTCTAGTTCTCGAGCTCTAACTACAATCATTCAAAGCTCCATCACTTCCAACATCCTATTCACGACAGCATCCACCATTCTCGTCTTTGCTGAGCTTGCTCGAGCTCCGTTCTCACCATCCATGGAAGCAATGAACAGAAGCAACGCAAACTCATTACGTCTCCTCATTCCTGAACTTGCTCGAGAAGCAGTCACCATTTCGTCACTGTTCAAATGTCATCTCTCCGGCAAGTATTCTGATCGTCATCTCAAGCTCTTCATTCTCCTCCGTTAGCTTCATATCGAGTTGAAAATCACCTTCATTGCATGCACGAGCTAACCAACAAGTTCAACTCATCTCTCCATTGAACTAAGCTTACCATCATCAAGATTCACTCCATCTCCATGTTCATCACGTTCCCTGAATTGCAATAATGCATGAAGAAGATGGTGGTGCCCGAGTAAACAGTAGGGTGCCTTCAACGGATTTGAATTAATACCTCCCCTTTGTGTAAAATACCGGACTGCCTTTAACATTACCCTTGAACCGGGATGCCCCTTATCGAACCGTGAGGGTGCCTCTTAACATGAGATGCCCCTTAACATGCAAAGTGGGTTTCCAATAGCACCGCCCTTTAGAAGAATTTGTTTAACTGTCAGTCCTGGAGAACTGACAATCTTAACTTCTCGTTTTGCCCATAACTTCTTCATACGAACTCCGAATGACTCCGTTATTTCGCCGTTGGCTTCGCCGTTGGCTTCGCCGTCTCGTCCTTTACAAAATGAAAAGTAGAAATATTGTATTTGAACGAGTTACATTTGGTCTTTGGCCCTTCTCCTCTCTTAGCTGCCTTCTTTTATTGCACAACTGAGCTAAAATTCACTTCTTTTTGGATTATTCACCTAATAACACACAAATAAGATAAAACAAGCGTAACACACAATAATCTGCAAGAAAACCAACAAATACTAGCATGGAATCAACACAAAATATATGTGCGAATGCACTTATCAAATTCCCCCACACGGCTTTTGCTAGTCCTCGAGCAAACTATCTAACTTAAATCAAAACAAATCTCTGTCGTTGAGGACCCGATTGCACTTAGCATCTGCAAAAGCCTTTAAACCCATAGGTGTCCCTAGTGGACGAGTTATAGTCTCGTGAGGGCTTACTAGAGGTATACCCACAAAACCTGCTCCAACTTCAAAGCGTTCCAGCGTCCCAAGCATCCAAAGAGTTATGAGGACATAGAGTTTCTGCATGCTAGTAATAAGAAGTTAGAAATACCAAAGAACATATTCTTATTCTTTAAATTTTGAGTGAGAAATAACCACACCATAATGAGAGAATGCGTGTTTGAGAAACGACCAATAAGCATTTCGCCTCGACTTCTGCCTCACTTAAAGGATTTTATGATAAGTGAACTCAATAAGACAGCTATTTTATGGGTCTCACTGTGTGCAGGTAGGAATTAATAGATAACTCCTACACACGTTGAATGGTGGGAAGGAAACCTTCCGAATTATTTCTAGAGACCCCACAAAATCGTGGGAAACAAAAGACTTTTTCTCGATGATCTCTAAGAAAGAAAATCAACCATTATAGCAAGGATGAGAGTACTTACCACCTTCACATCTGATTGCATTGATGATAACGCCACTCTCACAACATCCAATAGAAACGTAGTCTTCAGCTCGTCTTCTTCATCTTCTTGGTCTTCGTCTTCGGTCTTCAACTATTGATGATAAACTGTTGAACTTCACAAAACTTTGACAATTTGTAACTCTTTTCCTCTATTTCCTTGTTGCTTGAAACTTCTTTATATATTTTTCTTCCTCATGGCTTTATTGATGAAATAAATCCTAAATGCAATTATTTTTGTATGTATATATGTTTTTTTTTAATTTTTTTTTAATAAGATTGCAATAATAATAAAATTAACATGGCCATGAAAGAAGTACTTTACCACTTGAATCTTCACAACTTGTAATGTCTTTGTATCATAAACTTCAATAACTATCATCTTTTGATTTTCTCTGCTCTTGTAAATTAGTCTTCATACTTAGATATAGAATTCCGCTCCTTGTATTATTGCTTAAAAACCTTAAACGTCTTCAAATTTCCTTGTATATTTTGATGTCGCTCAATTTGTCGATGATGTGTTTCTATGGACTGTTGTTGGCGAGAGAGAATGGTGCTAAAGCAGTAAATCAAACTACAAGAAGGAGGTTTTCATCTATAGATGTCACCCTCATGATTGACAGAATTAGCACTCAAGAGATCAATAATAGTCTTTGAAAATGGTGCGAATTTGGGTAGCTCGCCATTCTACCCGGAATTTATGTACGGTGACACACACTCAAAAGAAAGCTCTTTAGTCAGCTACAAAGAAAATTTGGTCGGGTGCCTCTGTTGATTTGAAAATAGGTAGTCTCCACTAATGATTGTTCAACAACTCTAATAATGCATTTTCTCTCTGCTCCTAATTTGCATCTTTGGTATGATTAAATCCATTATTTAACACTCCAATTAAGTAAGAAATCCGAACATAGTTCTTTAACACTTCCAAGTTCGGTTATGTCGGTCAGAATTATCTATGTAAACATACCTAAAAGGATGCTAGTGACTCTAAAATCTCTACAAGTTGAAGGTTTTTATTCAAATATAAAAAGCAAGAATTTGAAAATTTTGACTCAAAAATACTAACAACTCTATATGCAAAATCTGAAAACACTCCCCACACTTGAACTTTACATTGTCCTCAATGTAATTGATTAAATCCAAAGTAAAATAAGGTGGGAAATTCAAATATGATATGAAAATCAAAAGATAAAGATAGAAATACAAAACCAGTGGGTTGCCTCCCATTCAGCGCTTAGTTTATTGTCCTCAGCCTGACTTAGTTTATCGTCCTCTCCATATACCAGTAATCGAAAATCAGTAGTCCATGAGAAAAAAAATCTGCAATTCTAGTAACAACTTCATGAAAACATTAGCACAAGATACAAATATTAAAGCTATCACTTTATTGAAGTTTCCCCACACTTAGTTCTTTCTATACTCGATAGTGGATAGAGAACATAGAATATGGAAACTTCTTCGGGTTCCTCTCGGTGAACCTGCACATTTCTAGAATCAAACATATCAAGTGGTGGATACTTGGAAGAAAAATAATTCGTTAAAACTTTGGATGCACATAACTCCAATCCTAAGTGAGGTATTTTCCTAAAATGGGTTAACAACTATTTGAAAATCTACTTCAATTGGATGGAAAGGATCGATAAATATAGAATTATTCAAAGGATTAGACAAACCTTGTTTCGGATCCTCATTCGTAATTAATAGTGAATTATTTACCTCAAATATATCGTGGTCCTCTATCGAACTATTATTATCTAGCTCAATTGGGTCTTCCACGACTTCAATCATTTCAGTTTCATTCTCAATCTCTATCTCTTCAACAACCTCGTCATCGGAATCAAAATCTTCTCCCAAAAAATCTAGTTCGTTGGTAAAAATCCTAGGGTCTTCCATATGAGCCTCCGAAGATGGAAAAATTGTGTTTACTTCATGCAAATCAACTTTGTTGCAACGCTCATATACTTATGCGGACTCATATCTTTCCCTAAGGAATTTTTTCGAAGCAATAAATGCATTTTCCTCAAGCTTCTCATCGAATCTTCTTCATCCATAGGGATTTCATAATCATTTCGGTTTTGAGGTTGAATTTCTTCCTCACTCCTTGTCTCCTTAATTTGAGCAATTTGTTCGTATAATTTCTCCGAAGTCCTCTCGAATCTCTCGATGTGACTCTTCCCAATCATATTGTTGCTGATTCATATATCCTAGTATTTTGTTAAGACGTTCTTCAAAACTTAAACTTTCACCTGCCACAAGATTTCCAGACCAAGTCTCCTCCTTTTGAATAGGTGAATAATCATAAAAATGATCAGGAGTTTGGTTAGATATATTTTAATAAGATCTGGTTGTTGTATTGTTTGCCGCGCTTGGTTCTTCATTCAGGGGTTCCGGCGTGGACAAATTGGCCTTTAACTGAAGCATAAATTGATCAAGCTTCTGCTCACATTCAGGAGATAAACGATTAGAAGAATAACTATCCCCCCATCCTTGTGATTGTTCACTTACATGTCCGTCATAAGGTTGTTGACATGTATGAGAATATTCATTAGGTTCCGTAGGATATTGATCATAACCAAAATATTGGTTTTGATTATACCCATAGGATGGTTGGTAGTTGTCATAATATTGAGATTGAAAATCAAATTGATTACCATTATAATATGATGATTGGTCTTGTTCTCCGTACATGTTATTTCCGTAAGGAAACATGACGACTCACAATATTGATTTTTTTTTCCTGAATAAAATATTAATTTTTTTTTTGAATAAAATATTATTATTTTTAATAAAAGCTAAAAAAATAACAAATCAATTAGAAACCGCTCCCAAAAACGGCGCCAAAATTTGGTGCATGTCGTAAGCGCACTAAATTAATTACAAATATTTCCCACTAATTAACTGGTAATATAGCGGTAGTAAGAGATCGATCCCACAGAGAGCTGTGTAATTGATAGGTTATTTGATCAGCAAAAATAAAATAAATAACAAAGGGGGGTTTGGTTTGATGAAAGTAAAATAAAAAATATAATAAGAAATAAAGATGATTAAGGAATCATTCACGCCACTGGTAAGAAACTTAATAAAAATACTTGTTTACCTCTTGTAGAATTTCTATTATCACCAACCGTAGAATAACAATAAGCTCTGCTATCCCCGAAAATTCCTGTTGCCACTGGATACGGAAGCACTCGACTACCGGATTCTATCCATCTGAGCCACCATGAATAAGCTCTCAAGGTGTAACCCAATCGAATGCATTATGTTTTGTGAATTTAGGTTGATTCTAGCATCGACGCATAAGCTCGGTCCGCTTACTAGTGTCATCTCTATACACAATTGCTTAATGAATCCTCTGTAAGCTCTTGCGATGTACTACTTGTGTATGGAATTAAATGACTATTACACGATCACCAACCCCAATACTAGTAGAAGAATTATTATCAGATTAATTCAAATGGCCAGTTGAATAACCCAATAGCAATCTTAGACACTACAAATAATAGAGACAATCGATCAGAAAAATCTACTTAAAATAAACTCGTAAGAAGAATTAAAATTCCATTATTCAGGACCTTGAAATCATCCCTAATCAGTGAATTTAGCTACACATGGATTTACTAAAACCCATAAAAATATATAAAAGAACTAACTCGGGTTCCCCCAAATGGGGTAACCCTAATATTAAGAACCAAAAAGAATAAAATTAAAAGAAGAAGAATTAACGAGGAGAAGAAACTCGAGAGAAGAAGAGAAGAAAAGAGGTGTGGAGGTGTGTTTGAATGACTGAATTCGAGCTCTATTTATAGGGCAAAATACCCGACAACATTTTCTGCGCGTGCATCTGGTGGACGGTCACGTTCTCTGTTTCGTTCTCTTCCCATGCGCATTTCCTTCCTCTTTTCTTTCAACAAAGACATGCTGTCTTTACTTTTCTTTTCTTTAATCTTCTTTCCAGCTACCCATGCGCTTTGTCGTCCCATACTCGAGCTCCATGTTCTCCCGTGAATCATCCACTCATTGCTTCCGACAACCCGTGCTCCAACAACAAACAGAGAACCATGTTCTCATCATTCCTAAGCCATCACACATCATCGGCATCTCCTAACAGCAGCTCATTGCTCCCGTGGAAAACCATGGTTCAGCTCCTCATCGTCCATGGCATGCCCTGATCAGCACCGTAACCCCCTCGTACATCTCACCTTATCATATAGCCAAACCTCCTCGTACAGCTCGTGCTCCTCTCCTTATTTTATCTCGAACAGCACGAGTATCCCACGCTCTAGCATCATCATCAGCCCATGCCTGCACGGTCTTCTGCTCGATTTCATCCCACGTTCACTGCCATGCTCAAGCATCTTTCGATCACAACAACATCATCATTACTACCATGTTTCCTTTATCGCCTTCCAGCTCGAGCTCTTCCACACTGTAATCATGCGATCACGTTCTCCGCCAAGCTTTAGTGGTTCTTCCCTGATTTCTTCGTCGAGCTGCCAACAGCAAAACCCGAGCTACATCAACATCCCTTCAACTCCCTGTCTAGTTCTCGAGCTCTAACTACAATCATTCAAAGCTCCATCACTGCCAACATCCTATTCACGACAGCATCCACCATTCTCGTCTTTTTGAGCTTGCTCGAGCTCCGTTCTCACCATCCATGGAAGCAATGAACAGAAGCAACGCAAACTCATTACGTCTCCTCATTCCCGAACTTGCTCGAGAAGCGAGTCACCATTTCGTCACTTTGTTCAAATGTCATCTCTCCGGCAAGTATTCGATCTGTCATCTCAAGCTCTTCATTCTCCTCCGTTAGCTTCATATCGAGTTGAAAATCACCTTCATTGCATGCACGAGCTAACCAACAAGTTCAACTCATCTCTCCATTGAACTAAGCTTACCATCATCAAGATTCACTCCATCTCCATGTTCATCACGTTCCCTGAATTGCAATAATGCATGAAGAAGATGGTGGTGCCCCGAGTAAACAGGCCGGGTGCCTTCAACGGATTTGAATTAATACCTCCCCCTTTGTGTAAAATACCGGACTGCCTTTAACATTACCCTTGAACTGGGATGCCCCTTATCGAACCGTGAGGGTGCCTCTTAACATGAGATGCCCCTTAACATGCAGTGGGTTTCCAATAGCACCGCCCTTTAGAAGAATTTGTTTAACTGTCGAGTCTGGAGAACTGACAATCTTAACTTCTCGTTTTGCCCATAACTTCTTCATACGAACTCCGAATGACTCCGTTATTTCGCCGTTGGCTTCGCCGTCTCGTCCTTTACAAAATGAAAAGTAGAAATATTGTATTTGAACGAGTTACATTTGGTCTTTGGCCCTTCTCCTCTCTTAGCTGCCTTCTTTTATTGCACAACTGAGCTAAAATTCACTTCTTTTTGGATTATTCACCTAATAACACACAAATAAGATAAAACAAGCGTAACACACAATAATCTGCAAGAAAACCAACAAATACTAGCATGGAATCAACACAAAATATATGTGCAATATGCACTTATCAAATTCCCCCACATTTGGCTTTTGCTAGTCCTCGAGCAAACTATCTAACTTAAATCAAAACAAATCTCTGTCGTTGAGGACCCGATTGCACTTAGCATCTGCAAAAGCCTTTAAACCCATAGGTGTCCCTAGTGGACGAGTTATAGTCTCGTGAGGGCTTACTAGAGGTATACCCACAAAACCTGCTCCAACTTCAAAGCGTTCCAGCGTCCCAAGCATCCAAGAGTTATGAGGACATAGAGTTTCTGCATGCTAGTAATAAGAAGTTAGAAATACCAAAGAACATATTCTTATTCTTTAAATTTTGAGTGAGAAATAACCACACCATAATGAGAGAATGCGTGTTTGAGAAACGACCAATAAGCATTTCGCCTCGACTTCTGCCTCACTTAAAGGATTTTATGATAAGTGAACTCAATAAGACAGCTATTTTATGGGTCTCACCTGTGTGCAGGTAGGAATTAATAGATAACTCCTACACACGTTGAATGGTGGGAAGGAAACCTTCCGAATTATTTCTAGAGACCCCACAAAATCGTGGGAAACAAAAGACTTTTTCTGATGATCTCTAAGAAAGAAAATCAACCATTATAGCAAGGATGAGAGTACTTACCACCTTCACATCTGATTGCATTGATGATAACGCCACTCTCACAACATCCAATAGAAACGTAGTCTTCAGCTCGTCTTCTTCATCTTCTTGGTCTTCGTCTTCGGTCTTCAACTATTGATGATAAACTGTTGAACTTCACAAAACTTTGACAATTTGTAACTCTTTTCCTCTATTTCCTTGTTGCTTGAAACTTCTTTATATATTTTTCTTCCTCATGGCTTTATTGATGAAATAAATCCTAAATGCAATTATTTTTGTATGTATATATGTTTTTTTTTTAATTTTTTTTAATAAGATTGCAATAATAATAAAATTAACATGGCCATGAAAGAAGTACTTTACCACTTGAATCTTCACAACTTGTAATGTCTTTGTATCATAAACTTCAATAACTATCATCTTTTGATTTTCTCTGCTCTTGTAAATTAGTCTTCATACTTAGATATAGAATTCCGCTCCTTGTATTATTGCTTAAAAACCTTAAACGTCTTCAAATTTCCTTGTATATTTTGATGTCGCTCAATTTGTCGATGATGTGTTTCTATGGACCTGTTGTTGGCGAGAGAGAATGGTGCTAACTGTAAATCAAACTACAAGAAGGAGGTTTTCATCTATAGATGTCACCCTCATGATTGACAGAATTAGCACTCAAGAGATCAATAATAGTCTTTGAAAATGGTGCGAATTTGGGTAGCTCGCCATTCTACCCGGAATTTATGTACGGTGACACACACTCAAAAGAAAGCTCTTTAGTCAGCTACAAAGAAAATTTGGTCGGGTGCCTCTGTTGATTTGAAAATAGGTAGTCTCCACTAATGATTGTTCAACAACTCTAATAATGCATTTTCTCTGCTCCTAATTTGCATCACTGGTATGATTAAATCCATTATTTAACACTCCAATTCGTAAGAAATCCGAACATAGTTCTTTAACACTTCCAAGTTCAGTTATGTCGGTCAGAATTATCTATGTAAACATACCTAAAAGGATGCTAGTGACTCTAAAATCTCTACAAGTTGAAGGTTTTTATTCAAATATAAAAAGCAAGAATTTGAAAATTTTGACTCAAAAATACTAACAACTCTATATGCAAAATACTGAAAACACTCCCCCACACTTGAACTTTACATTGTCCTCAATGTAATTGATTCGTCCAAAGTAAAATAAGGTGGGAAATTCAAATATGATATGAAAATCAAAAGATAAAGATAGAAATACAAAACCAGTGGGTTGCCTCCCATTCAGCGCTTAGTTTATTGTCCTCAGCCTGACTTAGTTTATCGTCCTCTCCATATACCAGTAATCTGAAAATCTGGTAGTCTGCCCAGAAAAAAATCTGCAATTCTAGTAACAACTTCATGAAAACATTAGCACAAGATACAAATATTAAAGCTATCACTTTATTGAAGTTTCCCCCACACTTAGTTCTTTCTATACTCGATAGTGGATAGAGAACATAGAATATGGAAACTTCTTCGGGTTCCTCTCGGTGAACCTGCACATTTCTAGAATCAAACATATCAAGTGGTGGATACTTGGAAGAAAAATAATTCGTTAAAACTTTGGATGCACATAACTCCAATCCTAAGTGAGGTATTTTCCTAAAATCTGGGTTAACAACTATTTGAAAATCTACTTCAATTGGATGGAAAGGATCGATAAATATAGAATTATTCAAAGGATTAGACAAACCTTGTTTCGGATCCTCATTCGTAATTAATAGTGAATTATTTACCTCAAATATATCGTGGTCCTCTATCGAACTATTATTATCTAGCTCAATTGGGTCTTCCACGACTTCAATCATTTCAGTTTCATTCTCAATCTCTATCTCTTCAACAACCTCGTCATCGGAATCAAAATCTTCTCCCAAAAAATCTAGTTCGTTGGTAAAAATCCTAGGGTCTTCCATATGAGCCTCCGAAGATGGAAAAATTGTGTTTACTTCATGCAAATCAACTTTGTTGCAACGCTCATATACTTCTGCGGACTCATATCTTTCCCTAAGGAATTTTTTGAAGCAATAAATGCATTTTCCTCAAGCTTCTCATCGAATCTTCTTCATCCATAGGGATTTCATAATCATTTCGGTTTTGAGGTTGAATTTCTTCCTCACTCCTTGTCTCCTTAAGGTGAGCAATTTGTTCGTATAATTTCTCCGAAGTCCTCTCGAATCTCTCGATGTGACTCTTCCCAATCATATTGTTGCTGATTCATATATCCTAGTATTTTGTTAAGACGTTCTTCAAAACTTAAACTTTCACCTGCCACAAGATTTCCAGACCAAGTCTCCTCCTTTTGAATAGGTGAATAATCATAAAAATGATCAGGAGTTTGGTTAGATATATTTTAATAAGATCTGGTTGTTGTATTGTTTGCCGCGCTTGGTTCTTCATTCAGGGGTTCCGGCGTGGACAAATTGGCCTTTAACTGAAGCATAAATTGATCAAGCTTCTGCTCACATTCAGGAGATAAACGATTAGAAGAATAACTATCCCCCCATCCTTGTGATTGTTCACTTACATGTCCGTCATAAGGTTGTTGACATGTATGAGAATATTCATTAGGTTCCGTAGGATATTGATCATAACCAAAATATTGGTTTTGATTATACCCATAGGATGGTTGGTAGTTGTCATAATATTGAGATTGAAAATCAAATTGATTACCATTATAATATGATGATTGGTCTTGTTCTCCGTACATGTTATTTCCGTAAGGAAACATGACGACTCACAATATTGATTTTTTTTTTCTGAATAAAATATTAATTTTTTTTTGAATAAAATATTATTATTTTTAATAAAAGCTAAAAAAAATAACAAATCAATTAGAAACCGCTCCCGACAACGGCGCCAAAATTTGGTGCATGTCGTAAAGCGCACTAAATTAATTACAAATATTTCCCACTAATTAACTGGTAATATAGCGGTAGTAAGAGATCGATCCCACAGAGAGCTGTGTAATTGATAGGTTATTTGATCAGCAAAAATAAAATAAATAACAAAGGGGGGTTTGGTTTGATGAAAGTAAAATAAAAAATATAATAAGAAATAAAGATGATTAAGGAATCATTCGCCGCCACTGGTAAGAAACTTAATAAAAATACTTGTTTACCTCTTGTAGAATTTCTATTATCACCAACCGTAGAATAACAATAAGCTCTGCTATCCCCGGAAATTCCTGTTGCCACTGGATACGGAAGCACTCGACTACCGGATTCTATCCATCTGAGCCACCATGAATAAGCTCTCAAGGTGTAACCCAATCGAATGCATTATGTTTTGTGAATTTAGGTTGATTCTAGCATCAGACGCATAAGCTCGGTCTGCTTACTAGTGTCATCTCTATACACAATTGCTTAACAGAATCCCTCTGTAAGCTCTTGCGATGTACTACTTGTGTATGGAATTAAATGACTATTACACGTATCACCAACCCCAATACTAGTAGAAGAATTATTATCAGATTAATTCAAATGGCCAGTTGAATAACCCAATAGCAATCTTAGACACTACAAATAATAGAGACAATCGATCAGAAAAATCTACTTAAATTAAACGCGTAAGAAGAATTAGAATTTCATTATTCAGGACCTTGAAATCATCCCTAATCAGTGAATTTAGCTACACATGGATTTACTAAAACCCATAAAAATATATAAAAGAACTAACTCGGGTTCCCCCAAATGGGGTAACCCTAATATTAAGAACCAAAAAGAATAAAATTAAAAGAAGAAGAATTAACAGGAGAAGAAACTCGAGAGAAGAAGAGAAGAAAAGAGGTGTGGAGGTGTGTTTGAATGACTGAATTCGAGCTCTATTTATAGGGCAAAATACCCGACAACATTTTCTGCGCGTGCATCGGTGGACGGTCACGTTTCTGTTCGTTCTCTTCCCATGCGCATTTCCTTCCCTCTTTTCTTTCAACAAAGACATGCTTTGTCTTTACTTTTCTTTTCTTTAATCTTCTTTCCAGCTACCCATGCGCTTTGTCGTCCCATACTCGAGCTCCATGTTCTCCCGTGAATCATCCACTCATTGCTTCCGACAACCCGTGCTCCAACAACAAACAGAGAACCATGTTCTCATCATTCCTAAGCCATCACACATCATCGGCATCTCCTAACAAAGCAGCTCATTGCTCCCGGAAAACCATGGTTCAGCTCCTCATCGTCCATGGCATGCCCTGATCAGCACCGTAACCCCCTCGTACAGCTCACCTTATCATATAGCCAAACCTCCTCGTACAGCTCGTGCTCCTCTCCTTCTTTTATCTCGAACAACACGAGTATCCCACGCTCTAGCATCATCATCAGCCCATGCCTGCACGGTCTTCTGCTCGATTTCATCCCACGTTCACTGCCCTGCTCAGCATCTTTCAGTCACGGCAACATCATCATTACTACCATGTTTCCTTTACTGCCTTCCAGCTCGAGCTCTTCCACCTGTAATCATGCGATCACGTTCTCCTGCCAAGCTTTAGTGGTTCTTCCCTGATTTCTTCGTCGAGCTGCCAACAGCAAACCCGAGCTACATCAACATCCCTTCAACTCCCTGTCTAGTTCTCGAGCTCTAACTACAATCATTCAAAGCTCCATCACTTCCAACATCCTATTCACGACAAAGATCCACCATTCTCGTCTTTGCTTTGAGCTTGCTCGAGCTCCGTTCTCACCATCCATGGAAGCAATGAACAGCAGCAACGCAAACTCATTACGTCTCCTCATTCTGAACTTTCTCGAGAAGCAGTCACCATTTCGTCCTTTGTTCAAATGTCATCTCTCCGGCAAGTATTCGATCTGTCATCTCAAGCTCTTCATTCTCCTCCGTTAGCTTCATATCGAGTTGAAAATCACCTTCATTGCATGCACGAGCTAACCAACAAGTTCAACTCATCTCTCCATTGAACTAAGCTTACCATCATCAAGATTCACTCCATCTCCATGTTCATCACGTTCCCTGAATTGCAATAATGCATGAAGAAGATGGTGGTGCCCCGAGTAAACATGCCGGGTGCCTTCAACGGATTTGAATTAATACCTCCCCCTTTGTGTAAAATACCGGACTGCCTTTAACATTACCCTTGAACTGGGATGCCCCTTATCGAACCGTGAGGGTGCCTCTTAACATGAGATGCCCCTTAACATGCAGTGGGTTTCCAATAGCACCGCCCTTTAGAAGAATTTGTTTAACTGTCAGTCCTGGAGAACTGACAATCTTAACTTCTCGTTTTGCCCATAACTTCTTCATACGAACTCCGAATGACTCCGTTATTTCGCCGTTGGCTTCGCCGTCTCGTCCTTTACAAAATGAAAAGTAGAAATATTGTATTTGAACGAGTTACATTTGGTCTTTGGCCCTTCTCCTCTCTTAGTTGCCTTCTTTTATTGCACAAACTGAGCTAAAATTCACTTCTTTTTGGATTATTCACCTAATAACACACAAATAAGATAAAACAAGCGTAACACACAATAATCTGCAAGAAAACCAACAAATACTAGCATGGAATCAACACAAAATATATGTGCAGAATGCACTTATCAAATTCCCCCCACCGGCTTTTGCTAGTCCTCGAGCAAACTATCTAACTTAAATCAAAACAAATCTCGTCGTTGAGGACCCGATTGCACTTAGCATCTGCAAAAGCCTTTAAACCCATAGGTGTCCCTAGTGGACGAGTTATAGTCTCGTGAGGGCTTACTAGAGGTATACCCACAAAACTCGCTCCAACTTCAAAGCGTTCCAGCGTCCCAAGCATCCAAAGAGTTATGAGGACATAGAGTTTCGCATGCTAGTAATAAGAAGTTAGAAATACCAAAGAACATATTCTTATTCTTTAAATTTTGAGTGAGAAATAACCACACCATAATGAGAGAATGCGTGTTTGAGAAACGACCAATAAGCATTTCGCCTCGACTTCGCCTCACTTAAAGGATTTTATGATAAGTGAACTCAATAAGACAGCTATTTTATGGGTCTCACACTGTGTGCGGTAGGAATTAATAGATAACTCCTACACACGTTGAATGGTGGGAAGGAAACCTTCCGAATTATTTCTAGAGACCCCACAAAATCGTGGGAAACAAAAGACTTTTTTCGATGATCTCTAAGAAAGAAAATCAACCATTATAGCAAGGATGAGAGTACTTACCACCTTCACATCTGATTGCATTGATGATAACGCCACTCTCACAACATCCAATAGAAACGTAGTCTTCACTCGTCTTCTTCATCTTCTTGGTCTTCGTCTTCGGTCTTCAACTATTGATGATAAACTGTTGAACTTCACAAAACTTTGACAATTTGTAACTCTTTTCCTCTATTTCCTTGTTGCTTGAAACTTCTTTATATATTTTTCTTCCTCATGGCTTTATTGATGAAATAAATCCTAAATGCAATTATTTTTGTATGTATATATGTTTTTTTTTTAATTTTTTTTTAATAAGATTGCAATAATAATAAAATTAACATGGCCATGAAAGAAGTACTTTACCACTTGAATCTTCACAACTTGTAATGTCTTTGTATCATAAACTTCAATAACTATCATCTTTTGATTTTTCTCTGCTCTTGTAAATTAGTCTTCATACTTAGATATAGAATTCCGCTCCTTGTATTATTGCTTAAAAACCTTAAACGTCTTCAAATTTCCTTGTATATTTTGATGTCGCTCAATTTGTCGATGATGTGTTTCTATGGACTGTTGTTGGCGAGAGAGAATGGTGCTAACTTGTAAATCAAACTACAAGAAGGAGGTTTTCATCTATAGATGTCACCCTCATGATTGACAGAATTAGCACTCAAGAGATCAATAATAGTGCTGAAAATGGTGCGAATTTGGGTAGCTCGCCATTCTACCCGGAATTTATGTACGGTGACACACACTCAAAAGAAAGCTCTTTAGTCAGCTACAAAGAAAATTTGGTCGGGTGCCTCTGTTGATTTGAAAATAGGTAGTCTCCACTAATGATTGTTCAACAACTCTAATAATGCATTTCTCTCTGCTCCTAATTTGCATCACGGGTATGATTAAATCCATTATTTAACACTCCAATTGTAAGAAATCCGAACATAGTTCTTTAACACTTCCAAGTTCAGTTATGTCGATTAGAATTATCTATGTAAACATACCTAAAAGGATGCTAGTGACTCTAAAATCTCTACAAGTTGAAGGTTTTTATTCAAATATAAAAAGCAAGAATTTGAAAATTTTGACTCAAAAATACTAACAACTCTATATGCAAAATACTTTGAAAACACTCCCCCACACTTGAACTTTACATTGTCCTCAATGTAATTGATTCGTCCAAAGTAAAATAAGGTGGGAAATTCAAATATGATATGAAAATCAAAAGATAAAGATAGAAATACAAAACCAGTGGGTTGCCTCCCATTCAGCGCTTAGTTTATTGTCCTCAGCCTGACTTAGTTTATCGTCCTCTCCATATACCAAGATGTCTGAAAATCTGGTAGTCCGCCTTGAAAAAAATCTGCAATTCTAGTAACAACTTCATGAAAACATTAGCACAAGATACAAATATTAAAGCTATCACTTTATTGAAGTTTCCCCCACACTTAGTTCTTTCTATACTCGATAGTGGATAGAGAACATAGAATATGGAAACTTCTTCGGGTTCCTCTCGGTGAACCTGCACATTTCTAGAATCAAACATATCAAGTGGTGGATACTTGGAAGAAAAATAATTCGTTAAAACTTTGGATGCACATAACTCCAATCCTAAGTGAGGTATTTTCCTAAAAGCTGGGTTAACAACTATTTGAAAATCTACTTCAATTGGATAGAAAGGATCGATAAATATAGAATTATTCAAAGGATTACACAAACCTTGTTTCGGATCCTCATTCGTAATTAATAGTGAATTATTTACCTCAAATATATCGTGGTCCTCTATCGAACTATTATTATCTAGCTCAATTGGGTCTTCCACGACTTCAATCATTTCGGTTTCATTCTCAATCTCTATCTCTTCAACAACCTCGTCATCGGAATCAGAATCTTCTCCCAAAAAATCTAGTTCGTTGGTAAAAATCCTAGGGTCTTCCATATGAGTCTCCGAAGATGGAAAAATTGTGTTTACTTCATGCAAATCAACTTTGTTGCAACGCTCATATACTTCTGCGGACTCATATCTTTCCCTAAGGAATTTTTTCAAGCAATAAATGCATTTTCCTCAAGCTTCTCATCGAATCTTCTTCATCCATAGGGATTTCATAATCATTTCGGTTTTGAGGTTGAATTTCTTCCTCACTCCTTGTCTCCTTAAAATTTGAGCAATTTGTTCGTATAATTTCTCCGAAGTCCTCTGAATCTCTCGATGTGACTCTTCCCAATCATATTGTTGCTGATTCATATATCCTAGTATTTTGTTAAGACGTTCTTCAAAACTTAAACTTTCACCTGCCACAAGATTTCCAGACCAAGTCTCCTCCTTTTGAATAGGTGAATAATCATAAAAATGATCAGGAGTTTGGTTAGATATATTTTAATAAGATCTGGTTGTTGTATTGTTTGCCGCGCTTGGTTCTTCATTCAGGGGTTCCGGCGTGGACAAATTGGCCTTTAACTGAAGCATAAATTGATCAAGCTTCGCTCACATTCAGGAGATAAACGATTAGAAGAATAACTATCCCCCCATCCTTGTGATTGTTCACTTACATGTCCGTCATAAGGTTGTTGACATGTATGAGAATATTCATTAGGTTCCGTAGGATATTGATCATAACCAAAATATTGGTTTTGATTATACCCATAGGATGGTTGGTAGTTGTCATAATATTGAGATTGAAAATCAAATTGATTACCATTATAATATGATGATTGGTCTTGTTCTCCATACATGTTATTTCCGTAAGGAAACATGACGACTCACAATATTGATTTTTTTTTTCCTGAATAAAATATTAATTTTTTTTTTGAATAAAATATTATTATTTTTAATAAAAGCTAAAAAAAATAACAAATCAATTAGAAACCGCTCCCCGGCAACGGCGCCAAAATTTGGTGCATGTCGTAAGCGCACTAAATTAATTACAAATATTTCCCACTAATTAATTGGTAATATAGCGGTAGTAAGAGATCGATCCCACAGAGAGCTGTGTAATTGATAGGTTATTTGATCAGCAAAAATAAAATAAATAACAAAGGGGGGTTTGGTTTGATGAAAGTAAAATAAAAAATATAATAAGAAATAAAGATGATTAAGGAATCATTCGCCGCCACTGGTAAGAAACTTAATAAAAATACTTGTTTACCTCTTGTAGAATTTCTATTATCACCAACCGTAGAATAACAATAAGCTCTGCTATCCCCGGAAATTCCTGTTGCCACTGGATACGGAAGCACTCGACTACCGGATTCTATCCATCTGAGCCACCATGAATAAGCTCTCAAGGTGTAACCCAATCGAATGCATTATGTTTTGTGAATTTAGGTTGATTCTAGCATCAGACGCATAAGCTCGGTCTGCTTACTAGTGTCATCTCTATACACAATTGCTTAATGAGAATCCCTCTGTAAGCTCTTGCGATGTACTACTTGTGTATGGAATTAAATGACTATTACACGTATCACCAACCCCAATACTAGTAGAAGAATTATTATCAGATTAATTCAAATGGCCAGTTGAATAACCCAATAGCAATCTTAGACACTACAAATAATAGAGACAATCGATCAGAAAAATCTACTTAAATTAAACGCGTAAGAAGAATTAGAATTTCATTATTCAGGACCTTGAAATCATCCCTAATCAGTGAATTTAGCTACACATGGATTTACTAAAACCCATAAAAATATATAAAAGAACTAACTCGGGTTCCCCCAAATGGGGTAACCCTAATATTAAGAACCAAAAAGAATAAAATTAAAAGAAGAAGAATTAACAGGAGAAGAAACTCGAGAGAAGAAGAGAAGAAAAGAGGTGTGGAGGTGTGTTTGAATGACTGAATTCGAGCTCTATTTATAGGGCAAAATACCCGACAACATTTTCTGCGCGTGCATCTGGTGGACGGTCACGTTCTCTGTTCAGTTCTCTTCCCATGCGCATTTCCTTCCCTCTTTTCTTTCAACAGCACATGCTGTCTTTACTTTTCTTTTCTTTAATCTTCTTTCCAGCTACCCATGCGCTTTGTCGTCCCATACTCGAGCTCCATGTTCTCCCGTGAATCATCCACTCATTGCTTCCGACAACCCGTGCTCCAACAACAAACAGAGAACCATGTTCTCATCATTCCTAAGCCATCACACATCATCGGCATCTCCTAACAGCAGCTCATTGCTCCCGGAAAACCATGGTTCAGCTCCTCATCGTCCATGGCATGCCCTGATCAGCACCGTAACCCCCTCGTACATCTCACCTTATCATATAGCCAAACCTCCTCGTACAGCTCGTGCTCCTCTCCTTCTTTTATCTCGAACAGCACGAGTATCCCACGCTCTAGCATCATCATCAGCCCATGCCTGCACGGTCTTCTGCTCGATTTCATCCCACGTTCACTGCCATGCTCAGCATCTTTCAGTGACGGCAACATCATCATTACTACCATGTTTCCTTTACTGCCTTCCAGCTCGAGCTCTTCCACCTGTAATCATGCGATCACGTTCTCCTGCCAAGCTTTAGTCGTTCTTCCCTGATTTCTTCGTCGAGCTGCCAACAGCAAACCCGAGCTACATCAACATCCCTTCAACTCCCTGTCTAGTTCTCGAGCTCTAACTACAATCATTCAAAGCTCCATCACTTCCAACATCCTATTCACGACAGCATCCACCATTCTCGTCTTTGCTGAGCTTGCTCGAGCTCCGTTCTCACCATCCATGGAAGCAATGAACAGAAGCAACGCAAACTCATTACGTCTCCTCATTCCTGAACTTGCTCGAGAAGCAGTCACCATTTCGTCACTGTTCAAATGTCATCTCTCCGGCAAGTATTCTGATCTGTCATCTCAAGCTCTTCATTCTCCTCCGTTAGCTTCATATCGAGTTGAAAATCACCTTCATTGCATGCACGAGCTAACCAACAAGTTCAACTCATCTCTCCATTGAACTAAGCTTACCATCATCAAGATTCACTCCATCTCCATGTTCATCACGTTCCTGAATTGCAATAATGCATGAAGAAGATGGTGGTGCCCCGAGTAAACAGTAGGGTGCCTTCAACGGATTTGAATTAATACCTCCCCCTTTGTGTAAAATACCGGACTGCCTTTAACATTACCCTTGAACTGGGATGCCCCTTATCGAACCGTGAGGGTGCCTCTTAACATGAGATGCCCCTTAACATGCAGTGGGTTTCCAATAGCACCGCCCTTTAGAAGAATTTGTTTAACTGTCAGTCCTGGAGAACTGACAATCTTAACTTCTCGTTTTGCCCATAACTTCTTCATACGAACTCCGAATGACTCCGTTATTTCGCCGTTGGCTTCGCCGTTGGCTTCGCCGTCTCGTCCTTTACAAAATGAAAAGTAGAAATATTGTATTTGAACGAGTTACATTTGGTCTTTGGCCCTTCTCCTCTCTTAGCTGCCTTCTTTTATTGCACAACTGAGCTAAAATTCACTTCTTTTTGGATTATTCACCTAATAACACACAAATAAGATAAAACAAGCGTAACACACAATAATCTGCAAGAAAACCAACAAATACTAGCATGGAATCAACACAAAATATATGTGCAGAATGCACTTATCAAATTCCCCCACACTGGCTTTTGCTAGTCCTCGAGCAAACTATCTAACTTAAATCAAAACAAATCTCTGTCGTTGAGGACCCGATTGCACTTAGCATCTGCAAAAGCCTTTAAACCCATAGGTGTCCCTAGTGGACGAGTTATAGTCTCGTGAGGGCTTACTAGAGGTATACCCACAAAACCTGCTCCAACTTCAAAGCGTTCAGCGTCCCAAGCATCAAAGAGTTATGAGGACATAGAGTTTCGCATGCTAGTAATAAGAAGTTAGAAATACCAAAGAACATATTCTTATTCTTTAAATTTTGAGTGAGAAATAACCACACCATAATGAGAGAATGCGTGTTTGAGAAACGACCAATAAGCATTTCGCCTCGACTTCGCCTCACTTAAAGGATTTTATGATAAGTGAACTCAATAAGACAGCTATTTTATGGGTCTCACTGTGTGCAGGTAGGAATTAATAGATAACTCCTACACACGTTGAATGGTGGGAAGGAAACCTTCCGAATTATTTCTAGAGACCCCACAAAATCGTGGGAAACAAAAGACTTTTTCTGATGATCTCTAAGAAAGAAAATCAACCATTATAGCAAGGATGAGAGTACTTACCACCTTCACATCTGATTGCATTGATGATAACGCCACTCTCACAACATCCAATAGAAACGTAGTCTTCAGCTCGTCTTCTTCATCTTCTTGGTCTTCGTCTTCGGTCTTCAACTATTGATGATAAACTGTTGAACTTCACAAAACTTTGACAATTTGTAACTCTTTTCCTCTATTTCCTTGTTGCTTGAAACTTCTTTATATATTTTTCTTCCTCATGGCTTTATTGATGAAATAAATCCTAAATGCAATTCTTTTTGTATGTATATATGTTTTTTTTTTTAATTTTTTTTTAATAAGATTGCAATAATAATAAAATTAACATGGCCATGAAAGAAGTACTTTACCACTTGAATCTTCACAACTTGTAATGTCTTTGTATCATAAACTTCAATAACTATCATCTTTTGATTTTCTCTGCTCTTGTAAATTAGTCTTCATACTTAGATATAGAATTCCGCTCCTTGTATTATTGCTTAAAAACCTTAAACGTCTTCAAATTTCCTTGTATATTTTGATGTCGCTCAATTTGTCGATGATGTGTTTCTATGGACCTG
Organism: Papaver bracteatum; assembly: GCA_023529315.1. NCBI lineage: Eukaryota > Viridiplantae > Streptophyta > Magnoliopsida > Ranunculales > Papaveraceae > Papaver > Papaver bracteatum. Next base: position 468,361 of record JAJJWX010000963.1, read on the forward strand.
TTGTTGGCGAGAGAGAATGGTGCTAACTGTAAATCAAACTACAAGAAGGAGGTTTTCATCTATAGATGTCACCCTCATGATTGACAGAATTAGCACTCAAGAGATCAATAATAGTGCTGAAAATGGTGCGAATTTGGGTAGCTCTCCATTCTACCCGGAATTTATGTACGGTGACACACACTCAAAAGAAAGCTCTTTAGTCAGCTACAAAGAAAATTTGGTCGGGTGCCTCTGTTGATTTGAAAATAGGTAGTCTCCACTAATGATTGTTCAACAACTCTAATAATGCATTTCTCTCTGCTCCTAATTTGCATCACTGGTATGATTAAATCCATTATTTAACACTCCAATTCGTAAGAAATCCGAACATAGTTCTTTAACACTTCCAAGTTCAGTTATGTCGGTCAGAATTATCTATGTAAACATACCTAAAAGGATGCTAGTGACTCTAAAATCTCTACAAGTTGAAGGTTTTTATTCAAATATAAAAAGCAAGAATTTGAAAATTTTGACTCAAAAATACTAACAACTCTATATGCAAAATACTGAAAACACTCCCCCACACTTGAACTTTACATTGTCCTCAATGTAATTGATTCGTCCAAAGTAAAATAAGGTGGGAAATTCAAATATGATATGAAAATCAAAAGATAAAGATAGAAATACAAAACCAGTGGGTTGCCTCCCATTCAGCGCTTAGTTTATTGTCCTCAGCCTGACTTAGTTTATCGTCCTCTCCATATACCAGTAATCTGAAAATCTGGTAGTCTGCCCAGAAAACAATCTGCAATTCTAGTAACAACTTCATGAAAACATTAGCACAAGATACAAATATTAAAGCTATCACTTTATTGAAGTTTCCCCCACACTTAGTTCTTTCTATACTCGATAGTGGATAGAGAACATAGAATATGGAAACTTCTTCGGGTTCCTCTCGGTGAACCTGCACATTTCTAGAATCAAACATATCAAGTGGTGGATACTTGGAAGAAAAATAATTCGTTAAAACTTTGGATGCACATAACTCCAATCCTAAGTGAGGTATTTTCCTAAAATCTGGGTTAACAACTATTTGAAAATCTACTTCAATTGGATGGAAAGGATCGATAAATATAGAATTATTCAAAGGATTAGACAAACCTTGTTTCGGATCCTCATTCGTAATTAATAGTGAATTATTTACCTCAAATATATCGTGGTCCTCTATCGAACTATTATTATCTAGCTCAATTGGGTCTTCCACGACTTCAATCATTTCGGTTTCATTCTCAATCTCTATCTCTTCAACAACCTCGTCATCGGAATCAAAATCTTCTCCCAAAAAATCTAGTTCGTTGGTAAAAATCCTAGGGTCTTCCATATGAGCCTCCGAAGATGGAAAAATTGTGTTTACTTCATGCAAATCAACTTTGTTGCAACGCTCATATACTTATGCGGACTCATATCTTTCCCTAAGGAATTTTTTCGAAGCAATAAATGCATTTTCCTCAAGCTTCTCATCAGAATCTTCTTCATCCATAGGGATTTCATAATCATTTCGGTTTTGAGGTTGAATTTCTTCCTCACTCCTTGTCTCCTTAAGCTGAGCAATTTGTTCGTATAATTTCTCCGAAGTCCTCTGAATCTCTCGATGTGACTCTTCCCAATCATATTGTTGCTGATTCATATATCCTAGTATTTTGTTAAGACGTTCTTCAAAACTTAAACTTTCACCTGCCACAAGATTTCCAGACCAAGTCTCCTCCTTTTGAATAGGTGAATAATCATAAAAATGATCAGGAGTTTGGTTAGATATATTTTAATAAGATCTGGTTGTTGTATTGTTTGCCGCGCTTGGTTCTTCATTCGGGGTTCCGGCGTGGACAAATTGGCCTTTAAACTGAAGCATAAATTGATCAAGCTTCGCTCACATTCAGGAGATAAACGATTAGAAGAATAACTATCCCCCCATCCTTGTGATTGTTCACTTACATGTCCGTCATAAGGTTGTTGACATGTATGAGAATATTCATTAGGTTCCGTAGGATATTGATCATAACCAAAATATTGGTTTTGATTATACCCATAGGATGGTTGGTAGTTGTCATAATATTGAGATTGAAAATCAAATTGATTACCATTATAATATGATGATTGGTCTTGTTCTCCGTACATGTTATTTCCGTAAGGAAACATGACGACTCACAATATTGATTTTTTTTTCCTGAATAAAATATTAATTTTTTTTTTGAATAAAATATTATTATTTTTAATAAAAGCTAAAAAAAATAACAAATCAATTAGAAACCGCTCCCAACAACGGCGCCAAAATTTGGTGCATGTCGTAAGCGCACTAAATTAATTACAAATATTTCCCACTAATTAACTGGTAATATAGCGGTAGTAAGAGATCGATCCCACAGAGAGCTGTGTAATTGATAGGTTATTTGATCAGCAAAAATAAAATAAATAACAAAGGGGGGTTTGGTTTGATGAAAGTAAAATAAAAAATATAATAAGAAATAAAGATGATTAAGGAATCATTCGCCGCCACTGGTAAGAAACTTAATAAAAATACTTGTTTACCTCTTGTAGAATTTCTATTATCACCAACCGTAGAATAACAATAAGCTCGCTACCCCGGAAATTCCTGTTGCCACTGGATACGGAAGCACTCGACTACCGGATTCTATCCATCTGAGCCACCATGAATAAGCTCTCAAGGTGTAACCCAATCGAATGCATTATGTTTTGTGAATTTAGGTTGATCATAGCATCAGACGCATAAGCTCGGTCTGCTTACTAGTGTCATCTCTATACACAATTGCTTAACAGAATCCCTCTGTCAGCTCTTGCGATGTACTACTTGTGTATGGAATTTAATGACTATTACACGTATCACCAACCCCAATACTAGTAGAAGAATTATTATCGATTAATTCAAATGGCAGTTGAATAACCCAATAGCAATCTTAGACACTACAAATAATAGAGACAATCGATCAGAAAAATCTACTTAAATTAAACGCGTAAGAAGAATTAGAATTTCATTATTCAGGACCTTGAAATCATCCCTAATCAGTGAATTTAGCTACACATGGATTTACTAAAACCCATAAAAATATATAAAAGAACTAACTCGGGTTCCCCCAAATGGGGTAACCCTAATATTAAGAACCAAAAAGAATAAAATTAAAAGAAGAAGAATTAACAAGAGAAGAAACTCGAGAGAAGAAGAGAAGAAAAGAGGTGTGGAGGTGTGTTTGAATGACTGAATTCGAGCTCTATTTATAGGGCAAAATACCCGACAACATTTTCTGCGCGTGCATCTGGTGGACGGTCACGTTCTCTGTTCAGTTCTCTTCCCATGCGCATTTCCTTCCCTCTTTTCTTTCAACAACACATGCTGTCTTTATTTTTCTTTTCTTTAATCTTCTTTCCAGCTACCCATGCGCTTTGTCGTCCCATACTCGAGCTCCATGTTCTCCCGTGAATCATCCACTCATTGCTTCCGACAACCCGTGCTCCAACAACAAACAGAGAACCATGTTCTCATCATTCCTAAGCCATCACACATCATCGGCATCTCCTAACAGCAGCTCATTGCTCCCGGAAAACCATGGTTCAGCTCCTCATCGTCCATGGCATGCCCTGATCAGCACCGTAACCCCCCTCGTACAGCTCACCTTATCATATAGCCAAACCTCCTCGTACAACTCGTGCTCCTCTCCTTCTTTTATCTCGAACAGCACGAGTATCCCACGCTCTAGCATCATCATCAGCCCATGCCTGCACGGTCTTCTGCTCGATTTCATCCCACGTTCACTGCCATGCTCAACATCTTTCAGTCACGGCAACATCATCATTACTACCATGTTTCCTTTACTGCCTTCCAGCTCGAGCTCTTCCACCTGTAATCATGCGATCACGTTCTCCTGCCAAGCTTTAGTCGTTCTTCCCTGATTTCTTCGTCGAGCTGCCAACAGCAAACCCGAGCTACATCAACATCCCTTCAACTCCCTGTCTAGTTCTCGAGCTCTAACTACAATCATTCAAAGCTCCATCACTTCCAACATCCTATTCACGACAGCATCCACCATTCTCGTCTTTGCTGAGCTTGCTCGAGCTCCGTTCTCACCATCCATGGAAGCAATGAACAGCAGCAACGCAAACTCATTACGTCTCCTCATTCCTGAACTTTCTCGAGAAGCAGTCACCATTTCGTCACTGTTCAAATGTTATCTCTCCGGCAAGTATTCTGATCTGTCATCTCAAGCTCTTCATTCTCCTCCGTTAGCTTCATATCGAGTTGAAAATCACCTTCATTGCATGCACGAGCTAACCAACAAGTTCAACTCATCTCTCCATTGAACTAAGCTTACCATCATCAAGATTCACTCCATCTCCATGTTCATCACGTTCCCTGAATTGCAATAATGCATGAAGAAGATGGTGGTGCCCCGAGTAAACAGGCCGGGTGCCTTCAACGGATTTGAATTAATACCTCCCCCTTTGTGTAAAATACCGGACTGCCTTTAACATTACCCTTGAACTGGGATGCCCCTTATCGAACCGTGAGGGTGCCTCTTAACATGAGATGCCCCTTAACATGCAGTGGGTTTCCAATAGCACCGCCCTTTAGAAGAATTTGTTTAACTGTCAGTCCTGGAGAACTGACAATCTTAACTTCTCGTTTTGCCCATAACTTCTTCATACGAACTCCGAATGACTCCGTTATTTCGTTGTTGGCTTCGCGTCGTATCGTCCTTTACAAAATGAAAAGTAGAAATATTGTATTTGAACGAGTTACATTTGGTCTTTGGCCCTTCTCCTCTCTTAGTTGCCTTCTTTTATTGCACAACTGAGCTAAAATTCACTTCTTTTTGGATTATTCACCTAATAACACACAAATAAGATAAAACAAGCGTAACACACAATAATCTGCAAGAAAACCAACAAATACTAGCATGGAATCAACACAAAATATATGTGCAGAATGCACTTATCAAATTCCCCCACACTGGCTTTTGCTAGTCCTCGAGCAAACTATCTAACTTAAATCAAAACAAATCTCTGTCGTTGAGGACCCGATTGCACTTAGCATCTGCAAAAGCCTTTAAACCCATAGGTGTCCCTAGTGGACGAGTTATAGTCTCGTGAGGGCTTACTAGAGGTATACCCACAAAACCTGCTCCAACTTCAAAGCGTTCCAGCGTCCCAAGCATCCAAAGAGTTATGAGGACATAGAGTTTCTGCATGCTAGTAATAAGAAGTTAGAAATACCAAAGAACATATTCTTATTCTTTAAATTTTGAGTGAGAAATAACCACACCATAATGAGAGAATGCGTGTTTGAGAAACGACCAATAAGCATTTCGCCTCGACTTCTGCCTCACTTAAAGGATTTTATGATAAGTGAACTCAATAAGACAGCTATTTTATGGGTCTCACTGTGTGCAGGTAGGAATTAATAGATAACTCCTACACACGTTGAATGGTGGGAAGGAAACCTTCCGAATTATTTCTAGAGACCCCACAAAATCGTGGGAAACAAAAGACTTTTTCTGATGATCTCTAAGAAAGAAAATCAACCATTATAGCAAGGATGAGAGTACTTACCACCTTCACATCTGATTGCATTGATGATAACGCCACTCTCACAACATCCAATAGAAACGTAGTCTTCAGCTCGTCTTCTTCATCTTCTTGGTCTTCGTCTTCGGTCTTCAACTATTGATGATAAACTGTTGAACTTCACAAAACTTTGACAATTTGTAACTCTTTTCCTCTATTTCCTTGTTGCTTGAAACTTCTTTATATATTTTTCTTCCTCATGGCTTTATTGATGAAATAAATCCTAAATGCAATTATTTTTGTATGTATATATGTTTTTTTTTTAATTTTTTTTTTAATAAGATTGCAATAATAATAAAATTAACATGGCCATGAAAGAAGTACTTTACCACTTGAATCTTCACAACTTGTAATGTCTTTGTATCATAAACTTCAATAACTATCATCTTTTGATTTTCTCTGCTCTTGTAAATTAGTCTTCATACTTAGATATAGAATTCCGCTCCTTGTATTATTGCTTAAAAACCTTAAACGTCTTCAAATTTCCTTGTATATTTTGATGTCGCTCAATTTGTCGATGATGTGTTTCTATGGACCTGTTGTTGGCGAGAGAGAATGGTGCTAACTGTAAATCAAACTACAAGAAGGAGGTTTTCATCTATAGATGTCACCCTCATGATTGACAGAATTAGCACTCAAGAGATCAATAATAGTCTTGAAAATGGTGCGAATTTGGGTAGCTCGCCATTCTACCGGAATTTATGTACGGTGACACACACTCAAAAGAAAGCTCTTTAGTCAGCTACAAAGAAAATTTGGTCGGGTGCCTCTGTTGATTTGAAAATAGGTAGTCTCCACTAATGATTGTTCAACAACTCTAATAATGCATTTCTCTCTGCTCCTAATTTGCATCACTGGTATGATTAAATCCATTATTTAACACTCCAATTCGTAAGAAATCCGAACATAGTGCTTTAACACTTCCAAGTTCAGTTATGTCGGAGGAATTATCTATGTAAACATACCTAAAAGGATGCTAGTGACTCTAAAATCTCTACAAGTTGAAGGTTTTTATTCAAATATAAAAAGCAAGAATTTGAAAATTTTGACTCAAAAATACTAACAACTCTATATGCAAAATACTGAAAACACTCCCCCACACTTGAACTTTACATTGTCCTCAATGTAATTGATTCGTCCAAAGTAAAATAAGGTGGGAAATTCAAATATGATATGAAAATCAAAAGATAAAGATAGAAATACAAAACCAGTGGGTTGCCTCCCATTCAGCGCTTAGTTTATTGTCCTCAGCCTGACTTAGTTTATCGTCCTCTCCATATACCAGTAATCTGAAAATCTGGTAGTCCGCTTGAAAACAATCTGCAATTCTAGTAACAACTTCATGAAAACATTAGCACAAGATACAAATATTAAAGCTATCACTTTATTGAAGTTTCCCCCACACTTAGTTCTTTCTATACTCGATAGTGGATAGAGAACATAGAATATGGAAACTTCTTCGGGTTCCTCTCGGTGAACCTGCACATTTCTAGAATCAAACATATCAAGTGGTGGATACTTGGAAGAAAAATAATTCGTTAAAACTTTGGATGCACATAACTCCAATCCTAAGTGAGGTATTTTCCTAAAATCTGGGTTAACAACTATTTGAAAATCTACTTCAATTGGATGGAAAGGATCGATAAATATAGAATTATTCAAAGGATTAGACAAACCTTGTTTCGGATCCTCATTCGTAATTAATAGTGAATTATTTACCTCAAATATATCGTGGTCCTCTATCGAACTATTATTATCTAGCTCAATTGGGTCTTCCACGACTTCAATCATTTCGGTTTCATTCTCAATCTCTATCTCTTCAACAACCTCGTCATCGGAATCAAAATCTTCTCCCAAAAAATCTAGTTCGTTGGTAAAAATCCTAGGGTCTTCCATATGAGCCTCCGAAGATGGAAAAATTGTGTTTACTTCATGCAAATCAACTTTGTTGCAACGCTCATATACTTATGCGGACTCATATCTTTCCCTAAGGAATTTTTTCGAAGCAATAAATGCATTTTCCTCAAGCTTCTCATCAGAATCTTCTTCATCCATAGGGATTTCATAATCATTTCGGTTTTGAGGTTGAATTTCTTCCTCACTCCTTGTCTCCTTAAGCTGAGCAATTTGTTCGTATAATTTCTCCGAAGTCCTCTGAATCTCTCGATGTGACTCTTCCCAATCATATTGTTGCTGATTCATATATCCTAGTATTTTGTTAAGACGTTCTTCAAAACTTAAACTTTCACCTGCCACAAGATTTCCAGACCAAGTCTCCTCCTTTTGAATAGGTGAATAATCATAAAAATGATCAGGAGTTTGGTTAGATATATTTTAATAAGATCTGGTTGTTGTATTGTTTGCCGCGCTTGGTTCTTCATTCAGGGGTTCCGGCGTGGACAAATTGGCCTTTTAACTGAAGCATAAATTGATCAAGCTTCTGCTCACATTCAGGAGATAAACGATTAGAAGAATAACTATCCCCCCATCCTTGTGATTGTTCACTTACATGTCCGTCATAAGGTTGTTGACATGTATGAGAATATTCATTAGGTTCCGTAGGATATTGATCATAACCAAAATATTGGTTTTGATTATACCCATAGGATGGTTGGTAGTTGTCATAATATTGAGATTGAAAATCAAATTGATTACCATTATAATATGATGATTGGTCTTGTTCTCCATACATGTTATTTCCGTAAGGAAACATGACGACTCACAATATTGATTTTTTTTTTCTGAATAAAATATTAATTTTTTTTTTTGAATAAAATATTATTATTTTTAATAAAAGCTAAAAAAAATAACAAATCAATTAGAAACCGCTCCCCGGCAACGGCGCCAAAATTTGGTGCATGTCGTAAGCGCACTAAATTAATTACAAATATTTCCCACTAATTAACTGGTAATATAGCGGTAGTAAGAGATCGATCCCACAGAGCTGTGTAATTGATAGGTTATTTGATCAGCAAAAATAAAATAAATAACAAAGGGGGGTTTGGTTTGATGAAAGTAAAATAAAAAATATAATAAGAAATAAAGATGATTAAGGAATCATTCGCCGCCACTGGTAAGAAACTTAATAAAAATACTTGTTTACCTCTTGTAGAATTTCTATTATCACCAACCGTAGAATAACAATAAGCTCTGCTATCCCCGGAAATTCCTGTTGCCACTGGATACGGAAGCACTCGACTACCGGATTCTATCCATCTGAGCCACCATGAATAAGCTCTCAAGGTGTAACCCAATCGAATGCATTATGTTTTGTGAATTTAGGTTGATTCTAGCATCAGACGCATAAGCTCGGTCTGCTTACTAGTGTCATCTCTATACACAATTGCTTAATGAATCCCTCTGTAAGCTCTTGCGATGTACTACTTGTGTATGGAATTAAATGACTATTACACGTATCACCAACCCCAATACTAGTAGAAGAATTATTATCAGATTAATTCAAATGGCCAGTTGAATAACCCAATAGCAATCTTAGACACTACAAATAATAGAGACAATCGATCAGAAAAATCTACTTAAATTAAACGCGTAAGAAGAATTAGAATTTCATTATTCAGGACCTTGAAATCATCCCTAATCAGTGAATTTAGCTACACATGGATTTACTAAAACCCATAAAAATATATAAAAGAACTAACTCGGGTTCCCCCAAATGGGGTAACCCTAATATTAAGAACCAAAAAGAATAAAATTAAAAGAAGAAGAATTAACAGGAGAAGAAACTCGAGAGAAGAAGAGAAGAAAAGAGGTGTGGAGGTGTGTTTGAATGACTGAATTCGAGCTCTATTTATAGGGCAAAATACCCGACAACATTTTCTACGCGTGCATCTGGTGGACGGTCACGTTCTCTGTTCAGTTCTCTTCCCATGCGCATTTCCTTCCCTCTTTTCTTTCAACAGCACATGCTGTCTTTATTTTTCTTTTCTTTAATCTTCTTTCCAGCTACCCATGCGCTTTGTCGTCCCATACTCGAGCTCCATGTTCTCCCGTGAATCATCCACTCATTGCTTCCGACAACCCGTGCTCCAACAACAAACAGAGAACCATGTTCTCATCATTCCTAAGCCATCACACATCATCGGCATCTCCTAACAGCAGCTCATTGCTCCCGGAAAACCATGGTTCAGCTCCTCATCGTCCATGGCATGCCCTGATCAGCACCGTAACCCCCTCGTACAGCTCACCTTATCATATAGCCAAACCTCCTCGTACAGCTCGTGCTCCTCTCCTTCTTTTATCTCGAACAGCACGAGTATCCCACGCTCTAGCATCATCATCAGCCCATGCCTGCACGGTCTTCTGCTCGATTTCATCCCACGTTCACTGCCATGCTCAGCATCTTTCAGTCACGGCAACATCATCATTACTACCATGTTTCCTTTACTGCCTTCCAGCTCGAGCTCTTCCACCTGTAATCATGCGATCACGTTCTCCTGCCAAGCTTTAGTCGTTCTTCCCTGATTTCTTCGTCGAGCTGCCAACAGCAAACCCGAGCTACATCAACATCCCTTCAACTCCCTGTCTAGTTCTCGAGCTCTAACTACAATCATTCAAAGCTCCATCACTGCCAACATCCTATTCACGACAGCATCCACCATTCTCGTCTTTGCTGAGCTTGCTCGAGCTCCGTTCTCACCATCCATGGAAGCAATGAACAGCAGCAACGCAAACTCATTACGTCTCCTCATTCCTGAACTTTCTCGAGAAGCAGTCACCATTTCGTCACTGTTCAAATGTTATCTCTCCGGCAAGTATTCTGATCTGTCATCTCAAGCTCTTCATTCTCCTCCGTTAGCTTCATATCGAGTTGAAAATCACCTTCATTGCATGCACGAGCTAACCAACAAGTTCAACTCATCTCTCCATTGAACTAAGCTTACCATCATCAAGATTCACTCCATCTCCATGTTCATCACGTTCCCTGAATTGCAATAATGCATGAAGAAGATGGTGGTGCCCCGAGTAAACAGGCCGGGTGCCTTCAACGGATTTGAATTAATACCTCCCCCTTTGTGTAAAATACCGGACTGCCTTTAACATTACCCTTGAACTGGGATGCCCCTTATCGAACCGTGAGGGTGCCTCTTAACATGAGATGCCCCTTAACATGCAGTGGGTTTCCAATAGCACCGCCCTTTAGAAGAATTTGTTTAACTGTCAGTCCTGGAGAACTGACAATCTTAACTTCTCGTTTTGCCCATAACTTCTTCATACGAACTCCGAATGACTCCGTTATTTCGCAGTTGGCTTCGCCGTATCGTCCTTTACAAAATGAAAAGTAGAAATATTGTATTTGAACGAGTTACATTTGGTCTTTGGCCCTTCTCCTCTCTTAGCTGCCTTCTTTTATTGCACAACTGAGCTAAAATTCACTTCTTTTTGGATTATTCACCTAATAACACACAAATAAGATAAAACAAGCGTAACACACAATAATCTGCAAGAAAACCAACAAATACTAGCATGGAATCAACACAAAATATATGTGCAGAATGCACTTATCAAATTCCCCCACACTGGCTTTTGCTAGTCCTCGAGCAAACTATCTAACTTAAATCAAAACAAATCTCTGTCGTTGAGGACCCGATTGCACTTAGCATCTGCAAAAGCCTTTAAACCCATAGGTGTCCCTAGTGGACGAGTTATAGTCTCGTGAGGGCTTACTAGAGGTATACCCACAAAACCTGCTCCAACTTCAAAGCGTTCCAGCGTCCCAAGCATCCAAAGAGTTATGAGGACATAGAGTTTCTGCATGCTAGTAATAAGAAGTTAGAAATACCAAAGAACATATTCTTATTCTTTAAATTTTGAGTGAGAAATAACCACACCATAATGAGAGAATGCGTGTTTGAGAAACGACCAATAAGCATTTCGCCTCGACTTCTGCCTCACTTAAAGGATTTTATGATAAGTGAACTCAATAAGACAGCTATTTTATGGGTCTCACCTGTGTGCAGGTAGGAATTAATAGATAACTCCTACACACGTTGAATGGTGGGAAGGAAACCTTCCGAATTATTTCTAGAGACCCCACAAAATCGTGGGAAACAAAAGACTTTTTCTGATGATCTCTAAGAAAGAAAATCAACCATTATAGCAAGGATGAGAGTACTTACCACCTTCACATCTGATTGCATTGATGATAACGCCACTCTCACAACATCCAATAGAAACGTAGTCTTCAGCTCGTCTTCTTCATCTTCTTGGTCTTCGTCTTCGGTCTTCAACTATTGATGATAAACTGTTGAACTTCACAAAACTTTGACAATTTGTAACTCTTTTCCTCTATTTCCTTGTTGCTTGAAACTTCTTTATATATTTTTCTTCCTCATGGCTTTATTGATGAAATAAATCCTAAATGCAATTATTTTTGTATGTATATATGTTTTTTTTTTAATTTTTTTTTAATAAGATTGCAATAATAATAAAATTAACATGGCCATGAAAGAAGTACTTTACCACTTGAATCTTCACAACTTGTAATGTCTTTGTATCATAAACTTCAATAACTATCATCTTTTGATTTTCTCTGCTCTTGTAAATTAGTCTTCATACTTAGATATAGAATTCCGCTCCTTGTATTATTGCTTAAAAACCTTAAACGTCTTCAAATTTCCTTGTAGATTTTGATGTCGCTCAATTTGTCGATGATGTGTTTCTATGGACCTGTTGTTGGCGAGAGAGAATGGTGCTAACTGTAAATCAAACTACAAGAAGGAGGTTTTCATCTATAGATGTCACCCTCATGATTGACAGAATTAGCACTCAAGAGATCAATAATAGTCTTTGAAAATGGTGCGAATTTGGGTAGCTCGCCATTCTACCCGGAATTTATGTACGGTGACACACACTCAAAAGAAAGCTCTTTAGTCACTACAAAGAAAATTTGGTCGGGTGCCTCTGTTGATTTGAAAATAGGTAGTCTCCACTAATGATTGTTCAACAACTATAATAATGCATTTCTCTCTGCTCCTAATTTGCATCACTGGTATGATTAAATCCATTATTTAACACTCCAATTCGTAAGAAATCCGAACGTAGTTCTTTAACACTTCCAAGTTCAGTTATGTCGGTCAGAATTATCTATGTAAACATACCTAAAAGGATTCTAGTGACTCTAAAATCTCTACAAGTTGAAGGTTTTTATTCAAATATAAAAAGCAAGAATTTGAAAATTTTGACTCAAAAATACTAACAACTCTATATGCAAAATACTGAAAACACTCCCCCACACTTGAACTTTACATTGTCCTCAATGTAATTGATTCGTCCAAAGTAAAATAAGGTGGGAAATTCAAATATGATATGAAAATCAAAAGATAAAGATAGAAATACAAAACCAGTGGGTTGCCTCCCATTCAGCGCTTAGTTTATTTTCCTCAGCCTGACTTAGTTTATCGTCCTCTCCATATACCGATGAATCTGAAAATCTGGTAGTCCGCCTGAAGAAAACAATCTGCAATTCTAGTAACAACTTCATGAAAACATTAGCACAAGATACAAATATTAAAGCTATCACTTTATTGAAGTTTCCCCACACTTAGTTCTTTCTATACTCGATAGTGGATAGAGAACATAGAATATGGAAACTTCTTCGGGTTCCTCTCGGTGAACCTGCACATTTCTAGAATCAAACATATCAAGTGGTGGATACTTGGAAGAAAAATAATTCGTTAAAACTTTGGATGCACATAACTCCAATCCTAAGTGAGGTATTTTCCTAAAAGCTGGGTTAACAACTATTTGAAAATCTACTTCAATTGGATAGAAAGGATCGATAAATATAGAATTATTCAAAGGATTACACAAACCTTGTTTCGGATCCTCATTCGTAATTAATAGTGAATTATTTACCTCAAATATATCGTGGTCCTCTATCGAACTATTATTATCTAGCTCAATTGGGTCTTCCACGACTTCAATCATTTCGGTTTCATTCTCAATCTCTATCTCTTCAACAACCTCGTCATCGGAATCAGAATCTTCTCCCAAAAAATCTAGTTCGTTGGTAAAAATCCTAGGGTCTTCCATATGAGTCTCCGAAGATGGAAAAATTGTGTTTACTTCATGCAAATCAACTTTGTTGCAACGCTCATATACTTCTGCGGACTCATATCTTTCCCTAAGGAATTTTTTCCAAGCAATAAATGCATTTTCCTCAAGCTTCTCATCAGAATCTTCTTCATCCATAGGGATTTCAGAATCATTTCGGTTTTGAGGTTGAATTTCTTCCTCACTCCTTGTCTCCTTAAGCTGAGCAATTTGTTCGTATAATTTCTCCGAAGTCCTCTGAATCTCTCGATGTGACTCTTCCAAATCATATTGTTGCTGATTCATATCTCCTAGTATTTTGTTAAGACGTTCTTCAAAACTTAAACTTTCACCTGCCACAAGATTTCCAGACCAAGTCTCCTCCTTTTGAATAGGTGAATAATCATAAAAATGATCAGGAGTTTGGTTAGATATATTGTAATAAGATCCGGTTTTTGTATTGTTTGTCGCGCTTGGTTCTTCATTCAGGGGTTTCGGCGTGGACAAATTGGCCTTTAACTGAAGCATAAACTGATCAAGCTTCTGCTCACATTCAGGAGATAAACGATTAGAAGAATAACTATCCCCCCATCCTTGTGAATGTTCACTTACATGTCCGTCATAAGGTTGTTGACATGTATGAGAATATTCATTAGGTTCCGTAGGATATTGATCATAACCAAAATATTGGTTTTGATTATACCCATAGGATGGTTGGTAGTTGTCATAATATTGAGATTGAAAATCAAATTGATTACCATTATAATATGAAGATTGGTCTTGTTCTCCGTACATGTTATTTCCGTAAGGAAACATGACGACTCACAATATTGATTTTTTTTTTTCTGAATAAAATATTATTATTTTTTTTGAATAAAATATTATTATTATTATTATTTTTAATAAAAGCTAAAAAAAATAACAAATCAATTAGAAACCGCTCCCCGGCAACGGCGCCAAAATTTGGTGCATGTCGTAAGTGCACTAAATTAATTACAAATATTTCCCACTAATTAACTGGTAATATAGCGGTAGTAAGAGATCGATCCCACAGAGAGCTGTGTAATTGATAGGTTATTTGATCAGCAAAAATAAAATAAATAACAAAGGGGGGTTTGGTTTGATGAAAGTAAAATAAAAAATATAATAAGAAATAAAGATGATTAAGGAATCATTCGCCGCCACTGGTAAGAAACTTAATAAAAATACTTGTTTACCTCTTGTAGAATTTCTATTATCACCAACCGTAGAATAACAATAAGCTCTGCTATCCCCGGAAATTCCTGTTGCCACTGGATACGGAAGCGCTCGACTACCGGATTCTATCCATCTGAGCCACCATGAATAAGCTCTCAAGGTGTAACCCAATCGAATGCATTATGTTTTGTGAATTTAGGTTGATTCTAGCATCAGACGCATAAGCTCGGTCTGCTTACTAGTGTCATCTCTATACACAATTGCTTAACAGAATCCCTCTGTAAGCTCTTGCGATGTACTACTTGTGTATGGAATTAAATGACTATTACACGTATCACCAACCCCAATACTAGTAGAAGAATTATTATCAGATTAATTCAAATGGCCAGTTGAATAACCCAATAGAAATCTTAGACACTACAAATAATAGAGACAATCGATCAGAAAAATCTACTTAAATTAAACGCGTAAGAAGAATTAGAATTTCATTATTCAGGACCTTGAAATCAACCCTAATCAGTGAATTTAGCTACACATGAATTTACTAAAACCCATAAAAATATATAAAAGAACTAACTCGGGTTCCCCCAAATGGGGTAACCCTAATATTAAGAACCAAAAAGAATAAAACTAAAAGAAGAAGAATTAACAGGAGAAGAAACTCGAGAGAAGAAGAGAAGAAGAGAGGTGTGGAGGTGTGTTTGAATGACTGAATTCGAGCTCTATTTATAGGGCAAAATACCCGACAACATTTTCTGCGCGTGCATCTGGTGGACGGTCACGTTCTCTGTTCAGTTCTCTTCCCATGCGCATTTCCTTCCCTCTTTTCTTTCAACAGCACATGCTGTCTTTACTTTTCTTTTCTTTAATCTTATTTCCAGCTACCCATGCGCTTTGTCATCCCATACTCGAGCTCCATGTTCTCCCGTGAATCATCCACTCATTGCTTCCGACAACCCGTGCTCCAACAACAAACAGAGAACCATGTTCTCATCATTCCTAAGCTATCACACATCATCGGCATCTCCTAATAGCAGCTCATTGCTCCCGGCAAACCATGGTTCAGCTCCTCATCGTCCATGGCATGCCCTGATCAGCACCGTAACCCCCCTCGTACAGCTCACCTTATCATATAGCCAAACCTCCTCGTACAGCTCGTGCTCCTCTCCTTCTTTTATCTCGAACAGCACGAGTATCCCACGCTCTAGCATCATCATCAGCCCATGCCTGCATGGTCTTCTGCTCAATTTCATCCCACGTTCACTGCCATGCTCAACATCTTTCAGTCACGGCAACATCATCATTACTACCATGTTTCCTTTACTGCCTTCCAGCTCGAGCTCTTCCACCTGTAATCATGCGATCACGTTCTCCTGCCAAGCTTTAGTCGTTCTTCCATGATTTCTTCGTCGAGCTGCCAACAGCAAACCCGAGCTACATCAACATCCCTTCAACTCCATGTCTAGTTCTCGAGCTCTAACTGCAATCATTCAAAGCTCCATCACTGCCAACATCCTATTCACGACAGCAGCCACCATTCTCGTCTTTGCTGAGCTTGCTCGAGCTCCGTTCTCACCATCCATGGAAGCAATGAACAGCAGCAACGCAAACTCATTACGTCTCCTCATTCCTGAACTTGCTCGAGAAGCAGTCACCATTTCGTCACTGTTCAAATGTCATCTCTCCGGCAAGTATTCTTCTCTGTCATCTCAAGCTCTTCATTCTCCTCCGTTAGCTTCATATCGAGTTGAAAATCACCTTCATTGCATGCACGAGCTAACCAACAAGTTCAACTCATCTCTCCATTGAACTAAGCTTACCATCATCAAGATTCACTCCATCTCCATGTTCATCACGTTCCCTGAATTGCAATAATGCATGAAGAAGATGGTGGTGCCCCGAGTAAACAGGCCGGGTGCCTTCAACGGATTTGAATTAATACCTCCCCCTTTGTGTAAAATACCGGACTGCCTTTAACATTACCCTTGAACTGGGATGCCCCTAATCGAACCGTGAGGGTGCCTCTTAACATGAGATGCCCCTTAACATGCAGTGGGTTTCCAATAGCACCGCCCTTTAGAAGAATTTGTTTAACTGTCAGTCCTGGAGAACTGACAAGCTTAACTTCTCGTTTTGCCCATAACTTCTTCTTACGAACTCCGAATGACTCCGTTATTTCGCAGTTGGCTTCGCCGTCTCGTCCTTTACAAAATGAAAAGTAGAAATATTGTATTTGAACGAGTTACATTTGGTCTTTGGCCCTTCTCCTCTCTTAGTGCCTTCTTTTATTGCACAACTGAGCTAAAATTCACTTCTTTTTGGATTATTCACCTAATAACACACAAATAAGATAAAACAAGCGTAACACACAATAATCTGCAAGAAAACCAACAAATACTAGCATGGAATCAACACAAAATATATGTGCAGAATGCACTTATCAAAACACGTCATGAATTTTCAGAACTTTTCCCAAACACCCCCAAGTGATGAAGTCGAATCCTACAGAAGATATTCTCGCCAATATCACCACGTTCTTTCCAAGAATACAACCAATAATATCCCATAATATTAAACCGATGAATACGTCCTTATTTTTCGAGTCCAAGACTTCTAACAACTCTGTTCTGATGCACTAAGATTGTACCAAATCATTCCCATGAAACTCTCCGATAGAATCTCCATTAAAATCGATCCAAACCTTCACCTGTTTCAAACCAAAAACCCGAGACCGTGTTTTATCTCCAATTGGATCATCTAACCAATTTCTGTCGAATCAAAGAGACATACCAAGCCTGTTAATTCAAAACAAGCCCAACCAAACTGAATCCATCGATTTAATTCCTTTAATCGTTCCCAAAATTCGAACCCTAAATATGGTTCGTGAAGAAAAAATTTCCGCCAAAATCCATGAGCTTTGATTCTTCTTCTGCCGATTATCTAGCCAATTCTGGTCAAAACAAATACTATTACCATCCCTATTAAGCTCAAGGGAGCAAACCCATAAAGTTTCAGCGTTTTAGTCTCAGCAGAACACCTTCAAATCTTCAACCCTAATTCTGTTACATAACAACCCAATTTTCCCGCCAAAATTTCAAATTCAAAAGGTTGAAGATGATTATCCCTTATCCAACAGTGGTGTCCCTTTAGCAATCTAGGCTACGTTTAGCAATTCCTAGGGGTGTGAATAGCACTTTGTGGGGTACAAAGACAATTTTTGGGCTGTATATAGTGAAAAACTCCTGGGTGACTTTATCAACTCTTCTGGGACATTTCTGAGGGTGCCTTTAACACTTTTCTTGGTGCTTTTAGTAGTTTCTCTAGCAGCCATCTCTTACCTCTCATATCCACTTCTTTTCTTCAATATTTATACATCACTAAGGTTGTCATTCTTTTCAGACATAACTTGCATCACTAAATCCGACATGCCTTTCAGATAAAGATGAAGAAATAAAAGAAAATAATGAGAGATAATTCGCCTCCAACGATAGTTGCACATGAAATGACACTTTAGCCCTTTTTAGCGACGTTTCCTCTTCTTTTGCTCCAAAGTACCTAAAACTCAAAATCAAACAAAAGATACATAATTTACAAGAAAACATAGCAAAGAAAGCATAAACAATAGATAAATATCAAGGTGTTTTAGACACCTATCAAATTCCCCCACACTTAGACTTTGCTAGTCCTCGAGCTAATCAAACTAAAATAATTTTTAAAACATACAACTCCATCTCGTCGAGGATACAGTCACACTTAGCACGTATAACAAGCCTTTAAACCCCTAGGTGGCCCTAGTGGCCGAGTTATAGTCTCGAGAAGGTTTACCAGAGGTGTACCTATAAAACCTTTTATTCCAAACTCTAGCTATCTGTGAAGAACTCAGGAACGACACTAAAGAGTCTCCTTGGTTGGCCTACTTTCATTGATCACAAGAAAAAGTACCCGGATGCGAGTCATATTCATATATATATATATATATATATATATATATGACAAAGTTTTATTCAAAAAGTCGCACTATGGACATCAGTAATCGGAATCACACAAATGAATAAATTAAGAAGATGGATTATAGAGATAGATAGTTCAAAAAAATGTTGTCTAAGGTCAACGGTGTTTCCCATATCTGTCTGAAGGCATCCGCCAAGATGAACCTATGATTCCTAATAGATTGAGATACTGGTCTGGACCAATATCAAAACAGCATGGCATATACAAGGGAACCAGCGGTCGATAATCTTAATTCTAGATCAACTCAACTGGCATATACAAGGGAACCAACGATTGATTTTATTGCACAACTTTTTCATTTCATTTTTTTTTTGAACCACATGATTTGATATTTTGGATCCAAGCGCATGCTTCTTGTCAGAAGATTACATGATAGTTCCCATGGATCCTTTCCACGCTTGTTTAGGCGACGGAGACAGGGAAAACACACACATATTGCTATCCAAGTGTCTTTTTTTTACTAGTCGGTCTGATTGGCCTGGTCTATTTATTATTTAGTAACTCAATCTCTCTATTCCATCCGGCATTGGTAACAATTCGATGTGTTGGGCCCCACAAAATCACTTAGAGAAACATATAATTCAAATAAAATAAAATAAAAACAGAACGTAGTGTGATGATTCCATTGTAACACCTGAACTCTGTCTTTTTATGAATAGACTCTGTTATTGGGTTCCTCAACTCCTAAAACTACGATGTTTCCATCCACTTAGACTGGTTAGTGTCATCCTAAATTGGCACAATTTTCTAGGCTCTTGATTATTTATTTATTTTATTTTTTTATTAAAAACTAACTAAAAGTTTTTCCCTCACCCCCAAACTTAAATATAACATTGTCCTCAATGTTTCAAATTAAATTGCAATACCAAGAGGAATCAATAAATAGAGAAGTCAGAAAGATAATACATAGATGAAGCGTAACAATCCTTCCATAGGGAGCAAGAAAGAAAGAAAACAAAAACAAAAATAATGTACAACAGGGTCCTCCAGAGGGACCATAAAATCAGTATGTGTGGGTTGCCTCCCAATAAGCGCTAAGTTTAGTGTCTTCAGCCAGACTTTGTTACCCGTTAAAATCAATCCTGGTAGACAGAATCTCTCAGCTCTGATTCTTCAATTGCATGATTGGGTAACTCCAAGAATGGTTTCAACCGTTGACCGTTAACCTTGAAAGTTTCTCCGTTCTTAGGATTTTCAACTTCAACTGCACCATGAGGAAAAACAATTTTGACAAAGTATGGTCCGGACCACCGAGACCTCAATTTACCAGGGAAAAGATGTAAACGAGAATTGTAAAGGAGAACTTTCTGACCTGGTTCGAATTTCTTTCGAATAATCGATTTATCATGAAATATTTTTGTTTTCTCCTTGTAAATTTTCGCACTCTGGTAAGAAGCATTACAAATTTCTTCTAACTACTCATTGAGTTGTAGTCTACGGTGATCACCAGCAGTAGATAGGTCAAAGATTAGCCGTTTAACGGCCCAATAAGCTCGGTGTTCTAATTATACATGCAAGTGGCAGGCTTTACCAAAGACAAGTCTATACGGAGACATCCCTAATGGAGTCTTAAAAGTGGTTCGGTTGGCCCATAATGCTTCTATTAAGCGTAAAGACCAATCCTTTCGGGTAGGGTTTACGGTCTTCTCTAAAATCTGTTTAATTTGCCTATTAGACACTTCAACTTGGCCACAAGTTTGTGGGTGGTAAGGTGTAGAAACCTTATGGGTAATGGAGTATTTCTTCATGAGTGTCTCAAAAGACCGATTACAAAAATGGGAACCTCCATCACTAATGATTGCTCTAGGCATACTAAATCGAGAGAAAATATTGTCTCTAACAAACTTGATCACAACGTGGCGATCATTTGTCTTGGTAGCTATTGCTTCGACCCACTTAGACACATAGTCAACAGCTAATAAGATGTAAAAGTTGCCATAGGAATTGACAAAATTACCCATAAAATATATACCCCACACATCAAATATTTCTATTATTAGTATATGACTAAGTGGCATCATATTACGTCGGGTCATCTTTCCTAACTTTTGACATCTATCACAACTTTGACAAAATAGGTGGGAGTCCTTAAACAACGTTGTCCAATAAAGACCGGATTGCAAAACCTTCGTAGCTGTTTTCTTAGAACTAAAGTGACCCCCACAAGCTCCAGAATGACAAAAAGTTAGGACAATGGAGATTTCGTTGTCAGGAATACAACGACGGATGATCTGATCAGAGCAATATTTGAATAAGTACGGATCATCCCAAAAAAAGTATTTAACCTCAGACAAGAATTTAGCTCTATCCTGTTTAGACCAATGGTCGGGCATTTGACCAGTTACCAAATAATTGACAATGTCAGCAAACCAGGGTAACACAGAGATGGAAAATAATTATTCATCCGGGAACGTGTCATGGATCGGTCTCTCATCATCTCTAGTCTCATCAAGGATACGGGATAAATGGTCAGCTACTACATTTTCAGACCCTTTCTTATCACGAATATCGAGAGCAAATTCTTGGAATAACAATACCCATCTAATCAGCCGAGGTTTGGAGTCCTTCTTTGAAAGGATATATTTGAGTGCGGCATGATCAAAATAGACAATGACCTTAGGCCCTAGGAGATATGATCTAAATTTCTCCAAAGCGAAAACGATGGCTAACATTTCTTTCTCAGTGGTTGTATAGTTCATTTGGGCATCGTTTAGAGTCATACTAGCATAATAAATCACACTAGGTGCTTTATCACGTCGTTGGCCAAGGACAGCACCAACCGCATAATCGGATGCATCACACATGAGTTCAAATGGGAGGTTCCAATCAGGTGGTTGGATGATAGGTGCAGAAGTCAACAATGATTTTAGCTTCTCAAAAGCCGCAACATAGGCTTCATCAAATACAAAGGCAGTATCTTTAGCAAGTAGGTTCGACAGGGGTAAAGCAATCTTGCTAAAGTCTTTAATGAAACGACGATAAAATCCAGCATGGCCAAGGAAATATCTAACATCTGTTACATTCTTAGGTGGTTTTAATTTTGAAATTAGTTCAACCTTGGCTCTATCAACTTCTATTCCCTTAGAGGACACTACATGTCTTAACACTTGTTTATGGATGAAAACTATTCCTGCCGATTTTGGTAATTTGGGGTGTGTGGATGAGGAATAAATCTAAACCTTAAACAAATGCACTGCGCGGTGAGTGCTTGTAGATTCAAGAGATCAATCTGTGCAAGTCCGGACTAAACCAAGAAATGGTCGTTCCAGACTTGTTTCGTCCACAAAGTGAAGGAGATGGGCTTGATCTTAGGGAGGGAAGCGAAGAAGGTGTTGAGATTGTGAAGGTGTTGGCTATGTATGACTTATATCAGAAAGATAAACTGGCTTGCAGGATGTAAGCTATCAGTTCTGGTGTTTGAATACGATTGTATCAACACTTGCCTCTGTTATCTCGTATTGTTCCGTTCTTGTTAAAAAATAGGGCGGAGAACCTATTTATACAAGTCTTTTATCCTAACCTTCGTA
Source organism: Papaver bracteatum (assembly GCA_023529315.1). NCBI lineage: Eukaryota > Viridiplantae > Streptophyta > Magnoliopsida > Ranunculales > Papaveraceae > Papaver > Papaver bracteatum. The sequence goes on from JAJJWX010000963.1 coordinate 490,761, forward strand.
TCTCGTGGGAAGTGGAGAAAGTGGAGTGATAGAGTAGTGGAGTAGTGTGTTGGTGTCACACGACCAGGCTTTCCCACTTCTCCCATCATCACTAACCGTCCATATCTTCCTGATACGTTCTTGTGATGGCGCGTTGTGCGCTGCATGCTGTAAACCGCCAGACCAATACCCCACTATGTATCCCCCAGTTTGTGAAATGATTGATGTCTTGAACGTGTGGATCATGGGACCCACATAAAGTAGCATGTAATGCTACGTTATTTAGGAAATTGATACTTGTGAAGTATCGTGTGTATACTATGCAGATACTGCATCGAGTATATTCAGCATGTATGAAGCATCGCTGTTTGAGAGTCTCAAAGTAGTCTCAAATCCAGACTACTTCATGTGATGATCTGGAGGTTGCGCAAGCAAGTCCTCCCTTGACCGACCACATGGTGTGGTAGAGTGGTGGATGATGATCACCATGACTCTGCATTGACCAATTAACTCCTGACCAGGGTTGTATAACCAAGCCGGTGAAGTTGTACGGACGAGATGGTCTCTGAGATACTCATCTGTGACCATTGGTGAAATTAGGGTTTTGGAGTAGGTGCACAAGCACCACTCTTCAGCCTGATCGAATCCAAGATTAGGATATGAATTTTGGCTAGTCGATTGTACATGCATGTAGATGACATGACAGTGTAGGCGCCCATACCCCATTGTCTCACGAAAGTGTGATCTGGGCCACTAAATTCGTCTGGCGAAGTTGAGTGGTCGAGATCAATTTGCGACAGAAAACTGGTGCCGCAAAAGCCGCACATCGTGCCAACTTCAGGCACGCGTTCCAAGACGACCAATCTTGGTCGGTCTTGGCCGGTTGGCCTGGCGTGTAGGTGGTAGGCTGGTGTTCACGCCTATACCTGACTCTCCCATGAAAACGTGATCTAAGCCACTCAAATTATTTGGCGAAGTTGAGTGATCGAGATTAGTTTGCAATCGGGAAGTATGACCACGCTAGTTTGGACAAACGATTTGGGATAACCAGGCATGGTATGCCTTGGCCGATCAGGTGAGGGAATAGATGGGTCCACGGTGGTTATGTTGGTATGACCGGACCTTCTTAATCTAATCTCGGATCCTCCATTCGTGCCGGAGAAGATGAACGCTCGTGATGCTTAGAAACCCTAATTTTGGGTTTCACGGCCGTGCGTCATGCTCTGTTTGGGCGTACCACTACACTATTTTTAAGTATTAGCAACGGCCCCTGGTTGTTGCTGACTGGGGTTGCAACGGCAGATCTATGTTGCAAAACCGCGTGTTGCAGTTTTTCGCAAAGGCATCCGTTGCGACTCTTGGTCAGCAACGGAGATTCGTAACGGCCGTTTCCGTTGCAAACATGTTTATTCGCAACCGAAGTGTTCCGTTGCTAAGCTGTTGCTAATTACGAATACCCCTACCCGGTACTATGGTTCTGGTTCTAATTTATTGGTTCTGGTTCAAGTTTAGCAACATAACAATGACGTGTTTGCAACAGAAAAAAAGAAGGTCAAGTCTTCGTTGACCTGGTCAAAATCCATTTCCCCCCACATTTACCCCCTGCAGTTACCATGTTCCCCATATTCATTATTTCTACACATATACAAACTATGTCGTTCATTCAATGGACATAGAAAACTGCATTATATTATGAAAAAGTATTGAGTATTTGATACAAATGTATACTAAGTATCATAGAAAACTAGTTACACATAGAAACATACTTAGTTTCTAAGTTCAGTTCATAAAAAGTTGCGAAATTCCTAAGTTATTTTAACTTAAAATCAGTATAATGAGATACTACATCAACTTACAAATTTTGCAGCTGCTACATAAACTTACAAATCTTGCAGCTGCTAAGGGACCTAATGGTTGATGCAGCTTTGTTCTCCAACCTTTCTGACCTCACAACATAACATCATTCAATTAACCTGCGAACAAAGCATCACAAATTTTTCCAATAAGATATCGTAGCGAGTGTTTATAGAGCCAATTTGGTGTAATAATATAATGGATAATTATATAATAAGACAAATAAGAAAATGCCAGAAAGTATCAACTTATGCACGAAATACTACTGTACATGTTTGATTCTTCTACAACTTATTTTTAACTATACAACATTTCAAGATAAGAATAAATACTAATCATTTTAGAAAAATATTTACCAGATGACAGAGAACAGATCAATATTCTTTGCAAGGAAGGGCAATGTACACTGATAAATAAACAACTTCCTAACAAACCAATCTCAATCAGGGTTGGAATGAAGAAAGAAGCAAACTAAAAATTAAGGTCCCAACTTCGAAACTAGTGATGAAAATTGGAATTTTCCTAATCTACCTAGGTGGCATAAAGCATGTTTGTACAGTCACTAACTCAAGGACTATGCATTATAGTCTTCTATTAACATGGCATGCTTACTAACAAATTATTTGTTTTTTAATTTAATTTTATGTAATCCCGGTTGTAGCATTCATCTTTCAATTCAAAAATAATTTTCTTACAGTAAATTTTTTATAAAATAAGATTTTTCGTTCTCTAACAAAGCAATAATGAGATTCTATGGAAGTTAGCAATTTACTAGAGATAACGATAAGCATGAAGTGGGATTTTGCAACATTAACCTAAAATAGTATGAGATACGTGCATCCATGAAATCCATTTCTAATGTCCAAACATAAAGTAGACATATGTGACTTAATATTCTTATTTTCGTAACTGAATGATCAATAAATCAAACGAACCTCCTTCCCATCATAGTTAAAGACAATGGTGTTAGTCACTCCATCTATTGCAAATTTGCACTAAGTGACTTCAGTCTCGATTCCTTTATCTCATTTGCATAAATAATTCCTGATCAAGCAGCCAAAAAAGGGAGTAAGAAACTGATCATTGCAGGTAAATATCGGGAAAACATGAATCTGAAAGGGGGGGGAGCAAAACTACTGACAGACCTACAAATTCGGATGCATATAGCATACTAAGTAAAGGGCGAATCTATAAAAAATTCTGTAAAAAGAGTGCATGCCATAATTGTATATGCACACGTCATAAATGTTACTAGATTACAAAAAGTTTCACGTAGTACAGAATCCATTTACTATGTAGTCACCTACTCTAACTTATGGTATTGTCCCTCTATTCTGACACTAGCGTCTCATTAGAAAGTAGCACGGGGTGTGGACAAATTCAGAAACTAGTTTTCGGCTAGTCAAGATGTGAATTTTTGACAAATGGTAAGATGCACCAGAAAAACCTCAATCCCATGGGTATGTTCAATTTTAACACCAATCCTTACCATCAAAAATTAGATTTAGCATATTAGCATGTTTCATACAGTGGAAACCTAAATAGGTAAGGAAATGAAATCGTAAAATTAAATGTGAATAAAAAAAATGAACAATTTGGCGCTAGTTCATTCGTAGAGAAAGTAAGCCATTTAATAAAACTGTATCAAGCTAAAATATTAGGATTGATAGGCACTTTACTGGAATCGTGAGTGACAAGCACATACCACTGTTCTTCATAAGAGCTGCAATATAGGTTGTTTTACTACCAGATGCAGCCCTGAAAGATATGAAAAAACAAAGATATGGCATCAAAATTTAAAGATCAAATTGGTGGTTGAACAACAAGTGATGTACATGATATGAAAATTTCTACGAGACATGAACATACCAAGAAGACTACTTTTTCTTTACAGAACTAAACACTGGAATTTTGAATAAGCACGTTATTATAAACTAAAGGAATATGCATATGAGGTCCAAACTTGAGAAGTATGCTCAACTGTACTAAATTATATTTAGTGTTAGTCAACGGTGAATCAGTATGAAAATGAAAATGAAAATTGCAATAAAACGTGAAGCATCATACTAAAAATGACAACATTTAGTGACAAGATATTCAAAAGAATTCTCATTTCAAAATTTTATTCTAATGGTTCTCATGTTAATTGAGAGGTGGATAGTTGAGAGTTGGAATATGTGGAATATAATAAATATAAAGAATGAAATGAGAAGAAAAGTGGATCCCTCATTCTAATATCACAAAGCAGCAATATATGCATCTAGAGATACCCTTGATAGCAAAATATGAACAATTAAAGAACTCACACTGACTATGCTAACCTTCCACTTAGTTTCTTCATTTTAATCATCACAAAGACATATTTAATCTCGCATAAATAAGCACTTAACACCTAAAACCTTATTCACTCATACCATTTAAGAAAAATATAACAGTAGAGGAACAAGAACTTTTACCCCTTTTTCTCTTCTCTCAGGCTTTTTATCAAATAATTGATGGACATCTGTTTCGGTGTCAAGAGGTGTGTTTTTCCTTATTGCATGGAGCTCGTCTTATAGCTTCTTCACTTTGCTGAGAATAGAGTCAATGGCGTCTTATAAAAGGAGAGTATCATCTCTTGAATAGTTTCTTTCAGATCATTAACTGTGAACAAGTGGACAAGAGATGATCACCGCCTCAATTGGCATTAAGACTAGCTAGCAATTGAAATTTTAGTCTTTAGTGAAATCAGATTTTACTTTGCCGCAGCATGAGTAGTATCAAACCCGCCTATAATATTACAAAACCAACACTGAAATTTATTAATCCTTGTAATAACTTATATCACCAAAAAAAAAAAACTCTTAACTAAAGCTAAGTAATCAAAATAAGACTCCTATTTGTTGTTGTGGATGAATTACTTTCATCACTACCTCTTTCTTATGATGATTTCCAAACTAACAGCACCAACAATATCTGAGTTGAGTACCAATTCTCAAGAAATGTAAGAGTTGAGTATAAATTGAAAAGAAGATGATGCCGATGGTGGTCATTCTACAAAAAAAAAATGATGCTGCTAATGAAAGAGAAAAAGTATAACAAACCCAGCCCTAATTGCAGACAGTTTGAAATTGGGTATAATTTTTTATTTTTTAGACAGATATGAAGAAATAGAACAAAAACAGAAACCCAAACCTAACTTATCATGAATTCTTAGTTCTTTACTCAAATCGGAAAGAAATAGAAAAAACAGAAACCCTAAATCGAAAAAATTGGACCCAAATCAGAAAACTAAAACAAAAAGATAACCTTATTACCTGATTATCAGATCGATGCTTTCAAATCTCGCAGATGACCTAGAATCTCAGATCGATGCTTCCAATTGCAGTATAAATTCCAAATGAAATCCATTAACAAACAAAAAACTAAAACAAAGATATACACAGAACAAAGAACAACTATAAACCTCAATCCATTACCTAGTTGGATTTCTTCAGAGCAGGAGTTCTTCTTCAGATCAGATGGGGAAGAGATGAAAGAGAGTGAAAAAAACTTATGTGGCTAAGTAATGAGATGGAAAAAAAATCGAGAAGGAAGATAAGGGGATAAGCCCGACAACACTTCTTAGGGTGGAAAAAATAAGAAGAAGACTTGACCAAACTTTGACTTGGGCGTAAATACAAGTCCTAGTGTCCCCAACCACACACGCACTTCACATGCTTGAACAACCGGTAGTTTCTATTCGCAACCGAAGATTTGCTGTTACAAAATTCGCAACAGATATTCTCCGTTGCGAAAAATTAGAAATGGGGATTAGCAACAGAAATTTCGCAACAACATTAGTGCCGTTGCAAAACTGGGTTGCAAATCCCTTAAAATGGTGTAGTGTACGAATCAGGATGACCAACCATGGTTGGTCCTGAACGATCGGTCATGTATGTAGGCGGGCCCACGGTGATTGCGTTGACATGCTCTAGGCCCTTTGAATCTATATCTACAGCCTCCATTTATACCTGCGAAGATGGATGGTTGAGACTATTTTGCGACACATGTGATGTACCGCAAACCCTAATTTAGGGTTTTTCGTCCATACTGCTATGGTTTGGACGTTTTGGCAAGCTATGCCAATCTTTTGGGGAGGCTAACCATGCGGGGCTCGTATTGGTTCGGCAACGGGTATTCCATACCTGCTTGGGGCTATGGAATCGATCTGGTCCATCCAATCATGCTGGTGGAGTTGGATGGTTGTGATCATATTCAGACTGATACGGTCAGTCCGGATGATCAATCGGGCTAGTATAACACACCGAGAGTGGCTCAATCGGGCTAGTATAACACACCGAGAGTTGCAGCCTGTACGGGTATTTCGTACATGTTTCATTATAATGCTTGGAGATTCGTGTTGCTCTGCTAAAAGCAACACTCAGTCGTCATGCCGCACTAATAATGAGTACAGGAAATACAAGGCTGGTTGCGCATTAATTAATAATGATGTAAATTCACAGGGTATATGGGATTGTTGCTACATGCTCCAAACTGGATGAATTTCGTGTATTTAATTCACAGAATGAAATTGTTGCCACATGCTCCATTCTAGGTGAATTGGTAAAGTGAAGAAGTATCCATCACTTATTAATGGCCTTATCTTTTACAAGATGTTAGCGCATAATTTTTTGGCTTTTACAATTTTAGCCTTAAATGAAAATCCACCATTAACATTAAGTCCCCTGCCTAGCACATAATGGTTACACTATTGTGGGGTAGGCATATGATGGTGACAGTTAAAGATAAAACTTATGAGACAAAGTTATATGTTACCATGAGAGACGTGTCGTACTGTCCTTCGAGCATGTCACGTTCAAGAGACGTCCAGGCGAGTGTTCCCATAGCATGATGTCGGTCTTGCCTGCTTCGATGGACTATTACGCCTGTTTCATTCGTGGGTCTACTGCGCTTTCTTGATCGAACGTGGGCTTGATGTGCCTACTTCGGTTAAACGTGGGTCCACTGCGTGCCACGTGCCTGCTTTTCTCGGGGCCGGCTATGCATGCTTCGACCAATATGGGGTTGGTTGTGCGTGATCAAGTGGGACTCGTCGCATGTATGCTTTGCTTGAGGCCGGTTGTGCCTGCTTCGACCAATATGGGGCTGGTATCAAGTAGGATCCATCGCATGCCTGACTGAACGTCGACCATGTGTTTCGAATGAAAACCGGCCCTGCTGTGTGCGCCTATTTTATTCGAATGCCAGCCTTGTGACTTTGATCAATTCTAGACTTGAAACTTGAGCAATACTGGACTTGTGACTTGATCAACTCCGGACTTGAAACTTGAGCAATACCGGACTTGTGACTTGATCAACACCGGACTTGAAACTTGAGCAATACCGGACTTGTAACTTGATCAACACCGGACTTAAAACTTAAGCAATACCGGACTTGTGACTTTATCAACTCTGGACTTGAAACTTGAGCAATACCGGACTTTTGACTTGATCAACACCGGTGTTTGGACCCAATACCAGCCTTGTGTACTCCAACATGAATGTGTGTTTTGTCGTGTGTGACTACACATCTCACGCATTTTTGTACAAGTACCGACTCTTGTCTTTTATTGTAGAATGAAGAAAAGAACTCCTGTTGAGATGTCTTCTAGGGATAATGCTGGTGCCAAGTCAGGAGGTGTTGACATCTTCAAAGATATGTCGAACATTGATGATGAGTTGTTCACCGTGCCCTTTTAACTATATGAAAATATCCGTTCCACAGGATAACCCTTCTCCTATCGACTTCAAGGTTTTCATGCTCCGCTGAGCCCTCATGAAGGATGGATGAGACATATGTTGAGCAATAATTAATCAAAGATAACTTTACCAGAGCGCAGATTATTGATGTATCTTGAGTGTTGAAACGGCTCGAGAGGATGGTAAAGTGGCTTCTGGTGCGAACGTTGAGGTGGATCCTGGAGAGAGTGTTGAAGCAGGATTCTGAAGCGAACGTGGGTCCCGAAGAGAGCGTTGAGGCGGCTCTTGAATAGACTATTGAATCAACTTCTGCTGGAGGGATAGTTGAAGTGGCTTCCTCTTCAGTTTGATTTACCCTTGCGAATTCCATGCTTCTTGACTGACCATCTCTCTTGTGTTGAAGAAGTCCTTGAATGATGGTGAAGGAACTTCATGCTGAGCCTCAGTCCCCAAGCGTGGTTTACATGGTTTGTTCATAGTGGTTGTTGTCGATCCAGATATGGAATATCTTGGACGTTGTTTCATCATTGTGGGAGTCGTGCATGTGGTACTGGAGTTGGAGTTGGCGGACGCGCAAGATGTTATATCTCGGTGGTTTTCCTCTTGCTGCTTCAAGGAACTTCTTACAGAAGGCTGAAGGTTGCATCGCTTATTGGTGAGATATATGCCCCTATGAACTTTATAAGGCTCTTCATTACTGGCAGGCCTGGTTATTTCTATAAGATAATATGTTATTGTAGATGAGCGTTCAACATCTCTAGAGGATGACCAAAAGTGAAGATTCTCCAACATAACATGATAGACATGTACCACTATCTGATAAAGTGACTCGCCCGGATCTTGTTCGACCATTGTCTGATAGAGTGACTCGCCCAGATCTTGCTCGATATGAGCATGTACATCGTTATCTTCTTGAGGCTGCTCTCTAGAGGTATCGGATCCAGTGGAAAATTGCCGTCATAGAACGTTGATACGTTGCACCGGAATTATTTAAACCAAATGGCAGTATGGTATAATAAAAATTTCCGAGAGGAGTTCAAAAAGCTATCTTACTTGTGTCATGCTCATCCTTATCTGGTTGTAGCCGATACATCCATCCATGGAGGAGAACATGCCATGTCCGATGGTTGCATCTACTAACATGTCGATGTTAGGAGGATCATTTTTGGATAAGCACCTGTTCAAGTCTCTGAAGTCTATGCATCACCTGATCTATCCATTTTCCTCGTGTCTGAACTGCAACTGTTTAACCGACTTGGATCCAGGTACGACATGTAGATGATGGGTGACAAATTTTCATCTAAATCCGGCATTTCTTCATATCTCCAAGCGAATATGTCCTGATACTATTTGAGAAGTTCCACGAGCTTCGTGATTTTATCCGTACACAAGGTTGAGCTAATGGAGATAGGCATTGGAGATTCCTCAACGATTTTAATCTCATCAGTTGTGGAGTTGGTGCCATTTTGCAGCTGTTGTGGAGCATCTAGCACTTGTTCTTGTGGTTCGTTATTGTTGTAACATTCCATTGGGTGGAGAGACTGGGTAACAGTCTCCCCTGCTAATTGATAATGGTAGCGTCGATATACCGTTTTCCCTTTCTGGTCACGACTCGTCACAAAAGTTCATTCCCTCTTCGTGTGAACGTGGGTCGTGGCTTCACAGGATGGAGAATAATTCTTCGTTAGCAAAGATGCATCGTGGGTTTTATCCCTCAATGATGAAATCCGGTCTTCTTACTGAATTGACTCCCACGTGGGAGTGGAATGCAACGAACTTGTCTGATTATTTCCGCGGAGCTTCTCCCGTATGTGCTGGTTTGGTTTCCCTCGAAGTCTGTCATTGTGGTAGGCTTCCGTATGACCTTTCTTGGGAGAACCTTGGATATCCTGAGAGTCTTGAGAGTAATCACATTCAAAGACGCTCCTGTGTCGATAAGGGACATATTGAACTCTGAATCCTTGATGCGTGTGGTGACATGTAGGGCACAGTTGTGACCTTCCTCTGGTTGATCGCAGCAAAACGACTCCGCGCGTTGATTCTTTGGGAGGTGTGAAAGTTCGCATAAACTTTCCATTAGATAAAATGCTTCCCTATCCACCAGCCTCTGGTTCATAGTGAAACTATAGACTTGAGGAGTGATAGGTGTGATAAACACCTAATTTTATATCTAGTATTTATGCTTTCTTTGCGAGTTTTCATGAAATTATGTATTTTACGTGTGTTTTTGAGTTATTAGGTACTCTGGAGTCACATGGAAGAAAAGAAGAATAAATCATCCAAAATTGAGAAAGAAAGGGCAAAAAGGTCATTTCACTGCGAGCAATATTGGGAGCCCAGCTAAGGATAAGGGGCAACCCACAGAAGTGCTAAAAGCACCCAGAAAAAGACTATGAGACACCCAATCTGGGGTGGTTCCTATTGAGTGGGGTGTCATAATCCAGTTCTACCCCAAATTATTTCCCCAACCCTAAATTTGAGAGACGTTATCTCTCAATCATTATCTCCTTCTGAAACTGAAATAAAGAAAGAAGAAAGAATGGAGGTGGCGCTGCTGAAACTGAGAAAACAGGTCAAGAGTTAGACTGAGAAATCATGAAAATTGAAGAGGGCTTATGAAATTAGGTTCCTGGTGATGTTTAGAGCAAAGTGGGAGAACAAGAAATGGTTCCTGTTGTTTAAATCTGGGATCGAGAAATTGGAAAGGAAGAAACTGTTGGTTGTGATATTAAACTCAGGGGAGATTGAGAAGGAAATTCAAAAAGAGTGAAATTAGGGTTTTCTGGGTTTGGATTGGAGGACACAGGCATTTTGATAATCAAGGGTTGTTGTTGTTCTTGGAGAATTAGGGTTTCTGAAATGGGGAGATAAAATCAGCAGAAAGTTGCTGAGATTCGAGAATTGAAAGGGGGTTTGTTGCATCTGTTACAATCAAGAACACCAGGGGAAGGAGAATTACAGCTGCTATAGTTGATGTGTTGTTGATGGAACCAGGGTTTTGAATCTGATGGATGAAGAGAAGATTAGAACAATGATGATTGTCATGAGAATTGGCTGGAGTTAGGAATGATGAAGGCTAAGGAAATGAGCTATGATGCTGTTGTAGTGTTGATTTGATGGTGGTGATTCTGGTTGCAAGGGGAGGTGGTTTTCTGTGTTGGTGGCATTGAGAGTAAAAAGGAGCTGAAAACATGACAGGGAAGAGTAAGGCAGCAATGTGGTGAAGCTGCTACAGCTAAAGCTGAGCTCGATTTCGATCATAAGAGAAGAATGGGCTTTGTGTTGGTGTCATGGAGCTGTAATGGTAAGATGTTACAGTTAGTAGTGAAGAAGGGAAGAACCACCAGTTTGATCCAGGTTCGGTGCAGTGGCTAACCAAGGCTCAAGGGCTGAGTACAAGGCTTTGAGATAGTTTTGATGATTTCCATGGAGTAGCTGGCAGTTAGATGAATGTTTAGGGTTCAATTACACATTGCAGGTGGTTTTGGTCAAGAGAGAAGGCAGTTGCAAGTTTATCATATGAGAATGGTGCAAGCTTGTGTTGCTGTGCTGTTATAGTGGATATGGAGCAGTCGAGTCTGCCGCAGGAAATGGATTATGAAATTGCATGTGGCAGTGGCTAGTATGGATTTTTTGTGCAGCTGGAGTTGGAGAGGAGGGCATGGATTGGTGTTAATAAGAATGTTGCAATGGTTGTGTTGGCTAGACATGAGCTGAAGCTGGAGTACAAGTTATGGAAACCGTGAAGCTGCAACTATGTTTTTAAACTGGGGTTGAGAAGGTGATACAAGGCGGTGCTGTTAGTGCATTCGGAGGTAGAACTGGTGGCTTTGATGGTGAATGAACAGGCGCTGTAATAGAGCTAAGATGGTGCTAGTGAAGCTGGAGTTTTGTGCTGGTGATGAGCTCGAGAAGAAGTGCAACTGAGCTTGTAATGTTGGCGAGAATTGGCTGAAGAATGGTGGTCTCTATTAAGGCCATGGGATATGAATTGAGGCAGAAAAGATATGCAGGTGACTGGGGTTTAAAAAAATGGAACTATGCATTGGTGGAATTGCAGGAATGGATTGCACAGCCATCATGGCTGGGTGTAAAGGGGAGGCATGCCCATTGTGGCTGGAAATGATTGCAACTGAGTTGGCTTGGCAACTCAGCCCAGTCAGGCGAGTTTGACCCGAGCTGACTCAGTAATTTGACTCGGTGACTAACGGAAGACCGTTAGGTCAACGGTTATCTCTAACGGTGCCGTGACGGAATATTCCGTTAACGGGGAAGAATCTTTAGGTTGCCGGCGGGGAATTTTCTAGCCGGATTCCGGCCAAAAACCTAGTTTCCCGGCGATGAGTTTTGGGACATATTTTCTACACGGGTTTTCTCAACATGGGCTTGGTGGACCAATTGAAGATGGACTTTGAAGACAAAACCTAATATTGGAAGGAGTATCCTTTATGGAAATTGGAGAAACTTATAAAAGATGAGACTTTTTCTAAACCTAATATATTTTTGGTAATATATCTTCTACTTTTGTTTCTAGGGTTTGTGAACATGATAGGGTTTCTCTTTCTTCTTGTTATGAACTCCATGAACATGAGCTAGAGTTTTGTTATTGGTTATGGAATAATTGGATTTCACATAATATGATTCTTTGATTCAATATATAAGTTTTGTCTCATATTTATCGTTCACGATTCTCTGAAAATAGGGTTGCATGATTGAATGTTAGTTTTGTCAAGTTGCAAATTGGTAGAACTCATAATCATATTTATTGCTAGTTTAGGGTTTATTATACGAAAAAGTGATATTCCTTGAATACAAGTAGCATAATTGTGAAGATTGCTTGTAGTGATACATCCTAATAATCACAAGTGATTCGTGACCTTTGTTAAATTGAATTAGTGCGTTTTCCACGTTCGATTGCTTTGATTGGCCTGATTTCATAGAACTTAATGCATCTAGGGAATTAAACTTGATTAGTGCTTTTACACGTTAGGTTGTTCTCTTAGATAGAACTCATACTCGCATCTTTTAATGTGTTTGTTGATGACAAAAAGAGATTTGCGGGATATTCTTGCGATCAAGGTATTCTAGGGCTTTTGATAAAAGTTGAGATTAAATATCAATTCTACTTATTGCTTTGAAAACATATTTGTGAATGAAGATGAAACCTTAACCAATATTCTCAATACTTTGATTTGTTTGCTTATTTCTTTATTTGCTTTTATTTTATTTTAGTATATAAAAATCAGAAAACCCCCGGTGTTATTTATATAGGAAACCGAAACAACGAGACAACCTAGACCTCTCTGTGGGATCGATCCTTTCTTGCCCTTGCTATATTTATATTTTGAGTAGTAAGAAAGTGTAAATTATTTTTGACGCATACGACAGCGATCAAGGAGGATCATTGTGAGGATCATTCCCCAGTGTAGGAGTCTTCATGATATGACTGCTCATATCTGATGTCGCTTCTTTGATTAGGTCCGCGCCGCTGAAGAACTTTCTTCGGTGCGTTGAATGCGTTCCTTGTTGGATCCAGGGGTTGTCGCGGCTCTTGTGACAATCAATCAGTTAATGTCTTAAGAAAAGTGAGTACCTCTTTCTGAGTTGAGTACATATCTGTTTGAGTCTTAGCAAGAACTTCTTGCTTCTCCATCAAGTCTGCAATAATAATGTGAGATAGTCCTCCTCTCGTCCCTCCGGCTCCTCATCCTAATGAAGGAGCGGAAGTTGTTTCTCTGGTGACCACCGGAGGCGTTACACTTGAGGAGATGCCGGGATTCGCGGCTGCTCTGGCTCTGGTGATGGGAGGCATTACACCTACTGGAATATCTCCTGCTCCGCTAGTGTTGGTGATAGAAGTGACGGCTCCACGAGATGTATTGACCACGGTAGCTCTACTGATAGGTACATCGACACCGGGAGTGGTATCCACACTAGCTCCATCAGAATTGATTGCTGATCTAGACTTGAGTCCCACCATCTTGAAATGAATTGCTGATTGAATTTGTTCTAAGATCTATCCCCTTGAAATTGCAAAATTTGAATCGGATTTCAAAGAAATTGACTTTGTAACCGAGAGATTAATCTCCCACTGTGGTCGCCAATTGTTTATGGGTGAAAACTATTCCTGCCAATTTTGGTAATTTGGGGTGTGTGGATGAGGAATGAATCTAAACCTTAAACAAATGCACTGCGCGGTGAGTGCTTGTAGATTCGAGAGATCAATCTGTGCAAGTCTGGCCTAAACCAAGAAATGGTCGTTCCGGACTTGTTTCGGTCACAAAGTGAAGGAGATGGGCTTGATCTTATGGAGGGAAGCGAAGAGGGTGTTTAGATTATGAAGGTGTTGGCTATGTATGACTTATATCAGAAAGCTGAACTGGCTTGCAGGATGTAAGCTATCAGTTTCGGTGTTTGAATACGATTGTATCAACACTTGCCTCTGTTATCTCGTCTTGTTCCGTTCTTGTTAAAAAATAGGGAGGAGAACCTATTTATACAAGTCTTTTAGCCTAACCTTCGTATTTCGTAGGAAGTGGAGAAAGTGGAGTGATGGAGTAGTGGAGTAGTGTGTTGGTGTCACACGACCAGGCTTGCCCACTTCTCCCATCATCACTAACCGTCCATGTCTTCCTGACACGTTCTTGTGATGGCGCGTTGTGCGCTGCACGCTGTAAACCGCCAGACCAATACCCCAGTATGTATCCCCCAGTTTGTGACATGATTGATGTCTTGAACGTGTGGATCGTGGGACCCACATAAAGTAGCATGTAATGCTACGTTATTTAGGAAATTGATACTTGTGAAGTATCGTGTGTATACTATGCAGATATTGCATCTAGTATATTCAGCATGTATGAAGCATCGCTGTTTGAGAGTCTCAAAGTAGTCTCATATCCAGACTACTTCATGTGATGATATGGAGGTTGCGCAATCAAGTCCTCCCTTGACCGACCACATGGTGTGGTAGAGTGCTGGATGATAATCACCATGACTCCGCACTGACCAATTAAGCCTTGACCAGGGTTGTATAACCAATCCGGTGAAGTTGGACGGACGAGATGGTCTCTGAGACACTCATCTGCGACCATTGGTGAAATTAGGGTTTTGGAGTAGGCGCACAAGCACCACTCTTCAGCCTGATCGAATCCAAGCTTGGGATATGAATTTTGGCTGGCCGATCGTACATGCATGTAGATGACATGACAGTGTAGGCGCCCATACCCCATTGTCTCACGAAAGTGTGATCTGGGCCACTAAATTCGTCTGGCGAAGTTGAGTGGTCGAGATCAATTTGCGACAGAAAACTGGTGCCGCAAAATCCGCACATCGTTCCAACTTCAGGCGCGCGTTCCAAGCCGACCAATCTTGGTCGTTCTTGGCCGGTTGGCCTGGCGTGTAGGTGGTAGGATGATGTTCACGCCTATACCTGGTTGTCCCATGAAAACGTGATCTAAGCCACTCAAATTTTCTGGCGAAGTTGAGTGGTCGAAATTAGTTTGAAATCGGGAAGTGTGACCACGCTAAAATTGAGTAACACAGTTTACTGCCGAATGTATATTGGCCCCAAAATGAGATTTTGCCAAAATCCTAAAATTTCCGAACTTTAGTACTACCATAATCGGTAGTAAACTGTGTTACTTTAACCTCCGAATGTACTCAATTTTCGAATTTTGGCACTACCATAATCGGTAGTAAATTTAACTTCCGAATGTATATTGGCCCCAAAATGAGATTTTGCCAAAATCCTAAAATTTTTGAACTTTAGTACTACCATAATCGGTAGTAAACTATGTTACTTTAACCTCCGAATGTACTCAATTTTCACATTTTGGAACTACCATAATCAGTAGTAAATTTAACTTTCGAATGTATATTGGCCCCAAAATGAGATTTTGCCAAAATCCTAAGATTTTCGAACTTTGGTACTACCATAATCAGTAGTGAATTGTGTTAATAAGTGATGCTTATTATCTACCGATTGTGTTCACGGACGTTCACAATCAGTAGTTAATGGTGTTCATTATCTATCGATTGTGCTTAATTTTTAGTGCAGAAAAATTGAATTTTTTGAATCAAGAATAATCGGTAGATAAAAACCTATTTTATCTCCCAATTATGGTAGAACCAAAATTCGCGAAAAAAAAAAAAAATTTGCTAACAATAACTAAATGTAAAGTAACTGCCGAATTCATGTTTAATTTCCGATTATTGAATGGCAATTTTGCCATTACGAAAAAAAAGGATAAGGGGTGAACTCAATTTAGGTTTGAATGGCCCTATTTTGTTTTATTATTTGCCCCTAAATCCTTTTGAGTGGCTACTAAAAACGCTAGGCTAATGCCAATAGAGTGACAAAGTTTGTGCAAGGATCTAAAGGAGGGATGGCCTACATCCACCCATCCGTTGCTCACTGCCTGTTGCCTGTTGGGGCATTAGAACAGTTAAGCCCAACATTAGCAGTTTGGAGATATCATTTCCGCGGCAAAATTGAAATGTCAAGATAAAATTTTATCTTGTTTCAATATCTCCCGAGGAGCAGAGCAATGGCGTTGTTAGCTAGATTTCCTTTTGCAACCTTCTGTATTCTATCATCCAAGTCATTACTGATTCCTCTAAATCCTGTTACTCCAGTTCGAAGGGTTGTTAGCACTTTCTCTGTTTCCGCTTCTTCTTCTTCTTTTCCTCCTACTAGAACTGATAAAGTGGAGGATAATTCTCCATCTTCATCAGTAACATTGAAGTCTACATCTACTGAGACTACTCCCGCAGTAACAGCAACGACAACAGCAGTGTCCAAAAGATGGAAACCGATTTGTCTGTATTACACACAAGAAAAATGCACCATGGTAAGCACATACTCGACTTAATCTTCATACTCCATTTTATGATTTTACGAAAACCAAAACTCAAAAATAGCCTCTTTTGTGGACTCTTAGGTTTTCATTGTTCAAAGTTGAATGTGGTGCGGGAGTAATATTAGCTGCTGTCAACTTGTTTGATAAATGTTTTCAGAGAAAATTAGATTTTAGTTGGTTCATCTTGGATTCATTACCCCATTGCATGTATAAGGAAGATTGATTTCTTTGGGGATGATCTCTGTTCGTATGACATTCAGTTTTTTGCGAAATGTCTTTATTGTGTCATTCAGATGAATTTTAAGTGTATCAGTATTTAGTAATAATGTTCTTAAGTGTAATGTGGAGCTTTAGAACATCTAACTTGATATTTTTTGTTTGTAGATGGATGATCCTTTGCATCTTGAGAAGTTTACTCATGATTTATCCTCTGGTCTTCAAGTAAATGTTGCTGATCTTGAAAATGTGCGCACTCAGAATCTAGATTATCTTTTGGTGCTCGACTTGGAAGGGAAAGTTGAGATTCTTGAATTTCCTATTATAATAATTGATACAAAAACCTTGGAGTTTGTAGATTTTTTCCACAGGTAAGCAGCATATATAATGCGTTTTTAGGGTGTAAGGTTATATTAATAATTCAGAATTATTCTCGTATTTCTTTCTTCAACTACTCTCTTCCCCCCTTCCGTACCGACATTTTAAAATCTTTCTAATGGATGAGGTTTTGGTTTGACGTCAAAGTTTGAGATTCAGTCTAGCAACAGACATCCAGTGGACAGTTTCCTACTCGTACAATATGGCAGTGTTACACCTAATGCAAATCTGAGTCCCCCAACATGTTATTGTAAAACCTTATGCTGAACCCAACTTGTTGCTATTGGTCGATCAAGGGGAATAGGGATCATAATTGTTGCAGGATCATTTAAGAGTTCTGTTTATTTAGCTTTATTTACAAGTTTCTATAGAGGGGCACTTTTCCAAGGGTTTCTTTCTAGTATGTTGTATACATACTTATTAGCTAGTCTTTTGGAGGCGGAGCCATACTTATTTTCTTCAAGATATTAATCTAAAAGTTATTGAAGGGTGCCTTGAGTTTTGTCGATTTATCAACATCTATTTTGATTCCTATTCTCTCTTCTCCTTTCTTTGCATTTGTATATATATCGTGCTACCTTGAGATTGCATTCACAATCCTTCTTTTGTTGCTAAATACTTCTGTACTATTTTTACCTTATATGAAGTATGTTTTTTGTTAACTGCCTTGTGCATATTCTTCACTTGCAGGTTTGTGAGGCCTACCAAAATGAGCGAGAAGAGAGTGGAGGAATATATTGAAGGAAAATATGGAAAAATTGGAGTTGATCGGTATGTGATAAAGTTGCATCTTACTTCATCTTTTTGCCTAGTACAATTTGAGATTAAAATATGACCATCTGTGGTACATATACGATATAATACGATTAGGGTACATGTGTCTGTACGTGGTGAGCTAGAAATAGCAGAAACGTAGATATGTGCACGTACCAATCTGCTTGTCTCCTATATAAGGTATTATATTCTGCAGTTAAAAATTGTTTTGCTAGATGTATAATGTACTCCATATGAATTCAAGGTATTAGATATATCTTATGTTCATATATAGTTACGTGCTCGCACACAACATCTCACAGACTCACATTGTTATGTGCAAGTACCCACTGAAGTGTTTGTGAGCATCTGACTGTGTCGGGGACGGCAAAATCTCGAAAGAGGAGTGTCCTTGTTAGTACATTATGGCTAATGAAAAGTAATTGATTATTTTATAGCTATGTGAGGGGGTATAGCTAACATTGATCTCCAGTGTCTGGCACGATACAGCAATCACATTTGAAGAAGTAATTCAACAATTTGAAATTTGGATGACCAATCATCATTTGTGGGAGCCGGAACATGGAGGAGCTTTACATCGAGCTGCATTTGTTACTTGGTTAGTAGATAAATATGTTTCTTCTTCTATGGTACAAAGAGGTCTGTCTTCATTAGTTTTTTGAAAGCATGTCAAAACCGAGAATGTTATCCATTACTGATACTCATGGACTATGATTTCAATTTCTCTGTTATTCTTTTCATCTTACTTAATAACATCTAGTTTTTGTTGATATTAGTGGAAATTGGGATTTGAAGACAAAGGTCCCTCAGCAGTGCAAAGATTCAAGTATGAAGCTACCCCTGTACTTCATGGAGTGGATTAATTTGAAAGACATATATCTCAACTTTTACAAGAGAAGGGTGTGTAAATTAATGAAATTTACTTAAGTTTGATTCCCTTGAAACTAGATCTGTGGGACTTACTTTACCTAAAAAGACAAACTTGATTGATACACCTTCACTTATTTGCTTATGAATTTTAGGCCACCGGAATGGTAACTATGATGAAAGAACTCAACATGCCATTGGTTGGAAAACACCATCTTGGAATCGATGACACCAAGAACATTGCAAGAGTTTTGCAGCGCATTCTCGTAGATGGTGCACTGATACAGATTACTGCAAGGAGAAGTTCCAGTTCTCTTGAGAAGGTGGAGTTCCTTTTCAAGAATCGGATTGTTTGAACTGCTTATCTGATGAATATCCGGCGATTTTGGCGGCAGCAATCTTTCTTTGTTGTGCAGATTTTTGTATCATCTCTTTCTTTTCTTTTCCTGGTGAAAATAATTAAGCAACCTGTCTATCTGTCACCTCTCACGGCCACTGGGGAATTTCTTAAGCATCTGCTACCTCCACAGGCTTCATGGAGTGTTCGGGTTAAGACTTTGGCACCAAGGTTTAAAATAGGCACTCGTTTTCTGTGATTACTAGTTTGTAAAATGTTTTTGGTCATTATTTCTAGCACAGTGAAGGGTATCGTAAAATGAGTTGGCTTTCTTCATGCTTGACGACCACTTGATTCTCAGATTTAGGAAGGCGGGTTTCTTATTCTTAGCAGTAAGCAAGCTGCTTATGTTATAGAAGCAACTATACTCAAATTTGGCCAACGCATATCATTCCCAAAGAATGGTGGTAATGGGATCGTCCCTATATTGACTTCAACATTTCGTGACTGTTACCTTCTTTTTTCGCATTACTGAGATTGTACTTGTAGCCAACTTAACCTGGCACTTTTAGGGGCGACTCAAACGCAATTAGGGGCGACTTTTTTATTCCCAACCCAGAGGCAACGTTAAGGGATGTCCAAAAACGTGGAGATTACGTTAATGCCCTTATATAATCGGAAGAAATTTTGTGTCCGATTGTGTAATACTTAATCGGAAGGTTAGTAACGCTATTTGACTACCGATTAATATAAATTTTGTGCCAAACGCGAATCTTGGTCCTATAACAATCGGTAGTAAGAATAACCTCACTATTCTACCGATTATAGTATCTCCCAAAGAAGAGATTTGGGGCAACTTTATAATCGGTAGTCATATTAACTACCGATTATTATAGTTCTCAAATTCATAAAATTTGAAAATTTTCTCAAACCAGAATTTGGGGCAACTATATAGTCGGTAGCTAATTACCTTATTTGACTACCGATTATACAGTTACCCCAACAAAAAAGAGCCGTTGGAACTCTAAACCCTATATAAGGATCGTATCCTTGTACCCTCTATGGAACACAAATACCTTTTAACTCTTTCCAACTTCATCTTCAACATAATGGCCCAACCATTCATTAATCCAACGGAGTTCACGATTGAAGAAGATTTATCTTTATGTAGGCGATACGTTCAATTCTATCCGAGACGGGGAGCAGAACGGAGGCAAGGAGGTATAATGAGTATGAGTTATTTGGGGAGAATTCACGAAAAATTCTGCGCCAACACCGGTAACCCAAACAACCGTCACTCTGCTGATCTTTTCTGCCGAATTGGTTCAATAAACGGACGCGTCGGAGAATTTGTCGATTTAACTTATCTTGTGAATCAATATCGATTGAGGGATGCAACCAATGATGAGGTTATAGAACAATCTCTCGGGGAATGGGGGAGATGGAAATGATCAAGCTTCCGTTATGAAGCTCATTTTAGAATCCTTATGGCGATGGAAAGATTTAATCCGTTTAGGACTCGTCCAACACGTCCACGACGCTAATCACAATATATTGTAATAGAATTTGCGGAAGTTCAACGTAAAATTAAGATGATGTTGAGGTGATACTGTAATGAATTTCCAAAAAATTATGACAATCGGAAGTTTGTTTTATTTATGTAACTACCGATTATACTCCAACGTCTATTTCGTTCAAAATAAACTAGCCGTGCCTCGAAAACCACACAAAACCGGTAGCTAATACATATTGATAAACCACCGACTATGCCACTCTAATGAAACTTTGTACCCTGTTGACAAAACAGTCTATAATCGGTAGGTACACAAGTATCCTAAGATTTCGAGTATACATAATCGGCATCTTAGGTTAAAGAATTTCCTACCGATTATATGTAATAATAGTACGCAACTTCAGTACAGTCTTGTAAAGTACGCATCAACGGCCATTTAAAAAAAAAAGACGTTGGGACTCTCATCTATATAAGAGGGTAAACTCTTGTTATTTATGCAGCAAACAACACATATATAGCATCGTGTATTCTACAAATATATTTTCCATCATCTACTCTTGTTAATTCATTCTATATCTCAACTTACTAGCATGGCAACGTTTGACGCAACTGAAGATTTGGTCATTGTGAAAACCTGGTATCATGAAACAAGACGTGAAGATGTCATAGAGGGAAGGTTAACACTTGAAGTCTTTTGGGCGATGGGTATATAGCCAATTTGTGCGAGAGTACGGAAATCCAAAGCAAAGATCACTCCAACAAGTTCATGATCGTTTCCGACTTGTCCAAAAATGGGTAAATGATTACATAACGATACAAAATAGGATGTTTAACACTAGCCACTTAAGCTTGTCAATCCAACAATTTGTAAGTATGGCCTAAATTCTTTATTTTTAATATCGGGTGTCTAATCTTTCTTACAAAGAAATGTTTAACACTAGCCATTATTTTGTGTTTTTTTATGTAGGAGGCACTCGCAAAAAGACAGTACTTAGTGGAAAAGGGTGAAGAATCCACTTATGATGGGAGTTATGAATTCCTGAATTCCATGACCACAGTATAAATATTGATTGATTGTTACAATCAGAAGTTATTGTTTTCTATTGTCTACCGATTCTGGGGAGATTTTCACCATTTTATGTCAGAGTTTGGTAATAATCATAAGTATATGTTCTATGTTGTCTACCGATTCTGGGATTTTTTATTATTTTTTTCAGAGTTTGGTGACAATCGGATGTTAATGTAAGATGTTATCTACCGATTCTGGGGAATAAATTTCAGTAATTTTGTTAGACTTGCAATCGACGGTAAATTAGAAATTTTAATAACCGATTATAATATTGATTGAGTCTGTTTACAAAAGCATGTATAATCGGTTGATATATTTATAATATCACTACCTATTATAGCTTTATACTTCACATATCATTCCAAAAAATTCCAAAAAATACATCTTTCGCAAGTAACGATCATTCATCTTCATCATCCGAGGGAACCAATTCGAGTATGCCTGCCGGAAAGTTGATTTTCATGACGCCATCCCAATCCAACATGTTGGTCTCATATTGTTTCAACCAATCCTTATAATGATTCGTTGGGAAGTAATCTGTCGCACCACCAAACTAAGGTAATGGGCAATCTCTCTTTACTCTTAAACCGATAAAATACATCTCATTCACAAATGCCATCACAATTCTTCTATCTTTAACCGAATCATCGCAAACCGTCCTTGTAGGTGCAAACGTAAAGGAATGTCCATACTTAGGAGGAACAAAGAAATGTACCACGTAATTGAAAACATCCACTAAGAGATATCCACATGAAGGCATTCTCATCCAATACTTGGATCCGATAGTCTTCAATCCCTTTCGGCACTTTACACGCGCAACTAAGTTTTTGAACTCTAGCTATTTGTCGTGTCTATCTCCTTGCTTCATCATCCCCATATAGAAATCCTTGTCCTTTATTAGTTGTACCGCCATCTTAGTTCTTAAATATTGCCATTCGGTGACATCTTCGTCCATGACCTCTACAAAGTTACCAATTTGTTCTATAGCGACGTGAAACCCACAATTACCATCCTCATCCACCTCGTCGGTGGACAAAACAAATGGAACAATGAGGGGAGGGAGTTGTTTCATATATTCTTCTATAATTGTATACCTTGATCGCGTGGGTCTTCCATGAAAATCCCCAGGACAACGAAGAGTACCATACTTCTCTCTTATAGTCACCATTTCCGTTGATTATGTTTGTTGGGAGTTGCTCATTTGATCTATAACTACGGAGGTAGTTTGGGTCTCCACTAACACAACTTTTTCCACCGCCTCGGTTGACTTACTTGAGAAGGCTTCGTAGAGAAATTTGGCCCCACTTGTCGGTCGGTTGGTCCACTTTGATCTTTTCTTGGACGACCTCTTTTCTTGGGTTGCGGCTCATCCTCAAATTCGGCTTCCGAACGCTCATGCCTACACAATATTCTTTTATTAGACAAATACTCTTTCAATTCTTTTCTTCCAATGGTCATCGACACTTCGGTGGGCCTACCCGCCCCCTTTTGCTTAATAGGTTCATCAACCTCCCTTAAACTAGGGTGAAGAGCTTGATCCAAATCATGCATCAATACTTGCTTCTTGGCGCCATTTGTTGTAGCATAACGCTCGGTTATTCTTGCACACAATTCCGACTCCAAGAACGACGGACCATCAACTACGGGGGTGCTTGGAGTGAAATTTAATTGCTTCCAAAATTGATGAATATCATTGATGTCAATCACATCGACGTACCTACCCATTTTATGATGACATGGAAGACCAATACCTATCATATCTTTGCAAACACAAACCGTATTATCGTCATCGTAATCTTTATATAACTTCAATTGTTTCATCATGTGATTTATTGCCCATCTTGAAACTTTATGAACAATGCCCCTTAGAAGCAATCTTTCCCTTTCATGTTCCGTCGGGAATTTATGTACACTGACTAAATTGCATAGAACCATTAATCTTATCGAGATCAAGATTGGTGAATTCATGAATTGCTTCTTGGATCGACACAACTCCATTTTGACTACCTAAAAGTATTTTCTTTAACCGGCCTTGAGACCCCTCCGCTATGCTTGTCGCCTCGTTCTTGAAATTACGACATTCATATGTCCATGCAAACACAAACCTCTCCTTGATCGTTAACCATTGTGTTTTACAATACTCAACCGGTTTTGGGTAGTCCTTGCCATATTCATCCTCAAATTTCTTCAAGTTTCGTTCGTAAATTTCCTCGGTCTTCGACCAAACGATCTTGTCCCATGCTTTCATGAAAATTTTCCAAATCATTCCATCCTCCTTCCATTTTTCATCAAATAACCTCTTCTCTTCCTGTTGTTATTCCATGGTTAATTTACTAATGCGCCCATCCTCTTCCTTCGACCTATTGGTACCCTTCTTTGGTTTTTTAGCTTGGAAATGGAGATGACAATTGTGTTTGATGTTTCCTTGAATGTGCCATGTACATT
Organism: Papaver bracteatum; assembly: GCA_023529315.1. Classification (NCBI taxonomy): domain Eukaryota; kingdom Viridiplantae; phylum Streptophyta; class Magnoliopsida; order Ranunculales; family Papaveraceae; genus Papaver; species Papaver bracteatum. Next base: position 514,772 of record JAJJWX010000963.1, read on the forward strand.
GCAAGTTTCGGGCTTCAGAAAACACAACCGCTATTGCATGCATTAAGGCTTGATCCTTATCCGTTATAATAACCCTTGGAAAATCATCCCCATTATAAATGGACCTCAACGTCTCCAACATCCAAATGAAACTCAAATTGTTCTCATGATCCATTAAACCCCATGCAATTGTAAACGTGTTTTTGTCCGAAGTGTGACAAGCAATGTTCAACAACGGCATGTTATATTTGTTTGTCTTGTAAGTGGCATGTATCAACAAAATTTGATGAAAATACTGAGCCAATTTTATCATTTCGGAATGTGCCAAGAAAATACGTACCACTTTACTATCCTTTTCTTTCGTTCTCAACGTGTAGTCGTGTAACTCATCTAACCACTGCGATTATTGCTTGACCGTTCTACCATCCCATTCCGTCCTTTTGATCATAGCTATGGATGACTGAATTGTAGACAAAGAAGACAAGTTGTCGGGGTCGTCCGCCTTAATTTTACTTAAGATCGCACTCGCCTTTTGGATCCTCATAGACCTCACCATCTCCATTTCATGTGGTTTTAACTTCGCAACCATTACATGTCCAATAAGAGTAACCGGATCATCATGGTTATGTCAACCATTAGCAACTTTAGAAAGTTTCCACTCTTTACTATCCCTACCATTGGGCATATAGAAGACAATCTTAAATGGGAATCCAAATTTCTTTGTATGAGTTCGGTATTTCTTTCTCTTTGTCTTCATTACATACTTACTATTCTTTCCATCGTGACACTTCTTCACCCCACCTCGCTCACATATCATTTCAAACCGAATATCCCTTACACAACGGTTCTGAACTACCACACACATGTTCTCTTTTTCCTTGTTCATAAGCCACTCCTTCGCCTCCTCCTTACTTTGAAATATCTAAATGCGCATAAAACAAAACAAACAAAATAAGCATAACCATCTAACATACATGATTCGAAAAAGAAAAGATAATTCATGAACATACCAAATCGTTTTCATAGTGTAGGGAAGTATCAGGCCTCAAATAATAATCGCCATCAACAGATACAACAGCCTACACACCACAACAACAAGTTACGCATTAATAATCAGAGTCAAGTTTAAAGCTTATACAACCGATTGTTCTACAATCGGCAATCAAATATCAAAAAAACCAAACCGATTAAAAAAAATCGATAGTATTGTACTGAGATATTCTACCAATTAATCGATAGACAAATGAACAATTGTTCTGTGTATAAAAACTTAAACAATCGGAGGATTAATTAATTCATAAACACCCGATTATTAATAATCGAAAGTGATGTTAATTCATAAACACCCGATTAAGAAATGTCAAGATTTACAAATATTACGTTTTTGGAGAAATTCTTATTTAGGACGACTTTTTACAATCGGAAGTTTTGTTATGTATAAAACTTCCGATTACGACAAATTGAAGCTTTCAGTTTGGGAATTTTTAACGTATTTGGTACTTTAATACATAAAAGAATACCTGATTTTTCATATTCGGTAGATAATTATACTCAGTTAGCTACCGATTAATAGTCGTTAATGGCATTCAAGGCATGCAGTTATCGAATTTTCACGTTCAAAATCACACACAAACACACATAACATTGCTATTAGAGTTTTCAAACAATATACCTGATTGTTTGACGCATTGTTACCTTCGATTTCGGGTGATTCTCCATATTCTTCCACGAAAGCGTCGTCTAGGGTTTCATCTCCATCAAAGTGTGGATCATTCAATAAATACCCCAAATCTTCATCTCTAAACGGTAGTGAACCTTGAACTTCAACAACTTCACGTCCTTCTTCGTACCCATCCATGTTTATGGAACTTGGAAATAATCGAAAGTTGGCAACATATACCCACTTCTTCTTCTTTTTTTTCTTCTTCTTCTCTCACTCAATCGGTAGTCATTGGGACAATGACTCCAAGACAAATTCCGAACACCAATATATAGTCCCTTTCTTAATGATTACAAGTGAATGACTCCGATTATTTAAATCGGAAGGAAATGTAATATGTTAAACTTCCGATTATGGCGCAAACACGAACCAAATGGTTAGGGATAGCTCTGCAGCCTAAAACCTGTGGAATTTTGGCAAAGGTTCGACATGGGGCAACCTATAATCGGTAGCCAAATTTTCTCTCGATTATATTTAACTTCTAAATTTTGGAATTAAAGGGTTTTAGAAAAAACTCAATTTTGGGGTAACCTATAATCGTAAGGAAATGTAATATGTTAAACTTCCGGTTATGGCGCAAACACGAGCCAAATGGTTAGGGCTGGCTATGCAGCCTAAAACCTGTGGAATTTTGGCAAAGGTTCGACGTGGGGCAACTTATAACCAGTAGCCAAATTTTCTCCCGATTATATTTAATTTCAAAATTTTGGAATTAAAGGGTTTTAGAAAAAACTCAATTTTGGGGCAACCTATAATCGGAAGGAAATGTAATATGTTAAACTTCCGATTATGGCGCAAACACGAACCAAATGGTTAGGGCTGGCTCTGCAGCCTAAAACCTGTGGAATTTTGGCAAAGGTTCGATGTGGGGAAACCTATAATCGGTAGTTAAGTTAACCCGTTAAACCTACGATTATATAGTTTGAAAGATAAAACCGATGTCAACCTAAATTATTTTCATTTCGTTTCTTTTCAACTTCAACTCTCTTCTCCTCTTTCTCTCCGAATATAGAGAGGAAAACTTCCCCCCTCGTTAACTCCGCTTCAATACATCGTTATCGTTAATCGTCGAATCAAATAATCGTCGAATATTCTCTAAGAAGATGAAAGATAAGGGACGTCAAAAAACTCGAAACAGAAATGTTGTTCGTGGTGTTGATTCAAACATTGGAGTGCCTTCCCATAATAAAGAGGTTCTCACCGAAGAACCCGAAGAACGCGAACAAGGTGAAAAAGAAGAAGTCCTTGATGTAGATGATTCCGATAGCCAAACTCTCAAGCAACTTCAAATGGCCCCAATTAGATAAGATTATACCATTTTTTGGGTTTCTATTACTTTAATTCGACGAAACCACGATTTTTTTTTTAGGGTTTTCGGTTACTACACAAATTCGGTAGTTTAGATATTCTTGTAAACTTCCGATTATACTAGAATTATCACAGTTAAAGAACATTGGTCATATTCGGTTGCTAAAATGTTAGGTTTCCTACCGATTGCCTTAGTTTTTCACAACTGAACCCTACAATAGGTTCATAATCGGAAGTAATTTTTTTTTCTTTCGAATATAATAGGCTTTTGTATCTCCTGGATACAAACTGATGTATATTCGTTAAGTATAAAAAAAAATTGGCAACCAATTTTGTGTATTCGTTAGATTACGCTAAAATTTGACTTCCGATTGTTAATAATCGGACTCTTACGCTAAACTAAAACTTCCTATTATGAACCTATTGTACCTTGTGTTGGTATTTAGGGATAGGCGAGGAAAAAAAAACCGAAGACGCAATTGTCTCGGATAGTGCAAGGATGGAAAGACGTAAGAACTTGAAAGCTAGTGCTAGGAGAGCTAGGGCCACTAAATCCACTTCAAGTGCTCAATATGGAAATCAACAAGCTTCCCCACAATCAGAGCCAGTTCAAGAAGGTGTACAACCACCAGCTCCACAATCACATCCTGAAATTCAACCTACTGTTGAACCAGAAGCACTAGAAGATAGAGTTATGGAAGTTGGACAACCCAGTGGTGCGCAAGAAGAAAGAGAAGCCGAAAAGAAAATTCCTCCTCGAAAGAAGGCGAAACACCTTGTCCCAAAAGAACTCAAGGTGAAGGATATTCCAGAAGGAACAATCCCTGGGATGTCGGCTGATGGAGGAGAATTGTTATTTGGATACAAAGATTCCTGGGCAAGAGAAATATATGAAACTGAGGTAATAATCATATCCATTTTATTTACGTATTTTCTTGAGGTTCGTAATAGTTTTAAAGGTTATAAGTTTAGGTAATTCTAATTGTTTTTTTAACTTGTCCTGTGTATAATAGTATCATTCCGATGCGGATCGTTTACTCAAACCCACCGCCGCACCAACTAAAATGCTGGAATGGCCTTTATCCGGTGAATGTGAAAGGTTCAAGATAATTATTGCAAATTCAGGGTTGGCTAATGCTGCTGAAAACTCTATGCTGGAACATGACCGGGTGGCTATATCGGCATTTGTGGAGAGACTTTATCCTGAGACCGACACCTTCCATATGCCGTTTGGAGAGATGACGATTACCCCAGATGATGTTGTGCAGATTCTTAGACTCCCTGACCATGGAAAAGGTGTCAGGGCTGAGTTCACAAAGCAGTTGGAATGGGCCAAACTTTATGCTCTAACTAACAAGTGTTTTGGTTGGGATGAAGAAACATCAAAAACTGAGTTCAAGAGATGCACGGGGTATAGAACTAGACAATTCAACATTAGTACTCTGATGGATATGTTCAGGGGCACCAAGGAAAAAGAATAGAACAGAACTTTAACTGATGAGCAAGTGAACCATGCGGCCACCGCATATCTCATATGTGTATTGGGATGTGTCATTTTCCCCAATACTAGTGGCAATCCGGTCGACGCCAACCTTTTAAAACTTTTGGATCCCCTCAATAAAGTGCATGAGTACTCTTGGGGCACGACATGCCATGCGTGGTTGATGGAAGAGTTTTGAAAGGCGTCGAGGCTTGGAATTAGCCAAGTGGCCGTGAACGTGAGTCTACTACAAGTATTTTTATTAAATCTACATACTTGGTTGTTTTTTTATTTTTGTACCATTGAAGAATCAATTTTCTAAAACTTGCAAAAATGTCAATGTAGACATGGATCTACGACCACTTCCCTATCTTGGGATTGGCCATTAAAAACCCGGTGTGGGCGCCAGGTCAGCCTAGAGTAAAAAAGTTCGTCTTCGATGACAACCATTCTAGGACAAAGGAGCAGCAGCTGATTCGTTTGAGGGAGGTTTTGGACTCACTGAAATCCCAAGACGTATGCTTTGATCCATACAAGGAAGACCGAGATTAAGGACATATCGCAAGTCGGTCCGATTTGGCCCTTTATTTTGGATCATTGTGGCACCCAACAGGATATGTGATGTACAATGCCTCGAGGGTGATGCGACAAAACGGTTATGTACAAGGTTTACCAAAGTGGCACATCAATGGGAATTTCATTTTCGATGTGGATAAATGTAATTCTGATAAAGCTTCTATCACGGTGGTTTACAAGGGTAACCCATCCTGCTAAAACCATTGGGATAGAAGGATGGATTACTTGATCAACGGTGGAAGGCAAGCCAACCAAGGTTTTGAAAATGCTCCCAACTATATGGATTGGTATCGGGATGTTTCTCATTTTTGTGTAATCCGTGATCTTAAAGCAAAGCCCGTACCGTATAAGAGTATCCTCAAAGAGAAACCTCCGAGTTTTGATAGATTGGTACGTATTGGTTTCTTAATTTAGTTTAATTTTATGGGTCAAAATCAGACTAGAAACCGTCCTTGATGGTATGATATGTTTTAAAACAGATGAACAGGTTAAGAGGTTTGTCCAAATGGTGCACTAATTGCATAAAAGCCGGAGAGCCTGTGCCACTTGAGAAGATAAAAAAGCACCAAGAGATGATTGATAACATTGACAATGAAGATTATGCATCTCAGTTTGGGGATAAAGGCAAGCAACCTAAAAAGGTTGTGAAAAAAAGAACTCGGGCGTCATCGAGCACTCAAGTTGATGAAACCGGTGATTATGTTGGTCCAAGTGGTAGAGGCAGTAAAGGTCACAAAGTCCAGGGAAAAAGAAGAAATAAACTTTCGATGTTGTAAACACTAGCTGTTTTTTGTTAAATTTATGGTTTTCAAAGTTTGTGTCGGATTATTAGTTGGTACGTTATGTTTATGGATTGTGAATGGTTCTTTTTATGGATTGTGAATGGCTATATTGCTATGTTTATGCATTTAACAATGACTCGCAAGCGAATCACATGATGAGACATGTAACTATTGAATTTTGGAACACAATCGGAGGCTAAGTTTATATATGAACCTACTGATTCTGGGGATTTTGCATTTTTTGTCAGAATCGGGAGCTTTATATATTTTTAACCTACCGATTCTGGAGATTTTGCAAAATATTTAGTCAGAGTCAGAAGGTTAATAATATAATCTTCCTTTCGATTATTATGTGTAAAGAAAACTTGTCTTATGTATCCAAACAACACCACAATCAGAGGGTTAATTTTCACCATTCCTTCCGAATACAAATATTCGGTAGGTTTTTTTATTGTTAACATCCGATTATTCTGTGTGAAAAAAATTTCTTTCCTGGAACCAAATAACACCATAATCGGGAATATAGATTCCTTCACTGGTTTACGATTATATAAAACGGTAGGTTTGTTTTATGTGCTCCTTACGATTATTCTATGCGCAAAAACTTTCTTTTATGTATCCAAACAATACAACTATCGGAAGGTAAATGTTCACCTGGACATCCGAATAACTATATTCGGTAGGATATATGCTTTTTAAATATCCGATTATTCTTTGTGAAAAAACTTTGTTTCCTGGAACCAAATAACAACATAATCGAAAATGATGTTGACTCATAATATTACCGAATATGTTAATCGGGAACCTGGTTAACAAGAAATACTACCGAATACTAATAATCGAAAACTTTTTAATATTAATATTCATCCGATTGCATGCATTACATAAAGTTCAAAACACCACAACCTTACAATTTCGTCAAAAGCTCCTAAATCCATACTCCTTATTGACCATAAAAGTATTAAAAAAGATCATAACGTCCATACACCGCAGAAATTGTCCCTCTTGATTTTGTAACATCCTTCATGTTCAAATCGTTTCCCATAGAGGTCCATATACCGTTGATCAGCAAGATTTCTCTGAAAGAGCGAATGAGCAAGTTAGTATTAACGAATGAGTAACAAGTGAGCCAGAGTTATGAAAGATACTTACTCGTTTTTGATACGTCAATTGAGGAAAAGCATCCCTAACAAATCGTTCTTCATCTTCAAGCTTGTCAATCTCCTTATCGACCGCCTTCTTTCTCATCTTAATATCATTGGATGATCTTCGAATTCGATTACCATCTAACGCCTCAAATACCATTAAAATACGGTTCCATAACTGCTCTTCGGATTCCCGTTTGTGGAGCTTGTGAACAAGATCATGAACAGTTACCACAACCTACGCTCTATAAATAGCACAATTTTCTTCTTCGGCGAAAGCAATATCCATGTTTTTTGTTTTCTAAATTAGAACTGAAGAGAGAAAAGAGTTTGGTGCAATTGGGGTGATAGATATGAGTTTATTTATATAGACTTAGGGTCCAACGGCTCTTTTTCCTTTTCCCAAAAACTCCAACGGCTATTTCTGAAATTTGGTTCAACATGCAACGGATAATTTGACGAAGGTTGAAAGTGGAGAAACAAATAATCGGTAACGAATATGGTATCTTTCAAAATTTGAATTTGGGGCAACCAATAATCGGTAGGTTGTGGAACCTATTTGCCTTACGGATATGGCTACATTCAAAACACGAACCAAGCGGTTATGCCTGGCTCTGAACACTCAAAACCTATGGAATTTGGGAATGGCTCGATCTGGGACTCCTTATAATTGGTAAGTTGTTTAAGGTGATTTTAAAATTCAATACATGAGGGATTTTCGAAAAACTCATTTTGGGGCTACTTATGATCGGATGGTTTTGTAATATATTAAACTCTCGATTACCGATGCACCCAAAACACGCAACAAGTGGTTATGGCTGGCTGTGAAGACTAAAAACCTATGAAATATGGCAAAGGTTGGATCTGGGGCTCGGTATACTCGGTAGGTTTTGTAGTTGTATAACTTACCGATTTAGAAGATTTCAAAATTCTCCAGTTAAGGATTTTAGAAATTAAATCATTTTGGGGCAACTTATAATCGGTAGGGTTGTAACATATTATACGTCTGATTACCGCTGCATCCACAGCTCAAGCCAAGTGGTTATGGTTGGCTCTGCACCCTTCAGAACCTCCGAAATTTGGCCAAGGTTAAACTTACAGTCGGTAGGTTTACAGGTCCAATTAATTACCGATTATAAAAGGGAACATTATACGAAATATCCATACATTAATCGGTAGATAATTATTAATTTTAAACTACCGATTGTTTCTAACCTACCGATTGTTGTTTTGGCTACCGATTATATAAGGGCATAGTTGCCATTTTGAAAAATCACGGATAAGAAATAGCTTAGTTTTACGCTTAGGTAAATTTTTTGTCTTTTACTGTTTCCACTAATTGCATTTGAGTCGCCACTAAAAGTGGCAGGCAACTTAACGAAGAATGGACAAGATGTGGCCCAAACAAATACGAAGTATGAACAACATAGGATGATCTTTGCATTGGGATGGAAAGAACATAGGATCCCGGTCAACCCCGGGGTGCATAGATCTGTTTTAGTTTTTATATAATGATGGGCATAATCATACAATATTCGAAGTTATATGATCACCACTCAAAGGAGAGAGAAAATGAAAACACAACAAAATGAGAAGAAAAAAAAAATAGCTCTAATATTGCGTCATTTCATCAAATCCTGTATCTTACTGATGAAATTATCTGTGTAGGAATTTTCAAGAGCTTTATTTGACAATGTCTGTCTCAATTTGTTGTGGTTTTCTCTAATCTCGATCCCGATTGGATCCGTTTCATCCATCACCCCTTTCACTAATCTGCTAAAACTCTCTTTAGTAAACCAACCATCTTCTTCTCTCCTTTCCACTTCCACTCCTACCTTCAAATCCCCGGCTAATATTCTTGTATTCAAAAACTGATCTCCTAAATGTGGCATCAGTACAATTTGACAATGGCTCATCAAGGCTTCCCACATTGACCCAAATCCACAATGTGTTACAAAACATCCGACCGAAGGATGCGCCAGTATTTGTGGTTGCTGAACCCATCCTCCATGAACCACACCTCTTTGTCGAACCCTTTCCTCGAACCCTTCTGGTAATGCCTCTTCTACCGTGGTACAACCGATAGGTGGTTTCAATGCTACAAAAAAAGGCATTTCCGTGAGTTCAAAACCAAGAACCAATTCTTGGAACTGGTCTTTTCTTAGCACCCATTCACTTCCAAATGCACAATAAAGAACCGATCCTGGACTAAACACACCAAGCCAATTAGCCCATTTTTCTTCTAGAGGTTTGGTGAGTTTTTCAGGCAGTGCAGGACCTGTTAATAGCACTGGCTTCCCGTACTGAGTCTCAATGTAGTCACAGTAAGGACCTTCGATCTCTCTACACGTTCTGATAGAAATGGAATCACATGCTTTCAGTGAATTCGTCACTTGCTCGTAGAAAGACAAACCTGTGACTTCATTCTTACGTGTGACGAACGGTGTAATGGTTTTAACCTCGTGTCGATGGAGCATTATGGGAGAATTAAGTGGAAAACCAGGAGGAGGACCCATTAATTTGATTTCAGTATTAGTTTTGTCTTCGCCGTTGGGAGAGAGACGTGCAATGCTGGCTGAGTCAAGCTGACGCGAAGGCACTAGCAGGTATGCGGTGGAAGCTGCGCTAACCACGGTGTGGTGAAGTGATTTGATGCCAAGAGGAGTTGTAAATGAAGGTATCCATTCCGCGAAATCATAGAACACGACGTTAGGCTTAAGTTCAATAAGAAGGGACTGGACATGGTCTTTCAGAAGATAAAAAGCTGTGATTAGGAGGTGAGAGATAGAGATGTGAACATCAGACATGGTCTCGGCGCCATGAGGAAGGCCATCGACGTGGGGAACATCAAGAGGATAGAAGGTTATGAGATTAGGATGCAAGTTTGATTGTTGTAATTTGGTGATCGTTTTTCTTGGAGAAAAGAACGAAACTTTATTACCTTTCTCTGCGAATTTATTAGAGAGATGAAGAAACGGAGTTAGGTGACCCATGGCGAACCATGGATACGTAGCTGCATGAAATGTTGATTTGTCCATGCTGTTGTTGTTGCTGTCGTTGGTAGTCATGATGATCTTAAACAAGTCCTGGTTTTCTTCTTCCTGTTTTCTTTACCTTTCATCTAAATTCCCCAACCAAGAATTTGAAATTTTCTAACATGTACCTAAATAAGAGGATTGAAATGTAGTCTCCAGTTTTCAGTGATCAATAATATCCGTACCTTCTTATTGGCTAAAATGCTCGTGCACTTATTCAGGGAGCTGTGAAAACAACCTCTAAAAAAATGCCACTATATGCTGGGGTTATGGCCAAATGAATTTGAACAGAAAGGCCAAAAAGAACTACAAGTGTTTTAGCCGGTTCAAATAGGTTTCACTTCTTGGCCTAAATTGTTTCTTTCCGGGATACATGGAGCAGGCTCCATGAAGTTTGAAAGCAATGCAAAAGTAGATTAACAGAATGGACATAATTTTGGTAAATTCTTGAAGCAGCAACAAACAAATCAATGCTACAGTTTGCAGCAAGAATCTTCCATTGTTGGTACAATTTAAAAAAGCAATCACAAAAGAAACAAACAATGCCACGGTTTGCATTAGGGAACTTACATACAAATAGGGAAACAATGCCACGGTTTGCATTAGGGAACTTACATACAAATAGGGAAACAATGCCACGGTTTGCATTAGGGGATGTTACATACAAATAGGGAGAATGTACTAAACCACGGAGATGTGGAACCAGAGAACATCAAGGTATACCTAAGATACCAGCTTCCCCTTCGGAACAGTTGCCATTATTATCCATCTCCACCACCTCCTGATTTCGGGTGTATATTAATATTTTCGATACAATGTTGCAGAATTCCCTGTAAACATTGAAGATTCGGCTAAGTGAAAAATGACAGTGTGAAGAAGTGTGGATAATAATGTGAGAAGTTACTCACTTCCAAGGACCATCTCCAATTAGCATCATCTCATCTTCTTGATCAGTGTAAACAACTTGCCATCCCTTTTCCGGGTCGTTCAATAGACCTTCCATATTGAAAAGCCGCTCCAACTCAGATATCAGATCAGGGTATCCCTCCAGCTTGGTGAGATCAATCGCCCTGCCTGCAACACTCCCTTGCTTGTGAACCTGTAGCATCTATCTCATACCAAAAAGCTATATAACTTAGCAAGGAATTTTACAAGTACGGATCTTATTACAAGCAAGGATGTTTACAATGTAAAGATTCACCTACTTTGGTGCATCTTTGTCCAAATGCTTTTGCCGACCTGGTAGGATCCAAATAATTTTCAGTACAAGCTACATAAGAGATGTCTGGATTCAAGTTCTCATTTGAAGAAGGAGATGTAATTGGAGTAGTGCTGAGATCCTCTTCATTTGCCACCTGAGTTTCCTCAGTCAAGGGAAACCCAAAGAGTCTGCAACCATTTTTGTTGCTGGTAGCCAAACCTCGTTCGCCCATCATTCCTGCTCGATTGACGAAGGAGCCAGGTGGATGCATAAAATCCATTAGTTGGTGTTCTTTCCACAGTTCTGGAGCGAACATGGATGCCAAATCTTCTGTGGCATAAAAAACATGTATATAAGTATGACATTAGTTTGGTATACTAAGGCTCAAGATAATCAAACAAACTAGGCAATTTACCCTTCTCATGATTATTATTGAAGGAGTGAGCACGGCCAGGATTTGCAGTCCGAGTACTTGCTTGTTGAAACATTAGGACTGACGACGGAGACGACACCTTTACTAATGGTGCACTGGTTTGCGCATCACTGTAGCCATGCAACATTGCTGGCCATGCACTACCATTGGTAGACCTGTGAACCCCATCCAAATATCCAAACTCACCACTATCACGAGACCTGTTATCCAATAAGCCTCTCATCTGTGGTGCTTTTGAATATAATTCTTGACCTTGCAAGACCTTCGGGAATCGAGCAGACTCTCCAAAGCCTATGCCTTTGTTGGGAATATCAGATGTTCCTGAAAGTACCTTGACGCCATTTAGTATTCCAGCCAACCCATTACTGTTTGAACCAGGGTCACACCTCCTGATACCGAATGGTTGATGATTCTGCGCATCATAACCATCGTAAGAAGGGTTTAAACCCAAAATTTCTTGACCTTGCAAGACCTTCTGGAACCTAAAAGATTCCCCAAAGTCCAAATATCCACCCCCATCTGTAACAAAAAGAGGAAATAACCAAATAGATTACTTAGCTTGAAATAGAAAAGATTGCAAATATTCTTTAATTACGTCCATTTGAAATTACTCGTCATTTCGCACTTACTAGGAGCAGGAAAATCTGCTATTTGTGCTGGCAGACGAATCTTGGCTCTCTTAGCACAAGGTGGCAACAAATTTCCTGACCCTGAAAATGAACCAGATGGCTCAACCTCCCATGGAGAAACTCTATTTTGCCGAGTCAGCTCCATACTATCATCCCATCTTACCTGTTAAATAAGTTACAACATTTAGCACAAGAATTTCAACGATTGAGACATGCCATAATGCAGCTCCATCTTACCTGTTAAATAAGTTACAACATTTAGCACAAGAATTTCAACGATTGAGACATGCCATAATGCAGGGCATATATGAGTATAAATTATGGCAAGAAGACGATAAAAGTTCGAGGATAACGCATAGATCCTTGCTAAATGCAGCAAATGAAGAGCCCAAAAAAATATTACAAGAAAACATACCAACAGGCATCTCCATTTTGAACCAGGCCATCTAACAGGATCCATTTCACTAATCCCAGCAATCATTCCAGTGTATCTACAAAATGCAAGTAATTTAGATGATCTTTTCCTTCAGGAAAGATGCATTTTGTGAAGTGCAAAAAGCATGTCAAACCTTTGCTCTGTTGAATCTTCAGTTTCAAATCGCATCTTAAATCTCATTCCAATAGATAGCGAAAGACCGGACCCCTTTGAGAACTTTTGGAAAGGAATTAGAAACTCAGACGGGCTAACCCTGCAAATGAATATTCAAACTCAGGCACACTTCCATTTAACTCGTTTGTTAAACACATTATACTTGCTAGCATCTTTTTTTTTCCAGACATGCTACAAAATTAAATGTAGCTCAATACATTCAACATTCTGAAAATGTAATCCAAATCTGTGGTGAAATTGGTGACAAAATGATGGTATATTTTTTCCAGCAGAGACAAAATCGACAACTGAATAAACATCAAGCCTAACATCATACAATTATACCACCAACAATAGCAACTCAAACCGGAAACCTATTTACCTTGGTGTATAATTAATGTGAAATAGAGTCTTCGTAGCTACAGCTTTAGCCACAGATGTGAGTGTGCTAGTGTTACAGGTCTGGCTGCCAAAAACTGAGAACGAGCCGCCACTTTTGCACTGAGTTGCCCTCCGGACACCCAGCCTCAGTTCTCCATCTTCGCCCCTGGTCGAAGAATCACACAGTAAGTTACCGAAAGAAGATACCAACAACCCCTAGTTGTTGAAAAATCATATTTCAAGCTAAGATGATAAGACTACAACAATGTATACCTAAGAAAGAGCACAGCATCCCCAGAAACAAGCTTCTTGTTATTAACGAAGGCACTCCATCCAGTTGTAAGTAAATGCCTTCGAGGCTGACCTGCAAGAGAGAGTAAAAACTCATTAAAAACGTTTAACCAGAACTTTCTATCTCCTAAACACATTGCAACTAAGGTAAGATTGTAAGACTTCTGTACCATTGAACATACATACCCCTGTAGATGTGTCGAAACTTCCACACCATACCATGTAAATCCTTTGCAACAAGCTCTTGAGAAGGTCTTTGCTGTTTATAGTCCTACAAATTCAACATTCACCAAAAAAATATCAATTAAAATAATTTGTTTCATTGTATGAACCACATTTAGTAATTCAATAAGTTGCATCTTAAGAATATAAAACAGAACCCCAAATGGAACAAAACAACTTCAGATATTTAAGCAAACTTAGAGCATTTGCTCAAAACCTACCAGAGGAGGGAAACAATCTTCAGCGGCACGGCGAGGGACAGAAAAACCACCATGGGTGCTTGTATCAGAAGCAGTAAGGGTTTTGCAGAACATGTGGGGTGTGCTAGTACTACTGCTACTGCTTGATTTGTTGTTATTTAAACCACCTGCACCCTCAATTTCCTCTTCATCGATGAACACCATATCTTCTTCCATCTGATTTCCTTTCAATTTCTGCTCAACCTGATTTTCATACCACAAATTCAATTCAATGTTCTTATAAACAAATATCATCAACCCAAGATCATAACAAAAACACAAAGACAGTAAGAAAGATGATTATTACCTCACTATCAGGAATCAAGGAAACTTGGGCATAGACTTCATCAGTAGTAAGCTCAGCCTGATAAATAAGTAAACCATAAATAATCTCCATGATTAATTAACAAAATTATCTACAATAAAATGATGCAGAGAGAGTGAGATAGAGGAACTTACGCGAAGAGAAACATCAACAACGCGGCAGAAGACGTGAGGAGGTAAATCATAAACAACAGAAGGTGGGATTTGAGAAATATGCTCTAAATGGCCTTGAGGTAAGTAAACAACAAGACTATTCTTCTTTGGAAGAGAAATGTGAGGTCCAGCACAAGCATGCCATAGCTCTAAACAAACAGAAGGTGATGGTGGTGTAGTTGATGAAGGTGATGAAGAAGACAAAAGTAATGTAGTTGTAGTAGTATCATCATCTTCATCCTCAGTAAGGATATTGTTGAGATCAATTAATCCTCCCATATTCAAAACCAAAAAAACTAAAGAACTATGAACTGATGAGAGAATTAATCTAAGTAGGATAAAAGAAAAGTGAAATAAGAAGAGAAATGGGTATAGAATGTTTATAGGAAGAAGAATCTGTGCATTACCAAAGAAGTAGTGTCGATGGATAGAGTAAAACAAGAAACTCTTGCTTCGGTTTTGCAGCCTCAACGTTTCTAAAACAAGATGAGTTAAAACTTAAAAAAATAAATAGAGACCTTCTCTTTCTCTCTTTATCCCATGCGCACCGCCCGTACTTCTGGGCTGCTGCTGCTGTTGTTTCTGTTCTTGTAGTCTCTTTCGTTTCTCGCTCTTTAAGCCTTCCCCAAAAAGGTTCTATCTCTCTCTCTCACACTCACTCACTGTCAATATCTCTCTATCCCTATCCCTTTGTATGTGGGGGGATTCTTGTTGGTGTGGTTTAGAACGTTTAGAATTGGTTCCTAGCTAGTTAAGAACAAGTAGAAGATGGTGGTGGCCTGAGTCTGTCTGTCTACACTATCTGGTCATACTGCAGCTATACTGGTGGCGTCGCAGCTGATGCTTAGGGGGAGAAGAGGAGATGAGGGGACTGTAGTAGTTGCTGCTGGCTGGGGCTATTTTATGTGTCAGAATTTATTACCAGAGAGAAAAAGATGAGACTAGACAGTCTAGCTAGTTAGTCACTCTAGAGAGACCAGTAATAATAATGCTTGTCCCACATTAAATAAAGAAGAAGAAGTAAAAGATAAAGTAGAAGAAGACAGACTTTTTTTTGTTGATGGATCGATGAGAGAGAGTGAAAACTCAAAACTCCCCCTGTATTTCCGGGTTGTATAATAATATCGGATCAAATGGGACGATGATGATCATGACCATGGGGTCATCATCATGAGTGGGTCACCCCGAGCCCCCCTTCATGTCCTTTACTTTTTCTTATTTACTTTTATCTCCTTTCCTTTGTGTCTCTTCCTTTTTACTTTCACGGATTTAGACATTTAGTATAATCCCTTCCGATCACAGCTATATACTGTTTCGGTATATTTGTCCGTTTGAACAAGATCGTCGGTCGGTATACCTGTTGCAACTGTTATTAAGGCGGTGAGGGACGACGGCATTTCAAATTTTCAACAACTCTTAATGAGATATATGCTGAGGATAGTTACATGTGAAGTGTGAACATTTGAAAGAATTTTGTACTATGTTTATGGTGTGTCACTCTGTTTGGACAACTCAATTGGGGTTTGATGGAATTGATAACAAAGTACTATTATTCAAATGTTAGTTCATGTATTATTTTCAGTTAACATACAAAAATTTCTTATAAATGCGAATTATTACATTTCTTATGTGACTACTCAATTGAGAAAATTGACTCTTCGAAAGTTAATTAGAGCTAAACACACTTAAATCAGATGTATTGAGATTTTGAGAAAGAGCCAAGTTGTACTACAGATGGAATTGGTCATGTCAAATTCTAATACTCTAACGGCCCGTACATTTCAAGGAATTGTATTTCTTGGAATCCAATTCCTTGAACCGAACGAGGCAAATGAACTCTATGTAATTGGGAATTTTAATTTCTAGGAAATCTAATTCTCTCCAAAATGATAGATCTACTTTGTATTGGTCCAATGATGTAATGGAATTGGATTCTGAGGTAAAAACAAAGGTAATTGAATTACTTCAACTGAACATAAATTTTTTGGATTGGAATCCAATTTCAAGAATTGGATTACCCCATAATTGAATTCCTAGGATTCTAATTCTCCCAACCAAACGGGCTGTAAGATTAATGTTAGAGCTACTCGGCCATGATAAATAAGGGCATCTCGGAAATTTTAAGAGGATTAAAATTTTAGCTAATTGGAATGTTGTTCTTTAGACTTCAAGATTCTGTAAAATATTTTTAGACAACTAATTCGATTCTTCTAAACAAATTTACGGTATAATAGATTGATATTTTCGGCGTTCGATGAAGCCCTAACAACATAACCGAATTTTAGATTGATATTTGAATTAAGGTTTAAACATATGTACAATGTTTCCGGGACGTGGAGCTGCACCACTTTTTTTTTTTGGTAAATCCAAATTGTGTTGATAAATAACAAATATACAAAAGGAAGTAACAAATTTATAAGAAAACTAGAAAAGTGATAAAAAAAACCCCAAAAACTTACAAACTAATTAAAACGATAATACAAAATATTTGGGTATTCAACTGAAGTAAGAAAAATTGGCCTTCCTTCGTAATTAATTCCCTGTCCATTCTCAAAAATACATCCTATATTCGCCATTGTATCCGTTGTGAAGCTGCACCACACCCCTCATCGACATGTCTTGTCAGGTCATCCACAATCCAGCTGCCATTTATATGTTCTGGATCTAATGAATGGAGTATAATCTTTGAATCTGGTTACGTTGTTAGACATTTTTTTTTTCCAAAAGGTATTGATCCATTGATTTATTTTACTCGTTAATTTACTACGAAAGTTCGGAGCAATTGTTTAAAACAAACTATATAAAGCTTCGAAGATGGAAGAATGATGTTTTTGTATATATATTCATCCTCCAATTCAGCCCAATTTTCCAACAGAACGAAACTCTTAATTATATCCCATATTAACACTTGGATTAGCTTTCAGTAAACACATGAGATATTATTTATTTATTTTTTAGTAAAAGCAAATTGCATTGACCGATTTATCATACAAAAAATAAACAACAAATATAAATAAGTATGCCAATACAACAATGTGTAGATAATGATTGAGAACTCATAAAATATGAGAATCAAACTACATAAATTATATAGATTTTTGAAGAGCTTTTCAAATATGTAATTTTTACAAAAATTCAGTTTGTATTTTGAAAGATTTAAATAATTTAAATTTATTTTCTTATTTTGAAAAAAGAATGACATTTTTGTAAATATGTAAAGATACCCTTAAAGTGTGACTTTATTTTCGAAAGTAGGGCTGCACATGGATGGATAAAATCGCAAAAACTGAGGATTTTAAAAACAAAATGAAGCAAACCACTAATTTTTGTAATAATTTAATGGTTTTAGATTATATAAATTACCAATAATCATGGTTCAGTTATGGCTTATCCCGAAAAGCAGTCAGAAATTATCGATTTTAACTCATTAATGAAGGGCATAGATATGACTCGATTGATTATAGATGTAAACTGCTTTTATTGTTAATCCTAGTATTGATTTACCTTCTTCTTCTCGACGAACTTTCCTAGCATTACTTTATTGATCTTGACATAATTTCATGTTTATAAAAAAAAAATAGAGCATACAACTGTTATAAATAATATTTCGAGTATTAGTGTATTAGTGAAAAATATTAAAAATACAAGAAAATCAAAAACAAGTTACACGTAAACCGCAAAGATACCGATTTATGTAGGGGGAATAGAGAGAAATAATGGTATAATCTGAAACCAGGTCTGACCATTTTGAATGTTTATCTTCATTAATAAGAAATGCTAAAAAAATACATATGTTAACTCTATAAGGTGGTATATATAAACGAAAAATCTAGATGCATTGTCGTGTTAAATCGTTGATGTTCTTGAATCTGGAATTACATGTCATAAAACCAACCATGAAAGATTGAACAAACCACAAATAAAGTGAAGAAAGAATCACTCTAATACTGAGACCACAATCATCTAAATATTCAAGAAACGTGTCAAAAGACCCAAAGTTAATAAAATAACTTGCTCGTCTTTAATATATCTAAGAGCAAGTCCAATGGGACTGGCAAAGTAGCAAATTTGCACATTATACACCCACAGTGGGACTGGAAAATAAGTAAAATGGATGGACAAACCCTCAAATAAAAGGGTTTGTCTATCGAGACTCAAGTTGAGACGAGCAAGTCAACATAGGCCATTCGGCCTATACTTAGCCGAGTCTTGGCGCAAGTAGAAACTAATCTCGTCTCACAATGAGGCACCCGTCTTTGGTTGAGCCGACAACGGCTATTTTCATCCAACCCTCTTATTCCACTCTCTATAAATACAGTCGTTTTCAACTTTAAAACCACACCTTCTACACCACAACTTCTTATAATTTCACTTCAATCTTCATCTTTCATTCTCAAAATCTTTCAGAAAAAATTCCAAAAAAAGAAAGAAAAAAAAGTCTATCAAAGTTCGTGGTCATAAGTTTACTCAGGAAGAAGATTTAGCAATTTGCACAGCTTATGTTTTTCAAACAAGAGAAAATATCCACAATGTTACGAATTTTTCGCAAATGACATTTTGCAACAATTTTTGCAATGTTCGCTGCAGATACAAGGAATCTGAGAAATTGTGATGCCCATTGATTTTGTGCTCGTTTTCAATCAATTTCTCGTATTGTCAACCACTCTTGGTACAATAATGCAGAATAACCCAAATAGGCTTCATGGTGAAACCGAAGACGAAATGATCCAAAGAACTGCAGCGATATGGTAGCAAACTAACGGAAGACCTTTTCAGATTTTAGCCTGTTACATCATCCTTAGATAACTTCACGGGTTCAACGCCTTCTTCCTACTATATGCTCCACAAACCGCTCCACGAATAAGGATGTTAATTACCTCGCTTTTATGGTTTAGTTGCAATTGAGTCTAATGTAATTTTATTTAATCAAGTATACTTTGATTGAACAAAAGAAATGCTCGAATTGGTTATGCTAGTAAACGGATGGTGCAAATACAAATACATTGTCGTTAATTAAGCACATGACAAATCCAGGAGTATTTTCCAAATATGTCTTATTATGTTGAAGTGTGCAATTGTATACAATATTCTCAAGCAAGGACTTGAGAATTCACTAATCGTCCGTTTTGTAAACTATCTTAATGTGGCTTCTTTAACATGACTTAAAGTTTCATGTTTTTCCATGATCTTGCTTCTCCACAGTGCTTGTGTTGTGAATTCTTTAACCTGTCATTGAGTTGATGGTTTTTCCACGATGATGCTACCTATTGCTCCTTTATAATATCATCAAGCATTCGTGGTTCTTAACAACAATTAGCATCTTGACATTGCAGATATCTGAGCTTTTCTGGTTGTGATTCAGTGACCATTCTGTTAGCTGAATAACCTACATGTGGACGCTTAAAATACATCCAAGGGAAGTGCATCAGACTATGGTTATCCATGAAACAAAATGGACATACCTCTTTGAAAAAGCGGGGGTCAAACAACCACACCCAATATTTCGATTAGCAATCTATATGGACAACTCCGAGTTGTTTTCTAGAGAATCAACTAGACAGATAGACTCAATCAATAGAAAATACTCAAGGAGTTATTATCTCAATCTCTCGATTTGATTTACTCAAGCAAATACAATTCGCGAGTCTTAATCAAAGAGAGATATCATGGATGGTACCAAATACCAATATCCAAGTGTCAATCAATTTAAATCAATAACCAATAAGGTCGGATATTCTAATTGATTGAACAACGCACAACCTGTATTATTTCAATTATATGAAAATATAATGCGGAAAAGAAATAACACAGACACCAGAATTTTGTTAACGAGGAAACTACAAATGCAGAAAAACCCCGGGACCCAGTCCAGATTAAACATACAATGTATTAAGCCGCTACAGACACTAGCCTACTCCAAATTAACTTCAGTCTGGACTGTAGTTGAACCTCAATCAATCTCACACTGATCCAAGGTACAGTTATGCTCCTACGCCTCTGATACCAGCAGGATAATGTGCACTTGATTCCCTTAGCTGATCTCACCCACAACCAAGAGTTGCTACGACCCAAAGTCGAAGACTTTAATAAACAAATTTGTCTTACACAAAAAAGTCTACAAGATAGATAAATCCGTCTCCCATGAATAAACCTATGAGTTTTGTTCCGTCTTTTGATAAATCAAGATGAACAGGAACCAGTCAATAAAACCAGACTTATATTCCCGAAGAACGGCTCAGTTTTATCAATCACCTCATAATAGTCTTAATCGACGCAGCGAAAAAAGATATTGTGGAATCACAAACTATGAGACGAAGATGTTTGTGATTACTTTTATACCTTGCCTATCGGAGATAGAAATCTCAATCCAATTATTACAATTGTACTCGTACGATAGAAACAACAAGATCAGATCACACAACTACAAGAAAAGTAGTATCGGTCTGGCTTCACAATCCCAATGAAGTCTTTAAGTCCTTAACCTGGTTTTAGAAGAAGAAAACCAACGGTTAAAGGAGAATCGACTCTAGATTAGCAAACTAGTATCACACAGAATGTGTGGGGATTAGGTTTCCCAGCTTCTAGAGTTCTCCCTTATATAGTCTTTCAAATCATGGTTTGAAATCAATGTTAGCTTAGTAACAAAGCATTCAATATTCACCGTTAGATGAAAAACTGATTAGATTCAAGCTAATATTTCTCAACCGTTAGATCAAAAACTTAGCTTGTCATACACACATGTACTTGACGATTTTGGGTTTGTGTAACCGTACCCAAACGTGTACAATAATTGGTTCAATACTAGTCAACCAAATGGTTAGCCAAATGATAACTTTCATATCAACCATATACTTCTTCACCATAACTAGTTCAAATGACTCAAATGAACTAGTTAGAGAGTTTTTAAATTGCTATGTGATTCACTCGAATCGATTCATGAACTATGTGATTCACTCGAATCGATTCATGAACTATAAAGCCACGGTCTGCAAAAGCATTCCTTAGTTAAATAAGATAAGTTCACGAACATCGTTTTTAGACATAAGCACTCAAGTTCGCGGACTGGGTTCCCGGACTCAAGTTAACCGGTTGGAGTTCACGAACTCCAACAGAAATTCTCGGGTTCGAGAACTTCCGTCAGTTCGCGGACAGAGTTCACAGACTAAAACCGAGCTACAACTCCAGCAGAAATTCTCGGGTTTGAGAACTACGCACATTCGCGGACTGAGTTGGCTGCTCAAGTTCCGGTTTCACTTGATCAACAAAGTTTTCAAACTTCGGTTCAAGTGCTAAGGACGTATACATATATGTGTTACCACAACAATGTTTATATCCCCTAGTGGTTATATTGTCTAAACTCTCATTTCAATCATTGAAACATTCTCAGAGGACGTTATATAATTGTTATTCACAAACTATTTTTCGTCAGAGCGATTTCTAAAGTGATTGAAACATAACATGACTTTCGTCACTAGGTAAAGATGAACTTGGCTAAAGCGAAAGCTTTACCAACACATATTTCGAGAAATAGATAAGCGAGATATACTCAGCTCGAAATATCACATGTGTATATTCTTAGTCTATATAGTAATACGACTTTTGTCTCAAGATAGGAGATAGAGTAGATAAACTTTCGAGTGATAGATAAATTCAATTCTCCACATACCTTTTAGTCGATGAAGATCCACTGGTTCCTTGAGTAGTCCTTCGTCTTGTATGATGATTTCCATGGAGTTCTTGATCTCAAATACACTTTATATCCTAGTATGAGACCTTAGCTATAGTAGACTAGAAATCAAGACTTTATAGTTTTGATCAGTAACATTGATAAACATGCTTGAGATAGTAACGCATGCGAGTTCGACCGAGCAATGCTCTAACAATCTCCCCCTTTGTCAATTTTAGTGGCAAAACTATTAATACATATGGAATACAAAAAATATATAAATAAACTTTGTAGCTCCTATTCCACATGTCGAATCTTCAACAATACTCGAAATCTTCGTCACTTCCAAGTAGTCCAATGATCCCAAAGGTCGTAAGTTTAGCATCATTGTTGTTGAAAATCCGTAGCTATAACAATGAGAAAAGCATTGGTTCTCAATCATTGTTATACAATGTCATAGTATTATTACACAGCGTCAAAGTCCAATTGCATCACAACTTCAACAACAATACTATGGTGATAGTTCACTCCCCCTTAGTCAATACTCCATCTCACATGGAAACCACTCCCCCTTACATAATGATTCGAAAACCATATGTATTTGTAGTGTGAACTACATATTAATTCTCCCCCTTTTTGTCAATAAAATTAGCAAAGGTACAAGAACGGGATCCTAATGAAATTTTCGTAAGAGACATTTCATGACCAAAGGTAAATGTATATCATCTTATTTAGATGCAATCATAAAGCCGAATCTAATTCATCAAGGAGTTTATAAAGACGCAAGATAACCCCTCTAATATTCCACAGCCACTCCCCACAAATATTTGGAAATTAAGCACAAGTTCAAAAGAACTCTCCCCCATAATATGTCATTCCCAAAGGAACAATAAAAGCGACCTTAATTTCAAAAGAAAAGAAGGATTTCTTTAGACTCAAGAAATTAGATTTTTGTTAAAGGGAGAGCAAAAAGTGATCCGAGGAGAGCAAAAATCGTAGTCGACTCGCTAATTAGGACTGATTCCATATATTTTTCCGACTCGGACCACAATACCCTCACTAAATCACGAGGAAGTTTATGAACCCTGAAATTTTTATTTGCATAATCATCTTTTTATATCAAAACATCAAAATTTCAATTAATCTTTTCACCCCGGTTACCTAATATCTTGATTTGATCTCCCAGCGCAACTACTACTACTTAAATCAACAAAATCCAAAATATGAAATTCAAAGTCAAAATTTAAAATCCTAAAAGATTGATTAGAGCAACTGTATAAATAGAAGATCAAGAAGATTTCAGTAAACAATTGGACGACTTATAATAATATAATAAGAGAAGTTAATTAGAAAAAGAGACGGATAAGATTACCAGCACATTGATCAGACCTCAAAACCGTAGCACTAGCACTATAAACTATATCTTCTAATGTTACGTATAGGTTATATAATCCCTCGACTTGCAAAGAATTTCTAATCCTCTCGTTCAATCAACACTACTACTAACAGACTTTGATGACTTATGTTGATGACAAAAAAAAAATCGTTCGGATTTTAGGAAAAGGTAATCCAGATGAGAGACGATTTTAAAATCATCGTTATTGAATTTAAAACCATCGTTATTGCATTGGATTAGGGTTAGTAGTTTGCGGAGAGTTAGAGCTGTAGGATAGGGTGTTTTGGCCCGAGTCTCAAAAATATATTGAATCATTCCTAGTTAGCGAGTTGGCTACGATTTTTGTTCTCCTCGAATAATATTTTGCTCTCCTTTTAACAAAAATCACAAATTATATACAAGTATGAATTTGGAATCCAACAAGAAATATTCAATCATATTAACCCAAGCGAACCAAGATTAATTTGACTAGTATGCTCAACACAAGTAAACTTATGGAGACTTAATAAATCAATTAGATTAATCACAAGAAAGCTCGCAAATAATCTAATTGCCATACTCATCCAAACTAATTACAAAAGTAATCAATTTAATTGGCCACACTCGACATAAGAAAAATCTATGGAGCAATGACTAAGTTAATCATGAAAAACCAACTCTGTCAAAGAAATGCTCAAACATAAGAAAGCTTATGGAGTGCTAACTAAACAATCACACAAGGTGATTGATTTAGTTAAAAATACTCGACGCAAAGTATCTTACGGAACACAACTAAGCTAATCACAAAAATAATCAACTTTGGTTGTCTAATGTTCAACATAAGTCACAATACGGAGTCTCACAGTAATACACAAAATATGGATCAGGGAAAATCAATTATTGTGGAATACACAAGGATTCATTCTATATTTACATCATCATTTGCACAATGATACACAATATACATAGTCCTTGAATCACAAAAGATTTTAACTTATCTTACATTGACAATATAGGCTTAACTTTTGTGTTTGTCAAAAGTCTATTCATCCTTATATCAATATTTACATATCAATTCACGAACGACTTTACTTTTGACAAAATATGGGACAAGCAAGTTCACGGACGTAAACACACATATCCCATCACAATATTGCAATAAAATCAAAATATTAAAACTGCAACCATCATCTTCCAAACAAGTTTAGAATTTAAACCAATAAATCTAAAAACAAGAAGATGAAAAACATTGGAAATAGCTATGTGTAATCACAATAATGGCTATTCCAAAACACTAGTTATTCTTCTAAACAAAAGAGAAACAATAGAAGATTTACTAGGCTATATAAACTCAAACATGTCGACTAGAAACCAATCACAAGCTAAAGTTCACGTTCGACAGCTTCTCGGGTTTCAAGACATTTGAGTTTGTGATTCATATTATCAACTGCATCTTCGGAGAAGATATCCTTGTTGAGAAGTTCTTTAACCTATGACTTCATGAGACCAAGGTCAGTAGTAACCTTTTTCAACTCACTTCTAACCACATCAAGATCCTTCATTGTATCAACAAGTTGCAGTTTCTCTTTCTCAAAGTATTTCAAAAATTCATGAACCACTTTAGCAGACTCCATATCCTCATTCTCAACATCTTGATGTGAGTAGGCATAGAACCATGAGGCATTAGATGCTCCATCTTCCACGATAGTTATTTTCTTTCTTCCTTTTGATTCAACACCAAAACCTTTCTCAAGAAATCCCTTTGCAAAACCACCATAGAAAGATGAAGAAGAGGACATTCTTGATAATCCAGAAAAACCTAGAGTATGTGCACGTGACATATGTAACTCAATAGGTCGGCTATTTAAAGGTTTTGTTTAGAAGAAAGGCTTTTATGGTTTCCAAGATGTAAACTCGAAACGGTAACCCGTATACACATTCGAACACAGTGCACCCCACGATAAAAGAACACAAGACAATTCAATGGGAAAATAATAAAAGACATTGCAAATATTATTTGTTGGCACTAGTTTAGCTATAAACGATAAGCGAAGATCTCAACTAGGCAAAACGCAAATTGTCAAAGTACACCTGACTTTTACACATCTTGCTCAGCTGGATTTTTATGAGCAAGTTCCTAACCTTGTGATTAATTAGCACAGGTATGAGCTTTGAGATCATATAAGGAACTGTGTCTATGATCAAGTCTCTTTTTCCTTCTGAATTTTGAGAGAGACTCCTTTTGATTTGAGAAATTATCAT
Source organism: Papaver bracteatum (assembly GCA_023529315.1). NCBI lineage: Eukaryota > Viridiplantae > Streptophyta > Magnoliopsida > Ranunculales > Papaveraceae > Papaver > Papaver bracteatum. The sequence goes on from JAJJWX010000963.1 coordinate 540,562, forward strand.
AAAACTCATTGTCATCAAAATATAAGACATAGTTTAAGTTATTTCCAGAAGAGTCTTGACTTGAGGAGGATGACAACCTATCGACAATTTCTTTGTAGCTTTGAATCATCTTTATCAGGTTATTCCTTATATCATCAACTTTTCTTCTTTCTCCTGGGATTTTCTTCAAATCAAGGGAAGCATTTTTTTCAGAAAAAACAACTTGGTCTTTCTTTAGACGATTCTTATCAAGACTTTTGTTCTGCTTCCGAGTATTTGAGGAACTCATTGATCTGACCTTCCTGGTAACATACACATGATTCATATGAAAACCAATGGGTTTCGACATGCGAATGTCAGTTACACCTTTGAGGATTAAGTCTAAGGTGCCTTGAAGTTGAACAAGAGAATTTTTATTCAGCTTAGAGTTTCCCTTCTGTTTGGCAGAACTTTTTGCTTCGTAAAAGTAACATACCTTCTGATCACACGAGTGATTAGGCAGTTTAGTCTTGACATTCTCGTCAAGAGATTTCTTCCTTCCATGTGATGTTGACTTTCCTTGATCAGAGGAAGCTAACACAGCTTTCTTAATTGGAAATGACTCCATTTTTACTTCTGGAGCATCTTCTGTTATAGCAGGAGTATTTGGTATATTAAACTACTTACGACATCCTTGAATAGAGAGTTTATTCAAGCGACAGTCTATTTCAAAAGCATCATTTATGAGGCTTGCTTCAAGAGTCATACGTGAAGAATGGTCTTCAGTATTTTCATTGATTTTACAGTCTCTAATTACACCAAGAAGCATTTTTACATGTTCCTTCAACCGATTAAATTTATCAGCTTGAATTCTAATAAGATTTAGAATCAACTTACTCTCTTCAGCTGTGTCACATTCACTTAAAGAGATAGATTCTTTTGAAGGGCAATCGGAATGATGCATGTCATTATCTGTCTATCTGATTTGAACACTGGGTTCGTCTATATTTGAGATTGTAGAATCTTTCTATTTAATAGACTTTGACAAGACATATTATTTATTTCTGGTGATGTGTTTATCAGAGATACTACTCTTGACCATAGAGTCGGATCGTTATAAATACAGACTTATAAGGTCTTAAACGTGTTTGCCTGCTCTGATACCAATTGAAAAAGCGGGGGTCTAACAACCATACCCAATATTTTGATTAGAAATCTGTATGGACAACTCCGAGTTGTTTTCTAGATAATCAACTAGACAGTTAGACTCACTTAATAGAAAATACTCAAGGAGTTATTATCTCAATCTCTCAATTTGATTTACTCAAGAAAATACAATTCGCGAGTCTTGATCAAAGAGAGATAACTTGGATGGTACCAAAGACCAATATCCAAGTGTCAAACAATTTAAATCAACAACCAATAAGGTCAGATATTCTAATTGATTGAACAACGCACAACCTGTATTATTTCAATTATATAAAAATATAATGCGAAAAAGAAATAATATAGACACCAGAATTTTGTTAACGAGGAAACCGCAAATGTAGAAAAACCCCTAGACCTAGTCCAGATTAAACATACATTGTATTAAGCCGCTACAAACACTAGCCTACTCCAAATTAACTTCGGTCTGGACTATAGTTGAACCCCAATCAATCTCACACTGATCCAAGGTACAATTATACTCATACGCCTCTGATCCTAGCAGGATATTGCGCACTTGGTTCCCTTAGATAATCTCACCCACAACCAAGAGTTGCTACGACCCAAAGTCGGAGACTTTAATAAATAAATCTGTCGCACACAAAAAAGTCTACAAGATAGATAAATCAGTCTCCCACGAATAAACCTATGATTTTTGTTCCGTCTTTTGATAAATCAAGGTGAACAGGAACCAATCAATAAAACCAGAGTTATAATCCCGAAGAACAGCTCAGTTTTATCAATAACCTCATAATAGTCTTAATCGACGCAGCGAAAAAAGATATTGTGGAATCACAAACTATGAGACGAAGATGTTTGTGATTACTTTTATATCTTGCCTATCGGAGATAGAAATCTCAAGCCAATTTTTACAATTGTACTCGTACGATAGAAACATCAAGATTAGATCACACCGCTACAAGAAAAGTAGTATCGGTTTGGCTTCACAATCCCAATGAAGTCTTTAAGTCGTTAACCTGGTTTTAGAAGAAGAAAACCAAAGGTTAGAGGAGAATCGAATCTAGCTTAGCAAACTAGTATCACACAGAATGTGTGGGGATTAGGTTTCCCAGTTGCTAGAGTTCTCCTTTATATAGTCTTTCAAATCATGGTTTGCAATCAATGTTAGCTTAGTAACAAAGCATTCAATATTCACTGTTAGATGAAAACCTGATTAAATTCAAGATAATATTTCTCAACCGTTAGATCGAAAACTTAGCTTGTCATACACACATGTACTTGACGATTTTGGGTTTGTGTAACCGTACCCAAACGTGTACAATAGTTGGTTCAATACTAGTCAACCAAATGGTTAGCCAAATGATAACTTTCATATCAACCATATTCTTCTTCACCATAACTAGTTTAAATGACTCAAATGAACTAGTTAGAGAGTTGTTCAATTTCTATGAGATCTCATGTACTACACAAGAAACAATCGAAGCAAAAACGATGTGATTCACTCGAATCGATTTAGGAACTATAAAGCCACGGTTTGCAAAAGCATTCCTTAGTTAAATAAGATAAGTTCACGAACATCGTTTTTAGACATAACTACTCAAGTTCGCGGACTGGGTTCGCGGACTCAAGTTAACCGGTTGGAGTTCACAAACTCCAACCGAAATTCTCGGGTTCGAGAACTACGCACGTTCGCGAACTGAGTTGGCTGCTCAAGTTTCGGTTTCACTTGATCAACAAAGTTCGCAAACTTCGGTTCAAGTGCTAAGGACTTATACATATATATGTTACCACAACAATTTTTATATCCCCCAGTGATTATATTGTCTGAAATCTCATTTCAATCATTGAAACATTCTGAGAGGACGTTATATAGCTGTTATTCACAAACTATTTTTCGTCAGAAAGATTTCCAAAGTGATTGAAACATAACATGACTTTCGTCACTAGGTAAAGTTAAACTTGGCTAAAGCGAAAGCTTTACCAACACATATTTCGAGAAATAGATAAGCGATATATACTCAGCTCGAAATATCACATGTGTATATTCTTAGTCTATATAGTAATTCGAATTTTGTCTCAAGATAGGTGATAGAGTAGATAGAATTTCTAGTGATAGATAAGTTCAATTCTCCACATACCTTTTAGTCGATGAAGATCCACTGGTTCCTTTAGTAGTCTTTCGTCTTGTATGATGATTGCCATGGAGTTCTTGAGCTCAACTAAATTTTCAATCCTAGTCTGAGACCTTAGCCATAGTAGACTAGAAATCAATACTTTATAGTTTTGATCATTAACATTGACAAACATGTTTGAGATAGCAACGCATGCGAGTTCGGCCGAGCAATGATCTAACACTCTTTTGCTTACACACGTACAATTTGTTTACCTTTGCTTTTAGAAAACATGGTGTTTGTTGAGAACGTTTTCGGTGGAGAATGTTTGTGGTTGTGTTTGAAAAATATTGGTTGCAATATATGATTAACATAAGAAAAAATATGACTGTTATAATATAGTAGTTATCTCATCTCACATTGAGACGATCGGCCTTGTTTGAGCTGGTAGCGACTAGTCTCATATAACGACTCCTTTTGCACTCCCTATAAAATTCAGATGATTTCATCTCCAAAACCACACATTTTCTATCTTAATCTTTCATTCTCAAATTTATGTAACAAAAATCCCCGAAAAATATCTGATAGAATTTGTGGTGCAAAATTTACTCAATAAGAGGACTTAGCTATCTGTAAAGCTTATGTTTTTCATACTATTGATGCGTGATCAATCCATGTCGTACACGTCTATTTTTGGCAGAACATTTTCATATTGTTCGTTTCAGAAATGGGGAACCCCGAAAACCGAGATGCTCGTGGATTATATGCTTGTTTTCAATTAATTGATCATGCATTCAAGCGATTCCTTTCTAATGTAAGGGAAGTTGATCGAGAAATTTAACGGTGTAACTAACGCACAAGTGATCCAAATAGCTCTAAATGAATTGCAGGAAACGCACGGCAAACCTTTTCTTTACGAAGCTTATTTCCACATCCTTAAAGATGATCCATCTCAATCACATTTTTACTGCACCAGAAGGGCTCTCAGTCTCTTTACTATGAAAGAAGATGTTGGCTACATATTGTAACGAGAAATATGACCAGTGACTATTTCTGGGAAAGGGCATGTCAAAGTTTTGTAGCATTGCGAAATAGGCTTTCTCGGAAAGGGTATGTCAAAGGTTTGTAGGGTTGCGAAATGCAGAAACAACAAGAGCCTTAAACTAAGATTTTCATTCATCAATAAAGGATGTCAGACGTTATACAGAAGTTTTGTGGATGGTTCCGCATGATAATTCTGGATTGTCCAACAAAGAACATGTGAGTATCTTAATACCTTTATCCTTATTGAGCAACTGCATCGTAGATTAATTAAAATCATATTAACTTGTTGTTTATCTATTTTTCAGAAAACTGGCTCAAGCCCAGTTTATTGAAGAAAACAGAAGAAAGTTTAAGCATTTTGAATGTTATGAACTCTATAAGGCTTATGTCCCTGGATTTGATAAAGTCTAATGTTATTTTTGTCGTCATGAAATCAAGTTACTTTATTTGCAAGTCTAAATGTAATAAGTTTCGCTTAATGTAATGTAATAAGTATCGCTTAATATTTTCATTAATTAATATTATTGTCTCTACAATAATAAGAACTTAATTACTGACATCAATAAAAAAATCTAGTAAAATCTTTGGCCTCCCGGTTTCATTTGACTTATCTTCCATTCAACGCGCCTGTGAACTATTTCGCCTTTGTTTTTGAAACTTCGGTTGTTAATTTTCGAAACTGTAGCTTTTCTTTGCCTTTTGGGAGGACATTTTCCTGGATAAACTTCTACAACTTGCACATCTCTTTCCTTTTTATCGTTTTCAATTTTTTTTTAAATTACCACATATATTATTTACAACAACCTCAAGTTTGGTTTCACAAAAAACGAGAAATAGTCTTATGAGACATTACAAGAGAAATATTTATAGTTGAAAAAATTCAAGAGACGATTGAATTGATATGAACCGACCATACCATAATGACCGGCTCGGCTTAATTTGTCGCGAGGAATATTTTCCCCGGCGCATAAAACTCAATTTGTCTATTCACCTGGACAAGTATACCAGCAAATTCGATGGCGCCCGTTGGAGTTGCTCTAACTCGTGCACCGCCACAAAAATTTATAAATTTCAAAGTAAGTTTAAAAAAAATTGGTGAAAATATTGAACGTCGACTTGTTCAAGAACGCGTAATTGGGGGATACGGAAACTAATTGGGGGATATGAATTACTTCCCCCAACCCATGGTATGTGTTAAGGGGTTATTTTTGGTTATGAAAATACTAAAATACCCTTCCCACAAAATAAAAATCAAAAACTTAAAATCAAAAAACAAAATCATATCCCCCATTTCCATCTCCACTTCTTATTAATCTTATTTAGGGGTAGAGCTTTGAAACCCAAATATTCCCCATTCCCTTTCAAATTCTAAACTCTCCCCACTCTATATCAAATTCTCTTCTCCTCACTTTGGAATTCCATTTTTTTATATTCGGAAGTGATGAAGATCATGCCGAAAGTGATGAAGACCATGCCGAAATTGATGAAGACCATGCCGGTACCATGTTCCGGCATATGGTCTTCATCAATTCCGGCATGGTCTTCATCACTTCCGTTTTGAATTTTTCTGGTTTTAATCAGTCCACTACCGGCATAATCAGTTGATATGAAGACCATGCCGGTATTGTTTTCCGGCATAGAAAATAAAGCAACATGCCGGCACCAAGATAGTGGCAAACAATTTATGAACATTTCCAACAATTTCCGGCACGGGTTTTTGGTTGAATACCATGCCGGCACCAAGCTTTTTCAGCTGCAACAATGGTGGATTCAAAGAAAAAAAATAAAATTTTCAACCTCTTATTAGCAGTAACTCTCTCATCACAATCACCTTCCATTTTCAAAAAAAAAATTCCTCTCAAATATTTTTTCCCTCCTTCTACTCTCACCCAAACACAAATAAAAATACACACTAATCTATCCCCCAAATACTTAAAAATTTTACTAATTATTATTAACCACTAAACCTAATTAGTGAGGGGTAGATTAGGAATTAAAAAAATAATTACATAAGGGGTGACCCAGAATTGCTATTGGGACTCCTATTTTGCCTTGTAGATATATCCCCCAATTAGTTTTCATATCCCTAATTACGCATTCTTGTTCAATCCATTAGATATTGCTTCATACAAAAAAAAAAAAAAAAAAAAATTAGACATTTTAGATTTTGAGATAAAAAGAAATCAGCATTTAACCATGTCAAGTTAGGATAACCCTGCGAATGAAACGTGGCATATGAAAAGCTGACATCAGGGTCACAAAAATTGAAGGTTGCAAGAGTCTTTATGATATGTCATTATCAAATTATAAAGTGCATGGACGATGGAACCATTTCAATACCTAATTAGACGGTAAAGACCCCAACTTATTGGTCCCGAACACTGTTCATAACTCGTACTGTTGAATTTGAATGCTCTCACCTTTTATTTTCCCCTAAAAATATAAAACAGTATCTTGTTTCTCATTTTTTTTTTTTTTTTTTTATAATCAAAACAAGAAATCCGAGTTAAACAATTGTCTCCCCCCTTAGATCTCCACAAAGGTCCGGAATAAGCCAAGTCGGTGGAACTGACCAGCCCATACTACCAGCATTCGACTTGCCCCACTGGGCTAGATTATGAGCAGGCCTATTACTACTGCGGTTAACGAAACAGAAAGAAATGTACCTAATCTTAGATATTAGGTTTTTTACATCTTGATAGACACAGTGTGTTCTCAAATTCCCTAAGAAATTCTTCCCCTTAATCTTCTCAATCACTTCTTCCGCATCAGCTTCAATTATCACTTGATCAAACTTTCTTCCTTCCACGATTTTGAGCGCATCTCTGATTCCACAAATCTCGCCTCTTCTCTAGAATGTCAAATCAAATTCTTCGCTTCTGCGTAGACAAATTCATAAGACGAATCTCTTATTAAGAAGCCCAACCCTCCCAATTCAGAATTAGGGTTCCAAGCCCCATCTGTGTTAATCTTCAAGCAATTCCTCGGCGGAACCACCCATGAGCTGGAATTAGATTGATTTTGTGTTATTGCAGCGATTCGTCTTATAATAGGTAATTTTTTTGTATTCCACATCATATATTTAGCTCTCCACAGAATCTCCTCCGGTTCTTCTTGAATATCATTGTGAACAATTTGATTTCTGTTTTCCCAGATTGACCACAAAGATCGGCGCTATCAAAGGAAATTTTCTCGCTCTTGAGGTAGGTACGATCTTGGTAGTGATGAATTTGCATCCAATACTTAATCCATTTTATAAATGTTATATCCTGCACCTGTTCAATTTGTATGTTTATGAGTTTCCAAACCCTAGTCAGTTTCTTACAGGTGACTAAGGCATGTAAAATAGTTTGATTTAGATTTGCACTTAGGCGGTAGAAATCGAGATATTCATTACATTGTCTGAGAATTTGTTTTACTGGTATAGCACCTTTTAGTGCTTTCCAGAGAAATAGTTGAATCCTTGCAGGTACTTTAAGTTTCCAAACTGTATTCCATAGGTCAGACTCGGATTCATCCCCTCTAACACTCAGGGCTGAATAAGCCGATTTTGTCGAAAAGACACCATCTCTAGATGGTGTCCAAATTCTTCTATCATCGGAAGGTTCCATAGTAAGAGGTATTCTTTGTATCTTCTCTTTTGTTTGTTGATCAAAAACGTCACTTAGTTTATCTGCATTCCATGTTCTTGTATTAAGATTTATTAAATCTTGAACTTTTAAGTTTTTATCCGGTACCGTGTTTTCTTTCGGTGTAGCCACCCCCTTGTCTGGGATCCAATTGTCACACCATGGATCAATGAAATTTCCTTCCCCCACCACCCACGACACAAAAGGTTTTATTTTATTCATGGTATTATGTATGCATTTCCACACCCATGACGCCTTATCAGGGCACTTAGAATTTAGTACATCACAATTGGCATAGTATTTTGATTTCAAAACTTGTGCTAGGAGAGAAGATGGGTTTTCCACCTATCTCCAAACAGTTCTGGCCATCATGGCCAAATTGTTAATCTCACTTATTCTAAACCCCAGTCTGCCTTCTTTATTTATTTTGCAGATGTTCTCCCAAGCTAAGAGGTGCATTTTTCTCTTTTTTTGATTTTGGATCTTGACCCCACCAATAGTTATTCAGGTGAGAATCGATTTTTTGGCACATACTTTTTGGTATTAAGAAATTGCCATTTGATACAGGGACATAGCTTGGCCTACATGTTTAACCAATGTAGTCTTACCTGCCTGAGCTAGGAATTGAGTGAACCAATTATTCACACTCTTTTCAATATTACTCAATATAGATAAGTGAGTTTGAGTTTTATATTTCAGGATAGTAGTTGGAGCTCCTAAATATTTCTCTCCCAGGCTAAAGTATGAGATATTTAGGATCTTACCAAGCAATTTTTTATGCTTTGGATGCACTTTAGAACTGAAGTATAGTCCTGACTTGTTAAAATTTATCTCTTGACCACTTTCTTTACAATATTTTTGCAGGTAGTCTTTAATAGCATGGAAATCAGGTATTGTAGCATTAGAGAACATGAGACTATCATCAGCAAATAACAAGTGGCTGACAGTAGGACCATTCTTTGCACATTTCAAACCATGTACCAGGTTTGCATTTTCCAAATGTTTGATATAGGAAGATAGAGCTTCCGCACAAATAATATACAGGTAAGGTGACATAGGATCACCTTGCCTTAAACCTCTTTCTGGATGAATTTTACCCATAGGACTCCCATTTAAAAGAATAGAGTAAGATACTGAACTTAGGCAGTTCATTATCAATCTTATCCATTTTTGATTGAATCCCAATTTTGCCATAACCTTAGCCAAAAATGACCACTCCAATTTATCATATGCCTTTGACATGTCTAACTTGATAGCAACACTCCCTATCTTTCTTTTATTTTTTTTTGATTGAATCAATTAGCTCATGGGCCAGAATTACATTATCTGCAATTTGCCTTTTTGGAATAAAGGCACTTTGATTATTAGAAATAACTCTATCCATTAGTGGTTTCATTCGGTTAGAAAGGGTCTTAGAGATGACCTTATACACAAAATTGCATAGCCCAATAGGTCTAAATTGATCAGCTGTGTCAGCCATCGGATTCTTGGGTATTAGAACTATGTTAGTATGATTGAACTGAGTTAGTAGCTGTTCAGATTCAAAAAATTGTTTAGCCATTTGGATAACACTATCTCCCACAGTATCCCAATAAGTTTGATAAAACATACCAGTAAAGCCATCCGACCCTGGTGCTTTCTTTTCCCTCATTTGGAATGCGGCAGCCTTAATTTCTTCGTCAGAAAGAGGTGCTTCCAGTATATTGTTATCTATGTCAGATAGTTTTGATCGAACCGTGTTTAGAATAACATCCTGGTCAATAGGGTTGGACGTTTTATATAACTGGTGAAAATATGAAATGAATTCATCTCCAATAGCTTCTCTTGTTGTCAGCCAAGTTCCATTTCTATCTTTTAGCCAGCTTATGTTATTCTTTTTCCTTGGAAACATAGTAGATTTATAGAAATAAGGCATATTCTTATCACCCTCACTTAGCCATAACTCTCGCGATTTGTCTTTCCACAAAATTTCTTCCAAGGAATACAAGTAAGATAATTTATCTATAAGATCCGCTATTTTTCTCGTATCCCCCGGGTTGTTTATTTGCACATTCTTTATTTCAGATTTTGTATCATGTAAAGAGACAGTTATGTTACCAAAAGATACCTTATTCCATAATCTCAGCTGAATCTTTGCATGATTCAACTTTTGTTTCAGTTGATAATCTTTTGAGCCTCTTACTTGTAATGACCAAGCTTTTTCAATTACTGTTTTGCAGGTTTCATCTTTAGCCCACATTGACATGAAATGGAATAGTTTATGTAGATTCTCAACTCCCGGATTTAGCGAAACCAGAATAGGAGCATGATCATAACTAAGACGACGGAAATGGACAACATTTGTGTGAGGAAAGCTTTCTTCCCACCGCTCATTTACCAGTGCTCTATCAATACGTTCCATCACCAGATTTTCTCCTATTTGTTTATTTGCCCATGTAAAATCAGGACCTGAGAACGGTACATCTCTCAAGTCCCACAAATTCATAAGATTTTCTAGTATTTTTGTATCATTTTCTGTAACTAGTCTCTTTCCCCACTTATCTTGTGGGAGAAGGATGCAATTCAAATCCCCTAATACCATTATAGGGATGTTTTGATTATAAGGTTGTGCCATAAATGCATCCCAACAGAGATTTCTCAAACTTCTATTTGGTTCCCCATAAGTAAAGTATATCTTACAAACCTTGTTATCTTTCATCGATCTAGTTGAGCATACGAATCCTTGTTGGTTGGACTGTTCAACAACGATGTCAAAACCATCCTTCCAGGCAAGCGCCACCCCCCCTTTTTTTCCTATCGAAGGGACAGCAGCCGAGTTGTGATATCCTAAGGCCCGTAACTTAGAAACAGAGGCTTTAGTACCGATCATAGTTTCACATAAAAAAATTATATCCGGAGATTTTAACTTGATTAAGTCCCTAAGTTCACGACAAGCTTCCGGTTTTGCAAATCCATTGTAATTCCAGCTAAGAAAACTCATCCCGCGACCAAAAAGAAGGAATTCAATATAAACCAGATTACAAAAATTAACTAATCTTAAGAAAACGTCAAATAAAGACAAATCAATCAAACAGATTCACCAATAATCTTTCCCAATAGCAGAGGACAAATATTTTTTGTACTAGAAACAGTTTTAGACTACCACACACGAAGAAAAAAAAACACTTGAAATTTCTAATAGAACAGAGCAACCACCAATCCTAAAAAAATTCCGGACTAATTCAACAACAAGTGATCTCACTAAACTTTATGTCTTCTAGAATCTGAAATAGATTAAGTAACTTGGTGTCTTTAGTGTCTCGGTGTCTTTGTATCTCTGGAGTCTATAATGTCTTTTTGTTACTTGGTTTCTAGAAATCGAATCAAAATGGCTTAGAACACAGGCTAAAAGGATTGAAAAGAATTATGAATCTGAGAAACCAATAGAAGAGAAGATTGGGACCCTAATAAACTCAAAAATCATAAATCAAACTTCGAACGCTGATGGAAGATCACGTCTCCGGCATAGAAATCCGGTTGAATAAGACCATTAGACAGGAAACTCCGGTTGAATAAGACCGTTAGATAGGTAAAACGACTAGAAATGAGACCGTTATAGTAGCATTCACAGACTTTGTACTGAGAATCCGGTAAGAGAGTAACCTAGAGACAGACTTTTTACTGAGAATCCGGTAAGAGAGTAACCTAGAGAGAGAAAAGGGAGATAGAGGAGAGAGGAAAGGTTACATGATTTGGGAGAGAAATGGTGTCCTTATCTTGTTTCTCTCTGGTTATATAATTTTTGGAATATTTTTTACCCCTTTCCCCAACCCACTACTCCGCTAGACAGTACGACACATACTTCTTTTAAAATACAAAATTTGCATGCAATATATTATAACATGTGTCAATTGTCATATGTTTTATTATTATTATTATTATTATTATTATTATTATTATAACATTTGTTATTAAATTATCATGAGTAAAATAAAAGGCTAAACAAAGCTGTTGGTTTGTTATTATTATTATTATTTTATTTTTTTGACAATCAACATACTTCAATTCATTCAAATCATAAATCGTGATTACATGTTCGCTTACAAGAATAACAAAAATATCAAAATACAAAATAATCAAGACCCTAATACAAATAAGGACATCAATTACAAGTAGATCGCGAAGATAAAGAGCGATAAACAACAAAGATATCCAAAATAATTTGATGGATAATGGAGAGATGATGGTATATCCGGAAATAAAATCCGACCATTTGATATGATTGTATTCTTCTTCTTCGGTATGAGATTCTCCTAATACCAAGGAGTATTTTGCCCATAAATTTGTCGATCCACACGAACACGGATGCCGATTGAAAGCGATGTCGTGATGAATCGTTGATGTTTTTGAATCAAGAATAACAAGCCACGAACCAGCCATTAAAATTTGAGGAACTCGCCCCACAACGCCGAAGAAAAATCGTCCCAAAACGACGGAGAAATATGTCAAAAAAAACAACAAAACGATGTAAAAACATCTTATTCAATTACCTTCTACCAAAACTTCAAAAGAAAACGAATCTTTGCATAGATCTGCTCCAAAAGGACCAAATATGAGTAAGACGGCTCTAGGGTTTGTTTTTTTTCTTCGAGAAAGGGAAGAGGAAGAGAGAATGATGAGAGAGAATTAGATTTTCATATGTCTTCTCAGAGATTTTATTTTATTTTTAGGGATATTTTGACTTTGGGTCACAGAAAAGTGACCAAAGTTGCGTTTGAGTCACCACATAATTTTAATTGGAGTTTGGGTCACGGGACCGTTAGGAAATTATTTTCTCTTTTAAATTAATTCTTATTTACTTAACACCGTAAGTTACCTTATAACACCGTCAGTTCCTCCAAACACTTCACAGACAATGCATACATGAATGATCAATTGAAAATAAATACAAGAGTATGTAGCATCTTATACGAACAGAATGAGTTAATACATCATCGTCGATTCATACTTAAATCCTTCCATACATACACTTTATAGGCAATTTCATACATTTCACAAGTCAACAATCTTACCTGCAGATGAACAATTATACTTTAAATCATAAATGGTTTCACAAAGTTCTTGGTTCCTGCGGAAGAACCAGATCTAGATTAAAAAGAAGAAGAAAAATCATCACCATGTTCTTTACATTAAATTCATATCTCTTCTCGCCCCCATTATTCCCCTAAACCAAAACCCCTAATTTATCAATCTAAGATTCAATTATACTATCCTTCATCTTCTTAACCAATTTTATATTGTATTCATGTCCTGTGATTAGTGTTTTCGATCTGTTGAAGTGAAGATTTCTCGTTTATGTAAACCATTGATAGAAAGAATTCATCATAATTTAACGATTGGGGTGTTTTGGCTATTGATGGCGGTGGTGAAGGTGTAAAGATCCACGGGATTTTGATGGTGAAGGGGGCGCATTCGCAAAAGAAATTAGTTTCTAAGATATAATCTCACGGTTGTTGAGATCCAACGAGTGGCAAAGTTATTAGTAAATAAACCAAAGCATGAATTATAATCGGTCATTTCAATGTTAAACTAACTTCCCTTAACTGTCATCGCGGTCAATGATGGTCCGTGACCCAAACTCTAATTAAAATTCCGTGGTGACCCAAACGCAACTTTGATCACTTTTCTGTGACCCAAAGTCAAAATATTTATTTTTACTACAAATCTCATTGATTGTTGGTAGTTGAATCTTGAATGAATGAATGAGTGAAAGAACGAAGATGGGCAACAAATTTTCTTTCCAAAAATGAAGGAATGAGCTATATGTTTTCGTGTTATATTATAATTTTGATGAGTTTGTTTTTATTGAAGAAATGAGTAATACCAGGACAGGATTTAATAGTGTAGTTGGTAAATCTAATCATCGTCTATTTCTAAATCAGTATCATCGTCTATTTCTAAATCAGTATCATGAGTCATGACCGGGATGTATCAATAGTATAAAGCAGAGTTTAGCTAACTTTGCCTATCTGAGTGGTGGTCAGGATTTATCCTTGGCAAAGATAAATCAAAGGTTGTGGTTCTCCGTGCAAACCCTACAAGTCGCACACGTGGTGTTCATTCCAATATTATGAATTAAAAATGAATTCTCAAGTCAAGATACGGAATTTCAAAAATTATAACGGGGAGGTTCGAACTCATGACCTATTGTGTCATAAGAGTGGCCTCTAACCATTGTTCCACCTTGGTTGGAATTGATATAAAAGATAAATCAACAGTGGTTGTTTGTTCAACTTAAATATTAATTAGTATAAGTGTTTTATTAATTAGTATAAGTGATTTGTCTAGAGAAAAGATAAATTTATGGTCATGGTTTGTTCAACTTAAATATTAATTAGTATAAGTGTTTTATTAATTGATGTCTCATTAATTTCTCATGATAAATGATTTATTAAATTTTACATCATAAATATCCCTTAATTAATATTAATACATATCTCCATCAAAAAATAATAATTTTGACAAAAATTATTTCAATAGATATTAGTGGTGGTGGTGGTAGTAGAGGAAGAAGTAAGTGGTGGAAGCGGTGGAAGGTGTTACTAAGTGGTGGAGGCGGTAACATTAGTTTTGGTAGAAGAAATAGTGGTATTTGGATGGTTTTAATGGCAGTGGTATTGGTTTTTCTTTTTGAATCAAAAATAATATTTTTTTTACATGACGGGTAACATTGTATTGTGAAAAGTATAGTTGGTTGTTTTTGACACGATCAAAAAAGGCGGATAACAAATACTTTTGGGATGATACCAAATCATATAATACAAAATGGTTGTTTTTGGTACCACTGCTATCTTTGGTAACCGTTCGTACGCATGATTTTCAGTATTAACAAAAAACATATAGTTGAATAAATTAATTGACGACCTAAGTTTGTTAAATCTAAACTTTATACATGACGTGTGGGATTAAAAGTTATAAGTGTGCCCAATATTCTACGGGGATGGAAAATGGTGGTGGTGGAGAAAGAAGTGATATCTGGTGGTTTGTGGTACTAGCCGGTTTTGATGAGTAGTAATTGACTATGTTAATTATGTGCTGCTACAAAAGGATAACACTATAAATTAGAAATGTGGTTGATCATCTTAATGCTAATATAAACTCGGTTAAAATACATGAAAATTAAGAAGAAGAAAATTTTTTTTGGAATTTTTTTTTTTGATGTCACGTTATTTAATAAATAACACTAAAAACTACATATTTAGTATCAAGGTTTCTCCATCCAATAGATAAATCTAAGGTTGTATTTAGATCCCGTAAGCATAGGGCTAGTTGGTCTTGGATTTCTGAATGATAATGAATATAATGAAACACTCCCTCTCGGTTTCTCCAATGAAAACCGAAACCTTCTAAAAAAAATAATCAATCGAACAACACTTAGATGGAATGCATCACCACCAGTGTAAACTTCTCTGAATTGCTACATATCCAGTGAAATTTCTACAGATTAATCTGGTGATTTCGTCCAACCGTAGTTTTTAACGAGGCATGCAATTAAATCTCTAATAGTGATTTTAAAGGTATTTAATAATTACAAAATTCTCGTATAAGTTTTGTTTATGCAAGTATTGATTTAACTTGGGTTCTTTTATATTTTTTGTGTTAAGTTGATGACTTTTTAATTTGAATACATGTTTGGTTAACAAACTTTGATACATATAGGGTATTTTATTTGTAGAACTGATGTTAGTCTCTCATTTTTCCCATTAGCACTTTGTTTCGATCCCGTATTTGTAGACATTATTTGACTAATGTTGGGGTATTTGTTTAATCTCAAGGCCGATTAAACCCAATGTGTGTTGTATACATTGAAGGCGACAGAAGTTTGTGTCGGCTCTACCCTGAAACTAATAATTTTTCTTCGGAAGGTTAGTTGAATTTATGTAGATACAAATATTAATATGACTAGCTCTTTAAAACTCCAAATTACTTGAGTAACACTAGATGTGAGAACGTCATTCATGCACTACTTAGCATAGTTGGTGTGAAATCTTTTTATCCACGAATTTCTTCAATTTTATGTTATCAATATGATTGAGAAAGAATCTTACACATGTTTTGATTTACTATTATAAGTTTATTTTTTCAACTCACGTGTGTATATCTCAGCCTTCCAATAGCCAAGGGTTCTTCATTTTTATAACTCTCACATTTGCAATAAATAAATAAATAGTGTTTATCTATAGTAGGGAAAATATTATGGGTTTTTGCTTCACTCCTTAGAGCCTTAGTTATCAATAATTTCGGAACAAATGTATTCATAAACATCATGGAGTTGGATTGGCAGTTTAGGTATATGTATTGTTAGATGAAATATTCTTTTTGAAGTTTGAAATTATGGTATGATGGAACAATAAATGGGGAAATTTTTTTTATTTACTGTATTTTTTATTTTATTTTCATGTTGGCACAACATTATTACTCCGTCCAGATAATAAATTGGAATAACATGCTTAAGTAAAAAATAAAAAGATCAGGTAACCCATTTTGTTTCCCAAAACCTATTTGAATATTAAAATAATTACTCACGAATAAAATGAAGCAAGAGGAATGTGAACAATATTGTATTAGAGACAAAACATCCCGTGCCGTAATATATAACCTATAACTATTATAAAGCCAACTCTCCCTAGGCATAATAACTGAAGCTGTAAAAATTGAAACTCCGAATTTGCCCCCGCTTTTATGTATTATGAGGAATTTACAAAAATATTATTCGAGGGTATTATGGTAAGTTAAACCTAAATGTATACTTTAATTAATTTCTAAAAATCTGAACTCCCAACGTGATGAGGAGAGAAATAAAGGGAAATTACTTTGTTGTATTTTTATAACATCATTTTGATGCATTTTGATGTATAAACGGTATGTAGTTCGCCACGTGGGAGCTACAAATATTTTCATTAATAGCAAGCCTTCTCCGCTAACTTAAGTTGGCACCAGACTACACTGAATTGTCACCCTTAAAGGCACGTGCAAAGCACGTGAGTCAGGTTCTTGTATATAAGAATGCGATGATTAGCTCATCCTAACCCAATAATTGTTTTACCATTTTATCGTTATTACTGATGCAATTTGGTGATCCTGAAAATATCACATTTGCAAAGATCGGGCCACATTTTACATACATAGATCCAACTGTAGTTAATACAGTAACACAGAAATCAGAAATTTTGTTGAGATGAAAACAGCGTAGAAGTAGAATGGATGGGTTCTAGTTGCTACTATTAGTAATAATTCCAAACACAAAACGTCAAATCTACATTCATGAGCTTGTTGCCTCCACAGCAAAGAACCTCGTGGTACCTAAAACTAAAAACAAAAGCAAGATCCCAAAATACCTATTTAATGTGTTGGGGTAGGGTGTTGTATTGGATCCTTCCCTCCATTCATTCGGGCAACAGAGGTATAGTAGAGTTCAAGCAGATAAACTCAAATCAAGGCCATCGTATTAACTTGGGAGTCTTGTCACGGATCCAAAAAGATCCATGGAAAATCTAAGCAGAAAGCACCATCTTTCCGATAATAATCACTATTGTTCCGGAAAAGTGCAGCAGCCTCTAAGAAAGCCGGTGAATTTTGCAAAATGCGATGAAAAGAGAACTCAATAATGAGATTGACCATGGAACAATCCAAATATATTGATTGGCAAAAAGAAATAAATATCTAAGATGAAATTTCGATCGGGTTACAAGGAGATAAGTGTAGACATACTCCAAAATTATTATTGACGGTATGAATGGCCTAGAAAGAAAGTGCATTCAACGTCTGCACTCCAAATTTCAAGGACATATTGGAAACATGACCGATCATAATATGGATATATTACATGAAACAAAATCTCAATCCTTTGTTTTCTTCTGTTCGTTTTATACTCGAAGTTTCTAACCAATAATTTCTTCTTTTTAGTTTTGTATTCTATTACTTACCGGCAGGCAAAAATTTTATAGCTAAAATTAAAATCTGCTTTAATCGTAACTCGAAAGGGTACGTACAGCTTTGTCTACCGACAAATTAAGCGAGGCTGGTAGGTTAGGCCCGTTACACACCAAACCAAAGGGAAGGTGGCCATGTTTCAGAATCACTTCTCATATTTAATGGCATTGCTCAGCTTTTAGCTCAAATTGGATGAGCACTATATCTTTTTAATAACTAGCCAGTGCATCATTCATTTGATTTCCATTGATTAGCATGTTTGGAAAATGCAAATGGACGTGTTTCAAGAAAAAAATTATGCAAATGGACGAATAACACTTAGTAGGTCCCGGACAATGAACATGCTTTTATTTATAACAGAACGATTTTTTGGGACAATAATTTTATTTTTGGTAAGACAATAAATCTAAGCTTTCCCTTAGTTGGACCGACCGAACGAAGCGAGGGAGGACCTTTATATGATCATTTTTTTGTCAAATATAAGTGATCAATTAACATAAAAAGATTGAGAATGATCCATGCTGAAAAACCAATAATGCCCCTCTAAATCATATTTTTTTTTTTTTTTTCCTTCAGACATTCTCGTAAATAAACTGAAGAGGAAGGGCAATATGTATTAGATATTTTCGTAAATAAACCAAAAAAGAAGGGCAATAGGTGTTAGACATTTTCGTAAATAAACCAAAAAGGAAGGGCAATAGGTATAAGTGTTATATTGTATTATAATTTCTTATGTATCCTATCTTTTCAGGAGTATAATTGGAATGCAAACTTTAATATTATATATCTAAAAATCCGTGCCTTGGATTTTACAAATTTTATCTCGTTGGAAAGCTAATAAAAAATCTATCCAACGAACACAAACAACGATATCAAATTTTGAGTTTTTACGAAAAATTCGGAGGTATTTATCATTTTAGGCACAATTTTATAAAATTAAATGTATATCCATTATGCAAACCACCACAAAGGATACATAATACTTTATGTAACCATATTTTGGTTCAGGGTTCAGCTTGTTGCCAGGCTACCCACCAACTTGTTGCCAGTGTTGGTGCCCAGCTTGTTGCCAGGCTACCCACCAACTTATTGTAATCTGACCTTCTAAGGCTTTTTATATATTTTGGTTTATGCATCAACTAATTTTACGTTGCAACTAATAAAACGATGTACTCTTTCTGTTTCAAGAAAAATGATGCTTTCATTTTAGGCATAATTCTCGAAAATTAAATGCATAGTCATTATACAAACCACCACAAAGGATGCATAACACATCATGCAACCATATTTTGATTTATGGATCGACTAATTTTTCGTTTCTGAAAAAGTGATACTTTCACTCCGTTTCGGGAGAAGTGATACTTTCGCTCTGTTTCGGAAAAAATGATACTTTTGCGTCGTTTCAGAAAAAGTATCACTTTTTCTGAAACGTGGCGAAAGTATCACTTTTTACGAAACGGGGAGAAAGTATAACTTTTTACGAAACGGGAAGAAAGTATCATTTTTTCTGAAACGGGGTTAAAGTATCACTTTTTTTGAAACGGGGTGAAAGTATCACATTTTCATAAACGGGATGGGTCGGCCCTTCCACCGAGGCAACGATCGTACTAGTTAGTGTAATTGTTAGTTACTGATCATGCTAAGCTAACTAATGATTAGTGTAAGATCAAATCAACGAATATAAGAGTTTTGGGAAAACCTAATTCTTTCCTTTTTTTTTCTTTTTTTTTTTGAATTTGAACCTTCAAACTACCCGGGCATACTTCAAATTTAGTTTTTTGTTGCTTGAATTGGCCAAAATTTTCTGAAAATGAGAAATCTTATAACTTGATTTGGGCTAAATCAAACACGTTCGGCTACAAGATCTGAAGAGTAGGTAGCCGAACTTATCTGCAAATGTAGTTCGGCTAATGTTTTTGAAGGCACATGTAGCCGAACTTAGTTTTAATGGATTTTTTGATTTTATAGAAAAGTTTGGTTATGAGTAAAAAATTGCAACGTAACCGAACTCAATAAATAGGTTTTCAGAGAAAAATTCGGTTAGGAGAAAAAAAAACTGCGACGTAACCGAAGTTTTATCTGAAAATTAGGCTAGGAAATCAGAAAGTTCGACTAGGAAATTAAAAGTTCGGTTGGAATTTTTTTCTGCGAAACAACCAAAATATTCTTCATCTTCTTCATTTCCAACAGGTTCAGCTAGTTCGACAAAGTTTTTTCACAAAATTCCTAGCCAACTTCTTTCAGCAATTTCAATTTTTATGATTACTACTCCCTCAATTTATCAATCACAGATGTATGAAAAAAATGGGTTAGTTTGAAAGTACCTCTAATATACAAATTTCTAAAATCCGGATTTGAAACGATTATGAAATTAGAAGAGAAAACAAAAGCATGAGATAAGATCTTAAAATGAAATTTGGTTAGTAGAAAAAATTGTGTTTATGAATTAGAGTTTTAATTAAGTTAGTATGTTTAAAAGGGAGATTATTAGGTTAGTCATAATTTAAACAAGGATAAAGTTTAAATGAGTTAGTTGGAAAGTACCGTTAATATACAAATTTCTAAAATCCGGATTTGAAACGATTGTGAAATTAGAAGAGAAAACAAAAGGATGAGATAAGAGTTTAAAATAAAATTTGATTAGTAGAAAAAATTGTGTTTTTGTGTTTATGAATTAGAATTTTAATTAAGTTAGTATGTTTAGGAGGGAGATTATTAGGTTAGTCATAATTTAAACAAGGATAAAGGATAAGTTAGTCATTTCCTAACTTTAGGACACCCCTTATAAGTGTAGGAAAGGTGGCATAAGCACATCATGGTCCCCCAAAAAATCGCTTTAAATAAAAAAATAAAAAAATGCTCTTATTCAATCCGGAATTATGCCAAAAATATATAAGTCATATAAGATAGATAAGTAATAAAATTAAAATAAAGATGGATAAGACCCTTATTTATGGTTACTTTTTTTGTTTTGTTTTGGAATAACATTAATTATATTGATAATTCTGATTGAAGATCAATATTATCACATGGATTTTCTGATAGTCGGCAACATGAATCCAGACTATTACAATAACATCATATTGTTTCCATTGGCACGGATTTTCCGAATCTACCACATCATTCCTACCCAGACTGAACTTTCCAGTAAATCAAGATGTATGTAACTGGACTAGTTTAGATGGTCATGTTTGATTTGTTAATAGCAAATCCAAACAAAGTAACATCTTTACATAATGTATTAGGACCATTAGATCTAACAATTTTTCAAGGTTTTGTAAAACAAACTGATTATCTAAACTAAGTAACTTAAACAAAAATAGTATATGATTTCTGGAGAAATTTGAATCGGTATGAAGCTGTCTGAATCGTCCAGAATCTGGAACGGAATATTTGTGTATATTGGAGTTGTTGATGTAGTGTCTTTATCAGTCGTTATTAAAGTTGTTGGAGTTGTTGTTGTTGATGTTGCAGAAGGAGTAGTAGGAGTTGAAGATGACATTCTTTCAAAAAAAAACCATGATCCACTTCTTGAACCACATCATCAAATAAGCCGGTGGACCAATGGTAATTCATGAATAATAACCAAATCAAAAAAGGGATTGGAAAGCTAAAGGACATAAAAGGAAACGTTTCTGGGAATCTAAAGCAAACATCTAAAAAGTTGGTTAGGGAAAAAAACAACGTAATAGGAAATTTAGGAGTTGTGGATCTACCCAGATCTATTTTCAGATGAGGATTCAAGAGGCTGTGATCTTTGTTATCTCCTGAGGAGATGAAAGGGAAAGAGGAAGGTAGATAGATACCATTATTTACGGTTAGTAAGGCCATTACTAAAACCATCGACAATGCGAGCATGGTAAAATCTAAACTCAAAGCTAAATTTAACTTTGTGTTTGGATATATCAAATCATTGATAATAGCTAGTTAAATAAATAATAAATAATCTTTTTTACAGAATGTTCGTCTCAAGCTTACATTGCGTATTAAGAGGAACATTGACCTAGGGCCAGTAATGCACCAATACAGTGCAATGCGTGGATAACATTGGATTAGAGTCAATATTGCGCCATATTACGTAAGTATGGCCAAGGGCCAATATCGCACCATAATGGTGCATCAGGCTAGAGTACTCTGGTCGAAGCAACGTAGTGCCATCATGGCACAACATTCGAGTTGTCCTATGAGCCAGAACGAAACACACAACTATCATGGCGCTTTGCGTGACTTGGCCTTGGCAACGACCATGAATAATAAAATTAGCACTTGGTAAATGTCAAAATCCTTCCCAACTTTATCTATAACAATGTCAGTAAGACGTATATAGGGAGGGGTAGTTGGTTGAAGGTGCATATGGCGGAGATGCGCCTAAAGCTTCATAGCTTAGCCTATATGATGTCAAAACATCATTTTGGTGCGTGGATTTGTCAAGAGAGCTTTATGATGCTTAGGCATAAAATTTGTGGCATTGCGAACTAGTGATGCATTAACACGGTGCAACACGAAAGAAAGGCCAGTGATGCACATACTTGCATCATTTGCGAAGGACCTTTTGTTTTATACAGATAGGCATGTTGCTTGGCTTTAGCCTTACACAAACGAGTTGGCTTTAGTTGATTGTCTTGAGTGGATGAACTACGATCAATACTTGATCCATTCAACCGTACGAAGGAGGGTACACGGGCAGCCGCTAAGAGTTTCAATATTGATGGTCCAGTACGTTGCCGTTCATATCATCTAATTGCGAGGTAATTGCGACACTATGATAACTTATATCATCTGTATTAGAAAGGCGATGTAGGAGATGACTATTACCATACTTGATAAGGCATTCCGTTTTTTGGATGCTCATACTTCCTATCAAGGCGTTCGATGCAGGTATACAACAATTGTAAATTGGGCATAGCCTGGAAAGTATGTTATCGGTATGCAACAGGGGACCTTGAATAAGCCATTGGAATCACAAGGATGACGCAAGGATAGTACGACATGAGCCTATATGATGCACTATTGGCACAAGCAAGAAAAGTGCATGCATTCAGCTAAACGCCAAAGCTAAACAAGGAACCTGGTAATAGGCTTGCTAGATCCTATGTGAGAGTCCAAAGCATGTCGTATGCGTGGACGAGACTCTGAAGCCAGTGACGCATGCAAGAATACATCAATGTTAGCATCTATGGCTTTAAACCCTTCGCAAAACATGGGTGTGTTGGAACGTTGTGAAAGCTAAGCTTAGTTGTATCATGCTTGTCTAGTATGTTTGCAAAAGAAAATGGACAGACACTTGTCTGACACGGAGTGAATCTTTAAGGCCCGATTACTATCATCAGAGTGCCGCATCAGGGAGTTATGACATGCGCGCCCTATGCGAAATTTCCAGTCTGTCATAGTATATGAGAAAGGGCATGATGCTAGGTTAGTTCTAAAAGTCATCATTATAGTGAAACTAACTCTCTGAATGATCCTCATATATCAGGAATGTTCTCAAACCTAGCCTCGTCGTTAGGCCAATTCTCAAACCTAGCTTCAAGTTAGGCCGGTTCTCAGAACTAGCCCTTCTCATTTGCTAAATTTGGAAATTGTTATTTAAGAATGTTAAATTTTGCATTCAACTATAACATATATGCTATGATTTAACTTTGGCATTGTCTAAGAGCATATCCATTAAGAGAAAATATTATTTTTCCATGTTTAGACCCCTATTTAGCATAAATTCATCTCCAATAGTTAGGTCCTACAAACTAGCCAGGAGGGACGAGATATTAAATATTGGAAGAAAAAAAAAGTATTGTTTATTTGGCTTCATAAATCTTGTATATTCAATTAACAATAAATCCTCTAATAAAACTATACTCGAACTTCCCATGCTGGGAAAAAGTAACGGGCGATGAGAACACTTTAAGAATTTGAAATGCCGAACGGCCCGGTTCGGATTATTCTCTGCCACTTGGTAACATTCAGTCCCCCACCCGTTCAAGTTGCCGAAAGGGCGCGAAGAAGGGCTGAGGCAACGAGTTCAGCTGCTCAATTGAAGCGGAGAAGTCCCCACGCGGTTAAGCAGCTGAAAGAGACTCGAAGTGACCCCCGTTGGACGTTGGAAGAAAGAAGCTAATAGAGAAGAAAATAAAGAAAGAGGTGAACTCAATGGGTTGGCACAAAAGCAACAAATATTGAAACTAATAGCAAAGAAGGCTAGACTCCTCGAAAGAGATTTATATTTCAAATTCTAAAATAATTCGAAGGAGATTTATCTTTTCAACAAATTTATTTAGATTTTCATTTTTTTTAAAATAATTCTTCTTGTTAACAGAAAGCCTAAAAGAAAATCTTCCTTACGAAAGCAGTATCAAAGGAAAAAAAATGAACAGACTTTGTGAATTCGTGCCGGTCAGGGACGGACCCAAAAAAATTTCTTGGGTAAGGCTATTATATCAGGTTCACCTAAGGCGGTCGAAGCCCGCAAATTTATTTATTTTGTCCACCCGTCTATGAGAGTGAATCTGACTGGGATATATAGAGTTATAGACTAGTAGAACGCATGGGTAAATTATATCCCTTAAATTTTGGAAAGAAATACCTTGGTATCAGCAATAACCAAAAGAATCTCATATTGACAAGCTAAGCTTGATTGGGATATACCCAATAAGACAAAATAGGGTCATTTTGAAGTAAAAGAAGCCACCCCTTAACCATGTATTTTCTAAATGGCTAATATACCCTTGTTTAATTAACACTAAAAAAATCTAATTAGCTTAATTAATTGAGTTTAGATTGATTAATTGAGTAGATTAAAACTTATGAAATGAAATTTTGTTTTTGATTGAACTTATTTGGGAAGATTTTTGAGGAAAAAAAATATTATTTTGAGAAAATCTTTTGCAACGGAAATGAAAGCACACTACCCAAACACTTCTAAAAGGGGGATTGCAAAGCTGTTGTATAAAATCATACTCAAAATTAGATCAGAAATCAACACTTTCAGTTCTGAAAGTATGAAAAGTCGGCAAGGTCGACGAATGAAGACCATGCCGACTAACTTTTTCCCGCAAGGTTCTTTCTAAATAACAATGCCGACTTTATTTTTTTGACAAAATTTACAGTCGCCATGGCTATTATGAAAAGTCAGCAAGATATGCATGTTACGACCTTGTCGACTAAAGACACATAAATCATAATTTTTGATTTCTAACCTAATATAACAATCATATAACAACCAAATCACACAACACAATGATGAGTTTGAGTTTAGACACCACTTAGAGTCTTCTTTTCGCCGGTAGAATCAACCATTTTTTTGGAAAATCAATGTTGAATATTTTCGGTTGATGGAAAAAATGGAAGAAGATGAAGGGGAAGAGCATAGAGATTAGGGAAGATTAAGAGTTTTGTAGTTTTTAATTTTAGGGTTTAATTTTAAGTTAATTAGTTCAAGGGTACTGAAGTAAAATCACCAATTTTGGCCACCCCTTAGCAAGAGCACTAGGTCCATTTAAATTTGGGTATACCCCAATTAATCTGGGTGTACCCCAATCAAGCCAGGAAAATGAAAGATGGAAATCATAATCACCTTAAAGATCTAAGTTGTGACGATCTTCTTCGATCTTCACAATCACAAGTTGTAGATAGACATATCAAATCCAATCAATACCACTTTCTAATAACTTTTTTGACAAATGAATAGAGTTTTGATTTAACACGCAACAATAAATTTCCTACTTATTCTAGGCTTGTTCAGTGATAATGTTTAGTGGTTGGGCTAATTCCTGTTTATTTCCTGGGCTAACCGGAAAAATCAACCGAATACATACAAAAAAAAAAAATCTTACCAAAGAAAAGGACGGGCTATAGCTTGGTTTAGCCCTTGCTAGGCCCGTCACTGCGGCAGTGCCGGTAGCGAACCAATTGGTTAAAACAGCAAAAACCATTCTCCCTTTTACTCATTATTTCTTTTCAAACTCCACTAATAATTTGAAAGGACCCATTGTCATTTACAAAAAATAAAATAAAATCCACAGGACTAAAGCTGGGTAGTACTGTACTAGCAAAACCCACACAAAAAATTCAGTCCCTCCCTCGAGTATTACGCGGGTTCTGCTGCTTGACCTGATGGTACTCTGTCCATTCTGCTTCTGCTGCGGGGGTTGTGTTGTGTAATTTGATGGGACATATTATGGAGGACAGGTCCTCCTCCTCTTTACTCCACTTTTTCTTTATTCATTCATCTTCTTTTACGGTCCTCCCCCTTTTTCTATGAAAAGTTCTTTCATCGTACTTTGGTCACGTCTTTCTCTCTCTCTTCATTGCACCTATAGAAACAATATTCACCCTACACGTTCCATTGATCAACTTATCATCATAGATCGTACGAGATCAATGGTAAAAAACGATTGATTAAAATATGGGAAGATAGGGAGACACGTCGTAAATTAGCCACATTTTTCAATGAATAAAAAATTTAAAAATGGAATGGCGGGACCTAGTAAGAAATCTTGCCAAAAGGAACTAGACCAGTCCTTGTCGCTTCATAAGTTGTCAGGGCTGCTTTATTCATTCTGATTTTTCTTTTGAATTTTTTTTTAGTAGTACAGGAGACTAATAGTGCCGGCGAGATTAGGAGTGTAGGGTGGTGTCCTAATTATAGGGTCACAACCCAAGGAGCAGCCAAACAACTGTTTTGAATTTGAGACACTCGATACAATTGTTAATTTGTTTGTATAGATCCTAGATGCTAGATTAGCTGTGTGATTCAAAGCAGATTCAAAAATAGCCGACCGTGATTCTTAAAAAGCACTGTAGCTTGATTGATTTAAGCTGGTAGGTCGAGGCTTTGTAGTTTGAACTTTGAACAAAGGTTTGAAAACGGCCGTGCAAGTTGTAACATGACTGTTGACCCGCCGTTTCCTTAAATGTTGGGGCCGTAATAATAATCCAATGTTATAGTTTGAAACTTGAACAAACATTCACGAGATTTTATTTTTAATAGGATAGTTTTTGCTATTTAAAAAGGGCTAGTGGCAGAGCTTGTTGGTCGCTTGCCTACTATGTAACTTTTCTGCTATTTATGATGATATTGGATTATCTTTGAGTATATTTAGTTTGAAATCTCGACCAAAACTATATTTGGTCGAGCGGAATAAATAAAAAAAAAAGTTCAAGTTTAAAATTTTCTTTTTGCAGAAACTTTCAACCGTCCATTGTTTTTTTAGGGTTGCTTTTACGTTATTTTTTTTATATTAAAAAAGAGCATCAGAAAAGAGGAATGTTAGTCATTTTTTAGGTGGTCTCAAGTCTGTTTAGTCCTTTCAGAAATCACATTTTCCATTTGGTCCATAATTATTTATAAATATTAAATATGCCAAAGTACCCTTTTGTGTTAATTCTTTTTTTTTTGTACCAGTTCATTATGCCTGATCCTTCAAATGAACACCTAATAAAAACCTAAAAAATTATGTTTATTTGTTTTTTGTAGCAGTTCATTATGTCTGATGAAATCTGGAGTTCATTATTTCAAATGAAACTAAACTAAATCACATATGAAAACAAAGTTCATTCTGTAAAATGAACACAACACAAAACTTCATTATTATGACAAAAAAACAAAGTTCATTCTTTCAAATGAACCCCTAATAAAACCTATATGAAAACCGAGTTCATTCTTTCAAATGAACTCCTCATAACACCTATATGAAAACCGAGTTAATTCTTTCAAATGAACTCCTAATAATTCAAGATCTAAAATAGAGTTCATTCTTTGACATGAACACACACAAAAACCATAAAAAATCAGAGTTCATTCTGTTTGATGAACTTCGTCGTCTTCATCATTCTTCAACAGAGTTCATTCTAATCAATGAACTTCATCAAAAATCATCGTACTCATCATCTTTAACAGCAGCAGCAACAAACGATGATGGAGAAGAAGAAGAAAACGATGAAGAAATCAAAGAATTTCAAGCTACGGACAACAACATCATCGTCATATTCAATAGCATCAGCAGCAAACATAAAGAAATAGCCTTAAAATCATCGTCATCTTCATCTTCTTCAACAGCAGCAGCAACAACAGTGATAAAAAAATGAGAAAGAAACGCAAAAACTTAATCATCATCATCACCTTCTTCATCGTCTTCATCATCATCATCATCAACAACAACAACAATAGTAGTAGTAGAGGGGAAAAAAAAACGTAGCCGTTCATCATCATCTTCAACTTCTTCATCATTAGCAAAGAAAAAAATGGAGAGAAGAAAAAAAACTAGATATGAAAATAAAGAAGAGAGAGAAAGTGAATCTGAAAATAAGATATTTTCTACTCCTTTTTTGTATATATATGGACCCAAACCTGCCACTACAAGATGACAATTACATCATCCATGACGTCAACTTAGGACTAAACTATAATTTTTAGGACCAAACTATAATATATTTTTCCAAAAAGGACCAAACAGACAGTTGACTGAGTCAACTGGACTAAAGTCTCTCTAATATATTATTCCTAGGACTAAATAGTATTTCCTACATGTTACTAATGGTAAAAAAAGATCAAATTTCATAAACAGAATTTCCCAATTGTTTTACAATATGTTTTTTTAATCAAATAATTAATGTTCATTTCAAATGAGAAACGTTTAATGATAGTTTTCATGAAAGACACGTATGATAGTTTTCATGAAAGACAGATGGTACCATAATTTTTTCGATTTCAACCTATGCAGACACACTTTGTATAATCTTACGGAAACAATAATAGTTAAAAGATTATTTTAACAATGTGTACCTTGTATAGTCGTTATCAAGTTGATTAACGTACAAGTGGTGTTACTTAATTTTAACTATAATTAAAGATAGGGGGTTTGGACTGGTACAACAGCGTATGGCCACTATGCCAATCAAAGATGGAGGGTTAGGGTATATATTATGGCAGATACTGGGAAATATTATTATTTAGCTTCTCATGTTCTAACCCAGTACCTTCAAAATAGTATTCTGAAACCTACATCTTCAAGTCTGTGTCACAGTTTTGAGCAGGCCTTGGATTCATTCACACAAGCTTGTGGTTTAACTGGTTCCAACTTCAACTTTGCAGATGCTGCCCCCCGTTATATGAAGTCTCTGGAAATGATTTACTTCAGTGTTGTTAGGAATACATTGCCATCTAACTTTGCTTTGAATGATCGTGAATCCATATTGTGGCAGTACAACAGGCAGGACCATGCTATGGATTTTCTAAATGTCATACCTATCAGTAGACTGGACCAGTCAGTTGGATCGAGACAGTTTAGTGTAGTTTTGCAGTATCGTTTCTTTGCTTTTGATGTGACAGGCCTATGGACATCTACGACGACCACCCAATACATTGTGCTAGCGAAGTGGGTCTCAAATTCCGGCATGACATGGTTAGAGACGTTGTGCTATAAAGTTGGTATCACTGTAAGGAAAGAAGTATCATTGGGTTTCCTCTCCGACAACGTTAACCCCTTAAAGCCCGCTGATATTCTCGTTTATAACTGGGAAGATGGTAAGGATGTTTGTTTTGATGTCACTGGAGTATCTCCCTTCACGAGTGCTAGAACTCGTAACTTCACTCCAAGCCATGCTATTGATGCTGCAGTTACTCGCAAAGTTAACAAGTATCTATACAAGTGCACAACACACGGGTATGGCTTCAAAGCGTTGGATTTCACTTCCTTAGGTGAACTCGGGGAAGATACAATTCTATTTCTTAAGCGTTTAGGAAACTGCCTTGCTAGGCATGATGCCAATTACAAAGTTGGTAGTTCTATCTTTCATAGATTGGGCAATACTATTCAAAAAGGTGTTAGTACCCTGCTTGTCGCATGGCTACCTTCTACCGGCGTGTATTAATCTTAATAATATTTTCATCAATAATAATAATAATAATTATGCAAAAGGAAAGTAGTTCAAGAATTTGTTGACAAGATCTGGCAAAAGAAGAAAAAAACAGGACCTAGTTCAGTTGTGAATACTCTCAGAGTTAAGATGCTATAAAAATTGACTACCACAACTTCCTATTAGTTGACACCAAGTAAACACTCATTCGTTACTTAGTTCACTCATATCTTTGTGCCTATGCACGTGGATCCTAAGACAAAGTCCATTATCTTAAATTGTTCCACCGACGTAAGAACGTGTACTCTCAATTCCTTTGGATCGCAACCCAAAACAACAAAGGACTAAATCTATTTCAGTAACCATCTCATATAAATCTCCCAAGTCAATCTTCAAATCATATATAAATTAAAGTAAATGATCTACTGTCAATCGATATAAACTCTGTTGGTCAAATATAAAACAATACAGTGATTATCGAAATAATCAATCTCAGTGAACGTGCTCTATCAAAGCAACTTAATGCAACTAGATAGTTTGTTCGATATTTCCGAAAATGTAATGTTTATCAAAATAAAATTACTAGTTACATCCTAAAGAACCAAGTGTGTAATAAGAATCACAAAGATCAAAAACCAAAAAAAATAATTCTACAATCTTCAATGTACCCGCTGCAAGCAACTTGATTCCACTATGAATTAATACACATAGAACATAGTCTGTTGACATTGATTGGTCAACATTTCTTTATACAGATCTTCAATCATTAGATCTATAATAGTCAAATCCTAAAACAAACTTGAGTGACCTTATATCAGAAGTGAAGGACCATAAAATACACAAGTTTGATCTATCAAGGATAATTGTCCCGTGAATTCTCAATCTAATTAATAATTAATCGAAAAACTAAAATAACAATACAATTTACTTTCCCACCAATGGTACTGCCAAAATCTTCTTGATCCCAAAGAAGACTTTAAACGATGACAACGCAAGATGTTTCACCTAATTAGGTTACTCATATATCTGAACAAGTTGGCTTTCTACACGATCAACTATATGTATTTTCAGGGATGAGTTTGTACAAGCTCCATTATTTTTGAGTTATGACCAAGGCTTGTTTGAAAAACAAGATATTACCAATTCCGAAAATTCTTAAGATATGCAATAAATGTTTATTACTGGATTTAGCAAATAAAAATTCTAATCTATAGCTATTAGACTGACATGTATCATACATGATAACTAATGTTAGAGCACTGATCGATCGAACTCGCAAGCTTTGCTATCTCAAGCATGTTTGTCAAATTTAGGTGATCAAAACTATAAGTCTTGATTTCTAGTCTACTTATAGCTATGTCTCAGATTATGATAGAATGTGTAGTTGAGATTTAGACTTCACGTCGTTCATAAGTCGTATAGCTATATAGAATTTTATATTATACATATTTGATATTTCGGGTTTAGTTTATCTCATGAATATACTTCTCGAAATATGTGTGGGAAGCTTTTTGCTTTAACTACGTTCATCATTATTCTTGACGAGTTTAGTTGGAAAACATTTATTTGTTAGAAACTAAATAATAAGTCAAAAGATGATCATGTGAAAATTTCCTTGAAACATCTTACATAATTTGTGTGAGACAGTCTTTTGATGTCGACTCGGAATATTTCGTATTGATTATTCGATCACTTGAAAATTACTTATAAGCTAATGGTATGTGTGAGACAGCCATTGTCATCTTCAAAGGATATTTCAATAATTGAAATGGGAGTTTAGAACGATTAACCATTTTATGGATACAACACAATATGCAAATTTTTGTGGTATGATTCAGGTCCGGGAACCAAGTTTACATACCAGTATGCGAACGGTTTTAACTGTTAAAGTCCATGAACCAAGTTTGCATACCAGTATGCGAACGGTTTTACCTGAGTTAAGGTCCGGGATGACAGTATGCATACCGGTTTGCGAACTGTCGGACAAGACCAAAAGTCCGGAACCAAAGTTTGCGTACCCGTTTGCAAACTTAGCTGGTTAAGTTCTAAAATCGGTTTAGTACGATTCCATACTCATGAACAAATACATTTATAAATTAAGGAATGCAATCTTTGCAAACCGTGGCTAAATGTTCATGAATTGATTCTCATGAATCAAACCAATTTTGCTTCAATTGTTTCTTATATACTTTTCTGAGATATATACAATTGAAAAACTCTATGAATAACACAATTATATTTATTTAATTATCATTCATGTTTTTTTGATCATCATATTTGATCTAGAAGTGTTAGATGATTGTGGATAATACAAAAGTGATCATATGGCTAACTTTGGTTAACTATTGTTGAGCCAAATCATTATATACATTTAGGTACGGTTACCCATATCTAAATGAAGGTATATTTCATTTGTGTGTGACAAGCTAAGACCATCTAACGGTGGAGAGATATTGCTTTGGTTTTAAGCAAACTTAGATTGAATCTTAAATCAGGTTTTTATCTAATGGTGAATATTGATTGCTTCGTTACTAATCTAACTTAGAAAGCAATCCATGATTTGAAAGACTATATAAGGGAGAACTCTAGCAACTGGAAAACCTAATTCCCACACTTCTGTGTGATACTAGTTGGGTCTAGAGTCGATTCTCCTTTAACCTAGGTTTTTCCTAAAACCATTATAGGTCAACGACTTAAAGACTTCATTGGGATTCAGAAGCCAGACCCAACTATTTTCTTTGTAGTTGGATGTTCTGATCTTACTTGTTCTATCGTATTGAGTACTATCTTCTCAAAGATTTGCTCGAGATTTATCTCCGATAGGTAAGATACAAAATGTAATCACAAAGCTCTTCGTCTCATTCTTTGTGATTCCACAATAACTTCTTCTACTACCATATAGTTAAGTTATTGTGAGGTGATTAATATTTTTAGGTTATTCTTCGAGAATATAAGACTGGATTATCAATTGGTTCCTGTTCACCTTGATTTATCAAAAGATGGAACAAAATTTTTATAGGTACTTCTGTGGGAGACAGATTTATCTATCAAAATAGGCTTTTCAGTGGGAGACAGTTTTGTTTATAAGTCTTCGACTTTGGGTCGTAACAACTCTTAATTGTGGGTGAGATCAGCTAAGGGAGCCAAGTGCGTAGAGTCCTGCTGGGATTCAAAGGCATAAGGAACGCGATTGTACCTTAATCGATGTGAGACTTGGTTAGGGTTCAATTATATTCCAGTCCTAAGTTAACTTGTATTATGCTAGTGTCTGTAGCGGCTTAATACAGTGTGGTGTTCAAAACTAGACTACCTCCCGGGGTTTTTCTACATTTGCGGTTTCCTCGTTAACAAAACTTCTGGTGTCTGTGCTATTTATTTTCCGCATTATATTTGTTTATATAATTGAAATCTCATAAGTTGTGCGTAGTTCAATCAATTGGTAAATCCAACCCTTGGTTCTTGATATAAATTGATTGACACTTGGACATTGGTTTTTGGTACCAACAAAGTTATTCTCATACCAATCAGTTCACAAATTTCATCCTATTGATTTGCTGATTGATTTGAGAAAGAGATATAACTCTTGGATACCTTTCCTTGATTGAGTATGATTGTGTAGTTGATTCTCTTGGAATTATATTGGAGTTAGTCCATACAGATTTCCGAACGAAATATTGGGTGTGGTTGTTAGACCCCCGCTTTTCCACTAATATCAAGTAGCACACATCCATGTACTTTACTATTATAGTAACAAACCTCTGGGATTTGGTAAGCATATAATTTTGGTACATAAATAAATATTGAAAATTTGGTTTCAGGATCTTGCCTTGAGTATCAAAGGAATATCTTGAACATTAAGATATTAGAGTTTAACACATGTATGATTCACTATGTGGACACTTAAGAAAATTCATATTTTAACCCTTGTACATCTCGATGTCTGCATAAATCCAAAGATAACAGACATTTTGAAAGTGTGGAGTTCGGTCAAACTTTTGTCAAGATCGGTCCTATACTGGATCCTAACTTGGGATCGGTTCTGGATTGGATCCTAACTTGGATCGGTCCTAGATTAGATCCTAAATCACATTTCAACTAAGAAACAAGTTTCACAAGTCTACTTATACAATATAAGTGAATTTTATTTCAAATCTATATTTAAGGTATGGATTCATGTGGAAGTTTAATAACGAATTACCAATTAGTGCAATGTCGATAACACGAAGTCCATAAATGAACTATACTTCGTAACTCATATACTCGAGTTGTGGAAACAACTACTATATTATTTTTTAATGATACTTTGATCATATTATGATAACCAATCCACCAATACTAAAGTCATTGTAAAAAAACTCACTTCCTATGTTATGTTTTCAATGAATATTGACTTGAAATAATAATAAATAAAAATAGAACAAGTAAGATTTGTAGTTACTAACCTCAAGATAAAGGATGATTTCTGAATTTCGTCTCCAGGTCTTTGTGAGTAACTAGACCAAGTTTCCACAATTATATGTAACTAGTAAAGCCTTACGAAGTCGTTAGGGTAAAAAAAAAATTGACCTTGAGGATTCTTTCAAATTTTTGTCCAAAATGGTGTTGAATATTTCTCCTCACAATCATCCTGGTTTAATTTTTACAACATGATGGCTGCCATGTAGTCTTTAATATCGATATGTAGAACCATTATGACATCGCTAAGTTTTTTTGAAACATATTTTCAGACTTAAATATACGCCCACCTGCAAAATTTAAAACATTTCCGACTTCGGTGCATGATTACTTTTAATATTGTCAGACCATAACAATATGCAGGATATCTATACTGTTACAATACTGCTCTGTTGAATGCATCAGGCGTTCGTATGTCAAATTTGGTTATCAAATTTAGTTCCAAAAATCGGTCACATGAATTGATGATGTGTGTCGTAAGTGCAACAAATTAATCAAGATATTTCCCACTAATTAAATAATAATATAGCGGTAGTAAGGATCGTTCCCACAGAGAGCTGTGTAATTGATAGGTTATTTGATTAGCAAAACAAGAAAACACAAAGGGGGGTTTGGTTGAATTAAAATAAAAAGAATAAAAATAAATAAAAATAGAATAAGATGAAAGGGATGACCAAGGAATCCTTTGCCATTACCAAGCGTTAACTGGATTAGTATACTTATATATATTTCGTAAGAACTATTCATCGCCAACTGTAGAATAATAGCTAGATCAGTATTATCCCCCAAACTCCTTCTATCACTGGATACGGAAGTTCTCGACTACCAGATTCTATTCAACGAACCACCAAGTAGTAGATCACTCAAGGTGTAATCCAATCGAAAGCTTTAAGATTTGTGAATTTAGGTTGATCCCAGAAGTTGAACTCTTAGATCAAGGTCCACTTGTTGATGTTATCTTCACTCGCAATTGCTCTGCAGAATCCCTCTGCAAGGTCTCACCATTTATACTTGTGTATGAGGTATTCGACGATTACTTATCTCCAAACTCAATGCTAGCAATATAACAATCACTAGATTAATCTAGTTGCGCACCCAAATTAATCTAAGAATAATTCATAAACCCTAAATATAGTAAAAACAAACGAAGATGATCAAAACTTCAAACAAACTTGTATATTAATAAAGATCACGTCTAGAACATGGAATTCATTCTTAATCAACAAAGGTTTAGCTACTTATATTACAAAGATGGTGAAGATGGAAAAATGGATGGTTTACCCCTAAAGGTGTAAACCTTAGGTTTAGAATTATAGAAATTATGATATGAGTATAAGAGATATATTCTCAGGCTCTTAAATGTCTTCTTATATAGCCCTCAATGCCTGGCCTTCAAGTCTCCTCTCTTATAGGGTTTAGAATCCATCCGGGACCAAGTTTCCTTGATTTAGAAGACAAAATACGCCCCCTAGGTTTACCTCAGTCGGCATTGTCGAATTCCCCAGAGCAATACCGAAAGTGGGGGTCTAAAATACACCTTTTATGTCCGAAAGTTGTGTTGTAGATCGCCGTTTTTCGTCCCGAATGTTTTGGCCGTAAATTTTTCTTCTGAACTTGGAATGATCTCATTCTTTTACCATTCACTTCGTAAATGAATTCTCTTCAAGATGGTGATAAGAATCCTGAATTTGGATAAGTTGAACTTGGTCTTCTTGTCCTTCTTATGATCTTGAGCATTATTTGCTCCTTTTCGCCGCACTTCTTCAACTTCATTTGGATTTAGACTCTTGGATCCTATGAGAACTTCACTTTATAGCTATTTTCATCCCCTTTCCATTTAATTTGAATGATTCACCTAAAGAAACAAATAAAAGAAAACAAGAGTAATACAAGGATAATATGAAAGAAATCTAACTAAAACAAGCATGAAATCAACACTAAAATCATGTGAATTATACACTTATCAAATTCCCCCACACTTAGATTTTTTTAGTCCTCGAGCAAATTACCTAAACAAATACAACAACTCCCTTTCGTTGAGAAAACAGATGCACTTAGCTATTGCAACATGCCTTTAAACCCCTAGGTGTCCCCAGTGGACGAGTTATAGTCTCTTGAGGGCTTACGAGAGGTATACCCACAAAACCTACTCCAACTTCAAAGCGTTCCAGCGTCCCAAGCATCCAAAGAGCTATGAGGACATAGAGTTCCTGCAAGCTAGTAATAAGAAGTTATAAATACCAAAGAACATATTCTCATTCTTAAATGTTGAGTGAGAAATAACCACACCATAATGAAAGAATTCGGGTTTGAGAGTTATCGAAAGCATCTACTTCTGCCTCACCAATAGGTTTTTATGATAATTGCACTCTGAAAAGGCAAGGGTACCCCAAATATACCTCAAGCTGTTACTTTTCCTTCCTATAAGTCATTTCCTCGAAAGTGATTGTCTATGGACTGAGTCGAGACAATACAACAAATCGGTTCACACTTTGTGTGATCGTCTATGGATACGAGATCGAGACAATACAACAATAAAGTGTGTTTACTTGATACAAAGGTTCAGACTTAACCAAACTCAATAGGATTCACGTATCAAGTAAATAGGAATTAAAATTTGTGCAATTTACTTTAATTATAATAAAACAATTATAATGCGGAAATATAAAGTAAATGACACAACAACATTTTGTTAACGAGGAAACCGCAAATGCAGAAAAACCCCGGGACCTAGTCCAGAATTGAATACTCTCATGATTAAGTCGCTATACAAAACAAACCAACTTCGTATAGTTGAGACCAAGCAACTAAACCTATAGTTCACCTAGTTCCGTTTGTATTCCCACGCCTCCAACCTGTAAACAAGTCACGTACTTCGACCAATTCCTTTGGTTCGTATTCCAAATAGTAAAGGAACAACAAACCTGTTTGTTATCAACTCTCTTCAACCAAGTGATATGAGTTGCGCAAAGGTTCCCTTGTTTATCTTAACATAAAATCCTTTGCCAGGTTCCAAGATCTATCTTATATTCAATCAACCAAAGGAAATCGTTAAGATTAATCCAATCAATACCTTTAATCACAAGGAAACGTATTGATGCCGATCTTCCTCAACTATTCTATCAAAATACCCAAAAAGATAAATCAATTATAGTCGGATCCTCTTTTTCCCAAACAAGTATTGTGCACACAAAAGATTATAAAAACCAAGTCATAAATCTTCAATATCTTCTTTGTCTTCAAATTTTCTTAGATCTTCAATAAACACCTGCACACAACTACTTGAATCTCTTGTGATCAATCACACACAGAACAAAGTCTGTTAACAATGAATTATCACAAGATCATCTTTATATATAACAACAGTCTAAAGATCCCTGTAGAAACCTTGAACTAGTTTGAGTGAATCTTATATCAGAAGAGAAGATTCTCAAGCATAAACAAACTAAGTGCAATCAAAGTTTAACCACCGTTAGTCAATCAAATCAATACGAAAACTAAAGATAAACTGCAATATCTAGTTTCCCACCAACGGGTTGCGCTAAAGCTTCTCAATCCCAAAGAAAACTTTAAATTGAGCGGCCGTAAGAGATTTCACCTAATTAGATTACTCTCTTCTTCGATAGGCGGCTTCACCAATAACAAAGACAAAAGAGGAAGTCTATGTTACACAGGATTAGTTTGCTAGAAATGCAAACTCAAAGTATTATTAGACAAGGAAGTTTTGACACCAAGGAATTTTCTAAACCGAAAATATTCTCAAGATATTTTTCATTACTCCACCAAATTCGGTTTTCATAATTCCTGTGAATGCACTGTCCAAAAATACATGATCGGAATCTCCTTGGAAAATCTTTAATTAGCAAATACACATTACTAATTCTTATTTTCCATATATAATTAAAAACCCTTAATTAAAAAGATTCTTAACTTATTTAAATTCGATCTTGGGATTTACTTCCTTCTTAGCCGTTAAGGAATATCTTTGAACAATATAGAATAAGCATTCATGCACCGTGTTCAAAGTGTGTCGACAACTTACTCTTGCAGGTCCTTTTTAAAACTTACTCACTTGAAACCGATTTACCACACTTCCAAACAAATTTAGAATTGGTTCATATGACTTTCAAGAACTATGTGATTGATCAAGTAACACTCAATCACCAATCATGGGTTTATGGTTCTACGAAAACAAGTTTCGGTTCTATATCCATGTGAGTACTGTGCATAGTTACACTAGCTTACCAAAGATACGACTGACTAGGTATTCGGATCGGTTCCCCACATATATTTGGTATCTAACTTGTATGCACATCACATGTCCATATGATCGGTTCCCCATTCCCAAAAATGTGTTGCACATGTTCATAGGATCGGTTCCCCTTTCTTCCATAAACCTTGTTGCACCTCATACAAGGATCGGTTCCCTTTGTGATGCACTGCACCTCTTACTAGGATCGGTTCCCCTTCTGCCAGTAATAAGTTCAGACACTCACAACCCGATCATACCCCAGGTGATTACTTAAAATCGGTTTCACTAATAAAAGTCATACCAATACATAAGTCAGGCCTCATGTGAATAGTTTTACCAAGAACACAAACAAGTCATGAGCGGTTATACTAATCACACATATTGGTCATTCATAAGATATGCAATGAAGAACATCCCCAATAACGCCTGGCGATTTCCTTTTCGGTTCACAACACATATCATGAACTTACTTCCTTAAAACACATGTAAACATTGTTCCCTAGGATGAAATCCTCAATTCATACCCATACATAATCACAATAACATTCATATGATTATGTCGATGTCTTTTATACAAAGTTTAATGGTTAAGCAAGAAATTTCATATTGTATTCCTTAATACTATGTCTATCTAGAGTGTTCATGCTTCGCAGTTTTATATTTTCAATATGCACGACTTGAAAGATACGTTAGGGAATGAAACCGTTGAAGTCAAATATCACTAACCTCAAGTGGAAGGATGATGTTGTCGTTGTATCTCCGTTCTTCTTCACTTCTTCAAGTCCTCGCAATACTTGTAATGTCTCACCCTAATACTTTCAAGCTAACCTATATGAAGTTGACTCTAGTATATTTAAATCAAGCGACTCTTAAATGAGTTTTGGTTCACTAAAATATGACAATCAAACTTGACATACCAACGCTTGGTGGGATCAACCGAGCAATGCTCTAACACAATCAAAAAGACCGTTTTTTTTAGTCTCAAACATTGTGTACAGGTGGGAATGAAGAGAGAAATTATGCACATGTTGAATGGTAGGAAGGAAACCTTCTGATATAATTTCAGGAGACCCCACAAGATCATAGGAAGTAAAAATATTTTTCTGATGATCTCAAAGAAAGGAAATAAACCACTATTGCAAGGATGGGAGTACTCACTCACCTTCACATCCGATCGGCAGTGACGAAAACACCACTCTCACAACATCCAACAGAAACGTAGTCTTCATCTTGTCTTCTTCATCTTCTTGGTCTTCGGTCTTCAACTGTTGATGATAAACTATTGATCTTCGTAAAATTTCGACAATTTGTAACTCTTTTCCTCAATTTCCTTGTTGCTTGAAACTTCTTTATAGACTTTTCTTCCTTATGCCTTTATTGATAAATAACAACCTAATTGCGAATCTCTTTTTTTTTTCTATATATATATTTTCATTCATTTTTTTTTAATGATTTTTTTTATATATATGAAGAGATTGCAACTAAAATAATAAAAATGAAATAAAATTAACATGGCCATGAAAGAAGTACCTTACCACTTGAATCTTCATAACTTGTATTGTCCTCGTATTATAAACCTCAATAACTCTCATCTTTTGATTTTCTTCGCTCTTGTAAATAAGTCTTCAACTTTGATATAGAATTCCGCTCAATGTATTGTAAATCTTCAACATATATGTCAAAATCTTCTCATTGCATGTTGCTTTACTTGGATATGAAATTTGTTCCTTTTTTTTATTGTTGCTTGTAAACCTTGAACGTCTTCAACTTTTCTTCGAACTTGTGATGCTCCACTTGTTGATGTTGATGGTGTTTCTTTGGACCCGTTATTATTGATGGAATGCTGGTTACTGCAAATCGAACTACAAGAATGAGGCTTTCATCTATAGACATCACACTAATGATTGATAAAATTAGCACTCAAGAGATCAAAAATAATGCTGAAAATGGTGTGAAGTTGGGTAGCTCACCATTCTACCCGGAATTAACGTACGGTAAAACACACTCAAAAGAAAGCTCTTTAGTCATCTACAAAGAATTTTTGATCTGGTGCCTCACTTGATGTAAAAATAGGTAGTCTCCACTAATGATGATCACAACTCTAATACTAAATATCTTTCTGCACCTTGTTTGCCACCGGCATGATTAAATCCATTATTTAATACTCTAACAAGTAAGAAATTCGAACGTAGTTCCCTAACACTTCCAAGTTCAGTTATGTCGGTCAGATATATCTATGTAAACATACCTTGAAGTATGCTAGTGACTCTAAAATCTCTACAAGTTGGAGGTTATTTTTTTAATGCAATTTTTTACAAATTTTTTGGAAAAATTTGACTCAAAAAGACTAAAAAGCTATATATGCAATAATACTCCCCCACACTTAAACTTTACATTGTCCTCAATGTAATTGACTCATCCTAAGTAAAATCAAGGTGGTAAATCCTAATATGATATGCAAAAAAAGAAGAAAATAAAAACAAAAGGATAAAAAATACAAAACCAATGGGTTGCCTCCC
Source organism: Papaver bracteatum (assembly GCA_023529315.1). Classification (NCBI taxonomy): domain Eukaryota; kingdom Viridiplantae; phylum Streptophyta; class Magnoliopsida; order Ranunculales; family Papaveraceae; genus Papaver; species Papaver bracteatum. The sequence goes on from JAJJWX010000963.1 coordinate 581,519, forward strand.
ATTCAATGCTTAGTTTAACGTCCTCAGCCTGACCCTTTTGTTATCGTCCATATACCAACAATCTGAAAATCAGGTAGTCCATCCAGACAACAATCTGCAATTCTAGTAACAACTTCACACAAAAGTTAGCATATAATCTAAATATAGAAGCTATCAATTTATTGAAGTTTCCCCCACACTTAGTCCTTTCTACACTCGAAAGTGGATAGAGAACATAGAATTCGGGAACTTCAAAAGGTTCTTCAGCTTGGTGAACCTGCACAATTCTAGAATCAAACACATTAAGTGGTGGATACTTAGAAGCAAAATAATCCGTTAAAACTTTGGAAGCACATAATTCTAATCCCAAGTGAGGTATTTTCCTAAAAGCTGGGTTAACAACTCTTTGGGAATCAACTTCAATTAGATGGAAATGATCAATAGATATAGAATTATGCTAAGGATTAGACAAACCTTGTTCGAGATCCTCATCTTTCATATCTAGTGAATTATTTACCTCAAGTATATCGTGGTCCTCCATCGAACTCTTAGTTTATGCTTCAACCGAAATCTCGATATCATTATAATCCTTGGAAAGTTCAATTAAGTATTCCACAACTTCAATAAATTTGTTTTCATTCTCAATATCTATCTCTTCAGCAATCTCATCATCGGAATCAGAATCCTCCCCCAAAAAGTGTAGTTCACTGGTGCAAATCCTAGAGTCTTCCATATGAGTCTCTGACGAAGGAATAATTGGGTCTACTTCTTGCAAATCAACCGACTTAAAAACATTGTAATCCGAATATGATATTCTTCATAATGTTGATATGCATTTAAGTATGTTACACCATTCATAATAATGGTTCGGTCATACCAAAGCTTCTCCTTTTGAATAGATGAATGATCATTATCACGATCTGGAGCTGGAATAACTTCATCACCATTATACGGAATCTCCAAAGGTTGCTCACCTTCAAAATATTATTTGTCGTTTATAAGAATTTTGGATTTTTGTTGTTGTTTTGAGGCCATACTTCTTCCTCATCCATAATTTTACCAAGTTGAGCAATTTGTTCGTATAATTTCTCTGAATTCCTTCTCGATGTGATTCTTCCCAATCATAGTGCTACTCATGTTGTTCAATGTGATGTATTATAATATCTTATGAGCTAGGATTATTATCCAAGCTTTGCGATCTCCATGAACCTTCCTCTATAACGTCATCATATTTAGATATATAATGTTGTATTAAATCTGCAAGACTAGAGGAAACATGATTAGTAGCATAAATATCCTCCCATCCTTGTGATTGTTCACTTACATGCCCTTCATAAGGTTGTTGACATGTATGAGAATATCTGTAAGGTTCCGTGGAATACATATCATAGCCAAAAGATTGGTTTTGATTCTATCCATAAGATGGTTGGTAGTTATCAAAAATTTGAGAATTGAAAACCATATTGATAACCATTGGCATATGAGTGATCTTGTACTCCGTACATGTTATTTCCATATGGAAACATGACGACTCACAAGAAAGAAAAAATCAAAACAAAAAATAAGCTAAACAAATAACAAATCAATTAACAACCGCTCCCCGACATGGCGCCAAAATTTGATGCGTATATCAGGTGTAACAAATTAGTCAAGATATTTCCCACTAATTAATTAATAATATAGCGGTAGTAGGGATCGTTCCCACAGAGAGCTGTGTAATTGATATGTTATTTGATCAGAAAAACAAGAAAACACAAAGGGGAGTTTGGTTGAATTAAAATAAGAAGAATAAAAATAAATAAAAAGAGAATAAAATGAAAGGGATGATCAAGGAATCATTTTCCGTTACCAAGCGTTAACTGGATTAGTATACTTATCTATCTTTCGTAAGAACCATTCATCACCAAACCGTAGAATAACTCTAGATTAGTGTTATCCCCAAAACTCCTCCTATCACTAGATACAGAAGTTCTCGACTACCATATTTATTCTAACGAACCACCAACTAGTAGATCACTCAAGGTGTAATCCAATTGAATGCTTTAAGCTTTGTGAATTTAGGTTGATCCCCGTAGTTGAACTCTTAGATCAAATTCCACTTGTTGATGTTATCTTCACTCGCAATTGCTCCACAGAATCCCTCTGCAAGGTCTCGCGATTTCTACTTATGTATGAGGTATTCGACGATTACTTATCTCATAACTCAATACTGGCGATAGAACAATCAGTAGATTAATCTAGTTGCACACCCAAATAAATCTTAGAATTATTCATAAACCCTAAATATAGTAAAAACAAACGATGATGATTAAAACTTCAAACAAACTTGTATAATAATAAAGATCACGTCTAGAATATTGAATTCATCCTTAATCAACAAAGTTTTAGCTACTCATATTACAAAGATGATAAAGATGGAAGAATGGATGGTTTCCCCTAAAGGGGTAAACCCTAGGTTTAGAATTATAAAAGTTATGATATGAGTATAAGAGATATCTTCTTAGGCTCTTAGATGTCTTCTTATATAGCACTCAATGCTTGGACTTCAAGTCCCCTCTCTTCTAGGGTTCAAAATCTACCCGGGACCAAGTTTCCTTGATTTAGAAGCCAAAATACGCCCCTAGGTTTGCCACATTCTGCATTGTTGAATTCCCCAAAGCAATACCGAAAGTGGGGGTCTAATATACACCTTTTCTGTCAGAAAGTTGTGCTGTAGATCGCCGTTTTTCGTCTCGACTATTTTTATCGTAACTTTTTCGTCCGAACTCGGAATGACATCATTCTTTCGATGTTCACTTCGTAATTGAATTTGATTCAAGATGGTGATAAGAAATCCTGAATTTGGATAAGTTAAACCTGGTCTTCTTGTCCTTCTTATGATCTTGAGCATTCTTTGTTCCTTTTCGCCGCACTTCTTCCACTTCATTTGGATTTAGACTCTTGGATCCTATGAGAACTTCACTTTATAGCTATTTGCAGCCCTTTTCCATTGACTTTGAATGATTCACCTAAAGAAGAAAAGAGTAATACAAGGATTATATGCAAGAAATCTAACTAAAAAAAGCATGGAATCAACACTAAAATCATGTGAATTATGCACTTATCAATTGCTTACTAAAGTCAACTTTGTTGGGCTAGACTTAGGATATAAAAATGTTGAGGGGATCTCTAGTTAGTTAATGAAGAGCTGAAACAAAGACATTATCCTTCATATTGAGGTTAGTAGCTATTGATTTTGACTCGTTCCATTTCTATTAAGTTCTTACAGTCATATTCATTGAAAACATACCTTGCAAAGTTTGTTTACATGGATTTAGTTGCTTCGATGACTCGATCATCCTTATGATCTAAGTGTCAAATGAAGATATTTATTATTCGTTTTTGCAAATTGTTGTATAGAATTACATAGTATAGTTTACTATACTTTCGTTGTTTCGACATATCCAAGGTTGTGAAATCGTGAAGTTCGAAGTTACTCGTTTTCATTATGAAGAATCGAATGGTATGTTAAAATGTGAAGCAGAGTTTCATTGTCATTTTTATTTTACCTTATAAACTAAACATGTGAATGTGTATACAAAATAAACAATACTTAATGAAATCCAATAAAAAACACTTTGACTTGTTAATTCATATAATGAAAATTTTGTATATATAAATTATAAGTCCATTGTTAATAATAATAATAATAATAAAAAAAAAAAGTGGCATGACACAGTGGTTCACAAGTATGTTATTTGAAAGTTACATGAGTTCAAAATAATAGAGGGAATCCTTACGATTGTTATCTTTGTTTTGACTTTATTTGCAAATGAGTGATATGAGTCTAATAACATTGGAACATAACACCAATAAGACTCTTGTCATGTATAAGTGTTGAACTTTGGATGAACTCGTGTTATACAAACTCGTTTCTTTAGTATGGTTTAAGTTTGTTTCGACCAGAATTCAGTTTTTATATCGAATAGGATTCAAGTTTGATCCCAGGACCTATAATTTCAAAATCTCTATCTTAATTCTATATTTTTAATATTTCAAAAGGTGAGCAAGTCTGGTTACGTGGTTTTACGTCACAAAATATTGAATATATATTACCGTTAATATTTATTCTTTGATGCTCAAGGCCAAGATCTTAATTAATATTGTGATAAGTATTTTGAATCCATGTTTGGCATCGATATTGGTGTGCTCCTTTCCCAAAAATTTGCACATAACTAGTTTGTTAATATACCAAATACATGGATTTGCACTAGCAAATATAAGTTGTCACACTAGTAGGATTAATCATATATTAGTTGCATATATATTCTATGATTTTATTACAACAATGAGAGTTAATACTATTGAAATAATATAAAGAATGTTTTATTTTCGAAATTGTTGTCAATGAAAATAACTTTGAACTCTCGAAAATAGGTTCTTGTTTTCCAAACAAGACTTTGTGATAACACTATAAAAAGTGGAGCTTGTATTCTTACAAATCATCCCATTTTCACACATATTTGTGATAGTTGATTACTTAACTAGTGTCGAGTAAGTTCAACCAAGAAGCCCTAAAAGTACCATTGGTGGGAAACTAGGTTATTATTTAGTTTTCATTGATTATTACTTGTTATTAAACTCGTATAGTTATTTTCTACATAAGTTCTTGTTTATTTTATGGTTCTTTTCTTACAATATAAGGCCACCCACCACTTTGAAGATTTACTATTGCAAACCTAAGTGATTTTAGATTCGTCGGGTAAAACTATTAATTTCCAATGTTAGCCGGCTCCGTTACATGAGACAAATCGTTAGTGGAATCAAGTGCAGGTTGTTACCATTGAAGATTAAGAAGATTAAAGACTTGAAATTCCTATGTGTTCTTTTCATAATTATCTGCTTGACTTGATTGTCTGGGATAAATAAGTTATTTATCTTTGATAAATGTAAATCATGTGGAGATCGAAAAGTTGTTTGCATATAAACTTGACTTGTAGAATCAAGACTGATTACTTCAGTAATCATCATCTTGGTTGTTCTTGATCAAGGAGTTTCATATACGATATATCTTGGTATCTTAGATCTAAATGGAAGATCCTTGACTTTAATAATTTAATATCTTTGGTATTTTTAATTAGATTTGAGTTGTTATCAAATAGTTTGATCCTTTGCTATTTGTAATTTTAAGGGAACTGGGTTTCAGATAAATTAACACTTGGTAGTATATTCTGTTTGGTGATTCACATTCATTGGGAAGAATGGATGTATGCACATGGATGCAGAGAAAAAAGAGTAACTAAGGGTAGTTTTTCAGTGTAAATTACACGAAGTAATGGGCAGTTGATTTCTGTAGCGGCTTAATTATGAGAGTATACAAAACTGGACCAGGTCCATGAATTTTTTTCGCCATACAGTTTTCCTCATTAACAAAATATTTTATCATGTGGTTTTATTTATTTCTACAATATAATTGTTATACTTATAATTAAAGTAAATACCCTTGAATGTTAACAATGTCTTGGCTGAATCCCTGTAATTTATTCCTTAATCGGAATTTATATTATATCCAAGATCACCTTGTTGAGGTCATCTATTATACAAAGTCTGTCTAATATAGGTTGTTAAATTTTTTTTTTTTTTTTCCGGTGTACTCATTATCCCCGTCTTTTCAATTGGTATCAGAACGGGAAAACACGAAAAGATTTTGTTTGGTGTCATCCAACTTCTAAAGACATGAGTCAGAATAAGGTTATATAAAATATGCAAAAAAACTCACTTAATGTATCACAAGGTTTGGGTAAATCGCTATCTACATTGATGATGGCAACCGACTGAAGAACTCTTTTTCATCTAATCCAAGTCCATAAAATCGTTATGATAATCTCTTGAATAAGCATGGAATTACTAGCAATTAACTGAAGAGGAGTTCACCAGAGATTAGTATCTCAGACACTGAAACAGAAAACAAACTATCTCAGAAGGATGGAAACGAAGATGTTTCACTAACCACATCGCTATTATCGGACGATACCTCAGTTTTGTCTAGTCAACTCAAACAAAGGGAAAATGAGATAAGCATGTTTCTTGACAGATTATCTTCTTTTTTTTTGTCTGAAAATCCTTTAAAGACCTTGATGAGGCATTTGAACTAGTTTTCTATCATCGGGTCAAAATATGTAGAATTAAGGGAGATGCACTCAATTTTCAAAAGAATGCTTTAGATTGTTGGAAACTAAAATATTTACTTCATAAAAGTCTTAAAGAAAAAACTTTTGAGTGCAAAAATCTTACTATGTCCTTAAAAAATTCTCAAATTAAGGTTTAATATCTTTGGAAAGATCTCATCAGGGAACTGACTCAAGAACTCCTGTCTGTCAAGTTTGTAGAGGAAGAATCTTCAAACAATCCAACTGTTGTGAACCTTATGCGTGGAATACCAGATGATCTTATGTCAAAGCATAACCTTATGAAATAATACTTTAAATAATCAGGTAAGATTACATGTTGCAGTAAGACCAATAATCCAAAAGAATCATGCTCTTGGGATGAGTTTGATTCAAAATGAGTTACGCTGTAGGTTGAATTAGAAAGCTTCAATGGTGGAATTTGATTCAAAATGAGAATATGTTGTTTTTAGTCATGGAAGATAAAGTTTGTTATGAGGAGTTTGAGGATTTTATTTAGGGTTACAGAAGATATCGAATGAATACGTTTTTTCGATTCAATTTGGGGATTTTACTTGGGGTTTACAGAGGATATATAATTGAATGAATGTGTTCTTAATTCAATTTGAAGACTTTATTTAGGGTTTACCCGAAAGTAATTGAATGTATATGTTTTGCAATTTATATTTGGAGGTTTTTTTAAGGATTAACATTAGATCATTCCTTTACAATTTTTAAAACTAGGGTTATTATTTTGGGGAAGAACACGAGCAATTGAGTTTTTATTTCTGGCATGTGATCTTTTAAGTAATTCACGTGCTAACGGAGCCATTAACGGTGTTGAGTAATTAATATATTTTATTTAAATTTTTAATAATTACTCGACCAAATTAAAAAAAAATCGTTACGAGTCAACATCAATTCCAAGTAGCAAACTCAAGTTGAACAAATGTTAGACCAAATATTAAAGTTGTACAAAACCAAAGTACCTAATATTAGTTAACCTAAATTAAATGATAAGTATTTATTTAAAAATTCGTGTATCATTAACGGGTTGATAGTGTGTGATTGAAATACTTGTTCTTGTCGAATATTTTCTTGGTTTGCTCTCGGTTTTACGAGATAAATTTTTGGATTTTCGATCCTTTAAAGTTTTGTTCTCATAGTTGGTTTATTTTTCTTATGATTTGTGGGGATATGTACAACAAATTTTGAATCAAATCCTTGTGATTGTTATATCTAGATCGTACGAAATTTGTGATGATTAGAATCATATGTGAGTTACATATACTAATATTTTGTAATATTTCGGTATTTGAATATTCTGTGTACATATAAGTGATTTCGGTTTTAGTATTATTTGTGGAAGATGTACTAAAATTGTGTGCTTAAATTTTCTCTGGTAAAGGTTTATTTGTGTTGTTCTCTTGTGGCAGTGGAGAATGACAATCATATGGGTAGAGTTTTTATTTGAACTTGTGTTTGAATGATATATCTTTGTGGGGATTGTTGATTATAAAAATTTAGGGAAGAATCATTTCTGATAATTACTTTCCTAATAAAGTAACTAGATCAATGCTTGATTGTAGTAGTTATCTAATTTAGGGAGAAATTACTTCGGTTAATTTTTTTTCCTGATATGTAACTAAATTAATTCCGATCTTAGTTGGCTTATTGAATTTAGGGAAGCATTATGCTGGTTGATCGCTTTCCTGACAAAATAATAATTTAATTTTTATCTTAACTAGTCTAGAGGAACGTGCAATAGCCTGCCGTTCTGTTCGGAAATCAAAAAACAAAAAAAATAAACTTTTTAAGACATATGATGATAGTTTTTCTGATACAATGAATACATGTGGATCAATACCATAAACTATTAGTAATTTACAACCTAATTACATTCAAGAAAATATTTAGTAACCTAGTAATGCGTAACTTAAATCCATAGTTCCATTTACGGCAATGCGCAACAACTTGGCTCTATAATTCGATTTACAACAATGTGTAGCAGTAGACATGCCTAATTTCGGTTTGAAGACAAGATTATTCCCTTACAGGAAATGAAGGTTCTGTATAAAATGGAGTATATGTCAGGTTTTCAGTTTTATAGCAAAGGCGTGGGAAGCCCAATATTATATAAAGTGACCTCACAACTTGCCGTTAAGATTAGTTAACTCCTAAAATTAAACCAGTGTAATATTAGAATATTGTTGTACATGGTTCTGAACCTACAACAACAGATACAATGTTTTATATAGCTAGACTTTGATAAGCTCATATTAGGGGGGGAAAACACTCTAAACCAAAGTCTTAGCCACATTTCTTGAAATCAGATTGTTGATGGTGGATTTTTAACAAAGGCCAAAACCGTAAAATCATGATACTGAATGTTTCTGATACGGCTTCAGGCATGTGACGATTCATATTTTACGAAGCCATGATGAACATGTCTTTCGAAAAGCCTCCACCAGCTGAGAGTTTGATCCCTGACATTTTATTGTGCCCTCTATGTAGAATAATGGAATTGGGCGGTCCTCCTACATAATTGTTTGTTGAGAGGGCTTAACGACTTCAGGACATCGGTGATACTCACTGTTCCCTGACTATAGGAGAGCCACCCCCTCTACATAGAAGAACGATTGGGCGGTTCTCCGTAAGATTGAGAGCAACAACGCCTTCAGGACAGTGACACTCACTGATCCTGATTATGTAGAGCGACGTATATAGATTCGGGCATTCTCCGTAAGATCTGAGAGCGCCTTCAGGATATTATCCGTCTCCTGACTATGCACGTAGATTAATTCTGCCATGACGTTCACCACTGAATTCCCAGAATAATATATTATTGCTCATATTTCATGGCCTGATCCCATGGAATGGCAATAACAATTGCTCTGATTCCATAGTCGAATCCATGGCCTGATCCCATGGAATGGAAATAATAATTGTTCTGATTCTATGATCGAATCCATGACTTTATCTTATAGAATGACAATAAACAACCCGTATTATCTCATTACTCCGATTTCACGAATCTCATGGAATGGTAATAGATAATTTTATTACTCCGATTTTATGGTCGAATCCACGATCCCATGGAATGGTAATGCCTGTTTTATTATTCCGAGTTTATGGTCGAATCCACAGCTGATCCTATGAATTGATAATAAATAACTACTCATTTTTACTGTTCAATTTCATGAATTATTCTACGCTGAATTCCATGGATTAACAATAAATACTCAACAACCGGGCATCTGGATCATCACTGAGTAAGCCCCACAAAGATGGTGTAAGTGTACTTGACAATGATGAATGACTGAGCACCCAGATGCACGAATGAGCATCCAAAATATGGACAAATGAGGAATCCTACGCAAAACAGGAGAAACAACAAATATTAATAAAATAATAAGGAGCGCCCAGGCCGGGCCCTAGCCGTGGCCGATCCCCATCTTCCTCCATTATTTTGCTCTATTTTGTTATTTTCATGAACTCATGAAAAATTCCTTGATTTTAGCAACTTTCCTTATTTTTGCAAAATTCATGAATTCTCTATAACTTCATGGATTCATGAAAAAATATTATAAAATAGGGAAAGGTGTGCAGGACCGGGCAACATAGACGGTCGTCCATGCCCAAGCCGTGGCCGGTCCCACACCTCACAATCCCTAGCTTTTATAATTATTATTCCATAAACTCATGAAACTCCTCTGTTTCAACAAAAATCATGGATTCTGCATTACATCACGGATTCATGAAAAATAATATTATAAAATAGGGAAAGGAGTGCGGGACCGGGCAACATAGCCGGCTGGCCATGCCCTAGCCGTGGACGATCCCACACCATGCAATACCTAGTCTTTTATAATTATTATTTTCCTCAAATTCATGAAACTCCTTGGTTTGAGCAAAAATCATGATTTCTTCGTAATTCCTCAAATTTTGCTCAAATCATGAAAATCCAAAAGCCAACATGGTCACATGACCGGATAGCCTCTCACGGCAATTTTAAATGTTAAAATACTCTTATTTTAATATTTACAAAATATTGATCAATTGAGCATACATGCTCATTCCAACAAAAATCAAGAATTTCAGTCAAGATGAAACTCTTCTGAAAATTCACAATGTTGCTCGAACGCACATCAGAAAATACTGGAAGTCTCAGTACGGAGACACGGACACCACGATAACATGTGCATGCCTTAATGACTGACCAAGGTCATTCCTAGGGCTTGCACAAATCCGGTCCCACACATTTTCAAACTTTTGACCTAATTTCCATAGTTGCTCATATTGGGCCCAAACTCTCTCCAACCAACCTGGGGATTGCTCAAACGTACAACAGCTGGTCCCGTGATCACCAAGATCCGGTCCCATGCCCTCTTGGTCGGTCCCATCTTTCATACATGGGTATTATCACCTAATGCTGAACCTACCAATAATTCAATAAATGATGAAACTGACACTTAATCATCATTCCTTCACTAACTCTCCAACTGAGAACCCTGGTGCACACTCACATGAGAAATTGGGCATCACATGGACGTCTATGGTCTCATGTGGTCGGTCCCAAATTCGCTCATGACCTATTTTCAGCAATTCGCCGACTAATGAGCAATTAATCAAAAATTAGGGTTTTCGAACAAATGCTCAACAAATCATTATTTCGAGCAAGTTCGGACACCAAATTAATTCATGTTGATCCACGGGGATTAATTATATAATATTTGGTAATCTACCAATATTTTAATATTTTATTGGGTCACGCCACCAATAAATATTTTGTCGAATTGAGCAACATTTGCTCAATTGCTCAAATATTGATCCGGCTATCAATATTTAATAATTTGTCAGTATTTTTTCGAATTGAGAAATACTTGCTCAGTTGCTCGTCAAATTCTTAATATTCAGTAATTCGTCGAATTGAGCAATACTTGCTCAGGTGCTCGAATATTGATAGACACATTTTTGTGTTTAAATTGTCCTCAGTGTCTCTATTGTTGGAACTCGATTTTTGCACTAATATTGTGTTTTTATGTATTTTTAGGAAATAAATATTGTTGGAAAATTCGGCTCGAAAAGTTGCTCGGAGCACCCTCGGAGGATAATTGCTATACGGACCCCCACTTTTGCTAAGGGCCACCCACGGCTATGCATAACCCAAATTCATTCTTAGCACCCACTGGATATTCGCACCCCGACTGATTGGATAAGGGCTGACCTTTTCTTCTTCGTTTGAATAATAAAGTTGGCGGGAAAATAGTTTGAATCTGCTGCATTTCATGTTTTGATTATGGATGAGAATCAATGAGACTTAATCGGCGGAATTGGTTGGATATGACCTGTTTCGGTCAAACATGGATGGTAACGTGTTTGGTGACGTGATAGAGAGAAGATCTTTTCATATCTCGTACAACATGGAGGCTATTATATTTGCGGTATGATTTCTTTATTTGGAAAGACTGCATGTGTATTTAGGGAGTTTGTATACTGCTGGGATGTCTGTTCTTCGTGTTTAGAGTTTGTCAACACCAGAAAACACGTGAAAATCTCCAACAGACGCATGATGGAGATGAAAATGGAAATTATTTCCGAGAATGGCAGAGGAGAATTAATGAAGATTATGCGGAGTTATTAGCGAGTATTTTTGATTCTGTTGAGTATATAAAGGGTGAGCAGATAGGCGGTTCCACAGTGATCATGTTGATGCTCACTGGACCTGCTCAGTTGTCTCATAAGCCCTTCATTTGATCAGGAGAAAACAGACGCCCGTGATCGATACAAACCATAATTAGGGTTTTGGCCGGCAATGCTTCATGCATTGTTTTGCGCGCACGAATTTGGATAACCAAAAATGGTTGGTCATGACCGCTTGTTCATGTGTGTAGGTGGGCCCACAGTGATTGTGTGGACATGCTCTGGGCCCTTTGAATTTACATCTACACCTTCCATCTATGCCTGCGAAGATGGATGGTTGAGATCGTTTTGCGACACATGTAATGTGCCGCAAACCCTAATTTAGGGTTTCTTGTCCATTCTGCTTGGTTTGGAAGGTTTGGCAAGCTATGCCACCCATTTTGGGAGGCCGGCCATGCGGGGTCCGTGTTGGGTCGGTAGTGAATGTTCCAATACCTTCTTGGGGGTACTGGATTTGATCTGAACCACCCAATCATGCTGGTGAAGTTGGATGATCGTGATCGTTTCTAGACTGCTATGGACAGTCTAGGCGCTCAATCGGGCTAGTATACCACACCGAGAGTTACATGCTCAATCGGGCTAGTATAACACACCAAGAGTTTACAGCATGTACGGGCATTTCGTGCATGCCTCACTGTTGGTACTTGGATATTCATGTTACTCTGCTGCGAGTAACAATCAGTCATCATGATGCGCCAATAATTAGAGTTCTGCTAGGAACAACACAGGAAATACAAGGCGTTCTATGCATTAATCAATAATGCTAAAATTCACAGAATATTCGGGGTATTGTTGCTACATGCTCCATTCTAGGTGAATTAATAAAGTGAAGAAGTATTCATCACTTATAAAATAGTCTCATCCTCTGCAGGATGATTACACAAAAATTGGTTTTATAACTTTAGACCTGAACTAAAATCCACCATCAACATTAAGTCCCCTGCCTAGCATATAATGGTTACACTATTGTGGGGTAGGCATGAGATGATGACAAATATACGGGAGAAAACGAGATGAAGGGAGCTTACCCGGAAATCCTTGCTCGTCCGCTATTAATCGCGCATGTGAACATGTTGTTGCAAGCATGGAATCCTGAGTGGGACCGCTTTCCTTCTTTGGGTGTTTGAATTAAAAGAAGAATCCAATCAAAAGAGGAATCCCTATCCTATTGGGATTCTTCCAATTTTTGCTTATAAAAGGGGAAGCCCCCTTTTCTTTTTCTCACGATTTTTTTTTTTTCGTTTGGTAGGTCTCGTCGCTCACAGCGTTGCAGCACCGCCACCGTCCACCGTCTGTCGCCGGAGCTTGCCGCCGCCGCCCGTCAGGTAACGTCCCCCTTTTACTTTGCTTCTCTTTTATTTGTCGCATGCAAAACCTATAGCTTTAGGTTATAGTTTGAAAACCCATGAATGAGCTCGTTTACTATTTTCCCAAAAACCGTGTATGCAACCTTAGACAAATGTGGGACCTTCCATACATGCCTGACTGAACATGGGCCACACCACGTACACCTGATCGATCAGCCTCGTGACTTCTTCCAATGCCCGTCTTGTCATGACCTAGCTTACTTGACCGATATGAGACTAGTCTTGCTTGTATAACCCAATACCTTCTTTGCCGAATCGTGGATCTCACCCATGCCTGAACATGGACATGCTACGTGCCTGCTTCACTCAAATGTGAATGTGGGGTAATGCACATATGTATTTTTATATAACGGCTGACCTGCTTCTCCCTTATCACGAAGTAATGACTCTTTCCTTCTTCTTCATTGTAGTTGTTTGAAAATGAACGAAGAGGCTCTTGTTAAGATGTCATCTGGGGATGTCACTGTTGCAAAATCGGGAGGTGTTTATAACTCCAGGGACATGCCGAATATAGATGATGAACTATTCATCATTCCCTTCCAAGCGTTAGGAAACATCCTAGCCACAAGATAATACTTCTTTCGAACTCAGAAGGTGAAGAGATTGTTGCGTCAACTTCTCCAGCATTCGTAATGAGATTATGTCTTCGAAAAAATGAATATCCGCCTTCTCCTGTTGACTTCAAGGTTTGCCACACTCCACTGAGATCTTATGAGGGATGGATGAGGCGTATGCTGAGCAACGATACTATCAAGGACAACTTGACCAAGGCACAGATCATTGAAGATGTTATGGTGTTTGCTTCTCTTCACATTAAGAAAGATACTACAGGTTTGATTACTTTCATTTCGCGATGGCGTCCTTCCACACACACGACCATTTGTAGATGGGGAGAAATGACTATTACCCTGGAAAGTGTAGCCGTGTTGATGAATCTTCTTACTGCTGGGAACTTCCACTATACGTTATCTGACGAAGAGAAGGTAACCCTCAAGGATATACTTAAAAACACTGGAGAGTATGACCAACAAAAAAAATATGTGAAATGCTTCTATACTTGGTGGGTGTCTGAGTGGTCTCCTGCAAAACCGAAGCCAAGTCAAAAACTGGATGATGAACTTAGCGTGGTATCCTTGTGGCTATCTCGGGACATCTTCGATGATGGTTCTGGGAAGAAGACTATAAGACACGACCTTGTCATGTTTGCTATAAAATTGGAAAAAGGTGTGGTTCTCCCTTTGGGCACTTTGTTCCTTGGATCACTGTACTTTCATCTGGATGCTTTGGCAGTAGACATGTATGCTTCTAATGGATACAAGAAGGTGGAAATGCACATCCACATTTCTTTCCTCCAAGCATGTTTGTGGGAACATTTCAGAGGTTACGCTCCTGTGCCTGCGAATTTTCTCTCTAGTTTGTATGGTGGTTCAAGGATACTTCGTTGGTAGAACAAACGTCCAAAACTCGGGTTAAGACTTGTTGACTATCTTGATAATGTATATGCTATAGACTTCTGCCCGTGGGGTCCAGTACATTCTTCAGTGATTCAACCGGAAACCTCCACCATTGCTTCTGCCGTTGTGTTGCACACTAAGGGAGGACTCGTGAGCTCCGGAGAATCCATCTACCTTCGAAGTTGTATGTCAGGGTATATTCCAACTTTCTTCGATGAGTTCCTCTCTGCGGTTTCTTACAATATTGACAGAGCCGCTCGCCAAATGGGATTCGACCAGGGTATTCCCTTTCATCGTCCGCAAATGCCTTTGCCAGATCTCGTCCCGCCCATTATCAATGCTGGCGTCTTCACACCAGAGCAGAGCTTTCCATTTTTGCCCATTGGAAGAAAACCGATGACAACTGATAAGTACAAGGAATTTTGGAGAAAGCAACTGTTAGATTTCCAGACGTTCTCGGAAGAAGTTGAGACAACTTATCGTGATATGACGTCTCCTGAGATCCTGAAGCAGCACAAGCGGTTGAAGCCACTTCCGGGTAAACGATCCATAGCTAATGCTACTGATAACTGTAGTCCCTAGGCCAAGAAGCAAGCATGCGGCCCCGTGATCCTCAATTCCTCTAATATGTAAGTATTTTAAACGTCTTCAGTCTTTTGATTTCGTTTTTCTTAAGTAACTTCCACCAACGATGATTCTTGTTTGCGATCAGGGAATTCCGAAAGAGAATGCTTTCGCAAGACTGGCACGTAACCATATTGAGAAGTCTGGAGATACTGATCCTCATATCGAGAAGTCCGGTGATACTGAAACCCTTGTAGAAGATAACGAGGATGATGAAGGTTCAGTCCATGATGAAGGAAGCATCTTCGCGCGTAATGAGGAGCCTGATCAGTCTGGCGAGCCGGGAGACGAGGCTGTGAAAGATGCCAACCTCGATATTGGGAGGAATGACGATGTATAAGCTTCTGGAAATAACACACCCGTGATGGTTGTAGACGCTACTCCTTCTAAAGAGCTCCCCGCGACTTCTGACGCGTTAGTTGTGTACTCCAGCGCTGGTGTCATCTTTGATCCTTGTTTTAATGTTCCTTTCAGAGATCATGTGCTAGTTGGAGGGTTCAGCGTGCCAGCTAAGTACCAAGAGTTATATACCAAAATATGGAAGAAGTATGTCCACATCTCCACTACCAAGAATCTTACGAGTCATCTTGCATTAGTCAAACGTGTCGAAGAAGCTTTATCTTCTATCCATGACATGAGAATTGTGACTGGGCACACCGCTTCTGAAGAAGTAATCGAAAACTGGGAGTTTTATCGTGACGTGTTCGTGTAGTATGATTTTAATGCCTCCTGATCCTGTGAAGGGCTCGCTAAAATCCAGAAGATGCAAGCTGAAACGCGTGAAGTCCCTTCTGCAGAAAACATCTCTTGCCAGGAAGAAAAGGTTGAAAGGCTGTCTCATGAGTTGAAGATGGAACATGATGTTCTACAGAAGATGAAAGCCGCCCATGAAGAGAAGGATGAGCTGTTGCTAAAGGACTTCCATTGAACGGTTTATGCTGTCTATTTATGTTTTTTTCTTTCATTTTTAGGAGTTTTGAGTGATGTGAGGGTTTCCTTTCGCAATCTTGATTTTAGGTTTTGAACTGGTAGGTGATTGGGTTTTTGAACCGGTTTATTTTGAGATAGTTCTTTGTGAATGATTTTTTGAGAGAGGGATTATTCTGAATGAAATTTGCATTCTGCTTATGAGAAATGTGGCTAATGCAACAATATCTATATGTATTTGTAAATATCGTGCTAGCATGAAAGGAAACGAACATAGCGTATGATCATTGAATCTTTCTCATGCGGGATTCCAAGTCCCCAGTAAACTCTAAAACCATCTTGTAAACATTGCATGATAAAACTTACTTGCTTTGGGAATTCCATATGTATGAACTTAGACCTCCCCTAGTTCTTACTTCGAGAAATTGCATGCATTAATCTTCGGAGAGGTGGCAAATCTTTAGAACTAAGCTTCTCTTGAAAAATGCACTTCAGGGCATTGCATTCACTGGTGGGGTGGTGAAGAAAACGATGATAGTGAAAATATCTCGGATCTACCACCTCCTGATTAGTTGGTTGTCGCCATACCTGAGACAGTTGGACTTCCCCGTCTTGTACCCACATCTCCAATAATTCCAAGACCTTGTTCATGGAAAATAGGAAGTGTGGGTATGTTGATCCAGGTTTTTCTTGCTTTGGTGGACGCGGCTGTAATATCTCTGGATGACTTTGATATGAGGAATGTTTTGGAGTCGGGACGTGTGCCAACATGTACGCTGCCCTCTTGGGTGGCCGTCTCCGCTGAGGCGCTGCTGCTTTCAAATGTCTTGTTTCAACGAGAGCATCATTATCAGATGGATGAGTCAGGTATCCCCAGCCTCTGTGCTCATGTGAATCTTGGATGATTTCTCCCTCTTCAGGTGGCTCTTCGCTTGGCTGAAAAGTTGTGGCAGATTGGGCAGCTTTCTGTACTTCGGCAAGGGTCTTGAGATATAAATCTTCCAGTAGGGTTTCATAGGCTGGCCCCTTTCCTTTTTCCGATAAAGGTTGCAGTATTCCTGACACGTCCTTTCCTATGTAGAGTTGCCCTGAGCCTCATCCGTTAGATGGATCGTGTTGTTCGTCTCTCTCTGGACTCCTGGTGTATCCATGTGTTCCTTTTGCGTCCTCATTGGTAGAAGTACGGCTTCTAGATAGAGGTTTAACTGCATCGTCGTTCATGATGCTTCTTGAGTAAGCACCTGCAGACCCTTCTTATAATTTAACTGCTATATCATTCAAAAGACGGAACGTCTCACTCTGCCTTCTAGCTATACCAGCTTGATTTTCTAGGACATCTTCTAGCATTCTGGCTACGCTCTCCATGAGGTTTGGATCATTCACGGCTTCCGGATAACTCGGCTGGGGATAATACATCATAAGACGGAAATTGGACTTTGCAATTGAAAAAAATGAACAGGTTGATGATTGAAATGGATCTAAGATCTATCCCCTTGAAATTTAAAAAATCAAATCGGGTATTGAAAAGATGAAATTGAGAATTGGAAATTGATATTGCAACCGAGAGATTAATCTCCCACTGTGGTCGCCAATTATTTATGGGTGAAAACTACTTCTGCTGGTTTTGGTAATTTGGGGTGTGTGGATGAGAAATGAATCTAAACCCTAAATAAAAATAACTGCACGGGAGTGCTTTTGATTCGAGAGATCAATCTATACAAATCTGGCCTAAACCAAGAAATGGCCGTTCCAGACTTGTTTCGGTCACAAAGTGAAGGAGATGGGGTTGATCTTAGGGAGGGAAGCTAAGAAGGTGTTGATATTGTGAAGGTGTAGGCTTGTTTATGAATTGTAATAGAAAGGTGAGCAGGCTTACGATTAATGCAAGTAGGCTCTGGGTATTTGAATACGTTTTTGTATTAACACTTGGTTTCTGTGTTATGTTCTCTGTTTTGGAAATAGGGAGGAAAACCTATTTATACAAGTCATTTGATCCTTATTCACGTCTCTCATGGGAAGTGGAGTAAGTGGAGTGATGGAGTTGTGTGTTAGTTTCACACGATCAATCTTGCCCACTTCTCCTATCATCACTAACCGTCAATGTCTTCCTGACACGATCTTATGATGGCGCGTTGCAAGCTGCACGTTGTAAACCGTCAGACCAATACCCCAGTATGTATCCCCCAGTTTGTGACATGATTGATGTCTCGAGTGTGTGGATCGTGGGACCCACAGAAAGTAGCATGTAATGCTAGTTAAATAACTAAGTTATTTAGGAAGTCGATACTTGTAAAGTATCGTATGTATTCTATGCATGTTATGCATCGAATGTATTCGACATATATGAAGCATCGTTGTTGAGCACCATGCCCTGCCTACTTCACGTGAGGGTTTGGAGGCTGCGCTAGCAAATCCTCCTTTGGCCTACCACATGGTGTGGTAGAGTGGCAGACGGTGATCACAGTGATACTTCACTGGTCGCCTAACTCTTATCCTAGGCCGTCCGTCCGAGCTGGCGAAGTTGGACGGACGAGATGACTTGCGACCCACATCCGCGACCCTCGAATTAGGGTTTAGGAGGTGCGCGAGTGTACTCCTTAAGCTTGGTCGAGTCCAAGCATGGGAGGCGTTTCATGGAGGACCGATCAGGCATGCGTGTAGACGACATGCTGATGTCCATGTCCATGCTTCACTGTCCCACGAAGGTTTGATCTAGGCCACTCAAATTTACCGGTGAAGTTGGGTGGCTGAGATTGTTTTGCGACAGAAATCCTATGCCGCAAAGGATTCCTAAAGGGCGCGGCATGCCACTTTCAAGGTGCGCGTTTCGAGATGACCAAGCTTGGTCGGTCTCAACCGTTTGGTCCGGCGTGTACGTGGTAGGCTGATATTCACGCCTATACCTAACTGTCCCATGGAAACGTGATCTAAGCCGCTCAATTCGTCCGGCGAAGTTGAGTGGTCTAGATCAGTTTGTGATTTGGGAAGCGTGACCACACTAGTTTGGGCGTGCATTTTGGAGAAACCAGGCATGGTATGCCTTGGTCGGCCGGGTAAGGAGATAGATGGTTCCACGGTGATCATGTTGATGCTCACTAGACCTGCTCAATTGTCTCCTAATCCCTTCATTCGATCAGGAGAAAACGGACGCTCGTGATCGATACAAACCCTAATTAGGGTTTTGGCCGGCCATGCTCCATGCATTGTTTTGCACGCACGAATTGGGACAACCAAACATGGTTGGTTCTGACCGTTTGTTCATGTGTGTAGGCGGGCCCATAGTGATTGTGTTGACATGCTCTGGGCCCTTTGAATTTACATCTACACCTTCCATCTATGCCTGCGAAGATGGATGGTTGAGATCGTTTTGCGACACATGTAATGTGCCACAAACCCTAATTTAGGGTTTCTTGTCCATTCTGTTTGGTTTGGACGGTTTGGAAAGCTATGCCACCCCTTTTGGAGGCCGGCCATGCGGGGCCCGCGTTGGGTCGGCAATGAATGTTCCAATACCTGCTTGGGGGTATTGGATTTGATCTGGACCACCCAATCATGCTGGTGAAGTTGGATGATCGTGATCGTTTCTAGACTACTATGGACAGTCTAGGCGCTCAATTGGGCTAGTATAACACACCGAGAGTTACATACTCAATCGGGCTAGCATAACACACCGAGAGTTACATGCTCAATCGGGCTAGTATAACACACCGAGAGTTTACAGCCTGTACGGGCATTTCATGCATGCCTCACTATTGGAACTTGGATATTCATGTTACTCTGCTGCGAGTAACAATCAGTCATCATGTCGCGCCAATAATGAGAGTTCTGCTAGGAACATCACAGGAAATACAAAGCGTTCTATGCATTAATCAATAATGCTAAAATTCACAGAATATTCGGGGAATTGTTGCTACATGCTCCATTCTAGGTGAATTAATAAAGTGAATAAGTATTCATCACTTATAACATAGTCTCATCCTCTACACGATGATTACACAAAAATTGTTTTACAACTTTAGCCCTGAACTAAAATCCTCCATCAACAGTTGCAAACACCCGATTTTCATCATATTCTCCATTTCATCTTTTTAAACACCCTTTGAGCAATTATAATGATTTTTGAGTGTGTTTCCAACATGATGATGAGCTAATTCTCTCACAACCAAGGCAATGAGGAAGCTATTTACGCATGAATAATTGGTAATTATTTTATTTCTCTAATTTATAATATATAATTCACTCAATCACTGCTTTTGCAGAGTTTTTAATTGTTTGCATAATTTTCTTCATTAGTTGTGATTCAATTAGATAAGTTATACTTTGTTTAGATAATCTATGCTTAGGGGATACAATTATTTTTTGAGTATTTGCCTGATTATTTGTGAATTAAGAAATAAGGGACTTAAAAGATAATTAGAGTTTTGGATTATTTACCATAATTTATTCTTGTGTAATAGTGTAATAAGTGTCTTGGTTATTCCTAATATCTTGAAATCAATTTTTGAGTTAAGTTTTGTTTGATTTTAAGTTTTATAAGTCTAAAATCTATTGCTTTCACAAGTCTCAACGAACCTATTTACTACAACATTATTGAGATCACATCAATTTTTGGCGCCGCCGACACGGAATTGTCTTTAGGCTAGAGTTTTTAGATTTTTTTTTTTTAGGTTTTTTTTTTTTATTTGTTCTACTTTACGTTTTTGGGTTTTTATCTTTGCATTACAGATTTGGAATTTGGAGCAAAAGAAAAATTTGCCAAAGATTTTGGTAAATACTTAAAGATTTGGAGTCAAAGACAAAGCGAAAAGAGCGAGAAAAAAAAAGAGAGTTTATTTTATTTTTATATTTTTTAGATTGTATTAGGATATCTTATATTCTTGTAAATTTTTTTTTTTTTTTTGGACTTTAAACTTTGGGACATTATTATTATTATTTAAACCCTAAGGAAGGGTAATATTAAATATAAACTATTTGCAGAGAAGGACGGCGATTACGATATCGCCTCGGCCCCTCGGGTTCGTACATGACATAGGAGTCGTGGCCCGAGTCGACTTCAACAATTCATCCCCCGTCTGGAACGGGAGGTAAGTTTGTCGAAACACTCGCGAATCCCCTGTCAGCGAGTTACTGTCTTCCTTCGTGTGAATATATGTTGAGGACTTGAATACAGCTGCTTTAATTTCCTAGTAAAGGGCAAGGACTGGCTATACAAGATAAGGGTTCATATTTCATCACCGTTCTCTTCTTTCCTGCCTTAGGAGAATAATACTTAACGCAAACCTAAGCCTTAAAATTTGGAATAGAACGAGACCGATAGGGTAACGAGCTTACTAGGAAAGTCATTCGAAAAATATTGGTTACTCTTTAAGCATACTTCGAAGTTCATGATGGTTTTTGTAAGTTGAATGCGTGACTGCGCCGCCTTGTAATGCAGTGAGGCCTTGGGTATCAAAGCTCCACGCATCTTCCCTCGCCTCTATTCAACTTACTTAAACTCGGATTGATTCCAGAGGGGAATGCTCAGATTGTAACGAATTCCCTTTCGAAGGATTAGAAGCTGGTCTAGAACCTAGTTAGTAATTCGACGAATGATTCACGAATCATTCGTGAATTCGTACGTATCAACGAATAACGGTGCATTCGTCCGAATTATCGGAAGACCGAACAGGGTACGCGATTTATATGGGGTTTCCGAATTATTCGCGAATAATTCGGATTCGCGAATAATTCAGTAGACTAGTTCGGATAGTTGACTCGCTATGGACTCGGGCTGACTCGGCGATTCTACCTACTGGGTCATTGACTTAGCGATTCAAGAACATTTTGTTACTATTTTAAAGAGAGAATAAAAAGATGTTGGGGGTGGGAGTTGAACCCATGACCCCTAGCTTGGGAACTAGGGATCTAACCATTGAGGTAGTTCCTTGTTGTTGTCTAATTTTACTATATTATGAATATAACACATAAAATATGGATTAAATCATAATTTTAACTCAATCTAACCTTAAAAATATACTTTTTATTAATTTGATGTAACCCGAATTTTCCGTACCGAACTTATATTTCTAAAACGAATTATAGACGTACGTATCCGTTCCGAACTACACTCCGAACAACGAACCGTTGACCGAATTTTTGACCGAATCCGACCTATCCAAATTTGTAAAATTCCCGAACGTATGACGTCCCGAACTCCTCTCCGTATCACGAATTGCTAACTAGGGTCTAGAAAACAATCTAAGTGGAACCATCATGCTTTTTGTTTGCTATAAATCAGTAGGTTTGTTGTGGCGGAGTCAGCCTTGTTTGTGTTTGCATAGAACTTCCCTTCCTTTTAGGATTTTTTCTTTTTAATTTTGTTTTTCTAGTGTATGCCCGAAGTCATCAGAGAACGGGCTTGGAAAAGAAACACTCTAGGTCGTTTGATTAGTGACAAACCTAGTAGTTCTTCTTGTGAAGGCGGGGAGCTCGAAGACTCTTCTTTTGAGAGCCCCGTTTTTGGAAACTTCAGTTTTGAGAATCTGTCTCTTCGCGAGGAAAGTACCCCTAGTACTTCAGCTATGCCAACGATGGCAACTTTGAAAGATTACATGTTCCCAACTAGGACCAACCGAGCTTCGTGCATTAAATTGCCATCCAATACGGCTAATTTCGAGATAAAACCTAGTATTCTTCAGATGATCCTTATATTCTTAGGAAAAGATGATGAGAACCCTTATTTTCATATTAGGGACTTTGAGGAAATTTTTGGGACAGTTAGAATAAAAGACCTTACTGATGAAATCTTGAAACTTAAGATGTTTCCCTTTTCCTTGAGAGATAAAGCCAAGACCTGGCTGAACAACCTACCATCTGAATCCATTGAAACATGGCAGGAACTGATTATAGCTTTATATATGAAATTCTACCCTAAGCATAAAACTGCAGCTGTTAGACAGAAAATTAGCGCTAGTGTGCAACAAGAGGGAAAGTCTCTTTATAGGTTTTTAGAGAGATTCAATGATCTCCTATCCCAGTGTCCTCACCATGGATCTGATAAGATGAAACTCGTAGAGATTATTTATGATGGTTTAGACTATTCGACCAAAGCCATGGTCGAGTCTATGTGCGCTGGTGAGTTCACTAGTAAAAGTGTTGAGGATGCATTTACCTTCTTAGGAGTTGTTGCTGAGAAATCCCAACAGTGGGAGTCTTGTGTTGAACCCCCTAAAAGACTCTTGGTTAATAGAAATAACATCAATATGGTAGATACAAGTTTTGCATCATATGCTAAGTTTGCTGCTTTGTCTAGAAGGTTAGAAGCTTTGGAAATGGGTCAGTCTAAAAATAGGTCCCTTATTGAACCTAATAGAACCTCTCAAGTCTCTAGTTGTGGAATAGAGCCCGGTAACTCATTTTGGGAAGGTAAGGTTAGTGAAGAGCGAGCTCATGCTGTCTATAACAATGCTAGGTTTGAGAACCGTCAGAATTTTGACCCATACTCAGAGACCTACAATCCTGGTTGGAGAAACCATCCTAAATTTTCTTGGTCTAAGGGCCAGAATCAAGGTCAATCAAGTAATTCTCAGCCTCCCCTAGGTTTTGGTTATGCTAAGAACTCTTCAGGTCAACCCCAGTTCCAGAACCATTCGGATAAAAATATCACAAGTTTAGAGGATACTCTCGCCTTGTTTATTAAAAGCTTTGAAAATATCAACCAAATGGTTGTGCAAGTGATAGAAGAAAGTAAGAGTATAGGTTATGCTAACTCTCAGGCTATTTCCAAGTTGAAAACCCAGGTTAGTCAGATAGATGAGTCTTTGAGGAAAAAAGGTAAGTTTCCTAGTCAAAATCAATCCAATCCTAGAGGAGTTCATGAAGTAGGTGGAATACCATCAGAACATGTGAATGTTATTAAAACCCTTAGGAGTGGTAGAATGGTAGACAACAAGGTAACCATGCCTGATATTGAACATGCTGTAGTTCACCCTTCTGAGCTAGAAAATGATAAGGAGACTAATAGAGTCTCTAAAGAGACCAATGAGGGTCATATTGAGCCAAGATTTGTTCTTAGATCCCCATTCCCATATCTACTAGTTCCAACTAAGAGGGTGTCCAATTTTAATGATATATTGGAGGTTTTTAAGCAGGTAACTATCAACCTACCATTGTTGGATGCGATTAAGCATATTCTTGCTTATGCCAAGTTTCTTAAAGACTTGTGTACACAAAAGCATAAGTTTAGTGTTCAAAAGAAAGCCTTCCTAGCTAGTCACGTGAGTTATATTATTCAGAATATCACTACTCCTAAGTACAAAGAACTAGGGTCCCCTACCATTTCTTGCACAATAGGTAAATACCGTGTTGATAAAGCGTTGCTTGACTTAGGATCCAGTGTGAAATTACTCTCATACCATGTGTACCTTAAGTTAGGACTTGGTGAGATGAAAACTACCCAGATGACTCTTCAGTTAGCTGATAGGTACGTTAAAATTCCTCGTGGTGTGATCGAGGATGTTCTTATAGAGGTTGACTAGGATAACAATATCCAGTGGATTTTGTTATCCTAGATACCCAACCTGTTCCTGACCCAGAGAACCAGATACCAGTAATTTTAGGTCGCCCATTTTTAGCTACATCTAATGCGATCATTAACTGTCGAACTGGTATTATGAATTTATCTTTTGGTAATATGACTATTGAGCTGAATGTCTTTCATATTAGTAAGCTACCCTCTGAACTAGATGACTCGAGCATAGAAGAGGTGAACATGATAGGAACATTAGTCGAGGAGTCATTACCAAACACTTTGTTAGAATATCCATTAGAGAAATGCCTAGCTCACTTTGGGATTGATTTTGATGATGATGTGATTAATGAGGTGTGAATGCTTTGTTAGATTCAACCCCTTTGATAGACACTAGTAATGGATGGAAACCTAAGTTCGAACCTCTACCCGTTTCTAAGTTTACCCTAGTTCCTTAGTTAGAAAATCCTCCTAAGTTGGATCTAAAACCATTGCCAGATACCCTGTAGTATGTGTTTTTAGGCCCGTCTGAGACTTTACATGTGATTGTTGCTTCCGACTTGGATAATGATCAGGAAAGTAGGCTAGTGACCGTCCTTGAAAACAACAAGGAAGCTTTAGGGTGGACCATAGAAGACATTAATGGTATAAGTCCTACTGTTTGTATGCATCAGATTTATTTAGAGGAAGATGCCAAACCTTCTAGGGAGATGCAGCATCGACTGAACCCTAATATGAAATAAGTAGTTTGAATCGAGGTTCTTAAGCTGTTAGATGCAGGCATTATCTACCCTATTTGAGACAGTAAGTGGGTCAGCCTCGTTCAGGTTGTTCCCAAGAAATCCGGTATTACTTTAGTCTAAAATGATAACAATGAGTTAATCCATACCCAGGTGACCACGGGTTGGCGTGTTGTATTGACTATAGGAAATTGAACAAGGTCACTAGGAAATACCACTTTCCCCTTCCCTTCATCGACCAAATGCTAGAGAGATTAGCTATACGTAGCCATTATTGCTTTTTAGATGGATATTGCGGTTATAATCAGGTTATTATTGCCACAGAAGACCAAGAGAAAACCACTTTTACATGTCCCTTTGGTACCTTTGCGTATAGACGCATGCCTTTCGGGCTATGTAATGGCCACGCGACCTTTCATCGTTGTATGTTGAGCATATTTTCTGACATGGTAGAATGGTTCTTAGAGGTCTTTATGGATGATTTTTCAGTGTTTGGTTCGTCTTTCGATGAGTGCTTGTATCATTTGTCATTAATTTTGATTAGGTGTAAGGAAAAGAATTTAGTGCTTAATTGGGAAAAATGTCACTTCATGGTTCGTTCAGGAATTGTTCTAGGGCATATAGTATCTTCTAAGGGTATAGAGGTAGATAAAGCCAAAGTTGACCTTATTAAGACTTTACAGGTCCCAAAAACCGTAAAATATATTAGGTCATTCTTAGGGAATGCAAGTTTTTATCGTCGATTCATTAAGGATTTTAGCTTGATTTCTTGACCTCTTTGCAATTTGCTTGCAAAATATGCTAAGTTTGTCTTTGATGATGCTTGTTTAGAGGCTTTTGAGAATCTTAAGACTTTACTCATTACCGCCCCCATAGTCCAGGCACCCAACTGGAACCTACCCTTTGAGATCATGTGCGATGCTTCAGATTATGCTATTGGTGTTGTGCTAGGTCAGCGAGAAAATAAATTACTTCATGTGATTTACTATGCTAGCAAAACTCTGAATGATGCCCAGTTGAACTATACCACTACAGAGAAGGAACTGTTGGCCATTGTGTTTGCCTTAGACAAGTTTAGACCCTATCTCTTAGGTTCTAAGATCGTAATCTATACTGATCATGCTGCTTTGAAATACCTTTTGTCTAAGAAGGATACCAAACCTAGATTGATTAGATGGATCCTTTTATTACAAGAATTTTGTCCAGACATTAGAGACAAAAAGGGTGCAGAAAATGTAGTAGCAGACCACTTGTCTAGGCTAATTGTTAGTTCCCCTAATGATTCCCTTCATATAAGGATAGCTTTCCCGATGAACAACTGTTCTTTGTTACCCAAGCACCTTGGTATGCTCATATAGTGAATTATCTTGTTACTGGTCGAATGCCCCAACATTGGGGTAAACAAGATCGTTCTAGGTTTTTAGCCGAGGTTAAGAACTTCTTTTGGGATGATCCTTATTTATTTAAGTATTGCCCATACCAGATTATTAGGAGATGTATATCTGAGAGTGACCAGTCCAGTATTATTTCCTTTTGTCATGATCATGCTTGTGGGGGTCACTTTAGTGCTAAGAAGACTGCTGCTAAGATATTGCAGTGTGGATTCTATCAGCCTTCGTTGTTTAAAGACTCCCATAGTTACTGTGTTACTTGTGAACGTTGCCAGAAATTAGGAACCATTTCGCGTAGGAATATGATGCCCTTGAACCCGATTTTAATTGTTGAGGTCTTTGATGTGTGGGGTATTGACTTTATGGGTCAATTTCCTAATTCTTTTGGTAACCTATACATCCTTGTCACTGTAGACTATGTCTCTAAGTGGATTGAGGCGGTTGCGTGTAAAACCAATGACCATAGGGTTGTGATTGAGTTCTTGAAAAATAATTTACTTACACGTTTTGGTACACCGCGAGCTATAAT
Organism: Papaver bracteatum; assembly: GCA_023529315.1. NCBI lineage: Eukaryota > Viridiplantae > Streptophyta > Magnoliopsida > Ranunculales > Papaveraceae > Papaver > Papaver bracteatum. The sequence goes on from JAJJWX010000963.1 coordinate 608,885, forward strand.
TAGTGATGGAGGGTCGCACTTTTTTAATGGACCTTTTAATCTTTTGATGAAGAAATATGGTATTACACATAAGGTAGCCACCCCGTATCATCCACAGACTAGTGGTCAGGTAGAGGTTTCCAATAGGGAGATAAAACGTGTATTAGAGAAAATAGTTAATCCTAATCGGAAATACTGGTCGTCTAGGCTCACTGATGCCTTATGGGCTTACCGTACTGCGTTTAAGACCCCCATTGGAATGTCTCCTTATCGTCTTGTGTATGGAAAGGCATGTCATTTACCTGTTGAGTTAGAACATAGAGATTATTGGGATGTTAAGCAGCTAAATTTTTCACTTGACAAGGCAGGAGCCCATAAGAAACTCCAGCTCAATGAGTTGGACGAGATTCGTATAGATGCTTACGATAGTGCGAAGGAGTATAAGAACAAAATGAAACTTGTGCATGATAGAAATATTTTACGAAAGTCATTTTCTCCAGGTCAAAAAGTTCTTCTGTATGATACCCGCTTGCATCTTTTCCCTGGGAAGTTACGTTCTTGGTGGACGAGTCCTTTTATTGTTCGCACTGTCTTTTATTGGCTGCTGCATGTGCTAAGTGTAGTCATTTTATTTTTTATTAGTTTTGCTCGGGACTAGCAAATAATAAGTTTGGGGGTATTTGATAGACACATTTTTGTGTCTAAATTGTCCTCAGTGTCTCTATTGTTGAAACTCGATTTTTGCACTAATATTGTGTTTTTATGTATTTTTAGGAAATAAATATTGTTGGAAAATTCGGCTCGAAAAGTTGCTCGGAGCACCCTCGGAGGATAATTGCTATATGGACCCCCACTTTTGCTAAGGGGCACCCACGTCTATGCATAGCCCAAATTCATTCTTAGCACCCACTGGATATTCGCACCCCAGCTGATTGGATAAGGGATGACCTTTTCTTATTCGTTTGAATAATAGAGTTGGCGGGAAAATAGTTTGAATCTGCTGCATTTCATGTTTTGATTATGGATGAGAATCAATGAGACTTAATCGGCGGGATTGGTTGGATATGACCTGTTTTGGTGAAACAGGGATGGTCTGTTTGGTGACGTGATAGAGAGAAGATCTTTTCATATCTCGTACAACAGGGAGGCTATTATATTTACGGTATGATTTCTTTATTTGGAAAGACTGCATGTGTATTTAGGGAGTTTGTATACTGCTGGGATGTCTGTTCGCCGTGTTTAGAGTTTGTCAACACCAGAAAACACGTGAAAATCTTCAACAGACGCGTGATGGAGATGAAAATGGAAATTATTTCCGAGAATGGCATAGGAGAATTAATGAAGATTATGCGGAGTTATTAGCGAGTATTTTTGATTCTGTAGAGTATATAAAGGGTGCTGAGGGTTATGAGAGGGTTATCGAAAGTTTGGGAAAGAGACAAAACATCACAGAGCTAAAAAAATCAAGTTGCAGAAGACCAACATTTCTGCTGCTGCTGTGAAGAACACGAAGAACAAGGACCACCAGAGACTGTCGTTCATGCTACAGTGACAACGACAATCAAACGAGGGTCACAGAGTTACAGTAACAACTACAATTCATATTTATCGTTCTCTGTAACCGTGTTTGCAACAATTATAAACGTTGCAAACACCCGATTTTCATCATTTTCTCCATTTCATCTTTGTAAACACCCTTTAAGCAATAATAATGATTTTTGAGTGTGTTTCCAACATGATGATGAGCTAATTCTCTCACAACCAAGGCAATGAGGAAGCTATTTACGCATGAATAATTGGTAATTATTCTATTTTCTTTAATTTATAATTTATAATTCACTCAATCACTGCTTTTGCAGAGTTTTTAATTGTTTGCATAATTTTCTTCATTATTTGTGATTCAATTAGATAGGTTATATTTTGTTTAGATAATCTATGCTTAGGGGATACAATTAATTTGTGAGAATTTGTCTGATTATTTGTGAATTAAGAAATAAGGGACTTAAAAGATAATTAGAGTTTTGGATTATTTACCATAATTTATTCATGTGTAATAGTGGAATCAGTGTCTTTGAGTTAAGTTTTGTTTGTTTTTAAGTTTTATAAGTCTAAAATCTATTGCTTTCACAAGTCTCAACAAGCCTATTTACTACAACATTATTGAGATCACATCAAATATTGATCCAAACTATCAATATTCAGTATTTTATCAGTATTTAGTCGAATCGAGCGATACTTTCTTAGTTGCTCGAATAATCCACATATATTCAGTAACTCATCAATATTCAACAACTTGTTGAAATTACAATATTTGCTCAGACGAGCAACGTTAACATTCATGAATCACTGAGCATTTGCCAAACATGCTCGATTCAACAAAACCTAGGCTCATTGCCTAATCAGTCAATAATTGATGAACCAAATACACGTCTGTCATGCAGACTCCATGATTCATGAGACATAAATCACGTCAAATTTGGGGATAATAACTAGGGTTTTGGTCTGGCGGCCTACAAAACGTGGATTCATCCACAGTGAGAAATGTGTGTAAGTTGTGTAAACGGTTGAAGGAGTTAGAAAAGTAGTGGGTGCACGATCCGTCAAGTCTCCACATGACATGGAAATGACTTTACCACGATCTTCCACTTGCCCACTCTTCCACTCATGAAACCGTCACACTTACAGGGATCAAGGTGTTCACAACTCTGACAGTATAAATAAGTCTCTAAATCCATTATTGAGGACAACGAATGATCACGAGCTATCAAAAATCGTCCACACAAAATTTCTCGAGTAACTACTCTCAAGAATTCATCAATCCATCAGAACTTATTCGAACTCAACAGTTCACCAATTATTGCAGAAACCTTCAACACATCCACAATCCTTGATCATCACTGATCCCACATGATTCTCAGCTTCCCTCCTACAGATCAACCCATCTCCCTATTTGCGACCGAATTGACTCTGGAATGTCCATTGACTTGGTTTAGGTCGGAGTCCTACATTTTGATCTCTCGAATCTAATCACTCCCTTTGCAGTGCATCTCTGTGAGGTTAAGCAGTTTTCTCGGTCTAGGAGTCTCGACAACGTGCTCGACTCTTCATTTTCCTAAAAACCAGCGAACCGTTTTTCCCCATCTACAGATTGGCGACCACGGTGGGAGATTAATCTCTCGGTTGCAATCTCAAACTTTCACAAAATGGTTGATCTTAGATCAGGATTAGTTACAAATCCTAAATTAAACAACGCTAGCAATAGCAACAATGGTGGTACTCCAGAAATTACTCATGCTTTCAACATCGGTGCTGATGATACCACTCTTCCGCAAACCAACATTGGAGACACTCCTCTATTCGGAAGGTCTCTTGAAGAAATCCACCTACCATAGGTGATCTCATGAAGGTGCAAGAAACTCTTGCCAAAAATCAGATTAACATGGATAACACTCAGAAGGAGCTGCGAAATTATCTCATAACTCTCACTGACAAGATGTCATAGAAAGCTCAGAAGAAAGGAAAAGCCAAAGAAACATCTCTGTCTGCTGATCTTGAAGTCACTCCAATCCATGTAGTAGATGATGATGAGATGCACAAAGATGCAGATAACCCACCAACAAAGGAACCTGCAGGCTTCATCACTCATGATGACCTAGAACGCTTTATGAAGATGTTTGTAATTACTTTTATATCTTGCCTACCGGAGATACAAATCTCAAGCCAATTATTACAATTGTACTCGTACGATAAAAACATCAAGATCAAATCACACAACTACAAGAAAAGTAGTATCGGTCTGGCTTCACAATCCCAATGAAGTCTTTAAGTCGTTAACCTGGTTTTAGAAGAAGAAAACCAAAGGTTAAAGGAGAATCGACTCTAGCTTAGTGTAGGATCCAAATATCGCATAACAGTAAATGCTCGTGAGAATGTATCAAAGCTTGCGAGAAGGTAGCGGAGCCTGAGAGAAGGTAGAAGAGCTTGGGAGAATGTAACAGAGCTTGCGAGAACGTAGTGGGAGCATGAGACAATATTAGTTGTACTCCACTATATGTGAGCTGTCATCCACTATGTAAACACATATGTAAATAGGAGAGCAAGAGAGATAAAAAAGGGGGAGACATTCTGGGAGGGACACATTTTTGTAACAGGGAGAGAGATTTATTTTTCTTTATCATCTTCTTCCCCTAAAACTAAATATAGAGCTCCAAATACTCATTAATGGAGTCTCCATTTAACTCAAATGAAATTTCAATAATTATAGTAAAGAACCCTAACCCCGTGGATGTATATCACATTGATCTAACCACGTAAATCCTTGTGTCCAATTTACAATTTTAGCATTTTGATCTTTATTTTGATTATGAGATAGATTTAGATCTATGAAATATTATATGGGGGTGTGTTGTGGAATTTCCTGCAACTACATTTTTGGCACTAGAAACAGGGATGATTTATCCGAATTTGAAGATTGTTATGATTAGACAAGATTTGATAGAATTTGAAGTAGTTGGTGAAGAATTTATGTGGTGATTAACAGATCATTAAAATCAAGAAGATGATAGAGCAAGTCAGCAAATCGATTAAGGAAAAGAATTTGTTGGTTCAAGAAGTTTCCATGAAGATTAACTACATTTCATATTTTTCTAGATCTTAAAAGTTTAGGTTCAAAAATGGAAATTTCATGGAAGAAATCACACTTTCAGGGAGTAAACATCATCAACGATTCAAAGACATGAAAATAGTAAGAAAAAATTAATTGCTGAGGTGAAATTCAGGGAAGAAAACTAAAGTTTCAATGGAATATTTCCATGTTCAGGAGAAAAAACAAGAGGAAAATTATTGAAGGAAATAAAGGAATTGCGAAGATAAGGATAAGAGCAAGACGTTGTGATTTCTATCACAAAAAGAAATTCGCACAGATGGTTTGAGTTGCAGCGAATAAGCAATAGGTCACGGGTTCGAATTCGCACAGATACATATTTTTCATTCTCTTCTCATTTTCAATGGCGAATAGAAGAATGAAGAAAAATTTTCTGCGTTAATTTCGCAGAGAGGTTCTTGAACAGTTGGTCCAGAGAGCAGTATGTGCGTTTGTGGTCGCAAGTTCGAATTCTCCTGCGAGCATAGTTTTCTTCTTTTTACAGAGGGCGAAAAAATGAATAATATTGCAAAATTGTTTCATTATTTCGCAAACAAGAGGCAGCATAGTTGGTCATCTGTGAAGTTAATGAGTTCATGGTCGCATGTTCAAATCCCAACGAATGTGTATTTTACGCAAGAGAATTTCGCACAGAAGAAAGTAGGTGATTATTTCACACAGATATTTCGCAAACAGAAGCCAGCAAAGTTGGTCAGAGGTGAAGACAATGAGCTTGAGGACGCAGGTTCAATTTCCACCTCCCGCGAATTTTTTGCATCTTTTTAGACTACCAGAGGAAGACAAGTTTTAACAAGTGTGCAATAATTTCTCATAGAAGAAGCTTGCACAGTTGGTCAGGAGGCATAAATTCAAGTAGCAGGTCGCGGGATCAATTCTTGCTTCTCGCAGTTTATTTTTGTTATGCGAAATTTATACAAAGTTGGTCCATAATTATTTCGCATAAGAGGGAGTTTCACAGAGATATTTCGCAAGAGGGGATTAGTACAGTTGGTATGGTGTGAGAATATGCAAGAGGTAGGTCAAGGGTTTAAATATCATTTCTCACACTTCTTTTTACTGCGAGATAATTATATTTTGTGTGACGTTTATACATTTCAAGGATGCTAGTTTCGCAAGCAAACCATATACTTCGTGCGAGATGACATCAACAACAAATCGCATGAAAGCTAAGTACGACTTCCTTGAACATTTTATTTTACTTACAACAAATAAAAGATTTTTGATTTGATTTACAAAAACCGATTCAATCGCATGATTTCAAAGATTGCAAAGATTACTAAGATTCCAAGATTACAAAGATTTCAAAATTACAAAGATTTCATGATTTCAAAATTACAAAAAACCGAGAAAATTCAATTTATATGTTTCTCTAGAATATTTCTTTTACAGAAAATAAAAGATTTTTGATTTGATTTACAAAACGCGATACAATTGCAGAATTACAAAGATTTCACAATTACAATGATTTCATAGTTACAAAGATTTCAGAATTACAATGTATTAGAATTTCTTTTGAATATTTGCTTTGCTTCAAATGATATGATATTTAACATGAAGAGACGAGAATGAAAGAATGAATGAAAGAAGTGACATAAATGAAAGAATGAATGCAAGAAAAGAATGAAAGAATGAAGATATGCGATAATTTCGCAGAGATAATAGAGACATGTGATAATTTCGCAAGAGACAATCTAAGATTAATAAAAATCTAAGATTAGAAAGGGGAGATCCTACTATGGCGTACACCCTAGTTCGCGAAATCAAAATTTCGCAAAAGGCAAATGTAATACCTAAAGTGCGTCATAGAAGGGGGTACCTGCCGCATGGCTCAGGGAAAAGGTTACACCGCCCCTGGAACCTGAGTCATGGAGATTTAGGGTCAATAAAGCCCATCCAGGAGAGGTACCTTGGATTTTCACCCTAAACTTATGATTTAGGTTGGACGACTGAGGGTTTCTTCTAAGGAGTGCAGAATATGATCAAGGCGTCGAGGTACATGGTTGAGCCAAGAGTGCATGGGGTGTCTGGAACATACCTGGCTATTCTTGACTATGATGCACTCGGCCTGAAGAAAACCCCACTTAGGGTGCAGTTTCGTAACCATAATCCATATAGGAAAAAGGGATAAGAGGCTATGAAAACAACTGGATGTTGTTAAGATCAGATGGGAGGAGCCAACCTTGTATGGTAGAGGTATGTATCCTTGAAGGGGAAACCAGGGGGAAGATAAGGGCGGCACCCTCCATTAGGGAGCTGATAAGTGTCAAAAAGATGCAAATGTCATGAGGCTTTTTACTCATTAGAGTATTAAGGCTTGTCATATTTGTGGGACAATCCTGAAGAGGCAAAAATACTAGAGAAAAGTTAAGACGAGATCAATGGGTCAATGCATGCAAGTGAAAAGATGTCATGCTATTTCGTCGCAAGACGACAATTTCACGGGGCTTTATGTTCACAAGAATATTTAGGCCTGTCATATTGCCGCGTGAAAAATATCCCGTTGAGGCAATAATACAAGAGATAAGACAAGATCAATGGGTCATTACATGAAAGTGTAAAGACGGCCTGCGATTCTGTCGCAATGACAAAGGGTGGCAAAATAAGACCTTTAACTAGGAAGGCAAAATAAGACCACATAAAAAATGAGTAAGCAAATAAACTTGCAAAGATGATTATATGAAAGCAAACAAGCTTGCGAACATGTATAAAGAAATGAAATTGAGACAGTGAAAATGATGCACCTTTGATATTTTGATTATAATATATTATGCGATACTAATAGTGCAGGAATAAACAGTGGAGACAGTAAACCAATGAGATACAATGAGCTAAATATGGACAAAGAATACAATGAAGCACAAGCAAATGAACTTGTGAGAACAATAAATACGCGAAGGGGAATGCATAAACTAAAGACAAATTCAGAAAAATGGAGAATGGAAGCAATTTAAAGCTACATCAATTTTAGAGCGGCAAAATGAGCTAAGTAACACAAACATTAGCTATACATTACAATAGATAAGCATTCTCATCATACAAGCATCACACTTGCATCATGAAAGCATCGCATAAGAATTTCATGGCATAAACATCACATACACATTTCATAACATAATCATTACATAAGCATTAGATTCACACAAGTATTTTACAAAATTTTACGGAATAATATTGAAGAATTTCGCAGGATTATTCAGAATTTCGCAGAATGTGATTATTTTGTAGGATGTGATTATTTCGCACAATTATAAGCAACTTAAAGAGATTATACTATCGCATGAGCACAAAACATGAGACAGAGGCAAGATAAGAATGAAGAAACAACTCGCTCATTCAACATTTTCTCAAGGATTCTACCCTCATAGATAAAGAACAGGGGCAACTATGGATAACCAAGAAAACATTTTATGTTCTTTATACTCTCGGCAAGAATCATTTCCAAAGTGGATGTTCACTAATGAATAACAAGAATCCTCACCAACAATGGAGTAATAATTTCGCATGAATAGAGGCAATACATCTTATTCTCATTCAAGGACAGATACTTCTTATACTTCGAGGATTGAGTAATTCTTATACTTCTTCGAGGAAACTCCATATTTCGCATACTTCAAGACATGATACTTCTTATTTACTTCGCAAAGCTCTGGAACTTCACAAAAAAATAGAGGCAAGCACGTACTTTTCAAGTCTAATATTCTTTCGCTCGTTCCTCCAACAACTACAACAAAGTGGATTTTCCTTAAAGATCGCTCTTCAAGCAATATTCAAGGAAAAAGAGGCAAGATGTAGGATCCAAATATCGCACAACAGTAAAAGCTCGCGAGAAGGTATCGGATCCTGAGAGAAGGTAGCAGAGCTTGGGAGAATGTAGCAGAGCTTGCGAGAAAGTAGCGGGAGCATGAGATAATATTAGTTGTACTCCATTATATGTGAGCTGTCATCCACTATGTAAACACCTATATAAAGAGGAGAGAAGGAGAGAGAAAAAAGGGGGAGACATTCTGGGAGGGACACATTTTTGTAACAGAGAGATAGAGAGAGATTTATTTATCTTTATCATCTTCTTCCCCTAAAACTAAATCTTGAGCTCCAAATACTCATTAATGGAGTCTCCATGTAACTCAAATGAAATTTCAATAATTATAGTGAAGAACCCTAACCCCGTGGATGTAGATCACATTGATCGAACCACGTAAATCCTTGTGTCCAATTTACAATTTTAGCATTTTGATCTTTATTTTGATTATGAGATGGATTTAGATCTATGAAATATTATATGGGGTGTGTTGTGGGATTTCCTGCAACTACACTTAACAAACTAGTATCACACAGAATGTGTGGGGATTAGGTTTCCCAGTTTCTAGAGTTCTCCATTATATAATCTTTCAAATCAGGGTTTGCAATCAATGTTAGCTTAGTAACAAAGCATTCAATATTCACCGTTAGATGAAAACCTGATTAGATACAAGATAATATCTCTCAACCGTTAGATTGAAAACTTAGCTTGCCATACACATATGTACTTGACGATTTTGGGTTTGTGTAACCGTACCCAAACGTGTACAATAGTTGGTTCATTATTAGTCAACCAAATGATAACTTTCATATCAACCATATTCTTCTTCACCATAACTAGTCCAAATGACTAAAATGAACTAGTTAGAGAGTTGTTCAATTTCTATGAGATCTCATGTACTACACAAGACACAATTGAAGCAAAAACGACGCGATTCACTCGAATCGATTCATGAACTATAAAGCCACGGTTTGCAATAGCATTCCTTAGATAATTTAGATAAGTTCACGAACATAGTTTTTAGACATAACCACTCAAGTTCGCGGACTGGGTTCGCGGACTCAAGTTAACCGGTTGGAGTTCACAAACTCCAGCAGAAATTCTCGGGTTCGAGAACTACACACATTCGCGGATTGAGTTCGCGAACTAGGTTGACTGCTCAAGTTCCGGTTTCACTTGATCAACAAAGTTCGCAAACTTCGGTTCAAGTGCTAAGGACTTATACATATATGTGTTACCACAACAGTGTTTATATCCCCCAGTGGTTATATTTTCTAAACTCTCATTTCAATCATTGAAGCATTCTCAGAGGACGTTATATAGTTGTTATTCACAAACTATTTTTCGTCAGAGCGATTTCCAAAGTGATTGAAACATAACATGACTTTCGTCACTAGGTAAAGATGAACTTGGCTAAAGCGAAAGCTTTACCAACACATATTTCGATAAATAGATAAGCAAGATATACTCAGCTCGAAATATCACATGTGTATATTCTTAGTCTATATAGTAATACGAATTTTGTCTCAAGATAGGATATAGAGTAGATATACTTTCGAGTGATAGATAAGTTCAAGTCTCCACATCAATTTTAGTCGATGAAGATCCACTGGTTCCTTGAGTAGTCCTTCGTATTGTATGATGATTGCCATGGAGTTCTTGAGCTCAACTACACTTTCTATCCTAGTCCGAGACCTTAGCTATAATAGACTAGAAATCAAGACTTTATAGTTTTGATCACTAACATTGACAAACATGCTTGAGATAGCAACGCATGCGAGTTCAACCGAGCAGTGCTCTAACAATCTCCCCCTTTGTCAATTTTAGTGGCAAAACTATTAATACATATGGAATACAAAAAATATATAAATAAACTTTGTATCTCCTATTTTACATGTCTAATCTTCAACAATACTCAAAATCTTCGTCACTTCCAAGTAGTCCAATGATCCCAAAGGTTGTAAGTTTAGTATCATCGTTGTTGAAAATCCGTAGCTATAACAATGAGAAAATCATCGGTTCTCAATCATTGTTATACAGTGTCATAGTATTATTACACAACGTCAAAGTCCAATTGCATCACAACTTCAACAACAATACTATGGTGATACTTCACTCCCCCTTAGTCAATACTCCATCTCACATGGAAAACACTCCTCCTTACATAATGATCCGAAAACCATATGTATTTGTAGTGTGAACTACATATTAATTCTCCCCCTTTTTGTCAATAAAATTGGCAAAGGTACAAGAATGGGTCCTAATGAAATTTCCGTGAGAGACATTTCATGACCAAAGGTAAATGTATATCTTCTTATTTAGATGCAATCATAAAGCTGGAGCTAAATGCATTCATCAAGGAGTTTATAAAGGTAAATGTATATTATAACCCCTATAATATTCCACAGTCGCACCCTCCATAAAGATTTGGCAATTAAGCAAAAGTTAAAAAGAACTCTCCCCTATAAAATATCATTCCCAAGGGAACAACAAGAGCGACCTTAATTTCAAGAGAAAAGAAGGATTTCTTTAGACTCAACAAATTACATACAAGTATGAATTTGGAATCCAATAAGAAATATTCAATCATATTAACCAAAGCGAACCAAGATTAATTTGACTAAATATGCTCGACACAAGAAAACTTATGGAGACTTAATAACTCGATTAGATTATTCACAAGAGAACTCATAACTAATCTAACCGGGATACACAATTAAAATAATCACAAAAGTAACGAATTTAATCGTTTATACTCACATAAGAAATTCTATGGAGCGATGATTAAGTTAATCATAAAAATAACCATCCCAGTCAATCATGCTCAAGACTATAAAAACTTACGGAGTCATAACTAAATAATCACACGAGATGATTGATTTAGTTCAAAATACTCGACGTAAAGTACCTTATGGAACACAACTAAGCTAATCACAAAAAATAATCAACTTTGGTTGTGTAATGCTCAACATAAGTCACAATACAGAGTCTCACAGTAATGCACATAAGATAGATCATGGAAGCTCAATTATTGCAGAATTCACAAGGATTCATTCTATGTTTCCATTACCATTTGCACAATGACACACAATAGACATAATCCTTGAATCACAAAAGATTTTAACCTATCTTACATAAATAATTGACAATATAGGCTTTAACTTTTGTGTTTGTCAAAAGTCTATTCATCATTTTATCAATATTTGCATATCAATTCACGAACGACTTTACTTTTGACAAAATATGGGACAATCAAGTTCACGGACGTAAACAAACATATCCCATCAAAATATTGCAATATATGAAATCAAAAGATTAATACTGCAACCATCATCTTCCAAACAAGTTTAGATTTTGAATAAATCTAAAAGCATTGAAGATGAATACGTTGGACATAGCTATGTGAAATCACAATAATTGCTATTCCAAACTCTAGTAATCCTTCTCAAAGATAAGAATAAATTCTCATAAGAAGTTTCCTAGGCACCAAGACAAACTCGTAATGCACATATAAGATGATTTGACCTTAGAGGGTAAAATCAATCTTTTTCGCTCGTATTTATACCAATAATAGCTACCAAAGGCGTATAAAAATATTTTCCAACAATATTCTTGTAAAAGCTACAAATTTTCTTAGAAGAGTAGTACTCCAAGAATCCAAGTGCCCAAGTTCAAGAGAAGTGGAACAAGTGTAATGAAACAGAGCAAAATACTCAAAAACAAGAGAGAGGAAAAATACCAATCTTAACTCATCCAAATTCAAGGTTTCTTATCTCCATTTTGAAGATAATTTAAATAGGAAGAGAGTTCAAAAAGAATGAGTTCATTCCGAGTTCGGACGAAGAAGTTACATCCAAAACAAGTTGACCGAATATCAGTCAAGTCCGTGAACTTACGGGTTTGCACACGAATTTTTAAGTCCGCGAACTTAAACTCCTGGATTTTGGTTTTAAAAGATGTCATGCATACTTGGTATGTGTACCATGAAGTCCAAACATCCCGAAGCAATATTTTCAAACCTAAACATTTAAGAACCTTAAACACAGATCAAGTTAGGTAGAAATGAACGATAAGCGAGATACATGGATCATTGTAACTACTCTAAGCAAATAAAAACACAAATATTTCTCAAGTTTATAGACATACCTTTTTAGAAGAATCCAATCGACTTATTGAACATAATTTGTGTGCCCCAATTCTCGTGCTTTCCTCACCGTATTCATAGCAGGGAATTCCTTGGTGAGGATGCACTTACAACACATTCAGGTTGTGTTGAGGTGAACAATATCTTGCTCACCACAAGTGACTTTTGGATTATCATGAAAGAGATCACTTTTATAACTTTTCACATCCAAATCCATCTTTTCAAAGAACTTTTTAAGTTCCAACATCATGGATACTGCATTTTCTATAGTCATGGAATTTTCTGGGAGATCATTCCTTTTCACACTCAAAACATCATCGACTTTCTTTGGTATCCACTTCTGAGTGCGTTTAGGAACAACCAAAACTTTCTTCCCATTACTTTCTTCTAGATTTCTCGAGAGAGAATTGGATTGACTATTCTTTTGCAAGTTATTCTTTCTCCAATTGGGAGCATCGGATCTTGTCTTCGTCTTTACGAAGTTATTCTTTTGATAACCATTACAATTATGAAAAGACATCGTATGAAGTTTATAGGAAAATATAAGTTGATCACAATACTGATTCCTTTTCCTAAAGGTTGGATAGTTACAACCTGTAATGTTAAGGGGATTAGTCTTAACATATGATCTTGGTTTCACAACTTCTTGTGATGCCCAAACAAGAACATCATGAAGTTTCTCATCCCTTATATGGAAATGACATCTCCTTTACAGGTGACCTTTATTTCCGCAATAGTGGCAAACATAAGGAATGTTCTTACCTCAATCCGTGTGTGATTACTTTGGAGGTTGATATACTTTGCTCTTTCAAATTTTAACTGTCGGTGAAGGTATTTCACTTTTGCCATCAGTGGAAACCTTTTGTTGAGAAGCATCACTAGCCTTCACAAATTTTACCTCTTTGCTAGTACTTGGAGCATCTATTCCCTTATAGCCCAATCCTCGTGTATCACGATGATTTTTATTTGCTTCTAGCATAGTGGTTAATTTGCTTGAACTAGAATTGAACTTTTTCAAGTCATCTTCCAACATATTGATTTTATCAAGAGCAGCAGTTAAATCAGCCTCAAGGCATTTTTCTCGAGCGAGATAAGTTCTTTATCTGTCATCAAAACTTGCTTGCTGAAAGTTAATCCTTCCTTTAGTTTCTGCAAGTTTCTCTTCCAACAAAATGTATTTTTGATATACACGATCACATTCAAGTGACTTTCTACTCAGTTTTTCCTCGGTATCTTTAAGGGCCGATTCGCAAGAGCGATTCTGACTATAAAGACCATCGTAGATCCTTTTCAATTTCTTGTTTTCTCGACATATAGGAGTAAGAAGAGATGTGACATGAGAAGTTGTAATATTCTTCATTTTTAACGAATCCAAAAACTTATCATACTCTGAGACTTCCTCATCAACATTTCTATCAATATTTGAATCACCTTCATCAGAAAGTTCATCCAACTGTTCTTCTAGGAGTGTTTCCCAATCAACATTTTTTACATCAAGAGAATGTTTATATACCGACTTTGATGTGACAATTCTCTCAGGTGAATCCAAGCTTTTAGAATCATCTGGAAATTTCTGAACTGGTACGTTATTAGAGATAGACTCGTCCATAATTAGATCACTACAAACACAGACTTATAATGTCTTAAAATGTGTTTTCCTGCTCTGATACCAATTGAAAAAGCGGGGGTCTAACAACCACACCCAATATTTCGATTAGCAATCTGTATGGACAACTCCGAGTTGTTTTCTAGAGAATCTGTAGTTGCAGGATTTCCCACACTACACCCTTGTTAATATTTTGTTATAAACAACTCAAAATTGAAGATAAAAAACGACACTTTATTATCTTGGTTTCAGAAAATGTTTACAGAAATGGAAGAACTCAAGATCACAACATTTCTCTTGAAGTTTCTCTCTCCTCAAGATTTTTTTAACTCTCAAAAGTACATCATCCTCTCCTGGACATACTGGGTCTGTATTTATAGGGTAACTACATAGTGAATGCCATATAAGTTTTCCTCCTATTTCGGGTTGATTCTGCGATTGTATCGCGATGGTTACAATCTTTACTCTCGCAAGTTTTGTAATCATCGCAGGATAAATATGCATTTCTCAGGTTTTCTTCACTCGCCATTTATTATATCGCTCCTCTAACTGTTTTTATAACATTCGCAAAGTGTAGTTGATGATCTTGCGGTGACGCTCGCTGGGAAGTGTTGTTAATCTCGCAGAGAATAGGTGTAGTGATATTCTGGTCCTACATCTTGCCTCTTCTCATGTATTTTCTATGAAGAAGAGAAGATCATGAGAACTTTAAAATTCCGCAACTACTTATCTCTTCATTAACCTTTCTTCTAACACGTTTCTGTATCTTTCGCCAGCTGTTTTCATATATTCTCTCTTCTAATGAAACTGCGACACGTCCCTTCTAACCGCTGCGATCTGCCCGTTCATGTCTTTTCTTAGCATTTATTGCGTTCATCTTCTCGAGAAAATTCTTCTTCTATAAATACTTCTCCCATTCCTTTCTTTTTCACTTTTACTTTCTTCTCCCTTCTCTCTATAACCTCTCTGCAAGTTTACTGTTCTTCCGTAAATTGCGCATCTGTCATCGCTGTGATTTATTTCTTATTTTTCAACTTTTTCTTTCATTCCCATACTCAAAAATGGTTGTTGCTGGTGCTAAAAACTTGACTGCTTTTAATGAGATGCGAGAAAAGCTCACAAATAAAGGTTTTACCTTGTCTACAATCCCAGGTCAAGATCCTAGATCTGAACTCTCTCTTAAATTATTTACCGATGATCGATGTTCTCGCGAGAAAATCATTGTATCGCTAGGCCAACTTGAGGCAGGTCTTCCCATTCCTCTCTATGATCCAGAACTTCCCTTATTCTATCAAATAATATCTGACGTGAGGTTCTCACGAGCGATATATCAACTAGGTGGAGATTGTATCAGATTGCTGCTTGAATATGCTTCTCGCAGTGCTAATAAAGGAACTCGCTACCCTGAAGCTCCAAAGAATCCTCAATTTAAAGATGCTCCTATTGTCCCTGCAAATTATACTGTGGAGAATTTCTTCAAAAATTACAAGATAGTCCCCATGAAAAGGGATAGTACATGCTGGGGTGTCCGCTTAAAGAAAGAAAAGACCGCTGATGATGAGGCTCTTATGTTAGACATTGATTGGCATACACCTACCAATCAAGGCCCTCGCCACTCCAATGATGATAAATGGTTTATCTTCCTGTTATGTCTTGAAGGTTCTTATCTGGATCTCGCGAACTACCCGCGAATCTTTCAGAATATCAACCTTGGGTTTTTAATTGGCCTGAGAGAACTAAAGAGGTACTAATCTCTCTGATTTTTCATATTATTATTCATTATTTTCCTCGCGTTTTTATATTCTCGCTAATTATTTTGATCTTTTCTCAGATTGATAGAATGAAACTCAACTATCAAACTTTTAGGAAACCCAGCACTTTCTTAGCTCTTAAATCTTTCACTACTACAAAAAAACCAACCAAAGGCTACTTGACCAATGGTAGTGGCTTATTCCAATATTTAGTTTCCAGTAACTTTTTGCAATTAGTGGTAGTTGCCCATCCTTAGTGGCGGAAGAGGATGTTGTCTTATGTTTAAGGGAACAAGTGCGTAATGATTAGTTGGTAACCACGTCTTAAGCTACTAGTCGGAGCAGTTGACAAACAATCGTCACCTAATAAGTAAAGCCACTAATTAGTGTAGTTGTCAACTTACTAGCAAAAACATTAAAGCAATTATAATCTTTTAGTGGTTTAATAGATATTTCATTGAGAAGTTTATCTTGTTGCCAACAATATAAAACCACTGGAATTTTTAGTAGGTGGTTTACATGCTTAATCATTTAATCCACTAACCTTTTGTTTCTCTAGTTGTTCAATAGCTTACGGATAGAATACTACATGTATTGGTAGTAGCTAACCTTGCTTGCAAAAATATATATGTAGCTAAGTTTTGGTGGACTAAATTTAAGATCTACGAGTGTCTCTAACAGCTTAAAGCTACTAACATCAATTTTTTAGCTGCTCAATTACCGTTTTTTATCATTTACTCAATTACCATATTTGTTGCCGTAATTTTTGCGGTTAATAATATTTTATTTCCATACTGAAAGATCTGTGCCATTATTTTTGTCATTATTTCATTTTTTCGGAAATTACCTTTTGATCTTGTATTTACGGTGATATTTATCCAATAGTTAATGTATCTTCCGTTTATTTCCCTAATTACCGTTCTTATCAATTTAGTTAATTGTCATAATTTTTACCGTAATTTTTGCGCTCAATAAATATTTTATTTCCAAATTGAAAGATCTGTGCCATCATTATTATTATTATTTAGTTAATTGTCCTAATTAGCGTTCTTATCATTTAATTAATTGCCATATTTTTTACCGTAATTTTTTCGATCAGTAAATATTTTATTTCCAAGTTGAAAGATCTGAGCCATTATTATTATCATTATTTTTTTTTTAAAATTAATTCTTTAATATATTGATTTTAAGATTTTACACTTTTAGTTGGTAACCGAGCTACAAGCTGGGCACCAACCCCTTTCTGAATAGCCACACCCAACCTATGAAAAATAAATCTATCTGGACCACTACCAGTATCATTACTAACTAAACAATTCTTCAAACGTTTAAAAAAACAAATCATATCTTCACCAAGCTCCCCTAGAGTAGTGAAAGCTAAAACACCCAACCCAAAACCATGTGAGGTACATTCGTCCAAGTACTTAGCACGCTTACGCGAAACTTCCCTTGAAATGGCTTGCCCTGGAATAAAGGCGCGAACACCATCACCAGCGAAAGGAGAGACGCCAGTAACATCCATACACACGTCTTGGCCATTTTCCCAGTTAAGAACAAGAATATCTGCCGGTCGTAAATCCTTGTTGTCACCAGACTGGAAACCCAGATCAACTTCTTTACGCGCATGGACACCAACCTTGTAGCATATATCAACGATTACATCACGAACCAAATCATGTCGAAACTTAATTCCAACATCTTTAGCACAGTGAATCGCATGATCTCCAAAAATATCCATGGGTTTATTGTAGCACGAGCATAAACTATCCCCAGCAAACAAAGGGATACCAAGGCGATAACAAACTACAACTCTGAACTGTCTGGGCCCAAGGCATTGATCCAACCCACTGATTGGAACAGCTAGAAGGTAATCCTGTGCATGTTTGACACGGTTGCATTGCCACAGAATAGAGTCTCTTGCAGATAGTAAAAATTGGGTAGGTATTTGCTTCTTAACTACATCAAAATAAGTGACTGCTAGGGCATTCATAGAAGGGGGGGCAGTGTTATCGACACAGTAAGTTGTAGGCAAACCACATACCTGAATAAAGTTTTGAAGAGCCGTCTGATAAGAAGAACCATGGTCTGGAGGAAATAAATTACCAAGGATAACCTTCCGCAACGGAGCAGTTTGACTTTGGGAAGCAAGAAAACAATATCTGCTAGTATCAGACATAGTGTATATGCCAAGACCACCATCCTTGATAGGCAAGGTGGCCAATCTCTGTTGCAAAGGCCCAAAACCTGCACCATCTCCCGTGAGTAAAAGCCTCAAATATTGAAGAAGATGGTCATCATAAAGATCAATGGCTTTTTGTAAAGCTGCAGGGTTGGTGGTACGCATCACAAGGTATAGTCTGGACACACCGACACAATTGCGAAGTAATAGCATCTCACTTTGCGGGTCTCTGAGTTTTTTGATAGAAGACATAAGCTGAATGGTCTTGTTCACCCTACTCAGAACTATGTCACTCATGAAATCCAAATCCAAACTCACAGGTCTACCCAAAAGTTTAACACCGTTGCGAGGTATATCAATATCATTGGGAAAAACACCTTCAGCAATGCTACGAGGATCGACTGTAGGCCAAAAAACTTCAGTTTTCTTAATGTTCAGATGCAAACCCCTACATGGGCCTTCAGATTCTATTATGCTCAAAGCTTTAGCAACCTCAAGCGTATCACCAATGATAGTACCATCGTCCAAGTACCAGGCATGTAGATCAAGTTTACAACGAGAAGCAATGGACTTCACAAGGGGGTGAAGTGTCAGAGCAAACAAAAGAGGACCGAGAGGGTCACCTTGCTGAACACCAAGAGCAGAAGATAAAATGTGTTGATCGTAATATAGTTTAGCAGGCTTAGCATAGCAGAACTCAACCCAACGAGAAATACCTGGACAATGAAGCCGTACCTCCTTTATGAGATGGGATCTGCACACCATGTTGAAGGAATTTGAGAAGTCAATAAGGAACATTGACATCTTGTCTGAATGACCCTTCAATTCCAGCAAACCATTAACCGCGTGCAGAATACTTTCCCCTCCAACCGGCATCCCAACACCGAACTGATGGTCGCCTAAATAAGAAGACATTGCCTTGCCGACAGAAAAGGAAGCAACCTTAGAGACCAAGCGACACCAAATAGTTCCAACCGCGATAGGCCTTAACCCTCCTCCTGGCTTAAGTAATGGTGTAAGGGGTGCACTGGAAATGTACTCACCTAGAACACCAGGACATTTGCCTGCCAACCAAAGGTTGACTACACCAGCAATTGAATCCAATAATCCATCTGAAACCGCTGTTGATGCCTCACTCAAGGCATCAACTAGATGTTGTGCACGCAAGCCATCACGACCACATGAAGTACCTTTTGGGAAACTCTTTATAGCACCCAAGACTGCTCTCGAATCAACCGTTATGGGATCATTATAAAAGCTAGTATTCGGAATGGAAAGAGGAGGAGTAGTCGGGTGTTTGGATTCAAGTTCAGCCAAGGTGTTACAGTCGCGAGGAGCAATACCATTCGATGACAAAACGCGAATTGCAGCTGCATAGTGTCCAAAACCAATCTTCTTTCGGCAGGCACTCAAGTTGGCAACCTCCGGCTTCCTCTCACGGTCCTTCTCACTGTCCTTTTTGGTGTGTTGGTGGCATGGCTGCTGTAATAACTTTGAAATCAGCTGGTAACACCCATTGGGTTCCTTCCAAACTAATAAAGCTTGCTGAATCGCAGCTATTTGGAGCTTCTTCCGATTACTCGACTTCTCCTCCGCTGAACGTTTGGGTCTGTTGAGAGACAAGATGCAAATTGGGAGGAGTAGGAGCCGTAACCAAACAAACAAGTCATCAGGTCTGCATAACACGTTATCAAGGCAAGTCTTCAAGGTACGTGAGAAAGCAAGCCTACAGGGGTGCGGTATGCTAGACACAATAGTAAAGCGCCTTTGAAAAACAACGTTGAGAAGTTCAGTAGACAAAGAGAAGCGTTCCAACTCCATATCAACAACAGAACTCACCTCTGATGTAGCTGCAACAGGCATGCTCGAAACTACACTCAACGGCTTGCCAATACCGTGAATGGTGAATGTCGCAGAGGTGCCATTAAAGGGACTAGGAATGATGTCGTTGTGCTCTCCTTTTTGTCCTTTGCAAGGGGATCTCCAAGCGTGTAATTTCATACATGCACAACACAACCACATGTGGAGATGTGTGAGAACGTTGTCAACAGTTTGAAAAACCTGCAAATCACCGGAAATGGAGGCTCTGCAGCTGTCCTTGTTCGCAATCGAAAAATGTCTACTCTGCAGGTGACTAATGATAGAGCTCCTTGCGTAACCCCTTCCATTTACTCCGTCTTGGCAACCATGGAGGTGTTTGAACGGACAATGGAAGTAACCATTCTGCTCAACATCATTAATGGGCGGAACTGTGATATGGGAAGACGAAGGAGATGGCTGGGGAGAAGCAGATGAACGAAAACAAACATCATCAGGTCGTGAAGAGGCATCCATGAAGAAGAAAACCCCCACAAACCCTAAAGAGGAAAAACAAAAAGCAAAAACCCAAAACCCTAAGGAAAGAAAACTGAAACCGCAACTCAAAACACCGTGTAAATCACAAAGAAAAATCAAAGGAAGAAAAAAAAAAGATGCGAAATCAAAAAGAAAGTGAGCCGGGAGAGAGACCAATCCATTGAAATCCATGGCTTTCAATCGCCAGAAATACTCGCCAGAGCTCATTATTTAGTTAATTGTCCTAATTAGCGTTCTTATCATTTAATTACCATACTTTTTACCATTTAATTACCATATTTTTTACCGTAATTTTTTTGGTCAGTAAATATTTTATTTCCAAGTTGAAAGATCTGTGCCATTATTATTATTATGATTGCAATATTTATTTTGGGCTAAAAATTCCAATTTAATGGGCATGCGATTAATCTTAACAAAATTAAATATACTAAATGGGAAAATTATTAATTAGCATCCTTGAACAAGGAGACTTTTATGAATAAAACATTACATCTTTGATAAATATTTTTTTTCTAAGATATACAGTGGTTTCGAAGTACACAAAACAAATTCTAAAAGTACACAACCAGAAACAATAACATCATATGAAAAGAGCGCTTCAAAACAAAAATAAATAATTAATCAATACATTAAGTGGCAGTCCAAGGAACACCTGACAGAAAACTTCCTGGGTTGGAGGCCTGGCGATGGATTTCTTTGAAAAGCAGGAGGAATGAATGTCTAATATATACAGATGCCATGACCCATCCTAGTTTTAGTGTTCAGAGTGATGAACAACACTACCCCATCAATAGATAAAATGAGCGACTAAGACTGTTGTATCTTGAAGATCTGATACATAAAATAATCATCATCATATCGCTTAACAGATTAGGTTTCTACAAAGTGTAATATCCTACACCAAAAGATTTGTGAGCAATTAGCACACACAAAACATACTCAATAACAAAATAACCAAACAAAGTCAAGAATCGCATGAAATTCAAAGAGCAAATAACATTTATCTATAACAGAACTTCATTTTCACTTAATCACTTAATACTAGACTACTGCTGCAGAAGTGACCAATGAAGAAACAAAAGCTAGACCAAATAAAAACTAAGCTTTTCAGCAACATCGGCAAGTTTCTAAAAATTATTCATTTATGATTCATGAACTTCACTTGACAGTGTTCAACTTTTAAAGTACGCATCTTGAATTATAGTGTACATCCTGAAATTGTGGTTCAGAATTGAACTTCTAGTGTATGATATCCTGAAAGTATAATTTAGCTTACATCTTGAACTTGTCATATTTATCTGGCATCTACTGAAATTGTAAAAGATTTGATTTAAGTGTATGATCTCCAATAGCCAAACAATTGTATGATTTAGTGAATTTTAGTACCTTCTTCATGTAGTTTTCAACAAGCCATGATATTTCACTGGATTTTCAACTGTATTAGTTACTGGACTCTGGAATCAACCAAAGGTAATTCCCTTCCAAACATGTCCGGTGACCAGCTGAAAAGGGAGATTCAAATCTCTTGAATCCATGCTGCAACACCCAATATGTGATTAGGAGGACAATAAGTAAATCCAAATGCAGACAAATGAAGAAATAAATTTACAGCTCCTGGCAATATGTGTCTGATTTATCCAATTAGTCTTGGATCTAAAATTGTGCACAAAGCAACCATAATAGAGATCCCGAAAATGTATTGCAATCAAAATGAGTGGATTTGAGGAAGAAAAAAAGATTTAAATGGCACCTGCAAGAAGCAATAACATGTTGATATTTAAATCTATATACATCGGTGTATAGAAGAACGGCAAAGATTCGATCCATAATATGGGACCTTATATAAGTGCCTATCAATTCCCATGAACTAATTCAAAATTCCACGCAGATGATGATTGTGATATTATTACTTATTACAGACGCCATAGAAAATTACTCGATTAAAACCAACTAAATTCTTTCTTTCTAAAAAATTGTCAAACATTTCATGTGCACGTACCCATATTACATAAAACACAAAATTGAATCTTAAAATCAAACGAGAATACTTCGATAAATTCAAAATCAGTTATGCAACAAACCCATCTCTTTAAAAAAAATGAAACAACTCATTGAAATGAAAGTACAAAAATAGAGATTATGAGAAAAAGATTAAATCTAAAATAGGATAATGTATCTTCACCATACCTGATTCGATAGCATCAGCATCAATGAAATCGATACAATATATGAACTGTAATGATCTCCTCAAATTTGATTGGTGAGCATGAACAAATTGAGTAGCAGGAGCCCTAAATGGAATAAAACCATGGTAAGGTCAACCCACTTGTGCTTTGCTTTCTGTTGCCAACCTTTAAACATCACAGAAAAAATCATAAAATAGATCTAAGCATAATCCCGGGATTAAAAAAACATGGGAAATGAAAAAAAACCCGACCTGTCGTCTGTAGTCTTTGATTTAGCTCTTTCGCGGAAAAATCCAAGGAAAAACACACTTAAGTCGTTTGGAATCATCAAGGAATCAAACAAATCATGGAAATAACAAAAACCCACCGCCATTTAAAGTTCTAACCATCCCTAAAATTATATATTAAGGAACTGAAAATTAAGAAAATTGATTTTCTCTAAAAAAACATAATTTTGGTGTTGCTGGGATTATTGAGAGTGAGTTTTGTTCGTTTTTTGTTTGAAACGGTGCTTGTCATGGTGGTGGCGAAGGAGATGGTGAATCAGTGATGGCGGCGTGAACCAGAATAGATATTATGGTTTGGTGGTAATGGAGAGATGGAAAGCGAGACCAGGCGTAAGGAGGAGTGTTAGGGTCCTTTGTTGAATATTTCGGCATATTCGGCAGGGTTGAGTCTGGCAATGGGGCTAGTCCTATTTGCAGGATTTGGATAAGGGTCTGGGTCCAACATTAGCCTATAAAAAAAAAAGGGCATATGCACGTTCATTTTGGGACAAGATAATTTTCGATGATTTGATAAATTCGACACGTAGAGGTCAAGATAATTTTTGATTTTCTATCAAATTTATTTACTTATATAGCAAATTCATTTTTTGCTGCTACAGTAACTTGCCGGTAAATCACCTTCCTCAACTTCCTAACACAACTATCATCTCGATGGGTTAGAGTGGTGGGAGGTTTCAAGTTTGTTGTTTATTTTTCTTGTTTATTTCTCTTTTTCTTTGGATTCCCGGCTTGAGAATTACCTTCCTTCGTAGATAATAGGTTGTGCAGTTTTACACAATTTTTCTGTAAGTGTTGCTTTGTTTTTCTTTGTTAAATTGTGTGGGTTCACCGGTGGTTTTAGACCTGGTTTGTGCTGAGTTCGATAGCTAAGCTGTACGTCCATATCATGTTTGCCTTTATGTCTGAATGACGATAACAGATAAGGAGGTATTGATCTGCCCTTTCAAAGACTTTCATGGGTGCCCAGATGGGAGGATTGGAAGCAAGGGTTTCGCCTGTCTAGTGCCCCATTTGAAGAGGGTACATCTATGCAACTCAGATAGGAAGAATGCTCTTCAACAGGCCATTGGAAGCGACCAGGATGTGTTTAGTACATTGGAAGAAACCTTGAAGACATTGAAACAATGGCTATGCTTTAACTGTATGAGTATCCAGGCATGGAAAAGAGCATGTAAACATGGAGATATTGATGTTAGACCTGCAATATGTGAGGTGTCTGGGGAAGTAACAAAATTGATTGTTGGAGTACCTCTACTGGATCTATTCTAAATGCAGTTGGAGGACAATGGTTTTGAGCTAACCGTTGAGACACTAGATGCAGTTCTTCATGCTCTTGTGAGTATTGTGAAGAGTATTCCTAAAGGGTGTAGGATGGCATTTTCCCAGGCTTTGAAAGCAGCCCTCTTAAAAGTGGAAGTAGAGCCTAATTCAGTCCGGAACTGGGTTAGCTTATTGATACTACCTCGCTGTACGTTGCGCGTCTTCATACCCAATAATCGGACGGAACGTAGATCTGGGAGTCGTAAATATATGCAGCAGAAGCAAATTATAAAAGCATTGACGATGTGGGGTGAAGCTGGGGGAGTCCAAAAGCTTATTAAAGAGGTTCTACAAATGCGGCGAACTGGATGTGTTAAGTTAGAGGATGATGAAGAACCTGACAGCAAACGTACAAATATTTCTGCTTGCTTGCGCAAAGTTGCAGACGGACATTTTACTGTTGCAGTTAGAGCCATCATCTCTTCCGGGGTGGCGCAATACAATGAAGATACGAAGAAAGCCCTGGAAGATAAACACCCATTCATGCCCCCTCCGCAGAAGCCTTCTATCCCGTTAACTGAGACGCCTTTACTAGCTGAAGAGGGAACTGTCCTAAGCTGCATTAAATCGTTTCCTAAGGGGACTTCATGTGGCAAGGATGGTCTCCGGGCACAACACTTATTGGATGCCTTTTGTGGGGAAGGCTCTCCTGTGGCTGCTGACCTATTCACGTCAATAACAAGGGTTATTAATCTATGGTTGAGTGGTAGATGTCCACTTATTCTGGCAGAGTTTATTGCGTCAGCACCATTAACTCCACTTCTTAAGCCAGATAATAGTATTCGTCCTATCACTGTTGGGACAATTTGGCGTCGTCTTGTATCCAAGGTGGCTATGAAGGGAGTTGGCAAGGACATGGCGGCCTACTTACATGACTTTCAGTTTGGGGTGGGGGTTTCAGGAGGAGCGGAGGCCATTTTACATGCAGTGAACAGGTATGTTAGTAAGCACCATTTAGACCCTAGTCTTACTATGCTAACTGTAGACTTCACCAACGCTTTCAACCTAATTGACCGCACATCCATGCTTCTTGCGGTTCGTAGACTTTGTCCATCTATATCCCCATGGGTGGATTATTTATATGGTCAACTGGCAAGATTATATGTGGGAGATTATCATATCTATTCCTCGACAGGGGTGCAACAAGGTGACCTGTTGGGTCCGTTGTTGTTTGCTTTGGTGCTTCATCAGCTTATAACGAAGATAAATGAGCAGTGCACACTATCCTTACAGGCTTGGTATCTTGATGATGGTACTATTATTGGTGACACTGTCGAAGTAGCGCGAGCACTTACTATCGTTCAAACAGAGGGGCCTCGGTTGGGACTTATATTGAATATTAAAAAAAACGAAATCTTTTGGCCCTCTTGTGATGGAAGAAAGGTAAGGAATGGGATGTTTCCTGCTGAAATCTCAAGGCCAGACAATGGGGTCAAACTTTTAGGGGGTGCAGTCAGCCTTAATGATGAGTTTTTGAAAAGGCTTGCTATCAGGAGAGTAGAGAAGGCAGTGGAGTTAATGCAGATTTTGTCCAAACTACGTGATCCTCAGAGCGAGTTATTACTTCTGCGTGCATGTATGGGCATCTCTAAGTTGGTATTTGGCCTTGGAATTTGTTTCCCGGGATACACTACAGAGGCAGTAGATATCTTTGATAGAGGCTTAAGGGAGGCGATAGAGGGAATCGTTGTGTGTGGAGGCCCGTTTTTTGGGGAGCTTCAATGGAGACTAGTTACACTTCCTATCAGATATGGAGGCCTTGGGTTATACACGGCTAAGGAAGCATCACAATACGCCTTTCTTGCATCACGTGTGCAATCTTGGGGATTGCAAGATCACATACTCAGGGATAGTGGAGTAGAAGGTATGGACGATGATTTTTATATGGCATTGAAAACCTTACAAGAAACTCTGCCCGACCAAGACTTTATTAGTTTTACCAATAAAGACACCGCCCCACTTAAAACACAAAGCAACCTGGCGAGTGCTCTTTTTGGTAAAGTTGTTAAAGATATGGGTAGGGTTTATGAGTTTTCGGATAGACAGCAATCAGTTTTTGAGTGTCTACAATCAGCGCATGCGCAGGATTTTCTTCTCGCTATCCCGATTGACGGCCTTGGACAGAAGATGTCCCCCTTGGATTATCGGTGCATCCTTAAATACAGGTTAATGATCCCCCTATACCCTTCTTATTCTCGTTGCCCTGCTTGTATTACAGGCTGCCTAGACGCATATGGGGAACATCTTTGTTCACTGTAAGGTGGATCCTGGTTTCAAATATAGACATGATCATGTGAGAGATATCTTATATGATGTATTATGGAGGGCTGGTATTTCGGCAAAGAAAGAGGCGCCGGTCAACTTTTTTACGGATCCTCTTGAAGGCAGATGAACACTCAGGCTAGCAGATGTTCTTATTTTTGTGTGGGCCAACGGAAAACATACGTGTGTTGATCTTACTGGGGTTTCTCCATTAGTAGGCATCGGGCAAGGCTCTTTCACAGTTGGACAAGCAGCTTTGAAAGCTGCCTCGGGTAAGATAACGAAGCATGAAAAGGCTTGTATTGATAATGGACATGCTTTTATTCCCTTTGCCTTTGACACTTTTGGGTATTTAGCTCTGGAGGCGGTTGGACTCCTAGAGAGAGTTCAAAGAGTCATGCACAGTAATGTCATGACTCTCGATTCTAGAGAGTTTGTGTTTAAGAGGATAGGGTTTGCCATTCAAAAAGGGCTTCGGCGCAGCTTGTTGCTCGCTTGCCTTCTATGTAATAACTCGTGAATCTGTTTCAATATTAAAATTATTTGATACTAAAAGAGCAGATTACATAGCAGGCAAGCGAGCAACAAGCTACGCCGCAAGCCCTTTTTGAATTGCAAAACTTATTCTTTTAAAAACAAACTCTCTCGAGTCGGGGGTCATGACATTAATGTGCATGACTTTCTGAACCCTCGTAAGAAGTCCAACCGCCTCTTGAGCCAAATACCCGAAAGTATCAAAAGCACAAGGGATAAAAACATGTCCATTATCGGCACATGCTTTCTCATGTTCTGCTATCTTACTTGAGGATGCCCTCAAAGCTGCTTATCCCACCGTGAAAGAACCGTTAGCCCACCCAAAAATAAGAACATCCGCCGGCCTAAGTGTTGATCTCCCCTCAAGTGGGTCCGTCAAAAAATTGACAGTGGCTTCTTTATTTGCTGAAATACCCGCCCTCCATAAAACATCATATAAGGTATCTCGCACATGATCATGTCTATATTTGAACCCGGGATCTACCTTACAATGGACTACGTGTCCCCCGTATGCGTCTAAGCACCCTGTGATACAGGAAGGGAAACATGAATCAGAGGGGTATAGAGGAATCATTAACCTGTACTTAAGAATGGACCGATACTCCACAGGTGACATCTTCTGCCCAAGACCTCAATCGGAATAGCAAGAAGAAAGTCTTGAGCATGCGATGCTTGCAGGAAACCCAAAAATGACTTCTGTCTGACTGATAACTCATAAACCCTATCCATATATTTAACCACTTTACCAAATGAGCACTCTCTAGTTTACTTTGTGCCCAAGATCCTCAAATAATCTGAACCGTTCATTTTGGGACCATGTTAACATCCATGCACCGGCATAATAAACTTTCACGATTGGTAAGAGCTATGGGTTGAGAATGAGTTTAATCAAATTAGGTATTATTATAGATCGTGGAGATGTAGACATTCACTCAAATTTTTTCACGCACTCATTCAATCGAAAGAGTGTCCAACATTCGAGCTAAAAGACACGTGATCAGCTATTTGGTGAAAAAATTGAGTTGGGCGGCACATGATCAAGGAGGTAGTCAATTGATATTTATATAAACTTCCAAAGCTTTTTTTATTTGAGTGACTCCCGGAAATTCCCTAAAAATATAGAAATTTCTAGTGATTCTTTGAGAGTATATTAAAGAGTCTTTGTGATTTGTAGAGAAAAAAAAATTGATATTCGTAAAGAGGCTCTGTGATTTGTAGAGACTAAAAAATGTATAATATCTAATCAAAAATTCAAAACATTTTCCGGTTACTTTATTATGCACGTTATAATCTATATAAAAGTACTATGAATACCTGGTAAAATACGTGTTCATTGTCAAAATAAATCTCGTTGTTGCCTTATGCCTATGTTTTCATTTTTTTTTATTTCACTCATTCCACATTCATTTGATTTTCTATGCAATCTCGCCACTGGTTTATTCCGCAAATGGCCCGTTACTTGGTCATCAACTAAAAAAAAAAAAAAAAAAACTTGGTCCTACTCTCAAAAAAAAATATTCCCTGAGTTTCCATGTCTCTAGAAATATCACCTCTTGAGGAGAGATTTCTACCATGCCTATTTTCCTAAAAAAGTCTCCCCAAATTTATGAAAACAATAAATCAATGACTAATTTCAATTCTCATTCGAATAACATGAATGTTAGAGTGACTCTTATGAAATCCTAGTTCCAATAACATGGAGTTTCAGAGAATTTAAATGACTTAAAAAAAGTCTCTAACCAATAACAAGAAATATTAGGAGACTTACCAAAAGTCTTAATGAACTAACAATAGATTTGATAACTCTCTGAAAGTCATATGAAATCTCATTTGACTAGCCCCCAGTAAAAATAGATTCAGGAGGCACATAATCATCCGCTTGGGTGAACTTTCATCTTAGAAGGTACATGATCAACCTCTTAAAAGGCACATGATCAGCCTTTTGAGTGAATTTTAATTCCCAAGAGGCACACGATCAACCTCTTAGATGAAAAAAACTCCATGATTCACTCTCTCCCACGGCGCATGATAAAGTTCCTCACTCGATTTGGTAGTGAATGTTAGGAAATAAGTGGATTTCCTGTTTTGGGTATTTTCCACATTGAGTGGGTTTCCTAATCTAGGTTTGATAGAGTTATTTTCGTAGGTTAGAAATCACATTATATTCTTGAAAATGTGGATTATCTGCCACCTTTTTATTTATGACAATGCATGGAAATTTAAACTTTAGGTGGAAAGCTGATTCTCCGATAATCTTTGTCTTTCAAACCTTAATTTTAGGCTTTAACACAAAATATACTCTTGGATTTTACAATTCATTTATGCTCTAAGTATTATAAACCGATTTCTGGAATTGGTTTATAAGTGCATGAACGTATGTCGATTCTGTATTGAGATTTTTCTAAAAAGAATCAAAATTTAATTTACATGTCTGACTTAATGATGAACATCAATTAATCTCACGAATTAACACCAATTAATCAGAAATATTAGCCATTAAGTAAAATAATTGGAAAAAGGGTTTTCCATTTTACATCAAAATGTCTATTTCTGTTTTGTAATGGCAAGTCCCAGATAAAATACCTAGGCCTGGGGTAATTGTAACGAGGTAATTTAAGTAGTTTTGGGTTTCCCTTCATCCACACACAAAAAAAAAAAAAAAAAAAACACGACATTGTACCAAAACAAATAATTATGATCCATATGATATGTATCCAGCCAATAAAAAACCTGAGTCCTTAATCGAACGATTATGTATGCAAAACACAAAAAGCACACGGATTACTAGCTTATCTTACGGTGGAACAGAATTGCCGCCAAAATAGTTAGGGTCAAGAATATTGGAGGGAAATTTCGCGCCCTAGTTTATGTGTGCCGCCCAAAATTTTTTTGTTAGAAATCTAAAATTCATGTCTCGCAAAACTTATAACCTGAGACTCTCGCCTACTCTGTCGTTTGGAAACCTTTCACGGCTTCTATCTTGCCTCTCCTTCTAAGTCTTAAGTCTCCTGTAAAACACTCATCCTCACCTCTTTCTCCATTAGAAACTAAGTTGATATCTTTTAAGTGTTTGATAAACCCATGTTTGAAATCAATGATAAAGGTAGCGGTAATGAATCTCAAACCTATTGATGTTTTCTTTTTGTGTTTATTGAAACGATTTAATTTTGGTGATTGGGTTTGAGTTTCAAATCTCTCTTAAGATTAGAGATTTTAGAGTTAGGTTTTTTTGTTCTTTCTATCTCTATTTTCTATAATTTCAGCTATGATGATGATTATGAGTTGAAAAACTCATTCAACCTGAGCTGAATTTTTCGGTTAACCTTTTTATTTGTTAGATTGTTCTCATCTCCGATTTTTGATTTCTCACTTTTTAATTTCTCTCAGGTTTGTAAAGTGAATTTTTGATATATAAATATGGAAAATTGATGGTTTTTGAAACTTGAAATCGGGCAAATCTCAAGGATTCGATGTATTGGTTCTCTTTGACTTGGTAGTAAACTTTTGGGTGGTCTTTATTTATCTCTCTCTTAGAGTCTGGTAGTTTGGATTTGGGGGTTTTCTTAGTGAATTTGTGTGTTTTTTTGTTGTTGTTTTTGGTTGAAACTCAGGAGCTTGAGGTTTCCTTATGGCAATTGGATTTTTATTTTGCTGTTGGTGTTGTTAGGGAAATCTAATTTTTTTGAAGTAGGTTATGTAAATAGAGGTAAAACTTCTCTGTAAGCTTTACCATTGGTTGATCATTATTTATGTCTAATATCCTCGAACGAATATTGGTATTGTCTAGATTTATTATTTTCCTAGTTGGGAGATGCTCACTCTTTCTGTTGTGTATGTATTGTTGGGATGTTACTTATGCAAAGTCCTTTATGAAAGGTCTAACTTTCGTTGTGTGCAGGACTGCTTGTAAAATTCATTTTGCTGTTTAGTTTTTGATGTATTGAAGACCTCCTTATATATACCTTTGATATCTACTTATCAGATGTGAAGTCATGGATTTTTCCCTTTTATCTCTTGTTATGTTTTCAACTGAGATAAGAGAAATTGCAGGTTCTGTTTGATGCTTGTTTTATGCCTAAGGCCTTAATTTCATTGGTTGAGTTGGATTTAATAACAATCATATGGATATTTTTCTCTACAGCATTATGAATCTTCCTAAATATTTAAATCTTTGGATTTATACTCTATATATTATGAGTTCTCTCCACTGTTATGAAAGCAATATATATGTCCATCAAATGTTTAAATGTGCTGGTGATGTCTTGGTTTTTGGCAAGTACTTGAAACTCTTTATTTTAACTTTTACACTAGCCGATGGGATTGAGTCTTATTAGTGTTATCTTCGGCTCATTTTCAACTGTATAATTAACTAAAACTGTGTGAATTTCAGTTGTTATTAGACTTAATGGTTTCCTTAACATTTCACTATATGTTTCGGGACCTTGTTTTTGTTTAGTCACTTAAATACTGTGTTGCAACCCATCCTTATGAATTGTTGGTTTATAAAAAAATTTAAAGATCATTTTTCTTTTCTTATTGGCTTGTCAAAGCTACGACATGTAATTGTTATTTCTTGTTTCCGTCTTTGTTGTCGATCTTTTATCATTGGCTTGTCGGAGCTACGACAGGTAATTTTCATATCTTGTTTCTGTCTTAATTTGTTGTTGGCCTTTGTCACTCATTATTACTTGATTTAAGGAAAATTGATGTATATTTTTCTATTTGGATTTCGAGTGACGTGCTGGGGGTACAACCTTGCTAATCGGGTTGAAAATCAACCCATTAAAAGGAAAATTTTCCAGTCCCTCACATAGTAGCCGTTGAAATTTCTAGGAAGGTGAAGATGTCATGGATATAGCCTGTCCAAGGATATTTGGTCTGATACAAAAATTTCTCACACTATTGCTTTACAGTTGTAATGTTGCTCTTTGTTGATAATTTTAGTGGAATTTTTATTTGTTTTCATGTATAAGCTCCTTGTTTGATTGAGTACTTTTGTATCCTTTGGTTACAATTGGTTCACATATTCAATAGGGATATTTTGTTTTTGGGTCCCAAAAATGCGACCAGATTAGCGTTTGGGTCCTAGAAAATTGCAAATTAGAGTTTGGGTCCCAGGACCGGCATTGGGTCTTGATCTATTTACTAACCCAGCCATTATATTTTCCGTGATTCCGTCATACATATCACTACTTCAAAACTTCAATTGCTTCTCTTTCACTATGTATAAGCCAGAATTATAAACCTTCTTCGATTTCTTCCCTGCTTTCTAGTTACCTCATTTTTTTCGATCACATCTATCTCTAATGATTTCAAATCAAACCCAAACACCAATAATAAGTTCAAACAAACATGAATCAGATGAACTAACACAAACCCCCAGATTAACATTTTTTTTTTGATAGGAAAACAGAATTGTATATCAAAAAAATTAAACCATAACAGATTGCATATCCCTCTCCAGATCAGTTTGTATGAATATAGGAGGAGATGACCAATTTGGATCTTGGATTTTCCGGATCGGTAAACGGTGAACTTGATGGTTGAGACTCAACCAATTTGGATTTAGAGCTTTTTCCAAACACTGTTGTGTATCTTCATGGGTGCAAAAGAAATTAATACTTCATCAAACTTGTAGAAACTCAAAAGAATTAATTCTAAAAATACTTTTAGAATAAAAGATCTAGGAGAATCTAATTAGAAATATATTCCATCCCAGATTAGATCTACACGGGTCTTAGATGAATCATAACTTGGAAAGAAAATTATGAAAAGATAAATATGAAAAAGAAAAATGAAAATTAGGTCTGAGAAGAGTTTAAATCATTTGGATTCTAGAAAGATCTAAGAAAAATTGAGATTTTGTTTTATTTACAGAGGATGGAGAAGGTGCTCACAGGAAATAAAGAAGAAAAGATGGGAGTGTTGGTTTTGGTCGGTCTGATTTTGAGATGTGTTTCAGGGATTATAAAGTAACACGTGCGACTCATGTACACGCATACTAACGGTAACTAACGGTGTGAAGTAAATAATAATTAATTTTAGAAAAATAAAAATTCTTAACAGTCACAACGGTCAACGCCGGTCCTGGGACCCAAACTCTAATTTGCAATTTTCTAGGACCCAAACGCTAATCTGGTCACATTTTTGGGACCCAAAAACAAAATATCCCTATTCAATATTGTTTCAGGAATATTTCAACAGTATCTAGTTTATGAAAGTTCAGAAAGTACGGTTGCATGTAATCGTTGTATTCCTTGTTTTTATTTTACATGTATATACGCAAATGTTGTCTGGTTCTTATAAAGAGTGTCACAAACTAAGATAGGCAGTGCATACCAGATATATTAGAAGATAAATAATAGAACACAAACATTTTGGTACTCCACATTATGCTTAGCTCAACTAAAAACATTTGGGAACTTTGATAGATAAGCACATCAGTGTGCAATGGGGTTAACAGTATGTCCTTGCATTTTTACTAGCAAACTAGGTTGTCATTATTTTGTTATTTTGAATACAAAAATCGAGTAGTTCTTTTGTTTTGTTGTGCATAATCAGTTTGCTAAGTCAGGGACGCAGGAAAGGGGTGCAAGTGGGTTCACTTGCACCCACTAGATTTTGAGTCTCAGTGATGTTGGGTTTGTTTGAATTACAGCGTCTTGTGGGTGCAAGTTTCTATTGGCAAACTTAAAATTTGATGTTTACGCGACAATATCTTTCTATTGACTAAAACTAAAGAAAAAAATGACCATGTTTGCTGATGATATTGATCACAAATCACTTGAATTTGAAGCCTAACTATGGATCAAAAAAAGAAAAGAAAAGAAAAAGGAACAATCTTTTTTTGATCACACAGCATATAAGTCCTAGCTCCGTCCTTTCTTTTAAGTGGCTTAACAAAGCATTATTTCTTTCACAGGTTGGCGAGATGAGGTACAGAGAGTTGGACTCGAGGGCCCTAATCATAAATTTCGTTGACAAGGGTAAAGAGTTAACTAACGCAGAAAGTAAGTTAGGTGATACAGGTTCCAATTGTAATCAAAGCTTGTATGCGGCACATCATTGCTTCCTGCATTAAATTCCCAGTTAATAAAATCTCAAGCGACGAATTCGATAAGCTACTTAAGATGAAAGACACTCTACGCAAGGACCAAATGGCATTGTTAAAGCTACAAATCGTGCAATCCTTCGTCTGCGTGTTTCACTTAAAATGCTAATCGGCTAATTACCAGCTTCAAATTCTATGCAACGGCATTAATTAAAGTTATGAAATAGCCACCACGCTATATATCATTTCGTCTTAGTACAAGCATATGTCTTCAACATTAATTGATATATGGTCTAACTATCTTATTTTTTAATTCATTAGCCAAGAGACCAAGCCATAGTGAATTTTGAATACTAGTAATTTTTTTTCTAAGTTTTAAAGTAAATACAATTCCAATAGAAAAATACATGTTATGGCTGTTGGTAGGAGGCCATAGCATTCAACAATGTATGATATTACTAATTGCAGTAACTGTTAAGAAACTGAATTTGCACTGAGCGACAAGGCTTCACTACACCAATAGCTTAGTCACTCTTTCATTAAATTTATTTAAGTTAAGCTACTAAGATGCTTAAGTTGGTTCCCAAAAGTAGCTAAAAGTATATGCTACTGTAGTTGGATGGTTATTTCCCAAAGATTTAAGCAACTAGGTTATTTGGTAGTAGCGTAACTTTAGTAGTCGAAGAGAGAATTAGGCAACTAATATGTTACTGTTTATTTTTCTAAGTGGTTGAATGTCTCAAGCTACTAGTGCGTTTGTGAAGTTGGTGCACACTTATTGCTAATATGTTATAGAAACCGTAGTTGCTTACTGTTTAGTGGCTTAAGCAAATAAACACCCCCAATTGCTTTTCCTAGTGGCTTATACTGTTATGGCAACTAAACTTTTCGTGTTGTTGAAAATTTTTAGTAGCCATTAGTCAGTTTTTTTGTAGTGCACGGATGAAGTAAGAAATATTTCCTCATAAGTTTTAACAATATATTGTTGCCCCTATTTCTTATCTTCATCTGTGCTCGCAGGAAATTGAAGAACTACCGCCAATAAAACCCGTGAGAACTAAGGAGAAGCCTTCAAAGGATAAATCTGTTGTTCCTCCTAAAGGAAAATCTTTTGCCCCTCGTGGTGGAGAATCTGGCGATCAGGATAAATCTATTGTTCCTCCCAAAGGGAAACCTTCTGCCTCTTGTGGTGAAGATTCTGGCGATCCTCCTTTGAAGAAAAGGAAAACCCGACCATCTTCTTCTTCAACTCCTCAACCTATTCCAGAAAACCCAAATGTTGAATTTGATAAGGATAAATATGATGAATATTTTAATAATAATGATAGCAGATTCCCTTCTATAAAGAACTCTTCTTCATCTGATTCTTCAATGGCCCATTTATCCAGAATTTTTAGCGATATTTCCCACATCATAACTTGTAATGACGAGGATGAAATTATTAACAAGACATCCCAAGCTCTTGCCAGTGTCTGCGATGCTCCCATACTGGTGGTTGAGATTCATTCTCACAGCGGTTTATTTGATCCAGTTGGAGACGATGAGGTGGTTGCAAGCTTGTACCAACTTGAATGCGGTTTATCAATGCCCATGGATCGTGAGACATGTGAAACTCTCTGTGGCTGGGAAATAGCTTTGCCACAAGTCCACCCCTCTATATTTCTGGCAATTAGTCGTTTATTCACTATTGCCCGCGTATATTGTCGCCACTTTCTTCCATACGATATTCACCAGCTTATTATTCCTCGCGTGTATGGGGGAAGTGATGGCGGTACAAAGCGTTTCCATTGCATTTGGAAGCTTGGTAAGGATATAGACGGCTGCCCGAAAAGCTACAAGAATTGGGACAGCCCGTGTTACCGGTTCCGCAACTGGCGGAATGCACACCAACTTGATCTGCCTAGGCAACTAGCCAATGCCGCTGGTAAATTATTGAACTCTTTTTAATGAATACGAGTGTGTGTTGGTGATTTATCCCCCTGCTACTCCATAATATATATATATATATATATATATATATATATATATTCTCTCTTTTTTTTCTTTTTTTTTTTAGTGATTCCTCCTAAGGAGGTAACCCTTATGCCTTGTGTTGCGGAGAGCCACGAAAGAATCAACAGACTGTTCAACCTTCATCGTGATTTGTTCGACGTTTCATTTCCAGATAGTATCGTGTATTGGATTCACAAGCGGGATAAAGATAATGGACGTATTTCAGCCCCAATTTGTGCGACTCCAATTGCTCAGGCCTCACTTCCATCGAACTCAGTATCCTATCCTCAAGCATATGTCAATTCCAAAAAACGACATTCCTCTCCTTCATCATCGACTGGATTTCTGAGAATTCGTAGGAAGCATCATTACTCAATCACGAACAAGGAAAATTCTGTAACTCCTCCAAATGGTATTAAGGGATACAAAAGACTCCGGATGGCTCATAAAACTCATCACACGGATCTTCACGTAAGTATTCCATGCCCAAATATTGCTGAGACCTCCGATGCTATGTCGGGGAAGGAATGGACTTCTGTTCGTAGAAGCCACCGTTTACACAACAAGGACTACACGTTCAGAGAATTTAGCCTTTGCACTTCGAGTGATAATTTCAATCCGGGTTCGAGCGGGAACAAGGAGAGCTCTAGCTCTGTCCCTAGTGTGAAGGTCTCTGGGATGGAAGATGAAAGTTCCGAAGATATCTCTTCTAATGGTCCCCCAAGCCCCTTTCTCGACCCAAAAACAGCTCAAATTTCTTTCTCCAACGCTGTAGTTGTGGGTGATAATTATCATGGTGACAATGACGTCCGTATCATTCATGAGGATTCCACGCCCCCAGGTATGCTTATTTATTCGAACTTATAACTTGCTACATCTAGCCGGCTCATAATATGATCATTAAGTCCGTCTTTAATTGCTGATATTGTCACTGCGAGTTCATTTTTACCCAGTTACGTGTTTACATATGCATATTCGCATTCAAATAATCCAGGTTGCACAGGAGTTACGCAAGACAAAGGAAAGATGGTTACGGAATCAATGACGCCTTCCGACTCCTTGCCTAATCATCTCCCACTTCCTGAATATGGACTGTTGGACAGTAATTCAGCTGACCCATGCGCGGAAGTTGAACATGTTAGAGTGTGTCGTCGCCCTTCAGTTCCAGATTTGGACACAGGCAACGAATCACGCCTTCCCGCATTTCAGTCTCTTGCATTTTCGACTGATGAGTCACATTACAATCAGCTGCTCCGTACCGTGTCGGACCACTATATTGATTCGACATCCAATTTAAATAATAATATATCTCCTTTATCCTAACTTTGCCTTTTCCATAAGAGTTTGCTTATGTATTCTTCTTTGCAGTTTGTGAACTCCATGGCTCGATTGAGAAGTGAATGTACTCAGCGCTCGTCAGTGTGCAATGCATGTGCCAGCAAGCAACTCGAAGTCAGTGAGTTGCAGTCTGCAAACACTAAAATGTCTGCAATTATCAAGAATGTAACTGAAGAACTTGACGTTACTAAGAGGCTTCTTGTCTCTGCACGTTCGGAACTTCATGAAGAGTGGGAGTCTTCTGAGCGCGCACTACTCGCACATACTTTGGAACTGTCTGGAGTGAGACAAGAGTTGGCTAACTCTATTTCTCATGAACTGCAACTGCAGGCTTCTTTAGACAAGATAAACGGAATATTGCGCAACACTTTAGGTGGAATCGAACCTCCTTCTGACAAGTAGACTCAGTAGATCGTTTCTGATATCAAGCTGTTATCTTTATATATAATAATTTCCTTATCGCTAGACTTTGATCTCTGAATTCTACCGTAGACCCCTTTTAATTGTGGGAATATTATTATCGTAAGAAATGTTCAAGATGCATTTTTACTGATTCTTGCAGTTTGTTATCCTCAATTGCACATTAACCATTGGGACCTGACTAACCTTAGTCATTTCTTTTGTGAATGTATGCCAAGAACACTGCTATTGCCTTAATACGCGCAGGTTCCGTTTGTTCAATCATTCGTACGTACTACTATTAACTCCACTCCCACATGTGTAAGGTTTAAAGGGACCGCGTTTCGTTAATTAAGTGATTGAATACATGTAATTTGCTGTCATATGTTCGCTTAGGGTGATCAATCCTAATACATAAGACCCGTGCAA
Organism: Papaver bracteatum; assembly: GCA_023529315.1. Lineage (NCBI taxonomy): Eukaryota > Viridiplantae > Streptophyta > Magnoliopsida > Ranunculales > Papaveraceae > Papaver > Papaver bracteatum. Next base: position 647,159 of record JAJJWX010000963.1, read on the forward strand.
TTTGTTCTCATGGTGATGAGTCATTGATATACGACTCACCACAATGAATCAGTACGAAACCACATATTCATTTGTAAAGTATATGTTTCAGCATTCGATACTAATGGGCTTTGCTAGCTCCATTGCATGATTTTACGAGGTTATTAACTCATTTCAAAGACCGCATCTCGTTTTCAAGTTCATTTATCCATATAGTTGTGCATGCAATATAGCAATGGCAAAATAATGGTATCATGAAATGAAATTTGGACCTGGATTGATGGCCGACATATGTGGCTGGCAGACAAGGCTGGCAGATCCGGCTGGTAACTCAGCTGGCAACGAATAGTGGCTATGCTGACAGATCCTTCATGAAAACAACCACAACAATTTAACCATTAAGCAGAATAGCTTATTATTTGATCAGGAGACAATCTTACAAAGATGCATTAATTTTTCTCCATGCAGAACGAAAACTATAAAAAAGCAAAGAAAGTTACCCTATAGGGGATACTGAAATGGAAATAGCTAAAAAGGAAAATTGCTCATCTAGTGATAGAATTTTTTCAAATGAAAAGAATTCCAAGGCTTCCAGGGTTTCGAATCTACTTCCCCATCTAATTTTCTCAAATAATAAGAGCCACCTGAAACGGGTCTATCCACTATGTATGGCCCTTCCCAGTTCGCTCCAAGCTTGCCACAGTTTGGCTCCATGGTTGCTGCCCGTGTGTCTTTTTCAAAGACATAGTCGCTTTGGTTTGAACGTTCGCTCTTTGACCTTCTTATCATAACTTAATTTGATTGATTGTTGGTAACGTACCAAGCGTTGCAGAGCTTCCTCGCGTCGTTCTTCTAGTAGTTCTTTGTCAAGAGCCAAAACCTGCTCGTTTACCCTTGACTTAACAACAAGGGTTTTAGTAGTGTTCAGATGTATCTCTGTTGGTATAACGACTTCAGTACCATAAGCCAACATGAACGGAGAGAACCCAGTAGAACGCTTCGGAGTTGTTCGGTATGACCATAAAACTCGTGCAAATTCTTCTGTCCTTCTTCCCTTAGCTTTTTCCAACCTCTTCTTTAAATTATCTAAAATCACTCGGTTGGTGGCTTCTGTCTGCCCGTTACTTTGGGCGTAATATGGAGATGAAAAATTATGTCGGATGCTCAATTCGTTGCAGAAATCTTTAATTAGGCCAGAATCAAATTGTTTCCCGTTATCAGATACCAGCTCAGAAGGGATACCAAATCGACATATAATATTTTCCCATAAGAAACGCTTCACATCGTGCCTTTCCACATGCACCAGTGCTACAGCTTCCACCCATTTGGTAAAGTAATCCGTGGCCGCTAGCACAAACCTCACTCCTCCTGGGGCTCAGGGCAGTGGACCAACTATATCTAGTCCCCATTTGGCGAAAGGCCATGGACTCAAAACTGGATGCAATTCATTTGCTGGCCTTTTTGGAATTGGGGCATGTTCCTGACAAGCGACACATCTCTTTGCATATTCCTTGGCGTCCCTCTGCATGAATGGCCAGAAAAATCCCTGAGACAATATCCTATGCGCCATACTACGCCCACCAGCATGATTTCCACAAACTCCTTCATGAGCTTCAGCCATAATTATTTGTGCTTCGCCTTTAGAAATGCACCTCAAAAAAGGTTCCAAAGCCACTGGTTTCCGATATAAGTCTCCCTCTATCAAAACATATCTCCATGCATTTTTTGTTACCTTCGAAGAAAGGTACTTATCATGTGGGAGCTCTTTGGTTGTCAGATATCGCACATAAGGCTCTCGCCAATCTATGCTACTGTCAGTAAGAGTTCCTTTCTCTTGCGCCTGACTATCTACATCCATAGCGTCCACGTCGCTATTAGCGTTATCCAGCATATCTCCATGCATATCGCCCCCACTAGCTTGTTCGAGAACTTGGATAAAATGGTTCTCGGAGATGCTAGGTAGTTCTTGAAAGTCCACCACAACAAATCGAGTTAGGTTTGTGTCAATGGTAGAGGACAGATAAGCCAGGGCATCAGCATGCCTGGTGTCCTCTCGTTGTCTTTGTTGGATTGAAAACTTCTCAAACTCATTCGATAGCCGACGCACAACATCTAAGTAATAGAGCATTCTTTCATCCTTAGCTTTGTATGAACCTAAGAACTAATTAACCACTAATATTGAGTCAGTTATCAGTTTAACATTTCTCGCCCCCAGCTGTCTTGCAGCCTTCAGTCCTGCTATTGCAGCCTCATACTCCGATTCATTGTTGGTGGCTGGGAAACCCAAACGGGTAGCTTTTTCCACTTTCATACCTTCAGGAGTAAGAAGTACACATCCCACGCCAGCTCCACTACAGTTGGAGGAGCCATCAGTAACAATTATCCACTCAGGATTGGATTCATTGTCAGTTGGACTCAAGTTGAGCTCGTCATGAGCATGGGTATCCTCTATAGGCTTCTGCAGACATTCTTCCTCGTCGACCACTGTCTCGATATCATCAACTGGGAGGTCAGCAAGAAGGTATGCCAGTGTGTGACCCTTCTCAGCGGTTCTAGACTCATAATGGATGCAATAAGCACCCAGAAAGTTTGCCCAAGTAGCAAGTCGACTTCCATCATCAGATCGTTCTAAAATCTTCTTCAATGGATATTCGGAGTACACTTTAATGACCCTCCCCTCGAAATAAGGCTTGAGGCGTCGTGATGCATGAAGCAACGCCAATGCAATCTTCTCGATCTTGGAATACCTAGTTTCCGCCCCCGTTAAGGTTTTTCTAACGAAGTAAACTGGTTTCTCCATAGGCTCGGTTACAAATAATACCGCACTAACAGCATAATCGGTTGCTGCCAGGTAAATCCCAATCGGCTGCCCTATTTTTGGACTAGCCAGAACTGGTGGGGATGTTAAGTACCGCTTGATTTCTTGCAACACATCTTCACACTCGTTTGTCCACCCAAAGGTAGTGGCTTTCCTTAGGATATCGAAGAATGATTTACATCGATATGACAATCGAGAAATGAATCGGCTTATTGCAGCCAATCTCCCTGTCAACTTTTGGACCTCTTTCTTTGTCTTTGGAGATGGCATATCTTGTATAGCCCTAATTTGATCTGGATTCGCCTCGATTCCTCTGTGAGTCATCAAGTATCCCAGAAATTTTCCTGACGACAATCCAAATGCGCATTTTGCTGGGTTTAGCTTCATGCGATACTGCCTCAACCGATCAAATGTCCGTTGCAAGTCGAGTAAATGTGACTCCGCTTGCTTGAACTTAACTACCATATCATCAATATAGACCTCCATTGTCTTCCCAATCAAATCTTTGAACATATTATCGACAAGATGTTGGTATATCGCCCCAGCATTTTTCAGCCCGAATGGCATGACGGTATAGCAATAAACACCCCGATCGGTGATGAATGTCGTGTGTTCTTGGTCATCGTTGTGCAATGGGATCTGATTATATCCCGAAAACCCGTCCATAAATGATAATCTCCCGTAGCCAGATGTAGCATCAACCATGTCACTTATTCACGGCAATGGGTAGGGGTTACTCGGATAAGCTTTATTAAGATTAGTAAAATCTATGCACATACGAATCTTTCCATTCTTCTTTGGAACTGCTACAATGTTTGCAAGCCACTGTGGGTATTGAACTGGGCGAATAAAACCGGCTGCCAGCAGCTTGTCAATCTCTTCTGCTACTGCTGCCTTCTTGCTTTGCGACATATTTCGCGGCTTTTGTCGTAGGGGACGTGCATTTTTATCAATATCAAGGCGATGACACGCTACAAGAGGGTCTATTCCTGGCATCTCGCTGAAGTTCCACGCAAATACATCTTTGTTAGCTCTAAGGAAAGTGACCAAACTATCAAGTTCGTGCGCGGGAAGATCTGCCCCTACGAATGTGGTTTGGTGACTTTCTCCTCCAATATGAATTTCTACAAGTTTTTCAACCGTAGGCAGTCCAGCAACATCTTCTCCTGCATATGTTTCAGAAAGAGGAGTTTTCTTTAATTGCTATTTGTTTCCAACTTGGAGGATATGATGTACCCTCACTTTAGATTTGCGATATTCTTCCATCGCATTTTCATGGCATTTATGAGCTGCCATCTGATGACTTCGGACCTTCACTAATCCATCTGACGTGAGGAACTTCAGACATTGATAATATGACGAAGCAACTGCTCCCATCGCAATTATCCAGTCTCGACCCAGAATTGCGTTGTATGGCGCGTGACAGTCCAGCAAAAGGAAATTTTCAACAACAGATTTATTTCCTACTGTCATAGGCAGTCTAACTTTCCCCACTGCTTTGGTCACTTCCCCGCTAAACCAGATTATTGGGTTTCCATCTTCTTCAATGAGGTCATGGGACAAATTCATCGAAGAGTAAGCTCCTGAGAATATTACACTCACATAACTACCGTTATCGACTAAGACCCGGTGCACGAAAAACATTCCAATCCATGCGCTAATTACAACAACATCATTATGAGGGTAGTAAATACCTCTCATGTCTTCCTCGGTAAACTCGATATTTTTGCACCCGACTTCCAATGTTTCTGCACCATGGCCACTAGCGAAATCGATGTTGTTCACAACATGCCATTCTTTAATCTGCCTTAGTTTAATCCTGGACGCATCTTCAGAAGCTCTTCTTGAAATTGAATTAATTCTCGCATGACTGATATTGATCACTCGAGACAAGGCCAGATTCACCTGAGTGGGCTGCAACTCTTTCTTGATATATTCTTGCAGCAACCCATTGTCAATCATCCTTTGCACTTCGAATTGTAGTGCGCGACAACTTCCAACCGTATGCCCGATATCATTATGGTATGCACAAAAATTATTTTTATCTCGCTTGTCGCGGGTGTCAGCTGGCAAGGGACGGGGTGTTTTTAACTCACGTTTGATTTTTTCGTACAATTCTGACAAGCCGATATTCAGAGGTGTCAGTTTCTTTTCTTGCTTTGGAGTTTTCTCACTAACTTCCATCATTTCATTAGGTTGTCCTTGTGGATGATTCTTTGACTTCGCTTTTTTGCCTCCCTCTTTCGGCTGTGAGTTGCGAGCTGTGATGTCTGCATCCCTAGCCTCTCCTGATTTTTGATCGTCTTCAACTCGAGCATATTCTTCTGCGTGGTCATACAACTCCTCAAGATTTTTTGGAGGCTTACGAGTCAAGGAATTGTATATCTCGTTGCGATCCCATGGGAATGATTTCCTGAAAGCTTCTATCGCAGTCTCGTCACTTGCATCCACGACCTCTGCTAACTCCTGCTTGAACAGTTGGAGAAACCTCCTAATTCCTTCACCTTTTCGCTGATTTAGCATGAACAACGAGTGAGAATCTTTTATTCCCTGTCGATTGTACTTATAATGTTTACAAAACTTTTCGACTAATTTCTCATATGTTCCAATCGACCGTGACTTTAATTGGTTGAACCATACAATAGCCCCGTCGGTCAATGTTTGAGGGAACATTTTTCACATTAGTTCGTCACTGAAATCCCACAACGTCATTGCTGTCTCATAGAGCAAAATATGTTGATTTGGGTCATCCTTTTTTTCGTCAAACTCTGGGAGTTTTGGTGCCATGAAGTTGTGTGGTGGTCGATACTGCCTGATGTTATCCATGAAAGGAGATCCAGCTGCACGACGGGTCCGCTGCAACTTATCCTCTCGTGAATCCTTTTTCAAAAGCACTCTCTCGATCATTTTCCGAAGCTGTCGATCGCTCAATCTTTCACCCGCTGAATCATCACTGTGATAATTCTCTTCCTCTCGCCTTCTTTTGCGTTTAGGGATTTTAACTTCAGATCGAATCTTTCTGCTGCCATATGATGGTGATTGTTTGGTACCATCATATGTGTCAGATTGCAGATATTGCTTCAGGTGACCAGGCTCATAGTGCCGACCATTGCTCTCCAACCCAGTCTGACGGCTATGGCTGGCAGCTCTGTGGATGCCTTCCCTCCTCCATTGATTCGAGTGCCTCGGAAATATGCCAGTGGTCATGAATCTATTATAGTGGTGATTTTTTTCAGACTGCTCAAGGTTAACAACTTTCCTGTGTCCGGACCTGTTACCATCAACATTCGTCCGGTTACCATTATCGCCTAAACGATGCCACACACGCCGATTCAAAGTGAACCGTGTGTTGGTTGATGGGTACACCCCGGTATGCGAGGCGTAAGACCTTTCCACATGAACTTTCTTCTTTTCAAGTTTTGATTTCAGACGAGCATTTTCTTTCTCCAGCTCCTTTAGTTGGCTGCGCAACACTGAACTTGACGGAGTCCCACAAACTTTTTTCTCTTCCATTTGGGATCGCGAGTAAGTCACTTGCCTTTCCTTTGACTGGGATTTCTGCGATTGCAAGGAATCTTGATCACCCTGATCATCCACGCGATCTCCAGCTTCTCTGTCATCTGGTATCTCACCATCTTCCAACAGGGGATCATCAGCCATCCTTTTACCAGCTGACAGTATTTCTTCATCTATTGGCGATGGGTGTTTCTTTCGGCTACTGACCCCGTCTGTCATCCCGCGATTACTGCCAGTTGAGGTTGTTATTCGACCGGTTTGCTTGATTCTTGCCATCTTCTAAACTCAGGTAAAACAATTGTGTCTGCAATCGTCCCCTTAGTCGGCGCCAAAGATGTTTGGGAAAGAAATGATCTTTACCTCAAAACAATCTCAGATGACCTCCGCAGCTACTTTCTCCAAGCTCACAGAGGGGGTACCTGCAAAACAAATACTCCGACGCTTAAGTTAGTCTCAAGTATTTTGCAGGTGAGTTTCTAGGGTTTGATCGCATACCTTGTTGAGAATTTATGTTCTCCTTTTATAGGTTAACTGAACCTCTAGATAAGGCTCTCTTGAGATCTTTGCGCTCACGTTACTTATCCAACCTATGAGAAGATTGACTAATACTTTCTGGAATCTTCTATTAGGGTTTACGAGAGAAGTTCGCAGATGAGATAACTACTAAGACTAGTGACCCACGACTGCAGTTACGACTGGCAGTCTAGGCTGGCAGCTTGGACCGGTAACTGGCAGACTGACCCACGGGCACCTTAGTTTATACAGGGTACACACAGTTTTCTCCATCGCTAGATCTTAATTTATATTATTCTTTCACAGGTTGGAAGAGCTTCTTTTGCTGTTGCTTCTGATTTAGATAAAAGACGTGCCAACTCTGAAAAGAAGGCTGCTAAACTTCGCCAGGATAAAGAAAAATTAGAATCTGAAGTTATTGAGCTTCATAAAGAAGAATAAACAGATTGGAGACTGAAGCTTCAGTTGATAAGCAAAAGATCTCTGATCTTGATAGAGCTAACCAACAACTCTATGGTATGACTGATTTCCCTTTTCTCTTAATTCTTCTTACTCTATCGCGGCTTATTCAAGCAACCACTTTTAACTTGCAGATATTTATGGTCTTACTGACGAGGCTACACTCTTTCAGTCTTTCCCTGAACCTGTAGATGATAATACTCTTCTTGCTCGTCTTAATAATTCTTTAAGTAATTTCTCAGATGATAAGATTAAATCCCTCTTCATAGATGAACTTAAATCCAAACTTAATCTCTTAAAAATTGAACACAGATTCAATTTAGGTTTGACCGAAAAATATAAGCGCTTTTATCTTGATTCAAAGAAAGAAATAGATAGATTAAGAAAGAAGAATAGTGATCTTATTGATGAGAAAGATCTTGCCATCAAAAAGGGATCCAAGACCCTAGCATACTTTCATAAAACTCTCCTTGATGTTCAAATGGACAGAGATAAACTTATCCATGTGAATGAAGATCTTCTTGCGAGGGAGACTCAAGTTCGATCTCGTCTCCTTATTATTAGAGATGATGAGTTTGCTTGGGCTGCGAAGGTTCTTGATAATGCCAGGAATGACTTAGGTGTAGATGTTAGCCTCCAAGTTGAACAAGTGGCTTTAATTAGGGATATGATTTCTGAAAGAGAAGGTTGTTTGTTGTTCTTCTTCTCGCTAGTTTCCTGTTTTTATTATTCTTCTTTACAAAATTTCTAATTTATTGTCATATATTCTCGCAGGAGCTGAAAAAAGATATCTTGAAAGAATTGGGGAACTTGAAAATGAGAAGAATCAGCTCGCGAATACTCTTGCTGCTCGTAATAATAAATATTCACGATTGAAAGAGCAGTTTGACGTTACTACCGCGAATTTCAATAGATCTCTCATTGTTATTCGTAATGATTCTGTTAGGTTAGTTTGTAATGATCATGGAATTTACCCTTCTATGTATCCTGATCTTGCAAAGGAAGTCCCCGCAAAAATCCCAAATCTTGACATCTCTGACAGTGAGGCTGAGGATTCTGGCGAGGACGAAAATAATAATGATAATGACGAAGGAGAAAAATCTGGTGGAGAAGAAGAATCTGATAAGAATGAAGATAGTGATGATGAAGTGGAGAAATCTGGTGATGAAGAGAAATATGGCAAAGAGGATGTCGATGGATCTAGCTAGCTCTTCTTCTTCCCTCTATCTTCTTTGTATATTTATTTTCTTCTTTCTTTAGTAATATTGCTGCAAGTTTCTCCAATTTTGTGAATTTATTTTGCTTCTACCTGTACAATTTAGAAAACAGTTCTTTTTTTGCAATTCAATCAATCAATATAATTATTATCCTTTACTTATCTATGCAATTTTTTATATGATAGATGAATAATAATTTCATCGTTCTGATGTATTCCCATACTTTCCTCTATTATTCATCTGCAATATGAAAAAATTGAGTAAAGATTAGGTATTAGTGGTAAATAAAATTTGCCTTAATATTGGCGATCTTATCGCCAGTAATCTTGTGGTCTTATTATGCCTCCCTAATTAAAGGTCTTATTTTGCCACGCTCTTTCTTTCTGCGACAAAATCGCAGGACGTCTTTATATTTGCATGTATTGACCCATTAATCTTGCCTTATCTATATTCTTTTGACTGTATTGCGATAATATGACAAGTCTAAGCCCCCTCGCGGGATCAAAGCCTCATGACATTGCCGTCTTGCGATGAAATCGCAGGACGTATTTACACTTTCATGTAAAAACCCATTTATTTCATATTAACTTTTCTATTTTGGCTTGTTGCCTCTGTATAATTTACGTCACGCGATAATATGACATGCCTAAATGTTCTTGCGATCATAAAGCCCCATGACATTGCCGTCTTAAGACACTTATCAGCTCCCTAATGGAGGGTGCCGCCCTTATCTTCCCCCTGGTTTCCCCTTCAAGGAGGGAACATCGGCCATACAAGACTAGCTCCTCCCATCCAGATTTACCAACAACCAGCTGTTTTCGTAGCCTCTTGTCCTTTATGCCTATATGGCTTATAGTTACAAGACTGCACCCTAAGTGGGGTTTTCTTCAGGCCAAGTGCATCATAGCCAAGACTTACCAAGAATGGCAAGGGAGTTTCATACTCCCCGGGCACTCTTGGCTCAACTGTGTACCTCGGCGCCTTGGTCATACTTTGCACTTCTTGGAAGAGATTCTAGGTCGTCCAACCAGGGTATAACCTTATATAGTTGGAAATCCAAGATCTCTCTCTCGGATAGGTTTTCTTTAACCCCAACATCTGCATGATTCAGGATCCAGCAGCGGTATAACCTTATCCCTGAATCATGTCAAGAGATACCCCCTCCTATGACGCGCTATTAGGCCTTATATTTGCCTCTTGCGAAATTTTATTCGCGAACTAGGGTGCACGCCATAAAGGTTCGTCCCATTCTATTAATCTCTGCGAAATTTTATTCGCGCTTCTCGCGAGTATTGTAACTCTGATAAAATTTTACAACTTTGATCTTCTCTCTTTTTGTAAAATCTTGTAATTCTTTCAAGTAGAATACCCTGTTCAATTACATATTCTTCGAACAAATCATTCATTAAGTATTCTAAAGTTCATCATTTTACCTTTCTACTTACTATTATCTGTCACGTTTTGTTGTTGTTTCTTCATCTGCGAGACGCTCGCCATAAATTTCTTCTTGTCGCTCTATTGTATCAATCATTAACCTTTCACTTCTCTGTCGTTGTTTGATTTTTTTCTTCCAATTGCTATTCTTCTCAGCTCTTTCTTCGCAAGACTTCATATCAATTTCATAACACTTCTTGCTTTCTCCCCAATATCCTTTAATTACTTCCACACCATTAGGATGAGGAAACTTAACACACTGGTGGAAAGTAGATGCTACACCTAATATTCCGTGTAGCCAAGGTCGACCAATCAGAACATTGTAAGGTGATTCAATGTCAACAACACAGAACATGATCTTGGAAGTTATCCCTTTCAAGGGAATCCGCATCTCAATTTCCCCTTTTGGTTTATTGGCAGTACCATTAAAACCATAGATTTTATATGTTGAGGGAATTAGATCTTCGTCTCTTCCACCCATTGTTTTATAGGTATGATAAAATAGTATGTCAACAGAGCTGCCCGTGTCTATTAGAATTCTATTAATATCCCAAGAATCTTCATTTTCATCACCATTTTCTTCATCTTCTTCCTCCATTTGCTTTGGGTTTATCTCTAGTCTTACTACCAACGGGTTATCATGCTGCTCGCCAGGTTCTGGTATTTCTTGAGCACTGAAAGATATAGTTTGCTTTTTCCATTCTTCTAATGGCGAGGCTCTCGCTATATTCATTATCTCTCTTCCATCTGTGTCTCTCGCGAAGACTCTGCCTAGAACATTATCATGGAAATCCTCTATTGTTCTATGTGAATGTATAATGGAATTACAAAACAAATTCTTTGCTTTAGCTCCAACTTCTATTACGAATGATTCAGCTCCTTTTACAATATTTACCCTGCGAATTTCTGGTGTTGGAGGCAATCGCTGAGATTATGGATGTCCTACTAAAAAGTGATTTAGCTTTCCTTGTTCAATCATCCTTAAAATTATTCTCTTTACATTCTTGCAGTCATTTACTGTGTGGCCATGAAAATATTGGTAAGGAAAAAAATTCTTGACTGCGATAATTATGATGTGGTTCTTTTCCCATGTTCCATGGAGATGGTATATTTTCCATTAAAATGATAGCTTCCCAAATTTTTTCTATACTAGCATTAAGAGAAGGCATCTTAATTTCTTCCCATATGATCTTCTGATTCCCTTGACTTCTGAAATTGTTTTGCCTCTGTCCACCATAAGTTTCTTGCGGCTGATCAAGCCTTTGAATCTTATTATTTCCACCACGATTGTAGTAATTCTTCTCCCTTTTATACTCTTCTTGATCTCTACTGCCCATAACTACTAACTTCTGCTGGTTATCAGTCTCTACTTTCTCTTGTTGCACTTGCGAACTGCTCGCCACATTGTTTATCATTTTAGGAAGTAAACTCCCATTTGTTGCTCCAGAATTGGTGTTCGTGATGGGATATGATTCCATCTCATTTTGTTTCTCCTCCAAAGCAATGTATTCTTCCTGTAGTTCTCGTATTTCAGTCATAGTGATTGTATTCTTGACTCTGAAAATTTATATGTACAGTAGATTGGTCGCGAACATTGCATTGATAAAAGACAAGATAAGATATCTCTCGTCAACTCTTCCTGCCGTCTCACTGCACATTGTCATCCAACTTATGGTTAAATGTTTCAGACTCTCGCTAACCCTCCGTTTTAACCCAAACACATCTTCAATACCTGGTCGCGATGAATTGTTGCTAATGTAAGCTCCTAGAAATGTAGCTTGTAAATGATGAAAAGAAGTTATGGTGTTTTTTGGCAATCCCTCGAACCATTTTAATGCCTCGCCATTTAAGCTAGACGCAAAATATTTGCATAGTACAACATCATGGTTTTCCCATTGTAGCATACATATAACATAAGCCTTGACGTGTTGAACAGCACAAGTAGTCCCATCAAAGATGTTGGTTAATGCTGGTAAGTTGCATTTTGGAGGTATTCCTCTTAATTGTACTTCTTGAGTAAATGGAGTTCTCGCAACTTCTTCAATAGCTTAATCGAGCTTCTTTCTACCTCCTTCTCTTCTATTGTTTATCATACTTCTAATTTCTGCTAATTCTCTCAATATTTGCTCATTCTCAGCTGAATTTTGCTCTATTGGCCTCTTTAACGCTGTTTCCCTTCTTCTGCGTTCTTGCCTTTCTTGACTTGAGAGATTTTGTGTGTCTTCTTCTTCATTGTCATTTCGTCTTTCTCTGCGATTTTCTCTTTCATCTTCCTCTTGGAATCGAAACTGCCTATCTTCTTCTCTGCGGATTTCTTCATTTCTTCTCGTTTCTCTTCGATGTCTCTCTATTCTCCTCTGTATCCTATCATATTCTTCCTGAATATTATCATTGTAGCGATTTTGTGTACGTCTCCTTTCTCGATTTTCATGATTATTTTGCCGTACTTCCTCTCGGAATTCTTGGTCTTCTATTTCTTCCCTTAATCTTTCTCTCTCGCAAGCCAGGCGTGCTTGTTCGGCGTAATGTCTCTCAATTTCTTCTCCAATTATTCTTTGATTCCTTTGATTCTCTCGCCCATGTAATATCCTCCTACCTTCTTCTAGATTTTCTTCTTCATTTTGGTTATTTCTTCCTCCTTGATTTCTATTGTTGCGCCTATTATCCAATGTTTCGCCATGCGGATTATAGCGATCTCCAATTATCTCTTCTTCTCTATGACGTTGTTCTCCATTTAAATTTTGCACTTCTTCTCTAACATTTCTCATTGGGGAATTTTGCCTTGGTTCTTCTCTGAGTGATCTTGAATTTGATCTAACAGTACTTCTTGATCTCCTTCTTTGTAACCTCAAATTCTCCATTCTTAGATCATGATTTTGTCTTGTTAAATTCGCACGCTCTTCTGCCTCTAATCTTCTTTCTTCCTGTATTCTTTGTCTAAAATCGTCTATTATTTCATTTTCATTTCCTTCATGAATTAATCCTCCACCTATTTCTTGATTTCTTTCTTCTTCTTCATTTCTTAATTGTCGATTTTCTTCTTCTTCCATCGAATCCGACCTCCAAGTATGCACACTCACTCTATCATAATCCATATTCCTATCTCTTGTTTGTGCTTGTTGATTCGGATGTTGAATTGAACTTTCTTCTTTATTTCTTATTCTATTTATTCCTGATCTTATCCTTAAAGATTATTCTAATTCACCTGTTCCCTCTCCTGCAAGTCTTTTACTTCTCCTCACAGTTGTCGGTGGTTCTGATATATTTCTTCTTCTTCTAGCCATTTATTCAACCCTAACAATTTCTTCAAATCTTAAAGTTGTAATTAGAGATTTCTTAGCTTGATTCTCCCTGTTTCTGGGCGCCAAAATGTAGTTGCAGGATTTCCCACACTAGACCCTTGTTAAGATTTTGTTATAAACAACTCAAAATTGAAGATAAAAAACGACACTTTATTATCTTGGTTTCAGAAAATGTTTACAGAAATGGAAGAACTCAAGATCACAACATTTCTCTTGAAGTTTCTCTCTCCTCAAGATTTTCTTAACTCTCAAAAGTACATCATCCTCTCCTGGACATACTGGGTCTGTATTTATAGGGTAACTACATAGTGAATGCCAGCTAAGTTTTCCTCCTATTTCGGGTTGATTCTGCGATTGTTCCGCGATGGTTACAATGTTTACTCTCGCAAGTTTTGTAATCATCGCAGGATAAATATGCTTTTCTCAGGTTTTCTTCACTCGCCATCTATTATATCGCTCCTCTGACTGTTTTAATAACATTCGCAAAGTGTAGTTGATGATCTTGCGGTGACGCTCGCTGGGAAGTGTTGTTGATATCGCAGAAAATAGGTGTAGCGATATTCTGGTCCTACAGAATCAAGTAGACTCAATCAATAGAAAATATCTCAAGGAGTTATTATCTCAATCTCTCAATTTAATTTACTCAAGCAAATACAATTCTCGAGTCTTAATCAAAGAGAGATAACTTGGATGGTACCAAAGACCAATATCCAAGTGTCAATCAATTTAAATCAACAACCAATAAGGTCGGATATTCTAATTGATTGAACAACGCATAACCTGTATTATTTCAATTATATAAAAATATAATGCGGAAAAGAAATAACACAGACACCAGAATTTTGTTAACGAGGAAACCGCAAATGCAGAAAAACCTCGGGACCTAGTCCAGATTAAACATGCACTGTATTAAGCCGCTACAGATACTAGCCTACTCCAAATTAACTTCGTTCTGGACTGTAGTTGAACACCGATCAATCTCACATTAATCCAAGGTACAGTTATGCTCCTACGCCTCTAATCCCAACAAGATACTGCGCACTTGATTCCATTAGCTAATGTCACCCACAACCAAGAGTTTCTACGACCCAAAGTCGAAGACTTTAATAAACAAATCTGTCTCACACAGAAAAGTCTACAACATAGATAAATCTGTTTCCCACGAATAAACCTATGAGTTTTGTTCCATCTTTTGATAAATCAAGGTGAACATGAACCAATCAATAAAACCAAACTTATATTCCCGAAGAACAACTCATTTTTATCAATCACCTCAAAATAGTCTTAATCGACGCAGCGAAAAAAGATATTGTGGAATCACAAACGATGAGACGAAGATGTTTGTGATTACTTTTATATCTTGCCTATCGGAGATAGAAATCTCAAGCCAATTAATACAATTGTACTCGTACGATATAAACAACTAGATCAGATCACACAACTATAAGAAAAGTAGTATCGGTCTGGCTTCACAATCCCAATGAAGTCTTTAAGTCGTTAACCTGGTTTTAGAAGAATAAAACCAAAGGTTAAAGGAGAATCGACTCTAGGTTAGCAAACTAGTATCACACATAATGTGTGGGGATTAGGTTTCCCAGTTGCTAGAGTTCTCCCTTATATAATCTTTCAAATCAGGGTTTGCAATCAATGTTAGCTTAGTAACAAAGCATTCAATATTCACCGTTAGATGAAAACCTGATTAGATACAAGCTAATATCTCTCAACCGTTAGATCGAAAACTTAGCTTGCCATACACACATGTACTTGAAGATTTTGGGTTTGTGTAACCGTACCCCAACGTGTACAATAGTTGGTTCAATATTAGTCGACCAAATGGTTAGCCAAATGATAACTTTCATATCAACCATATTCTTCTTCACCATAACTAGTCCAAATGACTCAAATGAACTAGTTGAGAGTTGTTCAATTGCTATGAGATCTCATGTACTACACAAGACATAATTGAAGCAAAAAATGATGTGATTCACTCGAATCGATTCATGAACTATAAAGCCACGGTTTGCAATAGCATTCTTAGATAATTTAGATAAGTTCACAAAAATCGTTTTTAGACATAACCAATTAAGTTCGCGGACTGGGTTGACTGCTCAAGTTCCGGTTTCACTTGATCAACAAAGTTCGCAAACTTCGGTTCAAGTGCTAAGGACTTATACATATATGTGTTACCACAAAAATGTTTATATCCCCCGGTGGTTATATTATCTAAACTCTCATTTCAATCATTAAAACATTCTCAGAGGACGTTATATAGTTGTCATTCACAAACTATTTTTCGTCAGAGCGATTTCCAAAGTGATTGAAACATAACATGACTTTCGTCACAAGGTAAAGATGAACTTGGCTAAAGCAAAAGCTTTACCAACACATATTTCGAGAAATAGATAAGCGAGATATACTCGGCTCAAAATATCACATGTGTATATTTTTAGTCTATATAGTAATGCAACTTTAGTCTCAAGATAGGAGATAGAGTAGATAGACTTTTGAGTGATAGATAAGTTCAAGTCTCCACATACCTTTTAGTCGTTGAAGATCCACTGGTTCCTTGGGTAGTCCTTCATCTTATGTGATGATTGCCATGGAGTTATTGAGCTCAACTACACTTTCTATCCTAGTCCGAGACCTTAGCTATAGTAGACTAGAAATCAAGACTTCATAGTTTTGATCACTAACATAGACAAACATGTTTGAGATAGAAACGCATGCGAGTTCGACCGAGCAGTGCTCTAATAGCCTTCTAAAAGAAATACTTCTTCATCTCAGAGCATATTACTCTCCCCGACTTAGGAAGAATGTCTCAGAAGATCAATGAACATCCCAACGATTATGTAAAGAGGTTCAGAGTCCAAGCTTTGGATTGTCATGACCCGAATGTCACTGAACAACAACTGGTGGACTTGTGTATCAACGAAATTATCCCGGTTGTTTATGGGTGAAAACTATTCCTGCCGGATTTGGTAATTTGGGGTGTGTGGATGAGGAACAAATCTAAACCCTAAACAAATGCACTGCGCGATGAGTGCTTTTGATTCAAGAGATCAATCTATATAATTATGGCCTAAACTAAGAAATGGCCGTTCCAGACTTGTTTCGGTTACAAAGTGAAGGAGATGGGGTTGATCTTAGGGAGGAAAGCGAAGAAGGTGTTGAGATTGTGAAAGTGTAGGCTTGTTTATGACTTGTAGCAGAAAGGTGAGCAGGCTTACGAATAATGCAAGCAGGCTCTGGGTGTTTGAATACGTCTCGTATTAACACTTGGTTTCTGTGTTGTCTTGTCTGTTTTAGAAAATAGGGAGGAGAACCTATTTATATAAGTCATTTGAGCCTTATTCACGTCTCTCATGGGAAGTGGAGGAAGTGGAGTGATGGAGTAGTGGAGTTGTGTGTTAGTGTCACACGATCAATCTTGCTCACTTCTCCTATCATCACTAACCCTCCATGTCTTCCTGACACATTATTATGATGGCGCGTTGCACGCTGTAAACCGCCAGACCAATACCCCAGTATGTATCCCCCAGTTTGTGACATGATTGATGTCTCGAGTGTGTGGATCGTGGGACCCACATAAGGTAGCATGTAATGCTAGTTAAATAACTAAGTTATTTAGGAAGTCGATACTTGTAAAGTATCGTGCGTATTCTATGCATGTTATGCATCGAATGTATTCGGCATATATGAAGCATCGATGTTGAGCATTATGCCCTGCCTACTTCTCATGAGGTTTTGGAAGATGCATTAACAAATCCTCTCTTAGTCGACCATATGGTGTGACAGAGTGGTAGACGGTGATGACGGTGATACTTTACTGGTCGCCTAACTCCTATCCTAGGACGTCCGTCCGAGCTGGCGAAGTTGGATGGACGAGATGACTTGCGACCCACATTTGCGACCGTCGGATTAGGGTTTAGAAGATGCGAGAGTGCACTCTTTCATCTTGGTCGAATCCAAGAATGGGAGGCGTTTCATGGAGGACCGATTAAGCATGTGTGTAGACGGCATGCTGATGTCCATGCCCATGCTTCACTTTCCCATGAAGGTTTGATATAGGCCACTCGAATTTACCGGTGAAGTTGAGTGGCTGAGATCGATTTACGACAGAAATCCTACGCCGCAAAGGATTCCTAAAGGGAGCGGTATGCCATCTTCAAGGCACGCGTTTTAAGATAAACAAGCTTGGTCAGTCTTGGATGTTTGGTCCGGCGTGTAGGTGGCAGGCTGGTATTCACGCCTATACCTGACTGTCCCATGGTAACGTGATCTAAGCCACTTAATTTGTTTGGCGAAGTTGAGTGGTCGAGATCAGTTTGTGATTTGGGAAGCACGACCACACTAGTTTGGGCGTGTGTTTTGGAGAAACTAAGCATGATATGCCTTGGTCAGTCGGGTGAGGAGATAGGTGGTTCCACAGTGATCATGTTGATGCTCACTGGACCTGCTCAGTTGTCTCCTAAGCCCTTCATTCGATCAGGAGAAAATGGACGCTTGTGTTCGATACAAACCCTAATTAGGGTTTTGGCCGGCCATGCTTCATGCATTGTTTTGCGCACACGAATTGGGACAACCAAACATGGTTGGTCCTGACTGTTTGTTCATGTGTGTAGGCGGGCCCACGGTGATTGTGTTGACATGCTCTGGGCCCCTTTGAATTTATATCTACACCTTCCATCTATGCCTGCGAAGATGGATGGTTGAGATCGTTTTGCGACGCATGTAATGTGCCGCAAACCTAATTTAGGGTTTCTTGTCCATTATGCTTGGTTTGGACGGTTTGGCAAGCTATGCCACCCTTTTGGGAGGCCGGCCATGCGGGGTCCGTGTTGGGTCGGCAGTGAATGTTCCAATACCTTCTTGGGGGTATCGTATTTGATCTGGACCACCCAATCATGCTGGTGAAGTTAGATGATCATGATCGTTTCTTGACTGCTATGGACAGTCTAGGCGCTCAATCGGGCTAGTATAACACACCGAGAGTTACATACTCAACCGGGCTAGTATAACACTCTGAGAGTTACATGCTCAATCGGGCTAGTATAACACACCGAGAGTTTACAGCATTTACGGGCATTTCGTGCATGCCTCACTGTTGGTACTTGGATATTCATGTTACTCTGCTGCGAGTAATAATCAGTCATCATGCCGCACCAATAATGAGAGTTCTTCTAGGAACATCGCAGGAAATACAAGGAATTCTATGCATTAATCAATGATTCTAAAATTCACAGAATATTTGAGGGATTGTTGCTACATGCTCCATTCTAGGTGAATTAATAAAGTGAAGAAGTATCATCACTTATAAAATAGTCTCATACTCTGCAAGATGATTACACAAAAATTGGTTTTACAACTTTAGCCCTGAACTAAAATCCACCATCAACACTGGTCTATAGATCCTTGATGGAAAATATCTGGTTCCATACTTTCTCAGAGCTTCATGAAGCAGCCAAACGATCGGCGACTACTGCACCTGCTTTAATGGAAAGAGCAAAGTATGCAAGGTAGACAAACCTCTAAGCAGCCGTCTCCTAGTCAACAATCAGTACAATCTTCAGCATTTAACAAACGTTGTTGTTGCCGAAAGGAATGAAAGGAAAGCCGAGACACATCATCAGAGCGCTTCTCCAACATCTCAGGCTCTTCTGAAGGCACGAAGAAAATATAACCAATCCTGAAATGCACAAACCTCCATCCGACATCAACGAATGGGGAAATGATCATACATACTCAAACTTCTCTCTTCTAATAAAGGAGTGATCAAGTTACTAGAAGTTTGGGTTCAAGATGGTGCAATCATATTGTCGTTTATCAAGAGAGAGCAAACTGAAGAAGGAATGGAGAATCCCAGGTACTGCCTTCATAGGTTCATCTATCATCCAACAATTAACTGCAATATTTTGAAGCACATCTTCAAAGAGACGGTTGATCCACAATAGATTCAACTGGGGACTGAAGGAGTACACAAGAATCCTCTGCCAGTCAGAACTTTATACTCTCTGAACAACCAGTAAAAGAAGCAGTTCAATCGTTGATCGAGCGTATCCGTGAAATTGATCTATCTGTCTAAGACACAAAGGAAGGACATGTACACAATACCAAATTACATTGTGTAAGACGTCTGTCCATCCCGGAAATACTCCTTGAACCTTCATCCATAGAAAATGAGATGCACAACTAGGGAATGCTTACCACAGTCCATCTCAAAGGAAATTAATTTGGAAGAATGTTGATCGATGCTGACACCGCCATCAATAACATTCCACTGAAAACCTTCATAGTCGCAGGCATCACTCAACAAGAAGCTACTCATGCTCCTATCTGAATCAGAGACCATGGAGGAGCGCTAAGAGATGCTTATGGCTATATCACTCTCAAGGTGAGAATATATTCAACCTGAACAGAGACAAAGTTTCACATAATCAGGAAGATCCAAGATATGACACGATCCTCAGACGAGTGTGGATCCATGCTGAAAAGATAACTACAAACAAAGCGCCTTTGGTATCACATTTCTCCAATGAAGAAAGTTCTGATCAAGAAGATTTGGCGGGCATTCCATCATCAGAGCACTTGGGGAATTTTCGAACTTTGACGAGGTTGAAGTAAGAACCTGCAAAATATGCATAGACATTCATCAAGAGGTTCCACAGTCAGGAAAGTCTCATTTATTTCATATATGTGTCATTTATTTCCTCGCATGCTATCCTAGCACGGGGACTCAATTCTTCCAGCAACTCCGCAATACGTTATGAATGGTAGCTTCACCACATTAGTATTTTACCAAGTGGTTGAATCTGACATTTCTCTAAATCGAGCATTGAGATATTAAATACTGAGATAATGTCCAAGCATGGCAAGAAACACTTTGGGCGTTTCTCCGTAGCCTTACAGGAGTGTCCATGTGTTCCACAAAATCAGAAACCTCTATGTCTGCACAAGTGTTGAATCCCACTACCGTAGGGAAAGGAATGTTGAATGAACATAAGATACTCGGGGTCGAGACGATCAAGCCTGAGACATTCAAAGCTTAAATGATACGACGCTTCAATGATCAAGCATCTAAGAAGTCTTCAAATTGTACTCCCAATCAAAGAGTGCACCTTCATAATGGCGCCTCTGGCTTCAGCACAAACATCTCGGTGATGGCACACTGAAAGTGAAACTGAACTACAATCGCCGAGTCTTCACTGTCTCCATGACAAGACTCCTGAAGTATATCCAACATCATTCATCCATCGATGACACGAATTCCTTCAACATGCACTGGGGACTTGATCTTACTAGAAAAGATTCAAGACATAGCAAGTCATTGCAACCTGATGCGATGAAAGCTTTATCAACGGAATCTCTCTACATCACGAACCTTGCACGACTAAGGAACATCTCTTTTCACTGATCACATTCGGAATGGAGACCGTTGCTGCTATCTGCGACAACAACGTAGACTCACTGAAGAAGCTAGTTTATAGTAAAGTCATAATGATTAGGATAATTTGGGTTGTTCTCTCAGTACAACTACATCTTAGAAACTCCGACCATAGTATCGGCATCAACAAGGATATGTGGAGGAACTCCATTCATGGTCTCAGCATCAACAAGAATTTCAGGAGAGAATTCAATCGTGATATCAGCATCAACAATAGTCTCAGACATGATAACATGCTCACATGAAAGTATTCCCAAAGCTTGCACGACTGGTGGGCACAAGCCAAAGACTTATACAAGATGTTATCACCATCTCTACAAATGAGATGCAACACACTTCGGGATATGGGTTTAGAAAAATGTGCCAATGGATGAGGAATGGAATAATACTTCCTCAACAAAAGATGTTCGTCAATGTCTCTTCTACAACATACCAAAAGTGCGCATCGATCAGACATATGATCTGAAAGATATGGCCTTTACCGTCAGGTCTACGAAATCTGAAAAATTTGTACGGGATTACAAATTACAAATGTGAATTCTTCGTTGGATGACCTATACAACTCCAAATTGAGTGATTCTTTTCTCATGTGATAACTCAGTCTCTTAGCTTCAAAATTTGGGGTCAGACATCGAATTCCGACGTCATATGAGGTTCCTGCAGCTTCCAGAGCGTACAACATGCAAGCAGCAATTCTTGGACGGGATTCATAACTTCCACAGTCGATCGGTGTCCACCAGGTCTTTCCACTAAGTACTTCATATAGGTACCTACAACTTCGACCACCTAGGTCTTTACATCAAATTTTCTACATGGGTCCTCTATCCAAGTCCTGCCAGAAGAAGAGAAAACGAAAAGGAGAGATTTAACAAAATACTGGGGACTGACGGTCCACTGATCATGACGATCAGTTTTACAGTCCAAGACCCATGGCACCAGACTCTCATGTGCTAATCATTCTTCATAAAAGGAATTTTACCATGGAACATGTAACCATGGTCATTACACCACCCCTCTAAAGAGCAACCTCAGTCATAGTCCCGTAACCAGGGTTTCAGAAGTGATGTTTCTACGACTGACAAAAACAAGATGGCTGCAAGCACCATGCTCATGTACCAATCAAGGGGTCCTGATCTCAAATGAATCAATGAAATTTAAATCCTTCACCAACCGTTCAAGACACGAGCAAATGGTCTGAAGATGCAACATGGGCGTTTTACAACAAGCTCGTCTGAGATGATTTTTCACTGTCATGCACAAAGAAGTGACCAGGGATCAATTGATGAATAATATAGGTATGCATAATATACCATTCAATTCGTATGGATGTCCTCTACAACATATCCAAAATTCACAGAAATTGGAGAAACGAGCGAAGAGTTGTGGTCAAAATATTGGACTACATGCCAGCTGAAAATTTTCTGAAGGTCTCTTGGAAGTTTACTGTTTCATCGATTTAGACCCCTAAACGTGCTCAAAACTTTAAAGTCTTCTTTGCTTAAACTTGGAAATTTCTTGGGAATAAGGATACATGGGTAAATCGCGAAAATATGACATCGGATGAAGATTTTACGGCGTTTTTGCTAAAAGGCTGAGTTCTGAATTTTCTGGTGACGTATTTCAGTAAAACTTTTCACTTATTCATGAGAATCTTCATTCATTCATCAAAAGATCAGCAATTTCATACTTCTATGAAGAAAATATACGATGGGTACTTACTGGAGTAGTCCCTAAAGGGCTCAAAGGACCGGAATTTCCAACATCACCATTGGAAACATCATTGCTTTCACTCGGTTTCGAAATCTGGGGTTTTCTTCTTCACCATCCTCCGAAGACAAATGGGAATCGTCAGTACTCCCTCGTTCCATGGAAATCTCCTCCTGAATACATCAACACAAATTAGTGGTGTTACATTCAAGGAGTTCCATGAACGATTATACGAAGAGGTGCTTACATCGAATTCTTCTTTAGCGTACGATTCATAAATTATTTGTTCAACAGCAATGAATTGAAGGCCGTCAAGGCTCGATGGAGAAAAAGTTATGAAACGAAGTAACAACACTGGTTTCATGATCCTAATTGCACGGACAAGAAAAATTCATGATATAAGGAGCGGTAACAACTCACCAAAGAGACAGCCGGGGACTTTACAGTGATCGATATCATTCTATGATCCTTATTTCTGGATTCTCCACTCCGAAGACTTAATGCTATTTCTGGGTAATCCATATCAATCGAACAGGGACCCATTTTTCGATCTTCTCTCGATGTTATATTCCTCCATCAGAGACTTCCCATGCATTACTGATACTAAGTAATCAGGAGTACAACTCAGTGTGAAGGATCTCTCACCATCACTCAGAGGTCCCAGAAGCACCGTTTCTTGAAGCTGCATTTGTAGAAATATCATCTTTGGAAGTATCATCTTTGGAAGTATCATGATGGGAACCAGTCATTCTTGCAAAGTTGCCGTGACGTCCATACAACGATCATATTTCAGTACATCATCCGTAGATGCAAATTTCATCAAAGCAGTGGAATTAAAGCACAACAAAATAATTAGGATGCTCAAATCAGCGTATACAAAATGGTAACTCTCAACTCATACCTATTTACGTTTCACGAACTTAGTGATAATAACATAAAATTTTGAAAATCTTGCTCGCTCCTTCAAACCTGCAAAGACGAGCAACACCCATTACTTAAAAGTCTGACACCTGACTTTTCACGAAATTATGAATAATTCACATAACCATTCATGTGAAAATTCACTGATTTTCTACCGAGTGTGCATACACTATGAAATCAAGAAATTCACGAAAACAATATTTTTTGCTTTTAACAATTGTTTAAAATCATTTTGCAAAATCTTTCATAAAATCATGAACAACCCACGTAAATCTTCACTGTGTGAACAGTTTTTCAAAATTTAGACACACCTCCATTCCACAATTGTGTAAACTCACATACAGACATTATTTCACCATGTATAATTGTCTACTTTCAACAGTTTTTCAAAATCAAAACATTGATTTTACAAAAATTATATATTTTAATGTGAAACTCACGTAGCTTTGAAAATATATGTATATATATATTTTTGCTTCCTCTCACGATCTTTGAAACGAGTGTTTATTCCATTTTGTGAAATCTCACAAATTAAAAAATAATAATAATCTACGTGAGTTATTTATATATAAAAAAAAATCAATTGTTTTGCTCAAACGAGCATTCGTCTATGAAACGAGGGTCTTTTATACTTTTGTAAAGGTCCACATATTCCAAATAAATTTTATCATGAGGTGCATGTCTTTTCAAAAATTCCTCTAACTCTAACTCTAAGGATCATTATTTATTACTTTTACTATGAATGAACCTACGTTCCTAAAAGTATTTGTGAAAGTTCATGCTTTGAAAATAAATTTTAGTTTTCATGAAACTTCATGAACAAAATTTTATCTACTGTAACTAGACCATGTCTACTGAAGAGTTCATGTATCTTTTTCATATTAGGGATTATTGCTCGTTTCTTAAACTAACGAACGAACATGTATATGTTTTCTAAAACAAATTTTCATGAAACTTACGCATACATGCACACATGGAATTTTATTTTGAACAACTCATAAACAATTGAACTTTAAAAACAAATTTAGGGCTTCTTCCCTTTGTATCAATTTTATTTCCAAAACCTAATAAAACATGGGTTTCCTTTTTTGGACTCGGGCCCATAATTCCTAAACCGACCATAACTAGGCTTCTGAATGACCAAATCAGCGATGCTTCATCTCTCCGTGCTCACGAAATCGCACTCTATCACACTATCAGAGTCCTCACCCGAATAGTTGCTCGTACATGACACCATTGGAGCAAATCGAGGATTCTGAAACTACCTTTGAAGAATGAGTTCAACCATCAATCTCATCGAATGAAAATCACCATCTAATGCTTACTGCGGAACATGATTGTCCCTCACTACGCATGGGACTTAATGTTGATGGTGGATTTTCAACAAAGGCAAAAACCGTAAAATCATGATACTGCATGTTTCTGATACGGCTTCAGGCATGTGACGATTCATATTTTACGAAGCCATGATGAAAATGTCTTTCGAAAAGCCTCCACTAGCTGAGCATTCGATCCCTGACATTTCATTGTGCCCTCTATGTAGAATAATAGAATTGGGCGGTCCTCCTACATAATTATTTGTTGAGTGGGCTTAACGCCTTCAGAACGTCAGTGATACTCACTGTTCCCTGACTACAGGAGAGCGAACCCCCTCTACATAGAAGAACGATTGGGAGGTTCTCCGTAAGATTGAGAGCAACAACTCCTTCAGGATAGTGACTCATTGATCCTGACTATGTAGAGCGATGTGTATAGATTCGGGGGTTCTTCGTAAGATTTGAGAGCGCCTTCAGGATATTAGCCTCTCCTGAATATGCACATAGATTAATTCTTCCATGAAGTTCACCACTGAATTCCCAGAATAATCTATTATTGCTCTTATTCCATGGTCGAATCCACAGCCTGATGCCATGGAATGGCAATAACAATTGCTCTGATTCCATGGTCGAATCCACGACCCGGTCCCATGGAACGACAATAATAATTGTTCTGATTCCATGATCGATCCACGGCTTGATCTCATAGAATGGCAATAAACAACCGTATTATCTCATTACCCCGATTTCACGAATCTCATGGAATGGTAATAGATAATTTTACTACTCTGATTTTATGGTCGAATCCACGATCCCATGGAATAGTAATTCCTGTTTAATTATTCCGAGTTCATGGTCGAATCCACAACTGATCCTATGAATTGATAATAAATAACTACTCATTTTTACTGTTCAATTTCATGAATTATTCTACACTGAATTCCACGGATTAGCAATAAATACTCAACAACCAGACATCTGGATCATCACTGAGTAATCCCCACAAAGATGGTATTAGTGTACTCAACAATGATGCACGACTGAGCACCCAGATGCATGAACGAGCACCCAAAATATGGACAGATGAGGAATCCTACGCAAAACAGTAGAAATCAATAAATATTAATAAAATAATAAGGAGGGCCCAGGGGCCGGGCACACCGGCCGACCGGCCATGCCCTAGCCGTGGCCGGTCCCCATTCTTCTTCCATTATTTTGCTTTATTTTGTTATTTTCATGAACTCATGAAAAATTCCTTGATTTTAGCAACTTTCCTTGTTTTTGCAAAATTCATGAATTCTCCATAACTTCATGGATTCATGAAAAAATATTATAAAATAGGAAAAGGTGTGCGGGACCGGGAAACATAGCTGTCCGGCCATGCCCAAGCCGTGGCCGGTCCCACACCTCATAATCCCTAGATTTTATAATTATTATTCCATAAACTCATGAAACTCCTATGTTTCAACAAAAATCATGGATTCTGCATAACATCACGGATTCATGAAAAATAATATTATAAAATAGGGAAAGGAGTGCGGGATCGGGCAACATAGCCGGCCGTCCATGCCCTAGCCGTGTCCGGTCCCACACCCTGCAATCCCTATTATTTTATAATTATTATTTTCCTAAAATTCATGAAACTCCTTGGTTTGAGCAAAAATCATGATTTCTTCGTAATTCCTCAAATTTTGCTCAAATCATGAAAATCCAAAAGCCAACATGGTCACATAACCAGATAGCCTCTCACGACCATTTTAAATGTTTAAATACTCTTATTTTAATATTTACAAAATATTGATCAATTGAGCATACATGCTCATTCCAACAAAAATCAAGAATTTCAGTCAAGATGAAACTCTTCTGAAAATTCATAATGTTGCTCGAACGCACATCAGAAAATACTGAAACTCTCAGTACGGAGACACGGACACCATGACAACACATGCATGCCTTAATTACCAACCTGGGTCATTCCTAGGGCTTGTACAAAGCCGATCCCACACGTTTTCACACTTTTGACCTAATTTGCGCAATTGCTCATATTGGGCCCAAACTCTCTCCAACCAACATGGGGATTGCTCAAACGGACAACAGATGGTACCTTGACCACCAAGAGCCAGTCCCATGCCCTCTTGGTCAGTCCCATCTTTCATACCTAGATTTTATCACTTAATGCTGAACCCATCAATAATTCAATAAATGATGAAACCGACACTTAATCATCATTCCTTCACCAACTCTCCAACTGAGAACCCTGGTGCACGCTCACACGAGCAATTGGGTATCACATAGATGTTTATGGTCTTATGTGGTTGGTCCCTCCTTTTCTCATGACCTATTTTCAGCAATTCGCCAACTAATGAGCAATTCATCAAAAATTAGGGTTTTCGAACAAACGCTCAACAAATCATTATTCTGAGCAAGTTCGAACACCAAATAAATTCATGATGATCCACTGGGATTAATTATATAATATTTGGTATTCTACCAATATTTTAATATTTTATTGGGTCACGCCACCAATAAATATTTCGTCGAATTGAGCAACATTTGCTCAAATATGGATCCAACTATCAATATTTAATAATTTTTCAGTATTTTGTCGAATTGAGCAATACTTGCTCAGTTGCTCATCAAATTCTTAATATTCAGTAATTTATCGAATTGAACAATACTTGCTTAGGTGCTCGAATATTGATCCAAACTATCAATATTCAGTAATTTATCAGTATTTTGTCGAATCGAGCAATACTTGCTCAGTTGCTCGAATAATCCACATATATTCAGTAACTCATCAATATTCAACATCTCGTTGAAATTATAATATTTGCTCAGAAGAGAAACGTTAACATTCATGAATCGCTGAGCATTTTCCAGACATGCTCGATTCAACAAAACCTAGGCTCATTGCCTAATCAGTCAACAATTGACGAACCAAATACACGTATGCCATGCAAACTCCATGATTCGTGAGACATCAATCACGTAAAATTAGGGGATAACAACTGGGGTTTTGGTATGGCGGCATACAACACGTGGATTCATCCACGATGAGAAATGTCCATAAGTTGTGTAAACGGTTGAAGGAGTTAGCAAAGTAGTGGGTGCACGATCCGTCAAGTCTCCACACGACATGGAACTGACTTTACCACGATCTTCCACTTGCCCACTTCCACTCATGAAATCATCACACTTACAGGGATTAAGGTGTTCTCAACTCTGACAGTATAAATAAGTCTCTGAATCCATGATTGAGGAACGAATGATCACGAGCTATTAGCAATCGTCCACACAGAATTTCTCGAGTAACTACTCTCAAGAATTCATCAATCCATCAGAACTTATTCGAACTCAACAGTTCACCAATTATCGCAGAAACCTTCAACACATCCACAATCCTTGATCATCACTGATCCCACACAATTCTCATCTTCCCTCCTACAGATCAACCCATTTACCTCTTTGCGACCAAATTGACTCTGGAACGGCCATTGACTTGGTTTAGGCCAGAGTCCTACAGATTGATCTCTCAAATCTAACCACTCCCTTTGTAGTGCATCTGTATGAGGTTAAGTAGTTTGCTCGGTCGAGAAGTCTCGACAACGCGCTCGACTCTTCACTTTCCTAAAAACTAGCGAACCGTTTTCCCCCATCTACACATACAATCGTATGTTAGTACACGAGCTTCCTTAATGTATGGTCCTTCTACATATACATAGGTCCAAAATTCTAACATGCTCAAGGAAATGTAGTTATTTACTTCGTACATACTTATCATGCCAATAACCAACAATGTTATCACGCAAAAGAAAAAATAATCTTACAAGGTATGATAACAAATTAACAATGTTAGGGAAACAGGTTAAGTACCACATAATCAATTCCTCCTATAAAACCTAATCAACATACTTGAAAGCATTTCATATCCTAACCCTAGTTTAGCTAACATAAAGTTATTAGGTATCAAAATGGATTTTGAATTCGTCAAATCAGTTATTGATAGAAGAATATTTTTAAAACTGGTAGACCACCAGGTTCCTTCTCATAACATGTGTGAGCTAGTGTACTTATATACTACTCCCTTTGTCCTCTATTCTATTTTCGTTTGTCCTAAAATACTGGCCAACTTCCTTTATAGTCATATTTTTTAGTCAAACTTTCAAATATACCCTTCAATTTCTTATAAATATAAAATTATTTTTAAATATAACCAATATACTACCTCCGTTTCAGGAAAAGTGTTACTTTCACTTTTTCATTTTAGCCTAAAAATAGGCCAAATTGAAAAAGTGAAAGTAACACTTTTGCTGAAACGGAGGGAGTATAATCTTTAATGATATCTTTCTGAATAGGAAACAAATCTACTAAATCAATCCATAAAATTGTTTTTAAATATAATTAATTTATAATCTTTAATGACATCTTTCTGAATAGGAAACAAATCTACCAAATCAATTCATAGAGATTTTTATGTTTATCTTCTATTTAAATATTTTTATAAATAATTAAGTATTTAGTATGTATTATTCTTACATACCCATGTACTCTTTTTAATTTTTGTAATGTCATAGCATTTAATAGGGATAGTTTTATACATTCCTCCAGTCTCCTTTATATCTTGACTTAGTCAAAGCGGACTAATAATTTAGGTCACTACATCACCTCCAAGTACACGAATACATATCTTACTAGTCAAAAATCCCTTTAATCTGCGTTGCCTCCCATACTCTATTAGGGATTCAGTTAACTATGTATAAGACCTAGTTACATGGTATCCATCAATCTCTATATATTTTTTAGAGTCGTAAAGTCAACTTGATGCTTAGTTTATATCAGTGCTTGTATAACCACATGCATGGTTTTATTCAAAAATGTCATATTTCTTTTCAAACACATTTAAGAACAGTGAAATTCTAATCATCTCCATAACAAATTTTTCGCATTTAAATTCTTCACGTCATATTAACCTCCAAGTTATCTGCTAAATCAACACATATTTAGCGGCACAACAACACAACCCCCATATAATGATTTTGAGAACCTTATGAACATTTCCTATGAACTGCTAAAGGTAGTAACAGTTAGAGAGCTAAACCATATTTCCCCTTGGCTCACTTAGATGTTGTTACATCTACAAAAACCGAACTCAACTGAATTAAACTTTAATTACCCTAATAACTAACTCAAATGAGATGTTATTGATTGTTTCTGCTACCTAGATTAGGTGCATATAGTGTTATGAAAAAAAAAAAAAAAACTAACTGAAACCCATTGTTTTCGATTGTAAATTGAAATAATATTAGTCCCAACCAAAAACTATCCGCATAAAAACCCCATGTTATATTCTTTCCAAAAATCAAAATATATCGAAAATCAATAAAAAAAAAACACTTAAAATGCAAAACCCATATTAAACCCAAGTTTCTAATCTGATCCAGTTAGAAAGGCTTACTTTCTTCAACTTCCTCACCAAAAAGTTGAGAGAATTTTCAGTTAAGTAGTTGTGTTGGACCAACTGGATTGGGTAGTCGGTACCTCATCATTTTTATCTCCGTTCATTCTTTATCATCCTAATAATATCAATCATTTTTCTATAGTTAACTCCAAATTTTGTTCGAACTAAAAAAAAAGCTTCGAAATTAAATAAATGAATCATCTTACTAATTCAACTAAACCGATCTTGATTCTGATGAATTAAGTTCGATTTTGGCTGTTTTAATTGATCTGTACGAGATTGGTGGTGATGGCAACTTCGGTGAGAAATTATAGAAGGCTGGAGGTAGCGGTGGTGATTATCCTTCAAATATTGCTGGTTTCTTTGATATTTTGTTTGAGATTGAATTTCAGATTGAAAAACACGGAGATGAAAAATTAAAATGAACTTGCCCTTGGTTTGGTTACATATTACATCAAGTTTAGTTAGAAATGGAAATACGAAGGGTTACTTTTGTAATTTAGGGGGTTATTTCCAAAAAGGCCTATTTTCTTTATTATAGTATATATAATATAATATAAGATAAGATAAGATAAGATAGATTCATCATATTGATGGTATGTTATACCTTTGGTTTTTCCTAATCTCAAACAGGTTGTGTCGATTTCTTAAAACGTGATTGTTCTATCAAAATACCTTACTGTAATTTTCAGACCTTTGTCATTTTTCGTGACAGAAGAAGGGAGAAATATATAAAGTTATAGTTTGTCTACAATGACATGTAAGTAGCTAGTAGCATCGTCGAAGGCTGAAAGAGCTATATGTGATGTTTAGTTATATCTAACGGAAATGAGATAAAGTATTGACTAAGGAAAAGATACATATCACGTTGTGGGTAGTGTTATCATTTAATTGCATTGTACTACTGGAATAACAATTACATTCATATTGAAAATCATCCTAAATTTCCTTTAGGGGGAGTTTAAAATGAGAGAGTGCCTAGTCACACCAACTTTTTTATCCGTGAACCTGTATGAACAATACTTGTACAATCTATACGTTCGGAAACCAAATCCATGTTCAAGATTGTAATATAAGAAATTCTTGAAATGATCAAGTAAGATATAAATTCACATGGTCAACCTAGCATGTACTTGAACCTTTAAGGTTTGATTCAATCAAGACAAAATTTTCCATAATCTATACTCCAACATCCAAATTTAACATGAACAAATCTTATTAGGTATTTACTATCAAGCTAAAAAATATATAGATTGATTAACGTACTACTTGTGATATTTTAATTATGTAGATAATAAAATCTAAAGCGGAAAAGAAATAACACAAGAGTATAAAAAAAAAACGAGAAGAAATATTATATGGTTCGAGGAGCAGATGGTTCGATCTGCTCCTCTAGTTGAGAGTCTAATAATAGTCCAGTGTTTGTAGTAGTTTAATAAAATATGGTGTTCAAATTGGACGAGCTCCCATGGTTTTACTACTAGATTGTAGGTTTTCTTGAAACTCTCGGGATCAACGATTGGACCATGTAAAAAAGAAATATCTTTTCTCGAGGAGCAGGTGGTTCGATCTGTTTATGTATCGATCATGCTATATGCAATAACTTGGCCATATACTTCATATGCATATCCCATTTTTGCACAACATGGTCATGAAATCCCGTGAGAGGCGATCAGGGGTATTGTTCATGCCAATTGCCATTTAGCTCATAAGCCTGTGGATATTGAGGTTCCACAAGCGATACTTCTTGATATCATATTTGATGCAGTTTTTTGAGTACCATTCTAGTCGCTACTAGGACAACGTACCGGGATAAAATTTCTAAGTTGCACATAATCATGTATTTATATTGATCAAACATACTAGATTGTTTAAACTTCAAGCAATTGTTTCATGTGATCAAAATAAGTTCGTGAACTAGTTTCCATGCCATGTAATACAAAGAATAATATGCACCCACGTATTTGTCGATTAACGACCGTGCACAAAATATAGTTCACAAAATGAACAAAGTAGTTCGTGTATAATCAAGCATCGCTGGAAGTCAGGAATATACTCAAAAGTACCTAGTTCGTGTGTTAGAGCATAGCTCGGTTGAACCCACCAAGCGTTGGTATGTAAAGTTTGGTTGTCATATTTAGTGAATCAAAAATCATCTAAGAGTCGATTGATTATGTACTAGAGACAACTTCATATAGGTTATACTATAAAGTCTAAGAATATGAGATATACAAGTATTACTCGAAAACCTGAAGAACGTGAAGAAGTAATGAGCTACAACGACGGCATCATCCTTTCTCTTGAGGTTAATAATATTGACTTGAATTGTTTCATTCCTAACATATCTTTCAAGTCGTTCTATATTGAAAACATAACTGCGAAGCTATGAATGAATATTTTACTCTAGTAGTGAGACATTATCATATGATCATAGTATTAAGGAATTAGACTACGAAGTATAACACTTATCTTTTGAACTTCGTAGATATGACATCGACATAATCTTATGAATGCTATTGTGATTATGTGTATGGGTAAAGGTGAAGATTTCATCCTAGGAAACAATGTTTTATATTTGTTTAAAGGAAGTACATTCGTGAACTTGTTTATGAATCGAAAAGGAAATCGCTAGGCTTATTGGTATTGTTATTCATTGCATATCTTTGGATTACCAATATGTGTGAGATGGTAGAACCGATCATAACTTGTTATGTATCTTGGTATAACTAATCACAATGCCTGACTTATAATTTGGTATGACTAGTTTTGATTCATTAGTCTAACCGATCCTAAGTAATCACTTGAGATGGTATGATCGATATTTGTAATTGGTGTGACCGATCATAGTAATTAGTGTGACCGATCACAAAAGAGTTGTGTAATCGATCCTTGTATTTGGTGTAACCGGTCCTAGTAATTGGTGTAACCGATCCTGGTAATTGTTGTAACTGATCCTAGTGACTGGTGTGATCGATCACAAACAATACCATGAGTATATGGTAATCGGTCCTGGTAATTGATGTAACCGGTCCTGTTAGAGCACTGCTCAGTTGAACTCGCAAGCGTTGCTATCTCAAGCTTGTTTGTCAATGTTAGTGATCAAAACTATAAGTCTTGATTTATAGTCTACTTAAAGTAATGTCTCGGACTAGGATAGATTGTGTAGTTGATCTTTAAACTTCACGACGTTCATCATTGAAGACAAAGAACTATTAAGGAGAGATTGTGGAACTTCATCAACAAAAGGTATGTGGAGACTGAAACTCATCTATCACTTGGAAAGTCTATTTCTACTCTATCTCCTATATTGAGACAAAATTCGTATTACGATAGTTTTCGACTATACACATTTGAGATTTCGAGCCGAGTTTAACTCGCTTACATATTTCTTGAAATATGTGTTGGTAAGCTTTCGCTTCAACCAAGTTCATCTTATATTCTTGACGAAAGTCAAAATATGATCATGTGAAAATTTTCGCGTAACATCTTACATGGTTTGTGTGATACAATCATTTGGTGTAGACTTGGAATGTTTCGTTATGATTATTTCAACAACTTGAAAATTGCTTTGATGCTAATAGTGTGTGAAAATGGCTATTGTCATCCTCTAAGAAAGTTTCAATGATTGAAATAGAGTTTAGAACATTTGGATTTGCACATAGTATTCGTACTTGCATATATGTAATCCATGTCCGGGAACCATAGTATGTATAGCGACCCAAAGCTAGCAGCTGCCTAATCCAAGAGATTAACTAAATAAAGAGGCACTAAGGATCTAAATTATTTACTTAAACATTCAATTAAGAATTCTTCTACAAAGCTTAACCCAAAATTAACCCCTCTCTGAAATATATACACAATAACTCCTTTCAGATTATACACATACAATAGTCATTTGGTTTACAAATAAAATATATAACATAATAAACAATGCAGAAGTTAACCAAATAAATGACTCAACTTCTCGAAACTTCCACTGTACAACTCTGATCTGTCACTGAAACTGATAGTGGGAATGGGTGAGCACATCATCCCTAAAAGGGGTGCCCAGTAGAAATAACATCTAACTTTCAGGTAATCATTGAAAAATAGATGAAACACGGAAAATAACAAATCATATTGTAAGAACCTTTTTCAAAATAATTTAAAAAGAACAGTAAACATTCATGTAAGAGACATGTGTTGCCCGCACAATACTAAAGAATAATATTGACGTGTATCGCCCTAGCCATAGAATACTAGATATAAAGGAAGAATAATATTGTGGTGTATCGCCCTAGCCATAATAATATTGCGGTGTGTCGCCCTAGCCATAGAATACTGGATATGTAAAGTTTGGGGCACACATCTCATACTCAATGTATATAGAACTAACTTCTTCGTCAAACAATGTATAATATTCAATGCCAAATTCCAGCACCTAGATAGTAATATTGTGGCGTATCACCCTAGGCATTGCATAAAAGCTCGAAAGTAAGTAGGTATAAATGAAGAAGCAGTATCCTATATACCACATATGGGAATTCTTATTTCCAAAGCATTCAAATGGAAATTATTATTTCCTAAACATTCACAAAGACAAACAATGCATTACAATTTCTTTCAAACAACGAAAAGATTAAAAGAACTAACAAATTTTCGGAATTTAAAAAAAAAATGCAAGGAATTCACAATCAGACAATGCATGAATTTTTTAACCATAAACTTTTGTAAAAGAAAACAACAATGGTTACAAAAGAGTTAAATGTATTCCCACCTCTTTAGATGACAAGCCACGCCTACCTCGAAATCCACGATCCACTGGTTCGTCCTTTGAATCGATCGTTTTTAATAAGGACTAACTGTTAATCATACAAGTACTCTAAGAGATTAGCCAAAAAGACTCACACAAGAATCATACAAGTCTATCTAATAGTTCTAAGCCCATTATGGATTTATAGCTTTTCATTCTGTATCTTTAGCATAGCCAAGAGTTTACTAATCCAATTATGTTGATTCTATAGTCCATAACTAAGTCTTATGAATATCTACAACTTTGTAAAAGGAACCAAAGACTAATTCGGACCATAAGTGGTCCAAAATGTCAAATTAAGGAATACATGGTACTAAGCCCAAGTCCACCAAAGTAAACTAATGGTCAAAGAGGTCATCTAACAGTCAACGTCAGTCAAGGTCAAAAGATACACTGAGTAAACATGAATCGGTCAAGGTCAGCTCATTTAGAGTCAACACAGTCAGTCAAACTGAGTCAGGCGAGTCAGATAATTGACTGGGGTCACAACTTAGCTAAAACAGATTCAATCAGCTAAACTGAATACAATCTGGCCAAGGCCGTTGCACAGGCCAAAACTTGAGACGCACCATAATGGTGTATCAACAACATAAAGCACAAATCCAAAACTCTATTATAAATTCAATTCTAACAAATAACTACAAGATCATTTCATAATCACAAAAGAGCCTACCTGCAAATGCAGTTCCAAGCTTCTGCAACAAGCACTAATAGCAACTAATACTAATTCATCCTCTCTGCAAAGCCTTACACTCGCATAACTCTCAACATCAAATCTCAATGACTTCAAAGGCCTGCAATTACCCTTACAATCTGTTCCCATAATCCCATTACATTCATACTACATCATATACTTCTTCCAAGTCCCGTGACTGACAAAACCCCTACCACCAATCAACAAACTCATACACCTTCATAACTCATTCATTTAAACCAATTCACTCATATCCCCTGAACTTCAACCACACTGCCGTATTAGCTTCAACTGCGACACATTAAACTTCCAACACAACACCTAAACCAACTTCAACTTAGCTGCAACCAAACCAAAAGTTACCCTTACTTCAATTCAGTTTAACACAAATACATCTACTCTACCAGTTTACTTAATTTTCAATTGTAACTCCATTTATCTCATCCAATATCTATCCAATACCACCACCAACCTCAGCAACATCACTATACATTCTATAAACTGTAACCACTTACACAAACCACCAAATCCACAATAAATTCACTTCATATATTATCTTCAAAACAACTAAAGTTCCATTATAAACCAACCCTGTCCATCTCAATCTTATTTAATAACTACTCATAATCTCAAAGATAGAATAATTATCTTTACTAGGTTTACTGAGAAAGACAATTACCTCAAATTAGTCTTGTTGAAGAAATTGAACCAAACTCTTCTTTAAACATCTTCACAGCATCAATCCACCAACTACCCCTTTGTACTTCATTAATCTGCTACTCTAAATCATTATCAAATTTACTCAGACCCTAATTCAATTTGGGGAAGAACATATGAACCCTAACCCTTCAATTTCTCAAATTGAATTCCCAAATTAACACAACAAACTTCTTCATCATGACTTGTTCCTAAAACCCATCCTTAATTTCATCTTAATCATCACCAAATCAAACTCTTAATTCTTCTCTGAGGTTGTCCTGAGAAACCCTAACTCTAACTTCTTTGATTCATCATCAAAACATCTTTATAACTTCAATTAAATCTCTACCCATGACTCTTCATCTAACAACAACTCCATAATTCATCTTCTAAATCTCCAGACTTCAATCCACTCTACGAACCCTAACTTCTAATATACATCAACATCAATTTCTTCTTCTTTCGGCTCAATAAACATCAATAACACCACCATTAATCAGTTCTTATGGATTCCCCTAAGTTTCTGATCTCAAACAGGGGAAAGAGAAGAAGGAAGAAAAAGAAGAGAGAAATGTGTTCTTCTCAATATGTTTTTGGAGATAAGGCCAAGAAAAATTTTGAAGGCATCCGACCAAAAGGTAAGGGCAGCCAAGGCGATTTGTCTACAAAATGACTAATCTTCCCTTCATACTCATCCGATGATATCTTCTTTTTCTGGTATCCAAATGACACGTTCGAGTAATCCATTATGTGCTCCTTTTCAAGTTCTATCTAACAGTACTAATTACGTATCTAGTCCATTGTTAGATTAATTCCTATTACTTAACGTTCGTGTTAAACTAATCGAGTTATCATCGGCTAATTCGTCACTTGACTGGTCTAATAGCGTTGACGAGCTTGAGGGTCTTTATAGTATGCATACTCGTATGTGTAACTATTGGTTTGTGAAAGTCCGGGTACCTAAGTACACATATCGGTACGCGTAATTGCGTAAGGTATAGGTCCGGGAATTTCTGCTGAAGTTTAGAATTGTTAAGGTATGCGTACCTGTTCGCATACTGGCGATCCCAAACCCTGTCCGGTCACTAAGGTATGCGTACCCGTTTGCATACCTAAGTGAATCATGTTCTAAAATCGGTTGGATCATGAACTAATACATTTATTTAATAAGGAATACAATATTTTCAAACCGTGGCTATAATTTTCATGAATTGATTCGAGTGAATCAAACCGATTTTGCTTCAATTGTGTTCTTGTATACTTCTATGAGAATATAGCAATTGAACAACTCTTTAACTAGTTTCATTTGAGTTATTTGAACTAGTTGTGGTTAAGATGAATAAGGTTGATATGAAGGTGTTCATATAGCTAACTTTTGTTAACTACTATTGATCCAAAATATTGTACACGTTTAGGTACAGTTACATAAACCTAAATGAGGGTACATTTCATTTGTGTATAACAAGCTAAGTTTTATCTAATAGTTTAAAGATATTAGCTTGAGTTGAATCAGGTTTTCATATAACGGTGAATATTGAATGCTTTGTTACCAAGGTAACTTAGACTGCAAAACCTGATTTGAAAACTATATAAAGGAGAACTCTAGCAACTGGGAAATCTAATCCCCACACCTCATGTGTGTAACTAGTTGCGACTAGATTCGATTCTCCTATAACCTTAGGTTTTTCATGAAACCCTGTTGGTTAACGACTTAAAGACTTCATTAGGATTATGAAGCCAGACCCAACTATTTTCTCTGTAGTTGCGTGCTCTGATCTTGCCTTGTTCTATCATATTGAGTAGTATCTTCTCTAAGATTTTATCGAGATTGCAAACATCTTTGTCTCATCGTTTGTGATTCCACAGTATCTTGTTTCGCTACCATAAAATTAAGATTATTTTGAGGTGATTGATATTACTAGGATTTTCTTCGGGAATATAAGTCTGAATTATCAATTGGTTCATGTACACCTTGATTTATCAAAAGACGGAACAAAACTCGCAGGTATTTTTGTGAGAGACATTTTTATCTATTCCAATAGACTTTTATGTGTGAGACAGATTTGATTATCAAGTCTTCGAATTCAGGTCGTAGCAACTCTTAGTTGTGGGTGAGATCAGCTAAGGGAATCATGTGCGTAGTATCCAGCTGGGATCAGAAATGTAAGGAGTGCAACTGTACCTTGAATCAGTGTGAGATTGATTAGGGTTCAACTACAGTCCAGTCTGAAGTTCATTGGTAGTAGGCTAGTGTCTATAGCGGCTTAGTACAGTGTGGTGTTCAAAACTAGACTAGGTCCCGGGGTTTTTCTGCATTTGCGGTTTCCTCGTTAACAAAACTTCTGGTGTCTGTGTTATTTCTTTTCCGCATTATATTTTTTTATGTAATTGAAATATCACAGGTTGTGCGTTGAATCGATCAATTGGGAAATCCAACCTTTGGTTGTTGATTAAAATTGATTGATCCTTGAACATTGGTCGTTTGTACTATTCAAGTTATTTCTCTTATATTCAATCGGGATCGCAAATTCATATTTGCTGATTGCGGATTGAATTAAGAGATAGAGATATAAAACTATTTGATATACATTTCTCTAGATTGAGTTTGACTGTCTAGTTGATTCTCTTGAAAGTATATTGGAGTTTGTCTATTCAGATTTCCAAACAAAATATTGGGTGTGGTTATTGTACCCCCGTTTTTTAGATCATGGTAACTAATATAACCGGTCCTGGTAACGTGTGTGACTGATCACAAGTGTTCCATATTAAGGTATAACCGATCCTAGTGATTGGTAGAACCGATTGAACCCATGAATGTGATTTGATATTTGATTAATCACATAGTTATCTTAGAATACACTGAACCAATTCTAAACTTGTTTGGAAGTGTGGTATAATCGATTCCAAGATTGTAAATACGAAAGAGGATTTACAAAGAAAAGATGTGTCAACATACTTTGAACACGAATAATAACTCTTATCTTTTATTGTTCAAAGATATTCCTTAATTACTCAAGGAGATCCTGGTCCGAAATAAATTAAGAATCTTAAGGTTGTTAGTTTTATATGCTTTAATTACCAGTAATTAAATGCATATCTCTAGAGAATAAAAATTAGTAATGTGTATTTGCTAATTGGAGATTTTCTATTGAGAGATTCCGGAAAATATTGGACAAAGCATTTCCTGGAATTATGAAAATGAATAGGCATTTATTGCATATCTTGAGAATACTTTCAGTTTTGGAAATTCCTTGGTGTCCAAACATCCTTGGTCTACAGATTCCTAAGTTTGCATTTCTAGCAAACTATCATAAGATCCAGGCAAACTTCATCTTTTTGTTGTTTCTGGTGGATCCGCCTATTCGGAGAGGAAAGTACCCTAGTTAAGTGAAATCTTTTACGACCGCTCGTTTAAAGACTTCCGTGGGATCAAGAAGCTCTACGAGTACCATTGGTGGGAAACTAGATAATTGCATTTTATTAGTTTTCGATTGATTTGATTGACTAACGGTTGTTGAACTTTGATTATACCTAGTTTGTTTATTCTTGAGAATCTCTCTTCTGATATAATATTCACTCAAACTAGATCGAAGTGTCGACGAGATCTTTAGAACTGTTTGTAGATCTAAATACATCTTGTGATAAACCATTGTTAACAGACTCCGTTTTGTGCGTGATTGATCACAAGAGATTCAAGTGGTGTTTTGCAGGTTTAGTTGGATATTAAAGAAGATTTGAAGACGAAAAAGATTTCTTATTGGTTTCTCATATCTTTATGTAGCACAAACATTGATCGGCTGGGATCCAAATAGAATCGGTTTATTCGATTGATTAGTTACGTGAGATCGGTAACACCTAATAGTTCTCTTGAGATCTATTTTGATTGTTACAAATTCAAATCTTATTACTTAGGTAATATAGATTGGATTGATCTAACCAGGAAAAATAAACGGAAGAGACTTTACATATGACTTGAGATATTTTTATTTAGAAAGAATCAATAGAGTTTTTACCAAACATATTTGTTGGTCCTTTATTGTTTGGAATACCATCTAAGGAAATTATTCCAGTGTATGCACTTATTGAATGTCGGAAGTGCAGGGATACTGAAGAAACTAAGTGAACTAGGGTTAATTGCTTGGTCTCAACT
Source organism: Papaver bracteatum (assembly GCA_023529315.1). Taxonomy (NCBI): domain Eukaryota; kingdom Viridiplantae; phylum Streptophyta; class Magnoliopsida; order Ranunculales; family Papaveraceae; genus Papaver; species Papaver bracteatum. Next base: position 687,575 of record JAJJWX010000963.1, read on the forward strand.
ATACAAAGTTGGTTTAGATTTTGTATAACGGCTTAATTATGAGAGTATTCCATTCTGGACTAGGTCTCGGGTTTTTTTTTTGCATTTGCGGTTTCCTCGTTAACAAAATCTTGATGTGTCTTTTACTTTTCTATTTCCGCAATTATAATTGTTCATTATAATTAGAAGTAAAATACACAAACGTTAACTCCGCTTTACTTGATAGTGATCTTATAGAGTTTGGTTAAGTCCGAACCTATTATCAAGTAATCACACTTTGATTGTTGTATTGTCTCGATCTCGTGTCCATAGACAATCACACAAAGTGTGAATACCGATTTTTCGTATTGTCTCGAATTTGTCCATAGACAATTACTTTAGGTAAGAGGACTTATAGGTGGATAAATTAAAGATTGTGGTGTATTTAGGTACCCTCGTCTTTCCAATTAGTATCAGAGCAGGCAAACACGAAAAGAGCTAACAATTTATGTTTGGTGCGATTCATCATATACGAAATGAACTCGAGTTCACATGAATCGATTTCAGTTAATGTACCGCCAAGATTTGACGGAACAAACTGTCTATGGTGGAAATCTGTTATGAGATCTTTTCTTCAATCACGAGACTTTAATACTTGGCTATTAGTTGTCAATGGTTATAATCGCCCGAAAGTAGAAAATTTGGAAACTGTGTTTAAACTCCTAGTGGATTATACAAGTGAAGAAAAGGATTTTGCAAAGCAGAATTCAGATGGTTTGAATGCTATTATACATGATGTAAGCCATGATCTACAACATCATGTATCAACATGCCAAACTTCCAAGGAAGCTTGGGATAATCTTCAGATCATATTGAAAGGTAACATATCTGAAAAGGAAGCTAGACTTCATACTCTCAATTCTGATTGGGAAAACTTTTGAATGGATGACAACGATACTTTTGAAGAGTTTCATATTAAACTCTCTGAGATAGTTAATGATTCTTTCTCTCTTGGAAAGACTATTTCTGGAAAAGATATAGTGTGCAAAATTCTCAGATCGTTGCCATCTAGATACAAATCTAAGAAGCATGCAATCATAGAATCAAATGATTTTTCAACACTCTCACGAAGCACACTCGTTGGAAAGTTAAAGATCTTTGATCATGAATCACAGTCTATTCAAGCTAAAGGAATTGCTTTTAAAGCTGCAAAACTTCCAAAAGCTCCAATGGGGAAAGATAGATTGATGGATGATTCTGATGAACTGATTAAAGAAAATTCTGATGATAAAATTGAACAATCATTATCACTAATCACTAGACAGTTTCGAGATCTCTTAAAGAAGAGAAATAAGAAATTTATAAAAGATGCTCATTGATCTTCTCAGCCCCATGATCGAGTTCCTGTCAAGAATAAGAAGGATCAGGAAGAAGATGATGAATATTAGCCTCAGTTATTTAAGTGTAAAGGTTTTGGTCATATGGATAAACATTGTCCTAATCTTAGGAAATACACTGGGAACAAGACATTAGCTGTAACTCTTGACGAGACCTCCGATTCATATGATTCTGAAGAAGATATGAATCATAGGAAACAACTAATATTGCACTAATTATTAATTTGATTCCTTCTTCCTCCATTAGTGATTTAACCATTTTAAAAATGGACATGTCTTTCGATGTTGAAAAATAATCTAATGGTTAAGGGAAAAATAATACAAAGTGTAAAACTGTCTCAAAAAACAGGATTGCTAAAAGGTGTATTTGTAACTTCGAAAAATCTCAAAAAACTTCGTTAATTCGAGGTAACAAGAAAAGATTTTTTCATACGATGCTAGATCAAGGACATATTGGTTGTTCCAAATCCCATGATGATATATACTAATACCACCTAATCGGTATTAGAATTACATCCTCACCTTGTGTGCCGAATTTGTGTCTGAGGAAGTAAAAATCAAGGCACTTATGGGTAGATTATGGGGAAAAAATCTAGTAATTGAAAATATATTTAAGATATTCGTATTTATAAGAATATTATATTTCGGAAGTACGAAAAATATAAAAATATCATTCTCATTCTCTAGTCATTCCTTGTCCGAACTATGTGTTTGGATTCGATGTCTTCTCTTGTAAAGGTGCTTGATCTAAAAGATGTTGTAGTTTTTTCAGTGGTAAGAAAAGGGTTTGATTCTCGAACTTGTGAAGTTGTTGATTTTATACTTAATTAAAGAAAATACTAAAACTAGCAAAAATATGCAAAAGAAGGTAACAATAGTAAGAGTTACTGGGACTCGGGATGTCACTGTTTCTCATATTCATGTGGTTTAGAAATTAATCCTAGGATAATTATGGCTCAAATAATAAAATTTATTAACTCTTAATATTTGCCAAGATAGATATTTGAAAGCAATGAATGTAAGTCTAAAGCATGGTACATCAAATCATTTAAGCTAAGCAAGACCCATCAATTGAAATAACAATCACTCAATAAAAATCATAAAACAATTAATAAACAGTGCAAAAAGTAAATAAGAATTAATTCAAGTTACCGCATACATGAAATTCAGCTTCCTCCTTTGTCCCAGTGACGGGGTTTAGCTCATTGGGCTCAAAACACGTTCAAAAGATTTTTTTTCATTGCTCAAAAAGTGTTTACAAAGGTAAAAATGAATAAAGCAGTTGTAGAAAGGTAAGTTTCAGTTGATGTAGTAGTTTCTAAAGATCTTTTGCGAGAAAGGTCAAAGAATGATATATATTTTCTGCTGTTGATTAACGATAGTAGTCTGCGACTGTTTTCCTGTGTTGAATGTTCTTCTTCTTCCTTTCTTCCCTGAAAATGCAGAAACGACTCTGCAACTTTGTTTCACCGAGAAGAGACCTCTGTTGGCTCTCTCGTTCCTCTATAACTTCCCCCAACTCTCGACAACCCCTCTAGAACTCGAACATACCTTTTTATACAACACATAACAGCTAAATCCCGAAAATCTCTTCTATTTTCTTCCAAGCAAAGTTACAGACTTCTCTTCTCATTTTTATCCTTCTTACGTGATGTCTGGTTCAATCCAACATCCTAAATTCTCTATGAGACAGTATCATATCTCACAGGATATACGGTTTCCTTATTTCCATGTAATTTCCACGAATACAAACACTAAACCCGAGTTATCTTTCATTCCCTGTTTAACTAGATGTAACCAAATATGAGAAGATTTGATGCCTATTTTAACTCCCAAACATGTCATTCATCCTGTTTATTTGGTAACTAATTATCCCCGTGTTTAACTTTTCCAAAATCACGTCCAAATCGTGCTTGAAAATCTCCCTTCTCTGTTTTGCTTAAACCGGTGAATTCCTAATAATCCAGCCCGATTCGATGGACTCAAACACCTATACCTGCCATGTTCTGCTCTACTAATTCCAACCCAACAAAAGTTTGTTATTGAATCTCAATAGAACTCGTCCAACTCTGATCCATAAAACATGCGGTGAATATCTGGTTCTTCCCGCCAAAACTATCTTCAAACGTGGAATAAGTGGCGTCCCCCTAACAAACTATGGAGTGATGATAGTCAGTTGGGTGAAAATAGTAGGTCTGGGGTGCAAACAATGGTGAGTTACCCCTTATTAAATGAGTACCTTTTATCCATTTGAGTAGTGTAAATAACACTTTTCTGGGGTGCCTTTACCACTTCGTCCGGATGCCAATTTTCGAATGCATTTCTTCACAAAAGCTTATTTCTTCATAAACACCTACAAATACATAAAATACCAAAATAAGTACAAAAATGGGTACTAACAATATATGAAATTGAGATCAAAATAGGCACATAAATGCGTCTATCAAATACCCCCAAGCTTATTATTTTCTAGTCCCGAGCAAATCTAATTTACAAAATAAAATCCTAACTCACTGCCGCAGTCAACGTTGGTTGCATTTAGCGTATGCAACAAGCCTTTAAACCCCTATGTGTCCCTAGTGGCCGAGGTATAGTCTCGGGAGCACTTACAAGAGATATAACCCCAAAACCTTTCCACTCCAGACCCTATCTATCTACGCAGAACCTTGGAAGGCACTAAAGAATCTCATTGGTTGGTATACTTAATGACTACAGGAGGAAGTACCCTGATGCGAAATTCCAATTGATGTACATGAGTTTGCACTCAAGCATACTAAAATTCATATATAAGTGACAGAGCTCTACTCTGATAGTCGCACTATGGACATCAATATCCGGAGTCAAACAAATCACATGGATAGATTAAGAGATGGATATAGAGAAAAACATAGATGGTTTTGATGTTGACTATGTGAACGGTGTTTCTCATATCTGTCTGAAGGCCACTGCCAAAATGAACCTATCCTAATGATCTGAGATACTGGTCTGACTAATATCAACACAACTGGCATATACAAGGGAACCAGTGGTCGATAATCCTAATTCTAGATCAACTCGTCTGGCATATACAAGGGAACCAGCAGTCAATTTATTCACTGAACATTCACAATAAACAACAATTTTTTTTTTAACTACATGATTAGATCTTGCGGATCCAAGCGCATGCTTCTTGTAATCAGATTACATGGTGATTCCCGTGGATCCTGCATTCCACGTTTTTTTAGGCGATGGAGACAGGGAGAACACGCACATATTGTTATCCAAGTGTTAATTTTTATTTATTTTTGAGAATTATTCAGTTTGGTCTGATTGGTCTGTTTTTTCTTTTCTTTTCTTAGTAACTCAATCACTCTATTTCACCCTAGCAGTGGTAACAACTCGATGTGTGGGCCCCACCAAATCACTTAGAAACATATTTTAAAAAGAAAATAAACTAAAAACAGAAAGTGAAAAGGACTCAACGAGATATGGAGAAACTACCATGTTATTTCTAACACCTGAGCTCTGTGCTTTTATGAATAAACTCTATTTAGATGTTTCCATCAACTCAGATTGGTTCCTCAACTCCTACAACCAAGATGCTTCCATCCACTTAGATTGGTTAGTGTCATCCTTAATAAGCATAAATTTTTAGGCTCTGGAGTTTAATAATGCAACTAAAAAGTTTCTCCCATACCCTCAAACTTAAATCTAACATTGTCCTCAACGTTCTAAAGATAAAAGATAAAATTAAAAGCATGAACAAGGAGAAACTATTACCATTTGAAGCAAAATAGTTAAAGAAGATATTACCGTGTTGCTGAGCATGGGTTACCTCCCAAGTAGTATCAAGTTTAAAGTCTTCAGCCAGACATCAAATACCACAAAATGGATAATTACCTTTTGAATCATATATTAATAGTCGAAACAACTGTGGATCAACAAAACCAAATGAAATTGCCACAATTATAAGACAAATGCATCGGATTAGATAAATAATCATATATAACACAACCTGATTTAAAACTTCTTCCAAGACAACTAGGTTTATCTGCGGCGCCCACTTGGGCTTCATATGGGTGTCTTGAAAAATAGATTTATTCGAACAACATGTCTCTAATAGATGGATTTCTTCCTGGACAGTATCATGAGGATCAGGTTGTGGAGTCGGAAGAGACTCAAGTAATACATCGGGTACACTAGGATCGAGTCCCAAGTTAGGGACTTTTAATGGGTATACTTGACCATCACTACCCCCAAACTTAGGGTAGTCAGTATTCTCAGACAAACCCCTAACTATTGCTTGAATTTACGGATCCTCGGAGTCTTTGAAATACTCAAGATCTTCTTCTAGATCATTACCCCCAAACTTAGGGTCAACACTACTCTCCGTAAGGCCTAGCACTATGGCTTCAATTTTAGGGTCCGTAGAGTCTTTAAAGTACTCGAGAGCTTCTTTTAGTTCAACATTTTGGTCACCTAACTGACTTAAGAGAATCTCATCAAATTCATCTAAAGAATCATCCAATAAAGTGTTGTCTTAATTATCCTGAACTAGATCTTGAACTAAAGTGTTAATCATATTCACTTCCTCTAAACCATTAGAATTTTGTCTAGTAACATTAAATACATTTAGCTCAGTGGTCATATTACCAAAGGATATGTTCATAAGTTCGGTCCTACAGTTGATGATAACATTAGATGTGGATAAAAATGAGCGACCTAAAATCACCGGTATTTGAGCACTAGGGTCCTGAATAGGTTGAGTGTCTAGAACAACGAAGTTCACTGGATAAATAAATTTATCAACCTTAATCAGTACATCCTCTATGACACCACGAGGTACTTTGACAGACCTATCAGCTAACTGTAGGACCATTTTAGTCGGTTTCAACTCACCAAAACCTAGATGGGTGTACACATGGTACATGAGTAAGTTAACACCAGCTCCTAAGTCAAGTAATGATTTATCAACCATGTGATTACCAATCGTACAAGATATGGTGGGTCATCTGGGGTATTTATACTTAGGGGATTTTTGGTTCAAAAGGATTGAACTTACCTGACCAGCTAAAAAGGATTTCTTATGGACATTAAGCTTACGCTTTCGTGTACAAAGATCCTTAAGGAATTATTCATAAATAGGCATTTACCTAATTGCTTCTAGTAAAGGGATGTTAATGTTTACCTGCTTAAATATTTCCATTATTTCGTTGAAAGTCGATTCCCTCTTGGTCGGAGCTAACAACTGCGGATATGGGGCTCTGGGCACAAAATGAGACCTATCGGGAACCACATGGGTATCATTAGAAATTTTATCAGTCTCTTCAGCTAGTGGATCCTTCTAGGGCTAATCTTTGGAACTAGAATGGGAACTAGAAGGTGGATCTATAGTATGTCCACTATTAGGCATGGCTACCTTATTGTCTACCAATTTACTACTTCTAAGGGTTGTTATAGAGTTCACATGATCGAACTCTTTCTCTCTAGAGGATAGTTCATGAATTCCTCTGAGATTGGGTAGTGGTTAATTGGGGAACTTTTCCTTTTCTCTTTCGCTCGAAAACTCTGCAATTATACTAACCTGATTTTTTAGCTCTGAAATAGCCTGAGAGTTTTCCTGTAAACCTTTCTCAACTATTTTCTTGAACACTGCACTGTTATGAGATAAGATGGTAAGAGACTCTTCTAAGCTCGTGACTTTTTTATCCGACAGGTTCTGATACCGATCTGTCCCTAAATGGTTATTAGTATACCCAAAACCCGGGAGAGTTTGAAAACTACTAGGATGACTTTGACTCTGACCCTTAGACCAAGAAAAATTAGGGTGGTTCCTCCAACCAGGGTTATAGGTATCTGAATATGGATCAAATTTCTGACAGTTTTCAAACCTAGAGTTATTATAAAGAGCATGGGCTTGCTCTTCGTATCTAGCATGGTCTGACCATTGATTCATTTCTAAGGCCTCTAGACGCCTAAGAATATCATACCCATAATCAACTCTATCAACCCTATGGATATGATTTCTAGGTATTTCTGGTTCTCTCATTGAAGCCCATTTTCTAGTTTTCTCAGTTAACTCGATGAACTCGTCAAAACATTCATCTGGGCCTTGATGGGTAAATTCTCCACCACTAATTATTTCTACCTGCGTGCATATGAGTTTCACTATCAAGGCTCTCGTATAAAATTTGGGCCATGTGGGATTTTTCAAAGTCGTGATGTGGACACTGGTATAACAATTCACTAAACCTTTCTACATAATCATGAAGTTTTTCACCTAATTTCTGCTTAAAGGTTTAGATAGACAGCCAAATAGTAGCAGTCTTATGGTGTGGGTAGAATTTCTCAACAAAAACCTCTACAAGACCATCCCAGGTGGTAATTGTTTAAGAAGGAATAAAATGATACCACTCTTTGGATTTCGCATCGAGAGAGAAGTGAAACAAACCTAACCTTAGTACATCTTTGGAGACATTCGGATAGTTAATTGTGTCATAAATCATTTCAAAGTCTCTTATGTGGGTATACGGGTTCTCATTCTCTAACCCCCTAAAGGTACGAAGCATTCCAATAGTCTCAGGTCTAATATCAAACTGGACCGTAGAAGCTGGTAGAACTACACCTGGCTCGTGCAATACTTTAGACGTGTTCAAATGATCCCTAAGGGTTGTTACTGGGACCTCATCATCATTTTCCTTAACCATTTCGACAAAAATAAAAGAAATACTAGTGAAGCAAGAAAATCGTGCACATGCAAATGTTGGGGTTCACTGATTTAGGTAAGCTTTGGTTACTTACAACAAAATATACATATAGTCAAAGACTGGTCACAAGTACTGGGATGAGGTTTATGGTGTTTCGGATGATAATGCCCAGAGGGTTCACCGTACTAAACCACGTGTTTTCCTAAAATCGGTGCCAGACGAAATGCAATTAGTGTGTGCATTTTTTTTTTATAATAATAATAAAACACTAATAAAAATAAAAGAAAATTACAAGTCCAAAATAAGAAATAAAGAAACTACTAAAATAAAAGTCCAAAAATAATATCTTCGGTTTTCTCCCTTTTTTTTGGCAAATTCGATTTTCCACGTTTAGCTTTGAGTCAAACCTGCACAACAAAAACAAAAATACCAAAGGCGTAAAATCGAAAAAAAATCTAAAAAATAAAAAATAAAAATACAAAACCTAAAAAATAATAAAAATAAACCTAAAACCTAAACCTAAATACAAGTCCGTATCGGTGGCGCCAAAAACTGTTGTAGTTTTTACAGTGGTAAGAAAAGGATTTGATTCTCGGACTTGTGAAGTTGTTGATTTTAGACTTAATTAAAGAAAATACTAAAACTAGCAAAAATATGCAAAAGAAGGTAATAAGAGTAAGAGTTATTGGGACTCGGGATTTCACTTTTTCTCATATTCATGTGGTTCAAAAATTAATCCTAGGATAATTATGGCTCATATAATAAAGTTTATTAACTCTTAATATTTGCCAAGAAATATTTTTGAAAGCAATGACTATAAGTCTAAAGCATGGGACATCAAATCATTTAAGCTAAGCAAGACCCATCAATTGAAATAACAATCACTCAATAAAAATCATAAAACAATTAATAAACAATGCAAAAAGTAAATAAGAATTAATTCAAGTTACCACATACATGAAATCCAGCTTCCTCTTTTGTCCCAGTGATGGGTTATAGCTCATTGGGCTCAAAACACGTTCAAAAGATTTTTCCATTACTCAAAAAGTGTTTACAAAGGTAAAAAGGAATAAAGCAGTTGTAGAAAGGTAAGTTTCAGCTGCTGTAGAAGTTGCTAAAGATATTTTGCGATAAAGGTTAAAGAATGATATATATTTTCTGCTGTTGATTAACGATAGTAGTCTGCGACTGCTTTTCTGTGTTGAATGTTCTTCTTCTTCCTTTCTTTCCTGAAAGTGCAGAAATGACTCTGCAACTTTGTTTCACCGAGCATGGACCTCTGTTGGCTCTCCCGTTCCTATGTAACTTCCCCCAACTCTCGACAACCCCTCTAGAACTTGAACATACCTTTTATACAACACAGAACAGCTAAATCCCGAAAATCTCTTCTCTTTTCTTCCAAGCAAAGTTACAGACTTCTCTTATCCTTTTTATCCTTCTTACGTGATGTCTGGTTCAATCCAACGTCCCTGAATTCTCTATGAGATGATATTATATCTCACAGGATATACAGTTTCCTTATTTCCACGAATCTAAACACTAAACCCGAGTTATCCTTCATTCATTGTTTAACGAGATGTAACCAAATATGAGAAGATTTGATGCCTATTTTAACTCCCAAACCGTCATTCATCCTGTTTGTTTGGTAACTACTTATCCTCGTGTTTAACTCTTCCAAAATCAAGTCCAAATCATGCCTGAAAATCTCCCTTCTCCGCTTTGCTTAAACCGGTGAATTCCCAATAATCCATCCCAATTCGATGGACTCAAACACCTATACCTTCCATGTTCGTCCAACTATGATCCAGAAAACATGCGGTGAATATCCGGTTCTTCCCGCCAAAAATATCTTCAAACGTGGAATAAATGGTGTCCCCCTAACAAACTCTGGAGTGCTGATAGTCAGTTGGGTACAAATAGTAGGTTTGGGGTGCAAACAATGGTGAGTTACCCCTTATCAACTGAGTACCCATTATCCATTTGAGTAGTGTAAATAACACTTGTATGGGGTGCGTTTACCACTTCTTCGTCCGGATGCCAATTTTCGAACGGATTTCTCCACATAAGCTTATTTCTTCATAAACACCTACAAAGACATAAAATACCAAAATAAGTACAAAAATGGGTACTAGCATTAACAATATAGGAAATTGAGATCAAAATAGAAACATAAATTCGTCTATCAAAAGATCTCTTTAAGAATAAGTTTGTACTTTCTCTTGATACTGATAAACCTAAGAGGAAAATCAAAAAAGATAGGCTTAGCAAGAACGAAAGAGAGAATACGTTGAAGAAAGATTAGTGTATTGAGGCATTGACACACTTTGTGTTCAATCAAAGACAAAATTACATGTACTTGCAGAATTCTTCACGAAAACATCTCAACTGCAAGAATTTCTGGTCAAACAACAAGGTTATCTACTTGAATAAATTCACAAGCTGAAGATTGAAAGTAATAATCTGCCTTCCTCTAGCACAGATATGAAGGATTAAGTTGCTCAAAAAATAAGAATAAACTCTTATTTTAAAGAAAATAGACATCATTTTTGATTTATTTCGATTATTATATAAGGTCTATTTTTTGAATAAAAGTATCAATTATTTATGAATGAAATTATTATTTTATAATTTTTCTTATGATAGTTTCCGATGACATAGCCTTTGCTTGAATGTCTATATTTTTTCTATGTGTTTTCGGTTTATGAGATGTCTGATTTCGGTTTTATTAACCTTAATAATTGATATTCTCATATGATGTGAACCCTTATGGTTTGTGTGGTTTTTTGATTTAGCGGGATTAAGTTCTAGCCCATGTTGGTAGGATTTATCAAAGGATCATAAGGTGTTCCGATTAAAACTCATATGTAAAAAGTCACAATGTGTTGAATCAATTTGTGTTTACATGAGTTGTGTTTAGCATAAACATATGTGTTTCAGGTTTTCAACTTTTGCTATTGGCACGCACTAGTTAAAACCGATTCAACCTCTCTGGTAAAGGTTGCTCTTCTTGTTGTTCTTTTGTTCTTGCGAAAGGATGACAACATACTGGGGGAGAGTTCTAACTTAAAATTGCTCCTAATGATATATATTTCTGGGGATAAGAGGATCGAATCTGAGGTAACAAATTTGTTAGTTAATCGTTTTCCTGTTTAAGAAAAGCCTGCTTATATTGCATATATTTTGCTTAACAAAATTTTGGTACAAATGATTATATTCCATTATGATGTGTATGGATGTGTGTGTGTGATTCAATTGTTTCCAATTATGAAAAAACTGTGTCAATTTATTTGGCTTATTGTTTGGTATCTTCTTTATTGTTTGGTATCAAGTGTTTTTGCTTAACGAAATTTTGATGCAATTGCGGTGTTATAATGTCTATATTTGTTTCAATTGCTTCCGGTTAAGAAAATAATTGTGCAAGTCAATTTATTTTGGTTTGTATGTATTGTTTATGGCTTAACAAAATAAAGAATCATTTGTTTAGTCCAATTCGATCCCGGATAAGAGAAACTAAGTTAATTCTGATCTTAGTTAGACTTATCAAATTGAAGGATTCAATTATTCAAGTCTAATCGAATGCCTTGACAAGAAATACTAATTAAATAACCTAGTACTTGTATTGTCTAAATAGAAAGGTCTAAGTTTATCTGAATAATTAGAACCTGGTGAGAGAAATAAAGTTATTTCTGATCTTTATTTTTGTCTTATCGAAATAAGCGGATTGTATGTTTACAATCGGTTTAACAATGGAACTAAGTTTCTTAGTCAATTTGTTAAACTAGTAGGTAAAAATTCTTCAGGAAATAGTTTTCCTTGATAATATATTAAAACTAAATTACTTGTAGTTTTGGTTTTAATATTGGTTATCCAAAGTGGTACGTGAAACCTTTGTTCTTAACTCTTATAGGTTGTATACAAGTCTTTTAGATTTGTAAGATCCTTTAGGTTTGACCTTTATTTGCTCGAACCGTTGTCATTTTGTGACAAAAAGGGGGAGAAATATATGGAGTAAACAAGTGATTTGCAATCACTAAGGAAAGGACATTTGTGCTTAAATGTTATATCTTGCGAAAGAGTAAAGCATTGACTAAGGGGTAGAAACATATCAAATTGTTGTGTAATTTTCTTGACTACAAAAGGGGAATAAAAAAGATGTTCGGATTGAATATCTACCTATCTTACCTCTAGGGGGAGTATAAGTTTTGTTATTCATATGTTAACAACGATATTTATTGATTGAATATGTGCAGGTTATTGTGTTGTTGATACTTGGAATCAAGCGTATGTATAATGAATTCTTGTAATTTGTTTATCCATATGTATTAAGAGATTTTTCACTAAAATTGACAATGAGGGAGATTGTTAGAGCATAGCTCGGTTGAACCCACCAAGCGTTGGTATGTCAAGTTTGGTTGTCATATTTTAATAAATCAAAACTCATCTAAGAGTCGCTTGATTATGTACTAGAGACAACTTCGTATAGGTTAGACTAGAAAGTCTAGGATATGATACATACAAGTATTACTCAAAGACATGAAGAATGTGAAGAAGTAATGAGCTACAACAACGACATCATCCTTCCTCTTGAGGCTAACAATATTGACTTGAACTGTTTCATTCCTAACGTATCTTTCAAGTCATGTTATATTGAAAACATAACTGCGAAGCTATGAATGAATATTTTACTCTAGTAGTGAGACATGATCATGATCATAGTATTAAGTAATTAGACTACGAAATATAACACTTATCTTTTGAACTTCGTAGATATGACATCGACATAATCTTATGAATACTATTGTGATTATGTATATGGGTAAAGGTGAATATTTCATCCTAGGAAACAATGTTTTACATTTTTTGAAGGGAAGTACATTCATGAACTTTTTTATGAATCGAAAGGGAAATAGCTAGGCTTATTGGTATTGTTATTCATTGCATATCTTTGGATTACCAATATGTGTGAGATGGTAGAACCGATCATAACTTATTATGTATCTTGGTATAACTAATCACAATGCCTGACTTATAATTTGGTATGACTAGTTTTGATTCATTAGTGTAACCGATCCTAAGTAATCACCTGAGATGGTATGATCGATATTTGTAATTGGTATGATCGATCCTAGTAATTGGTATGACCGATCACAAAAGAGTTATGTAATCGATCATTGTAATTGGTATAATCGGTCCTAGTAATTGGTGTAACCGATCCTGATAATTGGTGTAACCGATCCTAATGACTGGTGTGATCGATCACAAGCAATACCATGAGTATATGGTAACCGGTCCTAGTAAATGTAACCGATGCTGGTAACTGATGTAACCAGTCCTGGTAACTGATGTAACCAGTCCTGGTAACTTGTGTGACCGATCATAAGTGTTCCATATTAAGGTATAACCGATCATAGTTATTGGTATAACCGATTGAACCCATGAATGTGATTTGATATTTGATCAATCACATAGTTATCTTGGAATACAGATGAACCAATTCTAAACTTGTTTGGAAGTGTTGTATAATCGATTCCAAGATTGTAAATATAAAAGAGAATTTACAAAGAAAATATGTTAACATACTTTGAACATGAACTCTTATCTTTTATTGTTCAAATATCTTCCTTACTTACTCAAGGAGACCCCCGGTCCGAAATAAATTAAGAATCTTTTAATTAAGGTTATTAATTTTATATGCTTTAATCACCAGCAATTAAATGCATATCTCTAGAGAATAAAAATTAGTAATGTGCATTTACTAATTGGAGATTTTCTATTGAGAGATTTCAGAACATATTGGACAATACATTTCCTGGAATTATGAAAACTGGATGGGAATTTATTGCTTATCTTGAGAATACTTTCGGTTTTGGAAATTCCTTGGTGTCCAAATATCCTTGGTCTATAAATACCTAAGTTTGCATTTCTAGCAAACTATCTTAAGAGCCAAGCAAACTTCATCTTTTTGTTGTTTCTGGTGGAACTGTCTATTCGGAGAGGAAAGTACCCTAGTTAGGCGAAATCTCTTACGACCTCTCGTTTAAAGACTTCTATGGGATCAAAAAGCTCTACGAGTTCCGTTGGTGGGAAATTAAATAATTGCAGTTTATTAGTTTTCGATTGATTTGATTGACTAACGGTTGTTGAACATTGATTTCACCTAGTTTGGTTATTCTTGATAATCTTCTCTTCTGATATAAGATTCACTCAAACTAGATCGAAGTGACGGCGGGATCTTTAGAACTGTTTGTAGATCTAAAGACATCTTGTGATAATCCATTGTTAACAGACTCTGTTCTGTGCGTGATTGATTACAAGAGACTCAAGTTGTGTTGTGCAGGTTTAATTGAAGATTAAAGAAGATTTGAAGACGAAGATGATTTCTTATTGGTTTCTCATATCTTTGTGTAGCACAAATCTTGATCGGCTGGGATCCAACTAGAATCATATTTATTCGATTGATTAGTTGTGTGAGATTGGTAAGACCTAATAGTTCTCTTGAGATCTATCTTGATTGTTACAAATCTGAATCTTATTACTTAGGTAATAGATACTGGATTGATCTAACCAGGAAAAGGAGTTTATTAGTTTAAACGGAAGAGCCTTTGCATATGACTTGAGTTTATCTCGAAAGAATCAATAGAGTTGTTACCAAACAAATTAGTTGTTCTTTTACTGTTTGGAATATGATCCAAATGAATTGTTCTAGTGCGTGCACTTATTGAATGTCAGAAGCGCAGGGATACTGAAGAAACTAAGTGAACTAGGGTTAGTTGCTTGGTCTCTACTATACGAACTTGGTTTAGATTTTGTATAGCGGCTTAATTATGAGAGTATTCAATTCCGGACTAGGTCCTGGGGTTTTTCTGCATTTGCGGTTTCCTCATTAACAAAATCTTGTTGTATCTTTGACTTTTCTATTTCCGCAATTATAATTGTTTACTATAATTAGAATTAAAATACACAAATGTTAACTCCGCTTTACTTGATAGTGATCCTATAGAGTTTGGTTAAGTCCGAACCTATTATCAAGTAATCACACTTTGATTGTTGTATTTTCTCGATCTCATATCCATTGATAATCGCATAAAGTGTGAATACCGATTTGTCGTATTGTCTCGACTTTGTCCATAGACAATCACTTTCGGTAAGAGGACTTATAGGTGGATAAATTAAAGATTGTGTGTATTTGGGTACCCTCGTATTTTCATCGTGAATCAAGAAAATCGGTTCGCGAACAAGAGAAATCTTTAAAAAGTTATAGGAATATAACCAAAAATGCATAGCTCGCGAACCAGTAAAACAATTCGTGAACACAAGAGAAATTTCACGAGTTCAGGAACATAATGAAAATTATATTAATTCGCCAACCAAGAAAATCAGTTCGTGAACTCTTGTGCAATTTGGTGTTCAGGAACATCAAGTTTTATGCATAGTTCGTGAATTAGAAAATAAGTTTCTGAACATTAATGCAACTTGATATTTTTAGGATCTTCTTCTACAAACATAGTTTGTTGAACAATAAGAATTTCCCTCAACCTCAAATAATGTTATAAATTTCTATGAACATCAATGATGGTATTAAAGTTTCGATATTAATTAAGTACTCACTTGAACTCGAAGCTTCATCTTTGCAATTCACCATATACTTAAGTCATACGACATCGTCTTAGTAGATAGAATGGTAAACATAAAGAGTAAAAAAGGTAGTCGGTCTTCAAATACCTTTGTTGATGAAGTATACACAAATTTATTCTTTGGTCTTCAGTCTTCAATCTTCGAGGGTATATGGTGATTTTTGATACTCAACTACCATGCTTTAATCCTAGTCCGAGACTGACTTTAGTAGACTATAAATCAAAAAATAGTTTTGTTAGAGCATTATTCAGATGAATCCACTAGTATTGGTATGTCAAGTCAGTTTTTAAATTTTAGTCTACTAAAGTTAGTTCCAGACTTGATCAGGTCTAGTAGAGTACACAATAAAAATTATCCTTGAAGACTGAAGATTCAGGACTATACGAAGACAACTATGGAGAACTTCCCTAAAGATTAGTAACAAGACTTGAGTTTTTTGTGACTCATGTTTATTCTACGTATACTAAATATCATCGAGGCCTTACGGCCCTAGATCAACCTCTCCTTATAGTCTTAAGTGTACATATTTTATTTCCATTAAAAAAGACCACAACTTAGGAATATTCTCCATATTAATTTATTTTCTCTTCATATCCATGATTTGGGAAAAACACTCATGTTGATGGTGGATTTTAGTTCAGGGCTAAAATTTTAAAACCAGCATTTTTATGCGCTGTCACCCTCCAAAGGGAAAAGCCGTTTCAGAAGTGATGAGTGCAAAAAACCTCTTCACTTTATTTATTCGAAGCAATTCAATAAAATACACAAGATTCACCCAGAATGGTGAGTGCAACAGCAATCCCAAATATTCTGTGAATTTTATTAGCATTAACAATTAATGCATGATTTGCCTAGTATTTTCCGTGCTGTTTTCTCAGCAGAACTCTCATTATTGACATGACAAGACGGATGAGTGTTCACTCTCAGCATAGTAGAATGAATCTCCGTGCCAATATTGATACATGCACGAAGTACTCACACATGATACATCACTCTCTGACAGAGAGAGTCTCACATCGTCGCACTTGGGTTAACTGATCGAGCATGCTTAATTTACATAAAGGAAAACTAGACTGTTCGTATCAGTCTCAGAAACGATCACAACTATACAAGTTGGCCGCATGATTTAACCAGCCTAGACGAACCCTAGCAGGAGCAGGAGATCATCATGATGACCACCGGCGGGCCTACTTATTCCCTATCCGGTCGAACATCACACGCACCCCTCCAGCGCTGTCAAACGCCATCCCAGATTAAGGTGGACGCGCTGCTTGGAGAAGTCTCGAACGAGCAAGACCGCTTAAAGCAGTCTTAAAATCATCATGACCGTCCAACTTCACCGGCATGGTTGGACAGATTAGATCATCCCATGAATGGTCAGGGAAGTGCTAACGCGCACGTTAATGGGCCCACTTCTCACCTACCCGATCGGCCTTCTCACGGAAATTTCATAGAGAAATGAACGTTTGCTCGAAACATGTCTGGCGTGATGATTTAAAGGGTCGCGAAAATTCCACTAGTGTCTTAAATCGATCACAACCATCCAACTTAGCCGGCATAATTGGATGGCTTAGATCGTGCCTAGGACCATTGGGAAGGTGCACATATGTTCACCGTCGGCCCAACATGGGCCCCATGTGATCGGTCTCTCCAAAGGAGGATCACAATGCGCCAAACCGTTTGGCCAAAATCACATAGCGTGACCGATTCAAAACCCTAATTAGGGTTTATGGCGATGCATATCTGTCGTAGTTTGATCGCGTCCATCCATCTTCGCTAGCCTAAACGGAGGGTGTGGATATAGACTTGAGAGGTCCCAAGGATGTCGACGCGATCACAGTGGGACCACCTGTGTGTATGACCGGCCGACCTAGGCTAACCATGGCCGAGCACCTCGAAACATACGCCCGAAGGTGGCATCTCACGCGGCTTCCAAATCCTTTGCGGCAATGGATTTCTGTCGCAAATCGATCACTACCACTCATCTTTGCCAGCCAATTTGAGTGGCTTAGATCAAGCCTTCATGGGACTGAAAGGTATAGACGTGCACATCAACGGACCGCCTTCATGCATGACCTATCGGTCCCACCAAAATTAATTCCCATGCTTGAATTCGATCACGCCAAAGAGGGATCCTTCTGTGCCTCTTAAAAATCCTAAAATTCCAACAACGGTCGCAGATTTATGTCGTAAACCATCTCGTCCGTCCAACCTTGCCAGCTTGGTCGGACAACCTAGGTTTAAGGCTAGACGACCAATGAAGCACCTCGGTGATCACCGTCCGCCACTCTTCCACAAGGCATGATAGACCAGGAGATGGCTCGCCCATGCGGCCTCCAAACGATCACTCGAATATGGTTGGTGTAGTACCATAATATCGCCACAACGATATTCTCATGATAAGAAAAACGCTTTCACGAGAAGGTAAAATATTCCTATAAGTATAAATAACATTATTCACGAGAGTGTCGTGAGGATTATTCAGCAACATTTGGCGAGCGTCACGGGGAAACATCATAATAGCTGACGATTGAAGAGACATGTTATGAGAGTGTTGTTTCACGAGGATTACAAAAGTTGGCGAAGATTAATATTTCAAATACCACGATGAGATCGCAGAATATATCCGAAAGAAGGGGAAAACTTAGCTGTCACCCACTATGTAATTTCCTATATAAAGGGTTCAAGTAAGTCCAGATGAGGATGATGTATTTTTTAGAGTTGAGAAAATCTTAAGGAGAGAGAAACTCCAGAAAAGAAAGTTGTAATTCTGAGTTTGAATATTTTCTGTAAACATTTCTGATATCTAAATAATAAAAGTGTCGTTTAATTCTTCAATCTTCAACTAGTTTCACTTAGATTTTTATAGGATCTTAATAGGGGTGTAGTGTGGGAAATCCTGCTACTACATTTTGGTGCCGACTAAGGGGACTCAAGATACAAAATATCTAATTACAATTTGAATATTTGGAGAAATTGAAGAAATGGCTGGAAGAAGGAGAAGAAATACATCAGAACCACCAACAATAGTGAGAAGAAGTATAAGACTTGCAGGTGAAGAAACAAGTGTATTAGGAGAATCTTCAAGGATGAGAACTAGGAGGAATAGAACAAGGAATGAAAGGGAAAATTCAATTCAACAACCAAACCAATCAACATCGGTACAAAATGGAAGAGTGGATTATGATAGAGTAAGCGTGCATACATGGAGATCAGATTCAATGGGAGAAGAAACAAATCGACAATTAAGAGAAGAAAATGGAGTAGGAAGAAATCAGGAGGTAGGAGAAGGGTCGATTCATCAAGATGAAGATGAAACAGCAGAGGAATTAGGGCAAAGAATATAAGAAGAAAGAAGGTTAGAGGCGGTGGAACGTGCAAATTTAACAAGACAAAATCATGAGTTGAGAATGGAGAACTTAAGGTTACAAAGAAGAAGATAAATAAGTACAACTAGATCAAGTTCAAGGTCACTTAGAGAAATACCAAGGCGAAATTCCCTCATAAGAAATGATGGAGAAAATGTACAAGAAGAAACGCAAAATCCAAATAGAGGGCAATGCCAGGGAGAAGAGAGAGTAAATAATGATTATAACAATCCACAGGGGGAAACTTTAAATGGAAGACGAAATATTGAAAATCAAAGAAATCAAGATAATCAAGATGGTGAAGAAAATCACGAAGAAGGTATAAGAATATTACATGGACGCGAGCACGTCAGAAATTAAAGAATTATTGAGAGTGAAATAGAGAGACATTATGATGAACAGGCACGTATAGCTTGCGAGAGAGAAAGACTGAGGGCAGAAATGGAAGAACAGGAGTTTCGAGAGGCAATAAGGCAAAAAAATCATGATAATCGAGAAAGAAGACGTACACAAAATCGTGAAAATGGCAATATTCGGGAAGAATATGACAGAATACAGAGAAGGATAGAAAGACAACAAAGATAATTGGTGAGAAATGAAGAAGTTGGTGGAGAAGAAATTAGGAGACAAAATCAACTGCGAATTTTAGATAGAAATGAAGAGGAAAATCGCAGGAGAAGAGAAAGTGCATTAAAAAGGCCAATAGAAAAAAGCCCAACTGCAAATGAGCAAATTTTGAGGGAATTAGCAGAAATGAGAGGGATGATAAATAATAGAAGAGAAGGTGGAAGAAGGCAACTTGATGAAGCAATCGAAGAAGCAGCTAGAACTTCCTTCACACAGGAAGTACAACTAAGAGGAATTCCTCCAAAATGCAATTTGCCAGCACTAAACAGTATTTTCGATGGGACTACTTGTGCTATTCAACATGTTAAAGCTTATGTTAGGTGTATGCTGCAGTGGGAGAATCATGATGTTGTTTTATGCAAGTACTTTGCATCCAGTTTGACTGGCGAGGCGCTAAAATGATTTGAGAGATTGCCGAAAAATACTATTACTTCTTTTTATCACTTACAAGCTACATTTTTGGGTGCATACATAAGCAACAACTCTTCACGACCAGGTATCGAAGATGTGTTTGGATTAAAACAGAGAATTGGCGAGAGTATAAAACATCTAACCATAAGATGGAAGACAATGTGTAGTGAGATGGCGGGAAGAGTAGATGAGAGATATCTTATTTTATCCTTCATTAATGCAATGTTTGCGACCAATTTGCTCTACATACAAATTTTCAGAATCAAAAAGACCATCACAATGACTGAACTAAGAGAACTACAAGAAGAGTACATTGCTTTGGAAGAAAAACAAAACGAAATGGAGTCATACCCAATTGCAAACACCAGTTCTGTAGTGGCTAATGGAAGTTTGCTTCCCAAAATGATTAATAATGTGGCGAGCACCTCGCAAGTTCAAGCAGAGAAAGTGGCGAATAATGACAAACAAAATCTAGTGGATATGGGAAGTCTTGATCAAGAAGAATTTGAAAGAGATAAGAATTATTACAATCGTGGAGGAAATAGTCAAATCCAAAGGCTTGACCAACCCCAAGAAACTTATGGTGGACAAAAGCAAAATAATTTCAGAAATCAGGGGAGCATGAGAACCATATGGGAGGAGATTAAGATGCCACCCTTGAATGCTAGTGTAGAAAAAATCTGGGAAGCTATCATTTTAATGGAAAATATACCCTCGCCATGGAACATGGGGAAGGAACCACACCCTAACACTCGTAATGAAGAATTCTGTCCTTATCATCATTTTCATGGGCATTCGATAAATAATTGCAGAAATGTAAAAAGAATAATCTTAAGAATGATCTATCAGGGGAAGCTAAATCATTTTCTAAAAGGGCATCAACAATCGCAACAATTGCCACCACCACCAGACGATCGCATAATGACTAATGTAAAAGGAGCAGAAACTTTTGTTATAGAGGTTGGAACTAAAGCAAAGAATTTATTTTGTAATTCTATTGTGCATTCTTTCAGAACCATCGAAGATTTCCACGATAATTTCTTAAGTAGAGTCTTTGCCAGAGATATGGATGGAAAAGAAATAATGAATATAGCGAGAATCTCTCCATTAGAAGAGTGGAAGAAACAAATCCTTTCTTTTACATCACAAGAAATACCAGAGCCTGGCGAGCTGCATGATAACCCATTGGTGGTAAGGTTGGAAATAAAACCAGAACAAGAAGAAGAAGAAGGTAAAGAAAACAATAAAGAAATGGAAGAGTCTTGGGCCATTGATAGAATCCTAATTGATACTGGCAGTTCCGTATATATCCAGTTCTACCACACCTACAGAACCATGGGTGGGAAAGATGAAGATTTGATACCATCGACATACAAAATATATGGTTTTAATGGAACTGCCAACAAGCCTAAAGGGGAGATCACAATGAGAATTCCGTTAAGAGGAATGACTTCCAATATTTTATTCTGTGTTGTCGATATTGAATCACCATATAACGCCTTGATTGGTCGACCTTGGTTACACAGGATATTGGGTGTTGCATCTACCTTTCATCAATGCATTAAATTCCCTCATCCAAATGGTATTGGAGTAATTAAAGGAGATTGGGGAGAAAGTAAGAAATGTTATGATATAGATATCAAGTCTTGTGAAGAAAGAGCAGGGAAGAACAACAATTGGAAATACAGAATTAAGCAACAAAAGAGAAGTGACAAATTAATGGTTGATTCAATAGAAAAGCATGAAGAAGTAACTAACGAGTCCCTCGCAGATATCAAGCAAATAATAAAACACAGCAAAGGTACAGGTATAAAAAGCATAAAAGGAAGAAATGACAAGCAACTTGCGGGAAAACACTAAGAAAAAGAACAGATGATAAGGAAGATGAGAAGAATGAAGTGATAGAAAGATGAAATATGACGAGCAGATCGCTAGAAGTGGAAAGGTAAAGTTATTTTTTCTGTTTGAGTGAAGAAAATGAAATTGAAAAGTTAAAAAAAAAATAAAAAAAATAAAAAATTATTGAGATTTGAAACTCGCAAGAAATTTTAAGAAACGTGAATATAATTTCGCAGAGATTAAGAGAACGGGACAAACCTTTATGGCGTGCACCTTAGTTAGCGAATACAATTTCGTAAGAGGCAAATGTAAGACCTACAAGCACGTTATAAAGGGGGTATCTCTTTATATGATTCAGGGATAAGGTTACACCGCAACTGGAACTTGAGTCATACAAATGTAGGGGTTAAAGAAAACCTATCCGGGAGAGAGATCTTGGATTTCCAGCTTTATAAGGTTATACCCTGGTTGGACGACTGAGAGTCTCTTCCAAGAAGTGCACAGTATGATCAAGGCACCGAGGTACACGGTTTAGCCAAGGATGCCCGGGACGGACGAACCTACCCTGGCCATCTTTGGTAAGTCTTGGCTACAATGCACTTGGCCTGAAGAAAACCCCACCTAGGGTGCAGTCTTGTAACTATAAGCCATATAGGCATAAAGGACAAGAGGCTGCGAAAATAACTGGTTGTTGGTAAATCTGTATGGGAGGAGCTAGTCTTGTATGGCCGATGTGCCCTCCTTTAAGGGGCAACCAGGGGGAAGATAAGGGCGGCACCCTCCATTAGGGAGGTCATAAGTGTCTTAAGACGACAATGTCATGGGGCTCTAAGATCGCAAGATCATTTAGGCCTGTCATATTGTCGCGTAAATTATACAGAGGCAAAAAGCCATAAGAGAAAAAAGTTAAGATGAGGTCAAGGGGTTTTTACATGCAAATGTGAAGACGTCCTGCGATTTCATCGCAAGACGGCAATGTCACGAGGCTTTGTTTTCACGAGAAAACTTAGGCTCGTCATATTGTCGCAATACAATAAAGAAATGCAGATAAGACAAGATCAATGGGTCAATACATGAAAATGTAAAGACGTCCTGCGATCTTGTCGTGGAGAGAATACTATGGCAAAGTAAGACCTTTAAGTAGGAAGGCATGATAAGACCATAAGATCGCAAAAATATCAAGGTTTGCGACAATATCGCAGAAATTATGAAATTCGCCAAAATATTCGTTTATTAACTTTCTCATATTGCAGATGAATAATAGAGGCAAGTATGGGAATGAATAGAATGATAAAGATTATTATTCATCACCATATGAGAAATTTATATGCGCAAATAATTAGTAGATGCAAACTATATTGACCAAGTTATATTTGCAAAAAAAAAAAAAAGAGGATGTTCTTTCATTCATACAGATAAAGGGGCAAAGAAATTTACACATTAAATTGAAGAAAGTTGCAGCAAATTGAAGAAACTCGTGATTGATTACATAAAAGAAAGATGTCAGACATATACATTGTTTCATTTATCAACATTGTTATCTTTATCAGATTCTTCTTTTTCACCGGATTTCTCTTCTTCATTATCTTTGATGGGTTCTTCATCATCGCCAGAATTTGTTTCTTCGTCATTATTCTCTTCTTCACTTTCGTCAAAATCTTCATCAGAATCAGAGACACCAAGATATGGAATTATTGATGGTATTTCCTTTGCAAGATCAGGATACAAAGAATGAGGAATTCCATGGTCATCACAAACCTGCTTAGTAGTATCATTACGAGTGATGAGGAGGGTTCTATTAAAATTTGCAGAAGTAATCTCAAATTGAGATTTCAATCGCGAGTATTTATCGTTGCGAGTTGGTGATTAATATCTTCTAGTTCTCTCATCCTTACACGACATCTATCTTCATAATCTGCGAGAATAAGGCACCGTTATGATGGAAGTTAAAAAAAAAAAAGTTAATAGAATAGAGTGGTTAACAACCTTCTTTCTCAGAAATCAAGTCCCTAATTAAGGCCGATTGATCAGCATGAAGACTAGCATCTATACCTAAATTATTCCTAGCATTATCAAGAACCTGTGCTGCCCAAGAAAACTCATCATCGCAAGTAATAAGAAGGCGAGAACGAACTTGAGTTTCTCTTGCAAGAAGATCTTTATTTTCGCAGAAGAGTTTATATCTTTCCATTTGAACTTCGAGAAGAATTTTATGGAAATCTGCTATAGTTTCGCTGCCATTTCTAATTGCTTGATCTTTCTCGTCAATAAGATCACTATTTCTACTTCTTAATCCATTGATCACTTCTTTTGATTCATGATAAAGACGCTTAAATTTATTAGATAATCCTAAAGTGTGTCTGTGTTCAATGGTCAGGAGATTAAACTTAAATTTAAGTTCCTCTATAGAGAGGGATTTAATTTGTTCGTCAGTAAAATTACTTAAGGAGTTATTAAGGCGAGCAAGAAGAGTATTATCATCTACAGGTTCAGGAAAGGTTTGAAGGAACGTATCCTCGTCAGTTAGACCATAAACATCTGCAAAAATGATTGCTTGGATAAGCTATATAAAAGAAAAATAAAAAAATCTAAAAGAAAGAAAAAGTAAATCATACCATAAAGTTGTTTGTTGGCATTATTAAGATCCAAAATCTTCTGTTTATCAACTGAAGCTTCAGTTTCTAACAGTTTATTTTTCTCGCGAATCTCAACAATTTCATCCTCTAGTTTCTCTTTATCTTGGCGAAGGTTAACAACCTTTTTCTTAAATGAAGCACATTTATTATCTAAATCAGCAGCAGCAGCAAAAGAAGCTTTCCCTACCTGCAACAGAGTTTTATAAGTACAAAAAATTTGACGAGAGAAATCTGGCGAATTAAGAAACAATTAAGAAAACATACCAGAATACCAAGTGCATTTAAGAAGCTTGGAGTTAGAGTTCCAGAAATTCCACGAAGAGAATTATTATCAGATAAGATTGGAGCATCGCACACTTTGACGAGTGCTTAAGCTATCCCATTAAGAGTCTCATCACCATACTCATTCGCAGTTCCACGAGAAGAATCGCCAAAAAGCATGGACAGTTGGGCCATGGAAGAATCAGAGGGAGAAGAATTTTTCACAGAGGGAACTTCTCTAATATCGTCAAATTCTTCGATAAATTCATCATTAGATTTATCCAATTGGGTATGTTGAGAAGAAGAATGATGAGTTTTATTCTTCTTCAAAGGAGGCTCGCTGGGTTCTTTATCACGAAGGGCAGAGCGTCTTCCTTCACTTGAAACAGTAGATTTCCCTTTACGATTAGTTGAAGGTTTCTCCTTAGGTTTTGGCTCTAAAGGTGGTAATTCTTCAATTACCTACAAACACAGATAAAGATAAGAAATAGGGGCAACAATATATTGTTAATTAATAAAGGAATATTTCTTACTTCATCTGTGAAAGATCTAAGAGCTATAAGAGTGTTGGGTTTCCTATATTTCTGGTAATTAAGCTTCATTTTGGCAACCTACAAGATAACGGAAAAGTTAGCGAGAGTGTGAAGGAAAAAATAATAATAGCATAAGAAGATGAGAGAATATACATCGGAAAACCTATCAGGCCAGTTGAAAGTCCATGGTTCATAATGAGAGAGATTCGCAGGAAGTTGGAGAGAACCGGATATATAAGGACCTTTAAGGCATAAGGGAAAAATAAACCACTTATCGTCATTAGAATGACGAGGGCCATCATTTGTATTGGTATGAAAATCAATATCATGCATAAGAGCATTTTCAGCAGTGACCTTCTTTTTATGCAAATGGACACCCCAACAGGTACTATCCCTTACCATGGGGAGTAACTGGTAATTTCGAAAGAAGTTATCTACAATATACTTTGCAGGGATAATCAAAATATGTTTATTTTTAAGACTTTTATGTTCTTCGGAATATTGGGATCCTTTGCTAGCACCACGAGAGGCATATTCCAGTAATAATCTAATATAATCCCCGCCAAGTTGATACACTGCTCGTGAAAATCTCTTATCAAAAATTATTTGGTAAAAGAGTGGAAGTTCAGGGTTGTAGAGAGGAAGTGGAAGACCAGCTTCAAGTTAGCCTAACGAAACTATAATTTTTTCACGAGAACACTGGAATTTAAAAAATAATTCAAGAGAAAGAACAAATTTGGGACTTTGATCTGGGATTAAAGATAAGTCAAATCCTTGATTTTTAAGTTTTTCTTGCATCAAATTGAAAGCAATAAGATTTTTAGCACCAGCAGCAACCATTTTGAGAGAATGGAAATGAAAGGAGATTGAAAAAATGGCGAAAGATAGTAGATGCGCGATTTGCGGAAAAGCAATGAAATTTGCAGAGAAGAAGAAGGAAAGAGAATGAGAAGAAAGAAAAAGAGAAGAATGAGAGAAGGTATTTATAGCAGAAGAAGTTTCTCGAGAAAATAAATATAGTTAATACAATGAAAGGACGTGAATGGTCAAATTACAGCGGTTTAAGATGACGTGTCGAAAAATATATGGATGATAAAATTATATGAAGACAGCTGGTGAAAGGTTTAGAGATGTGTCAGAATAAAGATGGAGGTGAAAAGATAGGAGATTACGGCAATTTATTCTCACGATCTTTTCTTCTTCGCAGAAAAGATGTGAGAAGAGGCAAGATGTAGTACCAGAATATCGCCACAACGATATTCTCATGATAAGAACAACGCTTTCACGAGAAGGTCAAATATTACTATAAGTATAAATAACATTATTCACGAGAGTGTCGTGAGGATTCTTCAGCAACATTTGGCGAGCGTCACGGGGAAACATCATAATAGCTGACGATTGAAGAGACATGTTATGAGAGTGTTGTTTCACGAGGATTACAAAAGTTGGCGAAGATTAATATTGCAAATACCACGATGAGATCGCAGAATATATCCGAAAGAAGGGGAAAACTTAGCTGTCACCCACTATGTAATTTCCTATATAAAGGGTTCAAGTAAGTCCAGATGAGGATGATGTATTTTTAGAGTTGAGAAAATCTTGAGGAGAGAGAAACTCCAGAAAAGAAAGTTGTAATTCTGAGTTTGAATATTTTCTGTAAACATTTCTGAGATCTAAATAATAAAAGTGTCGTTTAATTCTTCAATCTTCAACTATTTTCACTTAGATTTTTATAGGATCTTAATAGGGGTGTAGTGTGGGAAATACTGCTACTACAGTTGGACGTGATGCTATTTTAAGACGCTTAATCCACGACTTATTCGGTTAACCTTTAAAACAGCGATGCTTCGTACGTATTGATTATTTTCGATGCATTACATGCATTGAGTATACATGATATTTCATGAATATCAATTTCTAAAATAACTTAGCACCGTATGCTATTTCCCGCGGCCGGTCCCATGACTCGACCCACTCATTCGAGACATCAAGCATGTCACAAACTGGGGGATACTCACCGGGGTATTGGTCTGGCAGTTTACAGCTGTTGATGGTGGTTTTTAGCTTAGGGTTAAAATCGTAAACCGCACATCTGACATGATGTCACTATGACCATTTATTGAATCTATCAACATGCCTACGTAAGAATTACCAGGGTACCCTTTTTTTTACGTGTCATGTTCCACGACAGAACCCTTAACATTGACCGACATCATCTATGCCAAACCCTAATTCTCATGCTACCACGCCAAGGCATGCCAACTATGCCAGCCGCACCATTGTGCCAATGACAAACCATGCCATCCAAATCTCAACGCCAAGGCATGCCAACCATGCCAGCCGCACCACTGTGCCAATGGAAAACCATGCCAGCCACGTCTACCACGCCAAGGCATGCCAACCATGCTAGCCGCACTATGCGCCAATGGCATGCCAAACCCTTGGCCCCACCATGCCAGCCGCACCACTGTGCCAATGGAAAACCATGCCAGCCACGTCTACCACGCCAAGGCATGCCAACCATGCTAGCCGCACTATGCGCCAATGGCATGCCAAACCCTTGGCCCCACCATGCCAAGCCAACCGCACCTTGCCTTGGCCCCAACCATGCTAGACGCACCATGCACCAATGGCATGCCAAATCCTTGGCCCCACCATGCCAAGCCAACCGCACCTTGCCTTGGCCCTACCATGCCAAGCCGTCCATGCCAAACCTTTGGCCCCACTATGCCAAGCCATCCACGCCATTTTGCCTTGGCCCCACCATACCGGCCTTCCCTATGCGGCTACCAAAACTAAGGCGTGCGATGATCAACGGCCACCCTTCCATCCTAGATGCAAATCCTAGCCTTCCAAGGTCTCCATACAACACATGGTAACCTTTGGCCCAAAACCCTAGTTTTGGCCACGCCAAGGAATGCCATGCCACATGTGCCAATGGCATGCCAACCACCTTGCCGCGCCATACCATGTCAGCCTTCCCCATTGCGGATACCAAAATGAAGGTGTGAGACGATCAACGACCACCCTTCCATCCTAGATGCGAATCCTAGCTGTCCAAGGTTACCAAACAACGCATGGTAACCTTTGTCCCAAAACCCTAGTTCTGTCCACGCCAAAACGCGCCAAGGCATACCATACCACATGTGCCAATGGAATGCCAACCACCTTGCCGCGCCACGCCATACCGGCCTTCCATATGCGGTTACAAAAACAAAGGCATGCAACAATCAACGACCACTTTTCCATCTAAGGTGCAGATCTTAGCCGTCCAAGGTTACCAGCTAACGCATGGCGACTTTTGGCCCTAGTTTGGTTGCGCTTAAATAAAGCCAAAACCCTAACTTTTGGCCTGCCTAAACTAAGACATATTAAAGCCATATTGATCATGCTTTCATGTCACTGGATACTAAACGAAGGGTTGCAATAATCAACGGCTACCTTTCCTCTTAAGATGAAAAATGAAAATGCGGGGGTCTAACAACCTCACCCAATATTTCGATTAGCAATCTGTATGGACAACTCCGAGTTATTTTCTAGAGAATCAACAAGACTCATCAATAGAAAATACTCAAGGAGTTATTATCTCAATCTCTCGATTTGATTTACTCAAGCAAATATGATTCGTGAGTCTAATCAAAGAGAGATAACTTGGATGGTACCAAAGACCAATATCCAAGTGTCAATCGATTTAAATCAACAACCAATAAGTTCCGATGTTCTAATCGATTGTACAACGCACAACCTGTATTATTTCAATTATATAACAAAATATAATATGGAATAGAAATAACACATACACCAGAATTTTGTTAACGAGGAAACCAAAAATGCAAAAAAAAACCCCGGGACCTAGTCCAGATTAAACATACACTGTATTAAGCCGCTACAGACACTAGCCTACTCCAAATTAACTTCGGTCTGGACTGTAGTTGAACCCCAACCAATCTCACACTGATCCAAGGTACATTTATGCTCCTATGTCTCTGATCCCAGTAGGATACTGCGCACTTGATTCCCTTAGATGATTTCACCCACAACCAAGAGTTGCTACAACCCAAAGTCGAAGACTTTAATAAACAAATCTGTCTCACACAGAAAAGTCTACATGTAATAGATAAATTCGTCTCCCATGAATAAACCTACAAGTTTTGTTCCGTCTTTTGATAAATCAAGGTGAACAGGAACCAATCGATAAAACCAGACTTATATTCCCGAAGAACAACTCAGTTTCATCAATCACCTCACAATAAACTTAATCGACGCAGCGAAGAAGATTATTGAGGAATCACAAACAATGAGACGAAGATGTTTATGACTACTTTTATCTTGACTATAGGAGACAGAAATCTCAAGCCAATTATTATAATTGTACTCGTACGATAGAAACAGCAAGATCAGTTACACAACTACA
The DNA here is from genome assembly GCA_023529315.1 of Papaver bracteatum. NCBI lineage: Eukaryota > Viridiplantae > Streptophyta > Magnoliopsida > Ranunculales > Papaveraceae > Papaver > Papaver bracteatum. Next base: position 717,340 of record JAJJWX010000963.1, read on the forward strand.
AGAAAAGTATTATCGGTCTGGCTTCACAATCCCAATGAAGTCTTTAAGTCGTTAACCTGTTTTTAGAAGAAAAAAACAAAAGGTTAAAGGAGAATCGACTCTAGCTTTAGCAAACTAGTATCACACAGAATGTGTAAGGATTAGGTTTCCCAGTTGCTAGAGTTCTCCCTTGTATAGTCTTTCAAATTAGGGTTTGCAATCAATGTTAGCTTGCTAACAAAACATTCAATATTCACCGTTAGATAAAAACCTGATTAGATACAAGCTAATATTTCTCAACCGTTAGATCAAAAACTTAGCATGCCATACACACATGTACTTGACGTTTTGAGTTCGTGTAACCGTACCCAAATATGTACAATGGCTGGTTCAATATTAGTCAACCAAATGGTTAGCCAAATGATAACTTTCATATTGACCATATTCTTCTTCACCATAACTAGTCCAAATAACTCAAATGAACTAGTTAGAGAGTTGTTCAATTTCTATGAGATCTCAAGTATTACAAGAGACACAATTGAATCAAAAACGATGTGATTCACTCGAATCATTTCATGAACTATAAAGACACGGTTTGCTAAATCATTCCTTAGTAATTTAAGATAAGTTCACGAACAACGTTTTCAGACATAACCTCCTGAGTTCGCGGAATCAAGCTAACCGGTTGAAGTTAATAAACTCCAGCAGAATTTCTCGGGATGAGAACTTCTGTCAGTTCGCGAACTGGGTTCGCGGACTACACCTGAGCTTCAACTTCAGCATATATTCTCGGGTTCGAGAACTTACGCCAGTTCATGGACTGAGTTGTTTCTCACATTCCGGTTCCAATTGATCAACCAAGTTCGCAAATTTCGGTTCAAGTGTTAAGGACTTATACATATATGTGTTTCCACAACAATGGTTATATAGTCTAAACTCATTTCAATCATTGAAACATTCTCAGAGGGCGTTATATAGTTGTTATTCACAAACTATTTTTCGTCAGAGTAATTTCCAAAATAATTGAAACATAACATGACTTTCGTCACTCGGCAAAGATGAACTTGGCTAAGGCGAAAGCTTTACCAACACCCATTTCGAGAAATAAGATAAGCAAGATATACTCAGCTCGAAATGTCACATGTGCATATTCTTAGTCTATATAGTAAAACGACTTTTGTCTCAAGATAGGAGATAGAGTAGATAGAATTTTGAGTGATAGATAAGTTCAAGTCTCCACATACCTTTTAGTCGATGAAGATCCACTGGTTCCTTGAGTAGTCCTTCGTCTTGTATAATGATCTCCATGGAGTTCTTGAGCTCAACTACACTTTTTATCCTAGTCCGAGACCTTAGCTATAGTAGACTAGAAATCAAGAATTTATAGTTTTGATCACTAAGATTGACAAACATGCTTAAGATATCAACTCATGCGAGTTTGGCCGAACAGTACTCTAACAATCTCCCCCTTTGTCAATTTTAGTGGAAAAACTATTAATACATATGGAATACAAAAATTATATAAATAAACTTTGTAGCTCCTATTCCATATGCCTAATCTTCAACAATACTCGAAATCTTCGTCACTTCCAAGTAGTCCAATGATCCCAAAGGTTGTAAGTTTAGCATCATCGTTGTTGAAAATCCGTAGCTATAACAATGAGAAAAGCATTAGTTCTCAATCATTGTTATACAATGTTATAGTATTATTACACAGCGTCAAAGTCTAATTGTATCACAACTTCAACAACAATACTATGGTGATACTTCACTCCCCCTTAGTCAATACTCCATCTCAGATGGAAACCACTCCCCCTTACATAATTATCCGAAAACCATATGTATTTGTAGTATGAACTACAATTAATTCTCCCCCTTTTTATCAATAAAATTGGCAAAGGTACAAGAACGGGATCCTAATGAAATTTCCGTAAGAGACATTTCATGACCAAAGGTAAATGTTATATCATCTTGTTTAGATGCAATCATAAAGCCAAGGCTAAATGCATTCATCAAGGAGTTTATAAAGATACAAGAAAACCCCTAAAAATTCCACAGCTGCACTCCCCACAAAGATTTGGAAATTAAGCGCAAGTTCAAAATAACTCCCCCCCATAAGATGTCATTCCCAAAGGAATAACAAGAGCGACCTTAATTTCAAGAGAAAAGAAGGATTTCTATACATTAAAACAACATCTAGATGAAATAACTAAAAACGATTCGTAAACTGACTGGAGTTCTAACTCAATTTCCCAAAAGATCGAGACAAGCATAAGGGCAAAAGTTATGGAAATAGTCAATGAACCGAAACAACACCAATAGACTTCCTTAAGTGCTGAAACGTGGAAGTGTCTAAAGGTTTGGTGAGGATGTCAGCCAACTATTGTTCGGAAGGCACAAATTCCATTTTATGATACCATTCTCATAAAGATCTCGAATAAAATGGTACCTTATGTCAATGTGCTTTGTTCTTGAGTGCTCAACAGGATTCTCAGTGATTCGAATCGCACTGGAGTTATAACAAAAGATCTTCATTATTCCAGTATCAACTTCATAGTCATCCAACATTTGTTTCATCCATAAGAGTTGTGTACAACATGAACCAGCAGCAATATACTCTGCTTCGCATGTAGACAGGGATTTTGAATTCTGTTTCTTACTGTACCAAGCAACAAGATTCAGTCTTATATAGTAGAAACCCCCTTATATACTTTTTCTGTCTTCTACACACCCTGCCCAATCAACATCAGAATAAGTGGAAAGGTTAGTATTGGTATCAAAGGTGTAGGATAGACCATACCCGATAGTGTAATTGACATAACGTATGATCCTTTTTCCAGCTGGAAGATGAGATTCCTTTGGATCAGCCTGAAATCTAGCACAACAACCAACACTAAAAGAAATATCAGGTCTAGTAGTTGTTAGATATAAAAGGCTTCCAATAATAGATCGATACAACTTTTGATCTATTTTTACTCCTTTTTCATCTCTATGTAGTTTACCAGTAGTAGGCATATGTGTTAAATTTGGAGAGGACTTATCCAGGATGAATCTTGTCACAAGATCCCTTGCATACTTTTCTTGGGATAAGTAAATTCCATCCTTATGTTGTTGAATTTGCATTCCTAGAAAGAATTTCAATTCACCAACATTGCTCATTTCAAATTCTCTAGCAAGTGAAATTTGAAAATTCTTTGCTAGCTTTTCAGAAATTGATCCATAGATGATATCATCTACATAGACTTGAGCAATGACAATGTTTTTTCCACTCCATTTGGTAAACAAGGTCTTATCAGCTCCACCTCTTGAGAAACCTTTTATAATAAGGGAAGTGATAAGTTTTTCAAACCAGGCTCTAGGTGCTTGTTTTAATCTATATAGAGACTTTTTGAGTTTGAGAAAGTGATCTAGAAATTCACGGTTTTCAAACCCTTTGGTTGAGCAACATAAACTTCTTCCTTTAAAATCTCGTTTAGAAACGCGGATTTTACATCCATCTGAAAAAGTTTAACTTTGAGGAAACAAGCATGAGCTAATAAGAGTCTAATGGACTCAAGGCGTGCCACAGGTGTAAAGGTTTTATCAAAATCAATACCTTCAATTTGTGAATATCCTTGAGCGACAAGTCTGGCTTTATTTCTAATAATCGTGCCATATTCATCAGACTTGTTCTTAAATATCCATTTGGTACCAACAATATTAACATTGGAGGGACAAGGTACGAGTTCCCATACATCTTGTCTTTGAAATTGATTTAACTCTTCATGCATAGCATCTACCCAAGCGGGATCACTAAGAGCTTCATCAATATTTCTTGGTTCTACAAGAGAAAGATAACAACCAAAATTACAAATATTTTGAAGTTGTCCTCTTGTTCTAGCAGTAGAATCTCTTCCAAAAATAATACTGTTTGGATCATGATTTTTTTGAACCCAGAGGTGTCATAGAGGGGGAACACGTTTGGGTTCATTAGGGGTAGCTTGATCAGTACTGTTCTCCTCGTCACTACTAATATCAGGATCAATAACAGTTGGAATAACTTCAACTGATTCAGGTATTTCTTTGACTTTCTCAATTGTCTCTGTTGGAGGCAACTCAGCAGGAGAATTATCATGATAAAAATCACTAATATCATTAATAATAACATTAGAAGATTCCATCATGACCTGGGTTCGGAGATTAAATACTCGAAACCCACGACTGTCAGAAGCATTGCCAAGAAAGATACCTTCATCACTTTTGGTATCAAACTTCCCTCTCTGTTCTCGATCTTTTAGTATGTATCACTTACTTCCAAATACTCTAAGATAGTGCAAGTTGGGTTTTCTACCATACCATAACTCATATGGAGTGTTAAGAGTTTTAGATCGTAAGTAAACACGGTTGATCAAATAACATGCTGTAAAAACAGCTTCTCCCCAAAATCTTAAAGGTAGATTTTTGTTGTGGAGCATTACCCTGGCCATCTCTTGAATATTCCTATTTTTTCTTTCGGTAACTCCATTAGATTGAGGAGTAATAGGTGGAGAATATTGTTGAGTAATCCTCAGTTCGTTACAAAATTCAAACACTTTGGTGTCCTTGAATTCTGTTCCACGGTCGCTCTTAATTTTCTTTAGTTTATGACCTTGTTCATTCTAGATTCTACTTACAATAATCTTGAATTCTCCAATGGTTTCATTCTTATGAGATAGAAATACTACCCAATGAATCTGGTGTAATCATCTACCATAACCAAAGCATACTTCTTACCAGCAACAGTGGGTTGTTTAATTGGTCCGAAGAGATCCATATGAATTAAATCAAGTGGATCTTTGGTGAGAATATCTCGAGATGATTTATGGTGAACTTTCGTTTGTTTACCCTTTTGACAGGTACCACATACACCTTCAATCTTTGCATTGATTTTTGGAATACCTCTAACAAGTTCTTTGTTAATGATCTTAGTTAGAAGGCGGTAATTGATGTGACCAAAACGTTCATGCCAAAGATGTGTAGATTTCACCTTAGTCAAATTGCAACAATTGCTAAACTGAGTATCAAGAAGATAACAGTTGTTTTTACCACGAGTTCCTTGGAAAATTACTTTCCCAGTTTTCTCTAAAATATCACATCCATTTGCATTGAAGACAACCCGATGGCCTTTGTCACATATTTGACTAATAGAAAGAAGATTAGCAGTCATACCTTTTACGTAGACTACATCATGTATTTCAGGTACGCCATGTAATTTGATCGTTCCCTTATTACTTATATAGCAACACCTTCCGTCTCCAAATGTTATTGGTCCTCCTTCATAGTTATCTGCGGAAACAAACCAAGTAAGATCACCTGTCATATGTCTGCTACATCCACTATCAAGAAACCATTGGAAGGGTGACGTTCATTTTAAAGCAAAAACTCCCATACTATTAGTATTATTCTGTTTGGAATTTCCTAATAGTTCTGTATGTCTTTTTAAAGACGTAAGAAGTTGTTTAGTTTTCTTATAAAGATCACTTGCAACTTTTAAACTCTTTTGAAAAGACACACACTTATCTTGACAGTGATTAGGGAAATCACTGAACAAACATGGGCCATCACTTTTACTTTTCGTAGAATAGTTCTGAGTCATATCAGTTTTTAGAATTTCAATTTCTGCAGCAATATCAGAATTGATCCGGATTTGTTCCTCCAACCTTTTCTGAAGAATAACTAGACTATCAGACTTCTTCTACGATTGGTTTTTAATCCTGGTGAAGAGTTATAGAAGACTATATTGTCCATAGAGTCAGATCGCGACAAACACAGACTTGTGAGATTTTTAACGTGTTTTCCTGCTCTGATACCAATTGAAAATGTGGGGGGTCTAACAACCTCACCCAATATTTCGATTAGCAATCTGTATGGACAACTCCGAGTTATTTTCTACATAATCAACAAGACTCAATCAATAGAAAATACTCAAAGAGTTATTATCTCAATCTCTCGATTTGATTTACTCAAGAAAATATGATTCGCGAGTCTAATCAAATAGATATAACTTGGATGGCACCAAAGACCAATATCCAAGTGTCAATCGATTTAAATCAACAACCAATAAGGTCAGATGTTCTAATCGATTGAACAACGCACAACCTGTATTATTTCAATTATATAACAAAATATAATGCGGAATAAAAATAACACAGACACCAGAATTTTGTTAACGAGGAAACCGCAAATGCAGAAAAACCCTGGGAGCTAGTCCAGATTAAACATACAATGTATTAAGCCGCTACAGACACTAGCCTACTCCAAATTAACTTCGGTCTGGACTATAGTTGAACCCCATACAATCTCACACTGATCCAAGGTACAGTTATGCTCCTACACCTCTGATCCCAGCAGGATACTGCACACTTGATTCCCTTAGGTAATATCACCCACAACCAAGAGTTTCTACGACCCAAAGTCGAAGACTTTAATAAATAAATCTATCTCATACATAAAAGTCTACAAGTAATAGATAAATTCGTCTCCCACGAATAAACCTACAAGTTTTGTTCCGTCTTTTGATAAATAAAGGTGAACAGGAACCAATCGATAAAACCAGACTTATATTCCCGAAAAATAGCTCAGTTTCATCAATCACCTCACAATAAAGTTAATCGATACAGCGAAGAAGATTATTGAGGAATCACAAACAATGAGACGAAGATGTTTGTGACTACTTTTATCTTGCCTATCGGAGATAGAAATCTCAAGCCAATTATTGCAATTCTACTCGTACGATAAAAACAGCAAGATCAGATCACACAATTACAAGAAAAGTAGTATCAGTCTGGCTTCATAATCCTAATGAAGTCTTTAAGTCGTTAACCTGGTTTTAGAAGAAGAAAACCAAAGGTTAAAGGAGAATCGACTCTAGATTTAGCAAACTAGTATCACACAGAATGTGTAGGGATTAGGTTTCCCAGTTGCTAGAGTTCTCCCTTATATAGTCTTTCAAATCAGGGTTTGCAATCAATGTTAGCTTGCTAACAAAGCATTCAATATTCACCGTTAGATGAAAACATGATTAAATACAAGCTAATATTTCTCAACCGTTAGATCGAAAACTTAGCTTGCCATACACACATGTACTTGACGTTTTGAGTTCATGTAACCGTACCCAAACATGTATAATGGTTGGTTCAATATTAGTTAACCAAATGATAACTTTTATATCAACCATATTCTTCTTCACCATAACTGGTCCAAATGACTCAAATGAACTAGTTATAAAGTTTTTCAATTTCTATGAGATTTCAAGTATTACAAGAGACACAATTGAATCAAAAACGATGTGATTCACTCGAATCATTTCATGAACTATAAAGCCACGGTTTGCAAAATCATTCCTTAGTAATTTAAGATAAGTTCACGAACAATGTTTTCAGACATAACCTCTTGAGTTCGCGGACTGAGTTCGAGAACTCAAGCTAACCGGTTGAAGTTAATAAACTCCAGCAGAATTTCTCGGGATGAGAACTTCCACTTGATTCATGGACCGCACACCTGAGCTTCAACTTCAGCAGACATTCTCGGGTTCGAGAACTTACGCCAGTTCGCGGACTGAGTTGCTGCTCACGTTCCGGTTCCACTTGATTAACAAAGTTCGCAAACTTCGGTTCAAGTGTTAAGGACTTATACATATATGTGTTTCCACAAAAATGTTTATATCCCACAATGGTTATATAGTCTAAACTCTCATTTCAATCATCAGAACATTCTCAGAGGGCGTTATATAGTTATTATTCACAAACTATTTTTCGTCAGAGCAATTTCCAAAGTGATTGAAACATAACATGACTTTCGTCACTAGGCAAAGATGAACTTGGCTAAAGAGAAATCTTTACCAACATCCATTTCGAGAAATAGATAAGCGAGATATACTCAGCTCGAAATGTTACATGTGCATATTCTTAGTCTATATAGTAAAATGAATTTTGTCTCAAGATATGAGATAAAGTAGATAGAATTTTGAGTGATAGATAAGTTCAAGTCTCCAAATACCTTTTAGTCGATGAAGATCCACTGGTTCCTTGAGTAGTCATTCGTCTTGTATGATGATCGCCATGGGGTTCTTGATCTCAACTACACTTTTTATCCTAGTCCGAGACCTTAGCTATAGTAGACTAGAAATCAAGACTTTATAGTTTTGATCACTAAGATTGACAAACATGCTTGAGATAGCAACGCATGCGAGTTTGACCGAGCAGTGCTCTAACACAAAATCTCGACCGTCGAAGGTCACCACAGAGCCATAAAGTCTCCCAATCTCAACTCACAGGACAACAACAACGTGCTACATGTTTTCCACGAAAAAACTCGAGACATCAACGCATGCCACAAACTGGGGTATGCTCATTGGGTATTGGTTTGGTGGTTTACAGCGTGCAGCGTACACTATGCCCATTATAAGAAAGTGTCAAAAGGATGAGGCGGTTAGTAAATATATGGAGTAATGGTGAAACGCTTTATTTTATGGAGACCAGAGTACGTTTTCCATTTCTTAATTAGACCAGTTTTCCATTTCTTAATGAGACCAGAGTACGTTTCACTTCAACTTGTATAAATAGACATTACATATTTCCACCGAACAAGAAGTTCAGGTCAGGAACATACAACACTCAGAAAACATTTGCTAGCTCTCCATCTATTAGATTCCCACTTTCTGATACAAGTCGAAAAACAACTACTCTTCTAGAATCAACTATTCTGGTATCAACACTTTCTTCGCTTCCCTCCACAAAACCAACCCTTCTCCTTCACTTTGTGACCGAAGCAAGTCTGGAACGACCATTTCTTGGTTTAAGCCGTATTTGTACAGATTGATCTATCAAATCTAAAGTACTCCCTTGCAGTATATTGTTTAGGGTTTAAATTCGTTTCTCACCCACACACCCGAAATTACCGAAATCGGCAGAAACCGTTTTCACCCTCAAACAATTGGTGACCACAATGGGGGATTGATCTTTCGGTTACAATGTCAATTTGACCATCGATCTCATGCTTCGACCCAAATATTAAGATGGTAGAAGCAGGCGATCCACTCAGGGATCGACAACTCAGTTACCAGACGACCCGATTATCAGTTTTGGCACGGCGAGGGATGACCGGGGACTGCTTAGAGATTAAAAGCGAATGATCCAACCATGGATCGACGACTCGATTATCAGATGAGATGACTGGCGACTTTCCAAAATCATAGCGGTGCTTACCATAAAACTCGTTCTTACACCCGGAAGGTTCCCTTTTCATTAGGAAGCTTGAAAAACCGAGTAAGTCTTACCTAGACAAGATACATGGTTTTCTATTTCAAGTTTTCACGGGAATGATAAAACCGATAGCCATGTTATGTTTTACCCTATGTCATCTACCAACATGCGGTTCCATGGTTTTCCTGGGATGTTTGGGTCACTTGCAATTGTAACCAAGACAACATCATTCCAAAAATAATTCATTCTAGAATAATAATCCAAAACCCTCAAGGTAACATTTGTCTATCAACCCAAGAAATCCAGGAAATCAAAACCATAAACTAGGCGTTTCATTTGCCTTTTAAAAAAAAAAACCTAAAAATAAGAAGTTCAGAAGACATAAATGCATTCAAGGAAAGTTTTTCAACAATGGATTGCTCTTCTTAGCAAGAGCCTCCTTCCTGCTTTGGAGAGCCTCCATTTTCAACTTCAGCTTCCTGTATAATTTTTTGACTTCCGCTTCCTGCTTCTTCACCATATCCACAGAAGGACCTTCGACTGTTTCGACCAGCAACTTTTCAACCTCAGAGAAACATTCAACGAACCAAGGAACATTGAATTCGAAGTTGACACACATGTCACAATGGAACCTCTAGCTCGAGATTACATCCGCATAAATAATATGACCAGTCACGTTGCACATGTCATCAATCGAAGACAAAGCTTCCTCCACCCAACGCAAATCGACTAGTAATTTTCTTGGTCGTGGCGATATGTCGGTAGCTTTCCCATATTTTAGTGTATAGCACCGCATGTTTGGCTGGCACGCTAAATCCCCCGATCAACACATGATCCGGAAAAGGGACCAGGTATGGAGGGTTGAAAGTGGCACACGCACCCGCATCAGTGACCGACAAGGGATTCCTAATGACGATTGCACCTGCGGCCATTAGAGTACTCTCCATTGTCTGAGTCACGATTACGCTTTCATCTCGATCAACATCCATTTCAAGGTCGCCCGGTGCGGCTGCAAAAGTTGGAGATGAAGCTGTATCTCCACTAGTCTCTGTCTCAGGGACGTCTTTATAAACGGTTTCCCCCTATGACATCACGTATTAAATATTCTTCCGAAGAAAAAGAAGGAAAAAAAAGAAAAAAAAAACATGCGGGAGACTCACTGATTCGCTTTCAGACCGTCTAGAGGAAGATTCAGCACCGCTATCGGAAGAACTACTCTCGCCATCACCGAACTCTGAACTTTCATCCTTCTTGGGTTCCCCATCGCTATGGATAGGCTCAACACCGCCACTCTCTGTCTCGAGAAGAGATGTTTTTTTACTACTTGCAAGTTTGGTAAAGGCGTTCACGCTGCTGAGACCCTAGGCAAGATACAAAAGACGGATACTCAGAAAAAAAAAGGATATACACGATCCAACTAAAATAAAGAAGAAAATCATACGTACCCGCATATTGGACGAACTGAAAGTCGGTAGAACTGTCAAAGCTGACTGGGAACCATCTGCACGGCTTTTAGATATTCGCTCCTTCACTTGGGAACTATCTGCATTCTAGCTAATGGATTTTTTCTAAGGCGAAGAAGGATCCCTCAGCAATGGATGCTCCACTAAAACCGCATGAGAAGGCTGTTAGAGCACTGCTCGGTCAAACTCGCATGCGTTGCTGTCTCAAGCATGTTTTTCAATCTTAATGATCAAAACTATATAGTCTTGATTTCTAGTCTACTATAGCTAAGGTCTCGAACTAGGATAGAAAGTGTAGTTGAGCTCGAGAACTCCATGGCGATTATCATACAAGACGAAGGACTACTCAAGGAACCAGTGGATCTTCATCGACTAAAAAGTATGTGGAGACTTGAACTTATCTATCACTCAAAAGTCTATCTACTCTATCTCCTATCTTGAGACAAAAGTCGTTTTACTATATAGACTAAAGATATGCACATGTGACATTTCGAGCTGAGTATATCTCGCTTATCTATTTCTCGAAATGTGTGTTGGTAAAGCTTTCGCTTTATCCAAGTTCATATTTGCCTAGTGACAAAAGTCATGTTATGTTTCAATCACTTTGGAAATCGCTCTGACAAAAACTAGTTCGTGAAAACAGCTATATGACGTCCTCTGAGAATGTTTCAATGATTGAAATGAGAGTTTAGACTATATAACCATTAGGGGATATAAATATTGTTGTGGAAACACATATATGTATAAGTCCTTAACACTTGAACCGAAGTTTGTGAACTTTGTTGATCAAGTGGAACCGGAACATGATCAGCAACTCAGTTCGTGAACCCAGTCCGCGAACTGGCGTAAGTTCTCGAACCCGAGAATATCTGTTGAAGTTGAAGCTCCGGTGCAGTCCGCGAACCCATTATGCGAACTGATGGAAGTTCTCATCATGAGAAATTCTGCTGGAGTTTATTAACTTTAATCGGTTAGCTTGAGTCCTCGAACTCAGTCCGCGAACTCAAGAGGTTATGTCTGAAAACGTTGTTCATGAACTTATTCTTAAATTACTAAGGGATGCTTTTGCAAACCGTGGCTTTATAGTTCATGATAAATGATTCGAGTGAATCACATCGTTTTTGATTCAATTATGTCTCTTGTAGTACTTGAGATCTCATAGATTTTGAACAACTCTCTAACTAGTTCATTTGAGTCATTTGGACTAGTTATGGTGAAGAAGAATATGGTTGATATGAAAGTTATCATTTGGATAACCATTTGGTTGACTAATATTGAACCAACCATTGTACACGTTTGTGTACGGTTACACAAACCCAAAATGTCAAGTACATGTGTGTATGGCAAGCTAAGTTTTCGATCTAACGGTTGAGATATATTATCTTATATCTAATCAGGTTTTCATCTAACGGTGAGTATTGAATGCTTTGTTACTAAGCTAACATTGATTGCAAACCCTGATTTGAAAGACTATATAAGGGAGAACTCTAGCCATTGGAAAAACTAATCCCCACACACTTTTCTTGTGTGATACTAGTTTTCTCTAAGCTAGAGTCGATCTCCATTAACCCTTGAGTTTTCTCTCTAAATTCGGGTTAACGACTTAAATACTTCATTGGGGTTGTGAAGCCAGACCGATACTACTTTTCTTGTAGTTGTGTGATCTGATCTTGTTATTTCTATCGTACGAGTACTATTGTAATAATTGTCTTGAGATTTCTATCTCCGATAAGCAAGATAAAAGTAGTCACAAACATCTTCTTTCATTGTTTGTGATTCCTCAATAATCTTTTTCGCTGCGTATATTAAGTTTATTGTGAGGTGATTGATGAAACTGAGTTGTTCTTCGGGAATATAAGTCTGGTTGTACCGATTGATTCCTGTTCACCTTGATTTATCAAAAGATGGAACAAAACTGGTAGGTTTATTCATGGGAGATGAATTTATCTATTACTTGTAGACTTTTCTGTGTGAGACAGATTTGTTTGCTAAAGTCTTCGACTTTGGGTCGTAGCAACTCTTGGTTGTGGGTGGGATCAGCTAAGGGAATCAAGTACGCAGTATCCTGCTGGGATCATAGGTGTAGGAGCATAACTGTACCTTGGATCAGTGTGAGATTGGTTGGGGTTCAACTACAGTCTAGATCGAAGTTAATTTTGGAGTAGGCTAGTGTATGTAGCGGCTTAATACAGTGTATGTTTAATCTGGACTAGGTCCCGGGGTTTTTTTACATTTGCGGTTTCCTCGTTAACAAAATTCTGGTGTCTGTGTTATTTCTATTTCGCATTATATTTTGTTATATAATTGAAATAATACAGGTTGTGCGTTGTTCAATCGGTTAGAATATCCGACCTTATTGGTTGTTGATTTAAATCAATTGACACTTGGATATTGGTCTTTAGTACCATCCAAGTTATCTCTCTTTGATTAGGCTCGCGAATCATATTTGCTTGAGTAAATCAAATCGAGAGATTGAGATAATAACTCCTTGAGTATTTTTTATTGATTGAGTCTTGTTGATTCCCAAGGAAATAACTCGGAGTTGTTCATACAAATTTCTAATTGAAATATTGGTTGAGGTTGTTAGACCCCCGTATTTTCAATTGGTATCAGAGCAGGCAAACACGTTAAAGACCTTACAAGTCCGTGTTTATGGCAATATAAGTCTGTGGACAAAATCTCTGTTATGCATACCAAAATGTCTCCTAAAGATTTTGACCATGTCAAGTGTCTTCGAAACACCTCAAAGGATTATTCCTTAGTTGATTCTTCCGAATCCCGAGGTAGAAAGAATGTTTAATGCGATAATGACATTTTTCTCTCTCATGAGGCATGTGACACTGTGGCAGAAGCTGAAAAGGAACTCACTAGAATTTCAAAACAAACAACTGAAGATATTGATTTTAATGATCATGATCAGCTCATTGATGAATTTGAAAAGTCTCTTAATCGAGAACGTGATCTCTAACATATCATAAAGTCCTTCTCTAAGAACAATGAGAAACTAATACAAGAAACTACTCTACAACAGGAAAAGATTAGTACTCTTGAGGAAGCTGTTAAAGAGGACTCAATTAGAGAAAAAGGTTTGCTCGAGACTCATTCATCAGATCTCAACAGACTTCGTGCTGAAAAAGAGAAACTTTGTGCATCTCTTACTCTAGCTCATGAACAGTGTAAATCCTTGGAAAAGGAAAACTTTGTCTTAAGGAGAAAATCCTTTGTACAAACTAACTCACGTGATATTCTGTACAAGACAAATTATTCTCCAGAAGAAGATTGTGTCAAAAAAATTTTACATAACTTGCAATCTTCTCGTAAAGCTATGGAGTCTAAACATGTGCCAGGTAATTCTCCTCCTCTATGAACCTGTACATTTTGTGGGAAACAGAATCACAATGCTATCTATTGTTTTGCAAGAAGAAAACAAATTTCTAAGATTCGTAATTTTCCTTTCTTCACTGTCAATGGAAAAGATAATCAGTCGACTAAAGCAGTGAATCATAAGCCCACAAGAAATCAGAAACGTTATGAAAATGATCTCTATTCTAGATATCATCACAGGGATAAAGTTATTTATGTCAATTCTTTTTGCAGTATTAATAAGAACATTTCCTGTACTTATAAGGATGTTTCTGATAAATCTAAATCTAGAAAATGGATTCCTATCCATTCCGATTCTCTTGATCCTATTGCAAGAGGCCCTAGATTTAGTCCTTCTGATAAGAAAGATGATCAATCAGTGTCTTATCTCACTAGAAAGAGCACATATTAGAGACAGAAGGATAGAGATGAACAACATTCATTTGATGATATAAAGGCTCATACTTGTGTGAATTAATCACAAGGTTGAATATCTCACATACAAAAAGGCCTAGTTGTGAGAGAATTAGATAGGTATACTCCATAACTATGTGACTCTAATTATCTAGCTAATTTCTTATCATTTTTAGAAAGATAATTGTTCAGACACTGGTTTGTGAGTATTTTTTTTATTTTTAATTGTTCTTTTTCTAAAACACCTTTGAAAAATAAAAGTGTTTTCCTTTTTCCATGTAGAGCTTTGTGAAAAACCATCCTACGGGTTCACATACGGTTCAAGTATTCTCTTAAACCTATCCCATAACCCTAAATCTCTCGATTTTTTCTTTATATACCTATCCTATTGAGTTACTCGGTTACTCTAGGTTTTATGTTATCAATGGCTTCTTCTTCATGCTCTTCGAACTTGACTAATGATGTCATTAATAAGGCGGTATATTACGAACTCGATAAAGAAAAGGATACTCTTCTTTAAATTGAAGGTTCCCTTCCTCAATCCTCTGATTTACTCTCGGATATAGAAGAGATTTCATCGGATGTAGTTCTTGAATTCCTAATGGAATTTGAGAAGGCTAAGCAATTACTTGTTGATACAATGAAGAGTCTTGATATGGTAAGAACTGAGTTGGAAAAAGTTAAGTTTGATCTTGTTCTCATAAAAAACCATGTTAAAGAACTTCCAAATAAGGATATCACAATTACAGAAGATGTTGCCATTCACAAGCTTCAAGATCTTAAGGCTCAAGAAGGTCCCGAACTGTCGTTTTGAACCTAGTTCGGTATGACATGGAAGTTTTTCTGTTTGATTTTTAAAGTCTTGGAGGACCAGGATATCGCCATGGCATTATTCTTGCGAGATTAACAACACTTCTGCGGGCGTCACCGCGAGTTCTTCAACAACACTTTGCGAGCGTCATAAAATAACTTAAAGGGTGATCCAAAGAATGACGTAATAGATGACGATTGAAGAAACACGTGAAGAGCATGATTGATCTGCGATGGTTACAATGCTTACGAGATTTCATATTATAACTGTTGCGATAAGATTGCAAATAAAATCCGAAATTAAAGGACAGCTTAGCTGTCATCCATTATGTAACTACCCTATATATAGAGACCCAGTATGTCCAGAGAGGGGATGCTGTATTTTTTAAGTGTTGAGAAAGTCTTGAGGAGAGAGAAAATTCAAGAGAGCGGTTGTATTCTTGATCTTCTTCCTTTACTTGTAAAACATTTCTGAGAATCATATAATAAAGTGTAGTTTTGATCATCAAATATGTGTTAATTATTGTAAGATCTTATCAAGGGTGTAGTGTAGGATTTCCTGCAACTACATTTTGGCGCTAGAAACAGGGATTGAAAGTTGAAAATTATAGGAAAAAGCAAGATAAAAGGTCAATATTTGAATTAATAAGATGGTTGAACAAATTTGTGAAGCAGTCGAAGAAAAAATTGAAGCAAAGGAGGATTATAGGAAGTTGGAGTGCAATACGATAACAAAAACAATGATTAACCAATTCCATGAAGATATTAGAGGAAAGATTCATAAACGAGATTTTGAAGGAAAAAGAATTATGACGGTGGAGAAAATATCACCTCTGAAAGATTGGTAAAAGCAAGAAATCACATTCACAACAGCAGAAATACCAAAAGAAAATTTGAATCATACATTTCCATTGGTAATCACGGTATCTACTAATATGAGTGAAGAAGAAGAAATCAACAAGATCTGCAGAAGAATGGGCTGTGAATAGAACTTTGGTGGACATAGGAAGTTCTGTGGATATTATATTCTATCATACATTTAAGAAGATGGAATATAAGGATGAAGAGATGTCTTGTTCAAATTATTACATTCATGGTTTTGGAAAATCTATAACAAAACCAAAATGCGAAATAATGGTACGCATTCTGCTAGGAGAGATTGAAACACAAGTAACATTATGTGTGGTGGATATGGAAGCACCATATAACATGATATTGGGGAGACCATGGATACACGCAATCAAAGATGTAGCATCAACATTACATCAATGCATTAAATTTCCTATGGCTAGTGGAATTGGAGAAATTAGAGGAGATACTGATCTTGCGAAACTGTGTTATCGAATTGAAGTGAGAAACTATGAAGAGCGTCCAAAATTGCAAAAAGCTCGCAGAAAATTGGCAAAAGAGGCAAAGAAGGAAGAAGAATTTAAAATTTACGTGATAAAAGCAAGAGAAGGAAAATGAATACCCAGCGAAATCTCGCAAGAAGATGATGAGCCCGCGAGAATCATGGAAACACCAACGCCAATGGGAGAACTTGAGGCCAGCTACACCGCAGCAGAACCAACAAAGGAATTAAATGTTGGAAGTGAAGAAGAACCTAAAATAATAAAAATTGGAACTAAGATGGGTGCAGATGAAGAAGAACAAACCATAAATCTCTTACGAGAATATAAGGATATTTTCGCGTGGAGTATGGATGAAATGCCTGGAATAGATCCATCAGTTGCATGTCACAAGTTAGATATTAACAAAGATGTGAGACCATTCAAGCAAAGGATAAGGAAAATCGCGACAACTTATCACTCAAAAATAGAAGAAGAATTACAGAAGATGCTCGATGCGGGAATTATAAGGCAAGCAAAATACCCGGAATGGATTGCAAATATGGTAGTGGTTCTAAAGAAGAATAAAGGGATATGAATTTGCATAGATTTTACTGACTTACACAAAGCTTGTCCTAAATATAACTTTCCATTACCAGATATTCCTCAAATGGTCGAATCAGCTGCAGGAAATGATAGAATATCTTCATTGGATGGGTATAAAGGATATAATCAGATCCCTCTTGCTGAAGAAGATCAAGAGAACACTGCATTTTTTGCTCCAAGAGGATTATATTGTTACACAAAAATGCCATTTGGATTACGAAATGCTGGTGCAACGTATCAAAGAATGGTGGAGAAGGTGTTCGCAAAGTGGATACACAAAACATTAGAGGTGTACGTAGATGACATGTTAATAAAGAGTAAAGAAGCTAAGAACCATGTACAAGATTTGAAGGAGATTTTTGATCAAATGCGACTCTTTAACATCAAGGTGAATCCTGAGAAATGCATTTTTGGAGTAGCATCTGGGAATTTTTTAGGTTATATCGTATCAAAAGAAGGAATTCAAGTTGATCCAGAGAAAGTACAGGAAATTCGCGATATGCCAACGCCAAATAGAAAAGATAATAGACTCGCAGGTGCTTTTGCGTTCATATCAAGTATGATGACAAACCCAGTTACGAGATGCATAAGAATTCAGACACTTGTATCACCTTCAATTAATAAAGAAGAAGAAGAAAAGGCGGATGTAATGATAATAGAAAATGACACAGAAGAATCAGCCAGCGACATTATCGCAGATTGGAGAGCAGAACTTCACGCATACTTGGCGACAGGCGAAACACCAAGAAATAGATTGGAGGCGCACAAATTAAAAAATCCGTGCAACAAATTATGAATTAAGGGATGGGGTATTATATCGAAAATCTTTTAATGGGCCATTACTTAGGTGTTTGACACGGGAAGAATGAGAAAAAATGTTAAAAATGTTGCATAGCGGTGATGCTAATAATCATAGCAGAGGAAGATCTTTGGCTTATAGAACAAAAATGCAAGGCTATTATTGGCCGTATATCCATGAAGATGCAAAACAATTATCAAAACGTTGTGAAGATTGTCAGCGATATAGAAAGAGGATACATGCACCAGGGGAACCATTATCATCTTCAAAAGGTATGTGCCCTTTTGGAAAATGGGGCTTAGATATTTTGTGGACCCTTTGTGCCAGGTTCATGACAGAAGAGATACTTAATTGTCACGACAGATTACTTCACAAAATGGGCTGAAGTAAAATCAGTACAACACATTCGCGATAAGGATATATTTACATTCATCTTTGAAAATATCATCTGCAAATTTGGAATTCCATCACAGTTGGTTTCTGATAATGGAAAACAATTTGAAGGACAAAACATAGAATTGCTACTCAATGCATTTAAGATAAGATGTGGAAAATCTACTCCTTTATACCCACAAGCTAATGGTCAGGCTGAAGCAACTAATAATAAAATTGCAGATATCTTTAAAAATAAATTATAAGGGTACCATAGAGCATGGTGTGAACAAGTACATAATGCAGTCTGGGCTTACAACACAACCAAGAGAGAGGCAATTGGGATGTCACATTTTTGTTTAACATATGGTGTTGAAGCAGTACTACCAATAGAAGTTGCTATTCCTACAACAAAAAGGGAGGTTTGGGAGAAGAATCTTAATGCTAGCATGATTCTAAGAGAACTTGATGAATTAGAAGATAAAAGATAAAAAGCATTACAACATATGGAAAATTACCAGCGAAGGTTGGCTCGCGAATATAACAAGCGATTCAAGAAACATGAGTTTCAACCAGGAGGTTTAGTTTTGCGAGAAACACCAGAGTACCAGCGAGAGCGTGGTGGAAAGTTGGCAAGAAAATGGGATGGACCGTATATCATTAAAGATATAGTTGGAATAGGGGCATACAGGCTGGTAGACCCAGAGGGCAGAGATGTTGGTCAAAGACTTGGTAGACCATGGAACAGATTATTTTAAAAAAAATATTAACAATAACAAATTTTTAATAAAAAATGGGCAAACCAAATTTTTACAGCTGCGAGTTTATTCGCAAGATTATTCAAGATTACATAAAGAATGAAAGATTGCGATATACGCAAAAGAAACAAAGAATGGGATGAACCTTTATGGCGTACACCCTAGTTCGCGAATACAATTTCGCAAGAGGAAAATGTAAGACCTAAAGTACGTCATATTAGGGGGTATCTATTTGCGTGACTCAGGGATAAGGTTATACCGCTGCTGGAACCTGAGTCATGAAGATGTTGGGGTTAAATAAAACCTATCCGGGAGAGGTACCTTGGATTTCCAACTATATAAGGTTATACCCTGGTTAGACGACCGAGGGTCTCTTCTAAGGAGTGTAGAGTATGACCAAGGCGCCGAGGTACACGGTTGAGCTAAGGATGCCCGGGACGGATGAACCTACCCTGGACATTCTTGGTAAGTCTTGGCTATGATGCACTCGGCCCGAAGAAAACCCCACTTAGGCTGCAGTCTTGTAACTATAAGCCATATAGGCATAAAAGACAAGAGGCTGCGAAAACAACTGGTTGTAGGTAAATCCAAATGGGAGGAGCTAGTCTTGTATGGCCGATGTGCCCTCCTTGGAGGGGCAACTAGGGGGAAGATAATGGCGGCACCCTCCATTAGGGAGTTGATAAGTGTCTAAAGACGGAAATGTCATGGGGCTTTATGCTCGCAAGAGCATTTAGGCCTGTCATATTGTCGCATGACAAATATTATATAGAGGCAACAAGCCATAAGATAAAGTTAAGATGAGATCAATGGGTTTTTATATGAAAGTATAAAGACGTCCTGCGATTTTATCACAAGACGGCAATGTCATGAGGCTCTGTTCTCACAAGATGAACTTAGACTTGTCATATTGTCACAGAGAAATTGACAAAATATAGATAAGGCAAGATCAATGGGTTTTTGCAAACAAATGTAAAGACGTCCTGCGATTTTGTCGCAGACAGAAAAATTGGCAAAATAAGACCTTTAACTAGGAAGGCAAAATAAGACCAACATAATAATCCCAAACATTAACTATTTTCTTTTAAGAGTGCAGGAAAGATTTTTTTAGCGCAGGAGAAATGATGAGAAACAAAAATCCTTCATAGTTCTTTAGAAACATTATTCAAAATTGCAGAGCAGGATTATTAGAAGAAAATATCGCAGTAGTATTCATCACACCGCAGACCTATTTCTAATTTCGCAAGAAATATAGCAACACAGCTCGCAAAAAGAAGATACAGGAAATAGTTGACCATTACAAGTAAGATAATGAAGGTCAAGTAGGGGAGCGGATAAATAAAATCTCATTATCTTCCTTGAGAATATTCAAAATAACAGAAGTAAAAGTTGAATTCAAAATTTGCATAAAGTTACATTGCTCACAAGAAAGACAAAAAAATAAAAAACAGAGAGAAAACAAAAATAAAAATTAGGCTTCAGTATTGATATCGCCAGATTCATCATCTTTGTTAGTATTATCAACTTCACCTTCTCATTGCGATTGATTCGAGATTCTTCTTCTTCGCCAACAGTTGCTTCACCACCAGTGGTTACTTCTCTAGGAAGACTTTTTTCTTATTTTGTTTGGTTTTCTTGAGAAATATTTTCTTACTCACTTGCATATTCTAGATCCTTATCCATAGAAAGAGGAACTTCATCATCATCTACTTCTAGAGAAGGAATAGATATAGGGGGAAGAGACTGAGATATTAGAATGTCATTCACAAGGACTTCAGCACTAAGATAAACTTTCCGAAGGAAACATTTATCGCGATTTTTAATCTCCAAGTTCTTAAAATACTCAAGATAGTCATATCTTATCTCTGCTCGATCGCGAGATTTAACATAATGAGAAAGGAGAGATCCATTTTCTTTGCGAACATTAGCCAATTTATCACTCAGATCATAAATGGTAGAGTGAAGGCTTCTTTCAGATTCTGCGAGAAACAAAAATGACAAGAAAATATTCAGATGAAAATATCGCAAGAAGTATAGTGGAGAAATTAAATAGAAAAATTAACAGTCAAGATAGTCAAAATGACTACCTTCTTTTTGAGAAGTTAAGTTTTGAATTAAAGATAAGCAACAATTCTCCCATTGATTCATGGCATCGTCAAAGTTTTCCCCAACTATACCCTTCAGGCGAGATTTTATATTTTCTTCTTTGGAGAGGAGATACGAGTTTTCCTTTGCTAATAAAGAATAAGATTCTTCTAATTTGGAGTATTGATCTTGAAGCTTGCTGGCCTTTAAACTAAGAGTTAACCTACCCTTGATAAGTTTATCCTTCTCAGCAGCAGATGATTCAGTTACTTCCTTGAGCTCATCCTTAAGGGAACGAATAGATTGCTCTTGATTATCACATATTCTTTGAAGATTACTCAATTGTTGCTAGGAAATTCCCATCAAGCTTGAAAAACTATGTTTTTCTTGAGATAAATTTCTATTTTCATCTGATAAAGATTCCGCCGCCAAATTAGCCTTTATTAACAAATATGAGAGGCGAGTAACCTCGCTACTTAATAAATTTTGGCTTTGCGATAATTGATTATTCTCATTAGTAAGATTATCTATTTGATCTATCGAATATGTGTAGAGATTATCTAATCTATTATACTGATCCATCCAAGAATCTTTTTCAACACGAGCTTCTTCAACGATAGACTCAAATTTAAGTCTCTCCATGAATCGATTCTGATTTAAAACTAAATATACGAACCAAGAATTTAAGAAAGAAGTTTGAGTACATAGAAAATGAAAATTTGTTAGAACAGAAAAACCAGAGACAGAGGTAGGAAAATTATACCTTTTAACTCATTATTCTTGCTGCGAAGATTCTCGCAATCAAATGAAGAATTGCGAAGATTTTGATATAGAATGTCACATTTTGAAATCTTAACTTGGAGATTTCTTTTAAGTGATTCAACTTCAGTTTCTAAAGATGCTTGTGAAGCCATTTGGTTAGAACCAAGACACTTACATACAACCTCGCAGACGTCCTGCTTGACAGGGTCAGTAGAAGACCTCTTAGCCACATCCAAAACATCAGACAAGACTTTAAAAGCAACATACACTCCTATAAAAGTTTCCTTAGATGAAGAAGAAGGTGCATATGGTGAAATATTGATAGTAGAAAGCTGGAGGTTTTGATTGTTCGCAATGATTGCATCGTCAGAAGGAGGGGTGTTTGGAATGGTAACAGTTGAAGGTAATAAAGGGATGGAAGGAGTTTCATTGACAGCAACTTAGGGGATAATAGTGGCGATAGTCTCGCAAAAAAAAAAGAAGGAGGTTCCATTTGCAAGGTTGTGGGAATAACTCTCGCAGATATCATCTTGGGAATAGTAATGTTAGCCTCGAGAGTTTTAACTTGGCGAGATCTTTTGCGAGGATTAGCAATACTTTCGTCATCCTGCGAATAATAACTTAGATAAGAAACAGAGGCAACAATATTGTTATTAAGAAGAAGTAAGTGTTTCTTACGACCTTATGACTCGCAGGAGTCCTTCTCTTGTGAGCTAATTTTTTGAGAAGATTAGGGTTTTGGGTTGCAGACTGGGTGTTAGGGGAAGTTCCGCTGAACAGAAGATATAATAGGGGAATTATGAAGAATCAAATAGAAAAGATTAATAAAATATGAGTAAACATGATTCAAGTAAGCAAAACAAAATTTAGTAACATGAGAAAAAAACATACCTTGAAGATTCCATTGAAACAGTAGCAGGTAGATATGAAGAAGAAGAAAAATTGCATATCGGAAAAATTTGTAAAGGATGAAGAAACGAAGAAGATAGAAGAGTAAAAGAATAAAATTAGTTTTGTAACCAAATTGTACCTTTTATAAGCAAAATGAGATGACCTGTTGAGGAGTGATGTGTTGGTAAAAAGTGGAATTTACAACACATATAGGCGGTTAAGCTAAATTCACGGAGTTTTGTCGAGAAGAAAATATGGAAAGATAGGAGGCTACGAGCATTATGAAGAATTGGAGATTCTCATATCTCCACCACTTCGCGAAGAAGACATGAGAAGAGGCAAGATGTAGGACTAGGATATCGCCATGGAATTATTCTTGCGAGATTAACAACACTTCTGCGGGCGTCACCGCGAGTTCTTCAACAACACTTTGCGAGCGTCATAAAATAACTTAAAGGGTGATCCAAAGAATGACGTAATAGATGACGATTGAAGAAACACGAGAAGAGCATGATTGATCTGTGATGGTTACAATGCTTACGAGATTTCATATTATAACTGTTGCGATAAGATCGCAAATAAAATCCGAAATTAAAGGACAGCTTAGTTGTCATCCATTATGTAACTACCCTATATATAGAGACCCAGTATGTCCAGAGAGGGGATGATGTATTTTTTAAGTGTTGAGAAAGTCTTGAGGAGAGAGAAAATTCAAGAGAGCGGTTGTATTCTTGATCTTCTTCCTTTACTTGTAAAACATTTCTGAGAATCATATAATAAAGTGTAGTTTTGATCATCAAATATGTGTTAATTATTGTAAGATCTTATCAAGGGTGTAGTGTAGGATTTCCTGCAACTACATTTTGGCGCTAGAAACAGGGATTGAAAGTTGAAAATTATAGGAAAAAGCAAGATAAAAGGTCAATATTTGAATTAATAAGATGGTTGAACAAATTTGTGAAGCAGTCGAAGAAAAAATTGAAGCAAAGGAGGATTATAGGAAGTTGGAGTGCAATACGATAACAAAAACAATGATTAACCAATTCCATGAAGATATTAGAGGAAAGATTCATAAACGAGATTTTGAAGGAAAAAGAATTATGACGGTGGAGAAAATATCACCTCTGAAAGATTGGTAAAAGCAAGAAATCACATTCACAACAGCAGAAATACCAAAAGAAAATTTGAATCATACATTTCCATTGGTAATCACGGTATCTACTAATATGAGTGAAGAAGAAGAAATCAACAAGATCTGCAGAAGAATGGGCTGTGAATAGAACTTTGGTGGACATAGGAAGTTCTGTGGATATTATATTCTATCATACATTTAAGAAGATGGAATATAAGGATGAAGAGATGTCTTGTTCAAATTATTACATTCATGGTTTTGGAAAATCTATAACAAAACCAAAATGCGAAATAATGGTACGCATTCTGCTAGGAGAGATTGAAACACAAGTAACATTATGTGTGGTGGATATGGAAGCACCATATAACATGATATTGGGGAGACCATGGATACACGCAATCAAAGATGTAGCATCAACATTACATCAATGCATTAAATTTCCTATGGCTAGTGGAATTGGAGAAATTAGAGGAGATACTGATCTTCTTGGAAACTGTGTTATCGAATTGAAGTGAGAAACTATGAAGAGCGTCCAAAATTGCAAAAAGCTCGCAGAAAATTGGCAAAAGAGGCAAAGAAGGAAGAAGAATTTAAAATTTACGTGATAAAAGCAAGAGAAGGAAAATGAATACCCAGCGAAATCTCGCAAGAAGATGATGAGCCCGCGAGAATCATGGAAACACCAACGCCAATGGGAGAACCTGAGGCCAGCTACACCGCAGCAGAACCAACAAAGGAAGTAAATGTTGGAAGTGAAGAAGAACCTAAAATAATAAAAATTGGAACTAAGATGGGTGCATATGAAGAAGAACAAACCATAAATCTCTTACGAGAATATAAGGATATTTTCGCGTGGAGTATGGATGAAATGCCTGGAATAGATCCATCAGTTGCATGTCACAAGTTAGATATTAACAAAGATGTGAGACCATTCAAGCAAAGGATAAGGAAAATCGCGACAACTTATCACTCAAAAATAGAAGAAGAATTACAGAAGATGCTCGATGCGGGAATTATAAGGAAAGCAAAATACCCGAAATGGATTGCAAATATGGTAGTGGTTCTAAAGAAGAATAAAGGGATATGAATTTGCATAGATTTTACTGACTTAAACAAAGCTTTTCCTAAATATAACTTTCCATTACCAGATATTCCTCAAATGGTCAAATCAGCAGCAGGAAATGATAGAATATCTTCATTGGATGGGTATAAAGGATATAATCAGATCCCTCTTGCTGAAGAAGATCAAGAGCACACTGCATTTTTTGCTCCAAGAGGATTATATTGTTACACAAAAATGCCATTTGGATTACGAAATGCTGGTGCAACGTATCAAAGAATGGTGGAGAAGGTGTTCGCAAAGTGGATACACAAAACATTAGAGGTGTACGTATATGACATGTTAATAAAGAGTAAAGAAGCTAAGAACCATGTACAAGATTTGAAGGAGATTTTTGATCAAATGCGAGTCTTTAACATCAAGGTGAATCCTGAGAATTGCATTTTTGGAGTAGCATCTGGGAATTTTTTAGGTTATATCGTATCAAAAGAAGGAATTCAAGTTGATCCAGAGAAAGTACAGGAAATTCGCGATATGCCAACGCCAAATAGAAAAGATAATAGACTCGCAGGTGCTTTTGCGTTCATATCAAGTATGATGACAAACCCAGTTACGAAATGCATAAGAATTCAGACACTTGTATCACCTTCAATTAATAAAGAAGAAGAAGAAAAGGCGGATGTAATGATAATAGAAAATAACACAGAAGAATCAGCCAGCGACATTATCTCAGATTGGAGAGCATAACTTCACGCATACTTGGCGACAGGCGAAACACCAAGAAATAGATTGGAGGCGCACAAATTAAAAAAATCCGTGCAACAAATTATGAATTAAGGGATGGGGTATTATATCGAAAATCTTTTAATGGGCCATTACTTAGGTGTTTGACACGGGAAGAATGAGAAATTTTTTTAAAAATGTTGCATTGCGGTGATGCTAGTAATCATAGCGGAGGAAGATCTTTGGCTTATAGAACAAAAATGCAAGGCTATTATTGGCCGTATATCCATGAAGATGTAAAACAATTATCAAAACGTTGTGAAGATTTCCAGCGATATGGAAAGAGGATACATGCACCAGGGGAACCATTATCATATTCAAAAGGTATGTTCCCTTTTGGAAAATGGGGCTTAGATATTGTATGGACCCTTTGTGCCAGGTTCATGACAGAAGAGATACTTAATTGTCACGACAGATTACTTCACAAAATGGGCTGAAGTAAAATCAGTACAACACATTCGCGATAAGGATATATTTACATTCATCTCTGAAAATATCATCTGCAGATTTGGAATTCCAGCACAATTGGTTTCTGATAATGGAAAACAATTTGAAGGACAAAACATAGAATTGCTACTCAATGCATTTAAGATAAGATGTGGAAAATCTACTCCTTTATACCCACAAGCTAATGGTCAGGCTGAAGCAACTAATAAGAAAATTGTAGATATCTTTAAAAATAAATTATAAGGGTACCATAGAGCATGGTGTGAACAAGTACATAATGCAGTCTGGGCTTACAACACAACCAGGAGAGAAGCAATTGGGATGTCACCTTTTTGTTTAACATATGGTGTTGAAGCAGTACTACCAATAGAAGTTGCTATTCCTACAACAAAAAGGGAGGTTTGGGAGAAAAATCTTAATGCTAGCATGATTCTAAGAGAACTTGATGAATTAGAAGAGAAAAGATAAAAAAGCATTACAACATATGGAAAATTACCAGCGAAGGTTGGCTCGCGAATATAACAAGCGATTCAAGAAACGTGAGTTTCAACCATGAGATTTAGTTTTGCGAGAAACACCAGAGTACCAGCGAGAGCGTGGTGGAAAGTTGGCAAGAAAAAGGGATGGACCGTATATCATTAAAGATATAGTTGGAATAGGGGCATACAAGCTGGTAGACCCAGAGGGCAGAGATGTTGGTCAAAGACTTGGTAGACCATGGAACAGATTATTTTTAAAAAATATTAACAATAACAAATTTTTAATAAAAAATGGGCAAAACAAATTTTTACAGCTGCGAGTTTATTCGCAAGATTATTCAAGATTATATAAAGAATGAAAGATTGCGATATACGCAAAAAAAAACAAAGAATGGGATGAACCTTTATAGCGTACACCCTAGTTCGCGAATACAATTTCGCAAGAGGAAAATGTAAGACCTAAAGTACGTCATATTAGGGGGTATCTATTTGCGTGACTCAGGGATAAGGTTATACCGCTGCTGGAACCTGAGTCATGAAGATGTTGGGGTTAAATAAAACCTATCCGGGAGAGGTACCTTGGATTTCCAACTATATAAGGTTATACCCTGGTTAGACGACCGAGGGTCTCTTCTAAGGAGTGTAGAGTATGACCAAGGCGCCGAGGTACACGGTTGAGCTAAGGATGCCCGGGATGGATGAACCTACCCTGGACATTCTTGGTAAGTCTTGGCTATGATGCACTCGGCCCGAAGAAAACCCCACTTAGGCTGCAGTCTTGTAACTATAAGCCATATAGGCATAAAAGACAAGAGGCTGCGAAAACAACTGGTTGTAGGTAAATCCAAATGGGAGGAGCTAGTCTTGTATGGCCGATGTGCCCTCCTTGGAGGGGCAACTAGGGGGAAGATAATGGCGGCACCCTCCATTAGGGAGTTGATAAGTGTCTAAAGACGGAAATGTCATGGGGCTTTATGCTCGCAAGAGCATTTAGGCCTGTCATATTGTCGCATGACAAATATTATATAGAGGCAACAAGCCATAAGATAAAGTTAAGATGAGATCAATGGGTTTTTATATGAAAGTATAAAGACGTCCTGCGATTTTATCACAAGACGGCAATGTCATGAGGCTCTGTTCTCACAAGATGAACTTAGACTTGTCATATTGTCACAGAGAAATTGAAAAAATACAGATAAGGAAAGATCAATGGGTTTTTGCAAACAAATGTAAAGACGTCCTGCGATTTTGTCGCAGACAGAAAAATTGGCAAAATAAGACCTTTAACTAGGAAGGCAAAATAAGACCAACATAATAATCCCAAACATTAACTATTTTCTTTTAAGAGTGCAGGAAAGATTTTTTTATCGCAGGAGAAATGATGAGAAACAAAAATCCTTCAGAGTTCTTTAGAAACATTATTCAAAATCGCAGAGCAGGATTATTAGAAGAAAATATCGCAGTAGTATTCATCACACCGCAGACCTATTTCTAATTTTGCTAGAAATATAGCAACACAGCTCGCAAAAAGAAGATACAAGAAATAGTTGACCATTACAAGTAAGATAATGAAGGTCAAGTAGGGGAGCGGATAAATAAAATCTCATTATCTTCCTTGAGAATATTCAAAATAACAGAAGTAAAAGTTGAATTCAAAAGTTGCATAAAGTTACATTGCTCACAAGAAAGACAAAAAAATAAAAAACAGAGAGAAAACAAAAATAAAAATTAGGCTTCAGTATTGATATCGCCAGATTCATCATCTTTGTTAGTATTATCAACTTCACCTTCTCATTGCGATTGATTCGAGATTCTTCTTCTTCGCCAACAGTTTCTTCACCACCAGTGGTTACTTCTCTAGGAGGACTTTTTTCTTCTTCTGTTTGGTTTTATTGAGAAATATTTTCTTCCTCACTTGCATATTCTAGATCCTTATCCATAGGAAGAGGAACTTCATCATCATCTACTTCTAGAGAAGGAATAGATACATGGGGAAGAGACTGAGATATTAGAATGTCATTCACAAGGACTTCAGCACTAAGATGAACTTTCTGAAGGAAACATTTATCGCGATTTTTAATCTCCAAGTTCTTAAAATACTCAAGATAGTCATATCTTCTCTCTGCTCGATCGCGAGATTTAACATAATGAGAAAGGAGAGATCCATTTTCTTTGCGAACATTAGCCAATTTATCAGTCAGATCAGAAATGGTAGAGTGAAGGCTTCTTTCAGATTCTGCGAGAAACAAAAATGACAAGAAAATATTCAGATGAAAATCTCGCAAGAAGTATAGTGGAGAAATTAAATAGAAAAATTAAAAGTCAAGATAGTCAAAATGACTACCTTCTTTTTGAGAAGTTAAGTTTTGAATTAAAGATAAGAAACAATTCTCCCATTGATTCATGGCATCGTCAAAGTTTTCCCCAACTATACCCTTCAGGCGAGATTTTATATTTTCTTCTTTGGAGAGGAGATACGAGTTTTCCTTTGCTAATAAAGAATAAGATTCTTCTAATTTGGAGTATTGATCTTGAAGCTTGATGGCCTTTAAACTAAGAGTTAACCTACCCTTGATAAGTTTATCCTTCTCAGCAGCAGCTGATTCAGTTACTTCCTTGAGCTCATCCTTAAGGGAACGAAGAGATTGCTCTTGATTATCACATATTCTTTAAAGATTACTCAATTTTTGCTAGGAAATTGCCATCAAGCTTGAAAAACTATGTTTTTCTTGAGATAAATTTCTATTTTCATCTGATAAAGATTACGCCGCCAAATTAGCCTTGATTAACAAATATGAGAGGCGAGTAACCTCGCTACTTAATAAATTTTAGCTTTGCGATAATTGATTATTCTCATTAGTAAGATTATCTATTTGATCTATCGAATATGTGTAGAGATTATCTAATCTATTATACTGATCCATCCAAGAATCTTTTTCAACACGAGCTTCTTCAACGATAGACTCAAATTTAAGTCTCTCCATGAATCGATTCTGATTTAAAACTAAATATACGAACCAAGAATTTAAGAAAGAAGTTTGAGTACAGAGAAAATGAAAATTTGTTAGAACAGAAAAACCAGAGACAGAGGTAGGAAAATTATACCTTTTAACTCATTATTCTTGCTGCGAAGATTCTCGCAATCAAATGAAGAATTGCGAAGCTTTTGATATAGAATGTCACATTTTGAAATCTTAACTTGGAGATTTCTTTTAAGTGATTCAACTTCAGTTTCTAAAGATGCTTGTGAAGCCATTTGGTTAGAACCAAGACACTTACATAAAACCTCGCAGACGTCCTTCTTGACAGGGTCAGTAGAAGACCTCTTAGCCACATCCAAAACATCAGACAAGACTTTAAAAGCAACATACACTCCTATAAAAGTTTCCTTAGATGAAGAAGAAGGTGCATATGGTGAAATATTGATAGTAGAAAGCTGGAGGTTTTGATTGTTCGCAATGATTGCATCGTCAGAAGGAGGGGTGTTTGGAATGGTAACAGTTGAAGGTAATAAAGGGATGGAAGGAGTTTCATTGACAGCAACTTAGGGGATAATAGTGGCGATAGTCTCGCAAAAAAAAGAAGGAGGTTCCATTTGCAAGGTTGTGGGAATAACTCTCGCAGATATCATCTTGGGAATAGTAATGTTAGCCTCGAGAGTTTTAACTTGGCGAGATCTTTTGCGAGGATTAGCAATACTTTCGTCATCCTGCAAATAATAACTTAGATAAGAAACAGAGGCAACAATATTGTTATTAAGAAGAAGTAAGTGTTTCTTACGACCTTATGACTCGCAGGAGTCCTTCTCTTGTGAGCTAATTTTTTGAGAAGATTAGGGTTTTGGGTTGCAGACTGGGTGTTAGGGGAAGTTCCGCTGAAGAGAAGATATAATAGGGGAATTATGAAGAATCAAATAGAAAAGATTAATAAAATATGAGTAAACATGATTCAAGTAAGCAAAACAAAATTTAGTAACATGAGAAAAACACATACCTTGAAGATTCCATTGAAACAGTAGCAGGTAGATATGAAGAAGAAGAAAAATTGCATATCGGAAAAATTTGTAAAGGATGAAGAAACGAAGAAGATAGAAGAGTAAAAGAATAAAATTAGTTCTGTAACCAAATTATACCTTTTATAAGCAAAAGGAGATGACCTTTTGAGGAGTGACGTGTTAGTAAAAAGTGGAATTTACAACACATATAGGCGGTTAAGCTAAATTCACGGAGTTTTGTCGAGAAGAAAATATGGAAAGATAGGAGGCTACGAGCATTATGAAGAATTGGAGATTCTCATATCTCCACCACTTCGCGAAGAAGACATGAGAAGAGGCAAGATGTAGGACCAGAATATCGCCATGGCATTATTCTTGCGAGATTAACAACACTTCTGTGGGCGTCACCGCGAGTTCTTTAACAACACTTTGCGAGCATCATAAAATAACTTAAAGGGTGATCCAAAGAATGACGTAATAGCTAACGATTTAAGAAACACGAGAAGAGCATGATTGATCTGCGATGGTTACAATGCTTATGAGATTTCATATTATGACTGTTGCGATAAGATCGCAAATAAAATCCGAAATTAAAGGATAGCTTAGCTGTCATCCATTATGTAACTACCATATATATAGAGACCCAGTATGTCCAGAAAGGGGATGATGTATTTTTTGAGTGTTGAGAAAGTCTTGAGGAGAGAGAAAATTCAAGAGAGCGGTTGTATTCTTGATCTTCTTCCTTTACTTGTAAAACATTTCTGAGAATCAAATAATAAAGTGTAGTTTTAATCATCAAATATGTGTTAATTATAGTAAGATCTTATCAAGGGTGTAGTGTAGGATTTCCTGCAACTACAAGTCTAGTAAATCTTCTATGTTTTCTGTTTTATTTAGAAGAATAACTAGTGTTTTGGAATAGCCATGATTGTGATTACACATAGCTATATCCAATAATTTCATCTTCTTGTTTTTAGATTTATTGGTTTTAATTCTAAACTGGTTTGGAAGATGATGGTTGCAGTATTAATCTTTTTGATTTTATATATTGCAATATTTTGATGGGATTTGTATGTTTACGTCTGTGAATTTGTTTGTCCCATATTTTGTCAAAAGTAAAGTTGTTCACGTATTGGTATGCAAATATTGGTAAAGGAATGAATGGACTTTTGGCAAAACACAAAAGTTAAGCCTATATTGTAAATTGTTGATGTAAGATAGGTTAAAATCTTTTGTGATTCAAGGATAAAGTCTATTATGTCACTTTGTGATGGAAAAATAGAATAGGTCCTTATTTTTTTTATCCACGGTATAGAGCTTAATTGTTTCATATTATTATGTATTACCGTAAAGGTTCCATTATGTATCTTATGTTGAGCACGATACAACTAAGTCGATTTCTTATTGGCATGGTTGGTTGTTCCATAAGATGATATATGTTGAGCATTAAGAACTAAATCAATTAACTTGTGTGGTTATTTAGTTTGTATTCCATGAGTTCTCTCATGTTGAGTACATGTACGGTTAAGGTTGTCATTTCCTATGATAATCTTAGTCGGGGTTCCATAATCTCTTATGTTGAGCCCAAATAAACTAAATCAATCATCTTGTGTGATTATTTAGTAGCACTCCATAGATTTTTCTCATGTCGAGTGTGGAAAATTGAATTGATTACTTTGTAATTAGTTTAATTGTGTAATCCGGTTAGAATATTTATGGGTTTTCTTGTGAATAACCTAATCGATGTTTTAAGTCTCCATAAGTTTACTTGTGTTGAGCATATTTAGTCAAATTAATCATGGTTCGCTTTGGTTAATATGATTGAATATTTTGGATTCAAAATTCATACTTGTATGCAATTTGTTGAGTCTAAAGAAATCCTTCTTTTCTCTTGAAATCAAGGTCGCTCTTGTTGTTCCTTTGGGAATGACATCTTATGGGGGAGAGTTCTTTTGAACTTGCGCTTAATTTTCAAATCTTTGTGGGGAGTGCGGATGTGGAATTTTTTGGGGTTATCTTGTATCTTTATAAACTCCTTGATGAATGCATTTAGCCTCGTCTTTATGATTGCATCTAAACAAGATGATAGAACATTTACCTTTGGTCATGAAATATCTTTTACGGAAATTTCATTAGGATCCCGTTCTTGTAACTTTGCCAATTTTATTGACAAAAAGGGGGAGAATTAATTGTAGTTCACACTACAAATACATAT
This sequence comes from Papaver bracteatum, assembly GCA_023529315.1. Taxonomy (NCBI): domain Eukaryota; kingdom Viridiplantae; phylum Streptophyta; class Magnoliopsida; order Ranunculales; family Papaveraceae; genus Papaver; species Papaver bracteatum. The sequence continues at coordinate 750,301 of JAJJWX010000963.1, forward strand.
GGTTTTCAGATCATTATGTAAGGGGGAGTGGTTTCCATGTCAGATGGAGTATTGACTAAGGGGGAGTGAAGTATCACCATAGTATTTTTGTTGAAGTTGTGATGCAATTGGACTTTGACGCTGTGTAATAATACTATGACACTGTATAACAATGATTGAGAACCAATGCTTTTCTCATTGTTATAGATACGGATTTTCAACAACGATGATACTAAACTTACAACCTTTGGGATCATTGGACTACTTGGAAGTGACGAAGATTTTGAGTATTGTTGAAGATTAGGCATATGGAATAGGGTGTTGATGGGAGGATCGGTCTGAGTTGAGCTCTGAGAATCGGCGACAAACTCAGTGAAAAAATTTCTTTCGTCTTCATTTTCAGTGCGTCTCTTCATTAATTCAGGTGACTATCAGGTGAATCTTATGATTGGTGTTTTAATTTCTTGCCAGGATCTTTAGTTCTTATTATCAGTTTAAATTAGCATTTAATTGTGAATCTAGAAATGGGTTCATCTGTCGTTGATTTGGAAAAACCTTATGAAGAGGCTCCATCGATTGATTTAAGTTCTGAATCTGAGGATCGATGTGCTGCTTGGCAGTTCTCTTTAATAGGTCGTTTAGATCTACTTCATCTTAAATTTTCTGATGCTGTTATCAATCTCAAAAATCAGTGGAAATTAGTAGGTCAATGCAAAATGATTCCATTAGGTAAGGGATTTTTCATTATTAAACGTGATAATCAAAATGATCAAAATATGATTAAGTCTGGAAGATGGGAAGTAGCAAATCAGGTGTTGTGGTTACGAAAATGGATTCCAAATTTCCGTCCACAAAAGTTTAGAACATCAAATTCTACTGTATGGGTTCATTTACCTGGTTTAAGCTTAGAATTTTGGGATGAGAAGATATTGTTTACTATAGGCAAAGCCTTAGGGGAACCTGTTAAGATTGATGTTGCCACTCTGAACTATGAAAATGGGTACTAAGCTAAAATGTTGATCAATATTGATTTTGCAAAGAAAATCCCAAATAAGATATGGATTAAAACACAGTTTGGAGGGTTTATGCAGTCTATTATTCTTATAAATCCACCTAAGTTCTGTAATCACTGCAACATAGTAGGTCACCTTCAACTTGAATGTAGAGCTTCAAAAAAGAATGAAGATAAGCAGATGCCTAAAGCTACTTCTGGTGGTAAAGTTCTAGAGAAAGGAAGTAAACATTCTCAAAAAAGGAGTGTGGAGAGATTTGATATTTGTGAGACTCCTGTTACTCATATAAATCAGCAACCTCAGTCTGTGTCATAAGATTCAATCAAAATTACTTCAGGAATTTTTGATGTTTTAAATAATGAGGAATAAAATACTGAGATACCTGTTGATAATGAACATATTGAAGCTACCGAAGTTCTCAAGATTGTGAATGCAAACATGGTGGAGAATACTGTTGTCAAGTATATATATAAATGGAAAAGATGGTTCAATTTCAGAAGAAAGAGTACCAGCTACTTCTTGGTCCAGAATTATTCAAAAGCCTACTGCAATTGCTGCTTCCAGCTCTTCAGTGCATGAAAGGAAATTACAAAAACCGAAATGGTAGTACTCAAATTGCAGATAATACTCAAGTTTCAACAAGTATCCAAAATCCTAGTAAATACAACTTCAGGAAAAACCCAGGAAAAGGGGCAATTAAATGCCCTCAATCTAAGCAATGAAGGTTATGTATTGGAACCTAAGATAGGTCTCGGGATAATTTAAGGTCTCTCATCAAACAATTTAATCATTCTCTTGTTTGGATTGCTGAACCCAAAGTTCATTGTAATTCTTCATTTTGTAGTAAATTTAATATACCAGGTATGACAAGTATGGTAATCCATAATTCAGTTTCAAATAAAAAAGGTAATATATGGTTGTTTTGGAATCAAAATTTATCTTCTCCTTTAGTGATCTCTTTATCTAGTCAAATGATCACAGTAGAGATTGGGGGTGTTCTTGTTTCTGGGGTTCATGCACATGTTGGAGCTATTCAAAGAAGATACTTATGGTTAGAGATGGTGCAAATCAGTAAACTTCAAATGCCTTGGCTAGTCATTGGGGATTTCTATGTTATTGCTTCTATAGATGAAAAGGTGGGAGGAAAAAACCCTGATAAAAGATCAATGTTGGATTTCACCAATTGCTTAGATGAATGTGAACTTTTACAAGCTCCAAAATCTGGTTTAGATTTTTCCTGGTCTAACTGTCAACAAGGTAATAGAAGAATTTTGTGCAATTTGGATAGGGCTGTGGTTAATCATTTGTGGCAGCATAAATATGAATCTTGGAATTATAAAGTTGGGTCGAGGGTAGCTTCTGATCGCTCACCTCTTCTGGGTGGATGTAATCAAGTCCCTAAACCAAGTAATGTGCCTATGAAGTTTCAACAAATGTGTCTTTCACATCCTAATTTCTTGGAGGTTATTGCTAATAGTTGGGCTGAAGATATACAAGGTGATCCATCCTTTGTGTTTCAACAAAAATTAAAAAGACTAAAAAAGGTTCTCAAAGAATGGAATTGGAGTGTATTTGGCAATGTGCTTACTCAAATTAAAGAAGCTGAAAAAGTAGTTCAAGAATCTATGGAGTAATCTTATGAAAATCCATTTGATGAATCATTTCTTAATAACTTGGTTCAAGCAAAGAATAACTTTAATTCTAAAGAAGTGTAGCTCAACACTTTTCTCAAGCATAAAGCAAGAATAAGGTGGATTAATAAAGGGGCAGCAAATACTGGATTTCTTCATGCAAGCCTCAAAATTAATCAAGGAAGGAATAATATTACTGAATTGGAGGATGGTAATGGAGAGATCATAAATGATCAAGCAAAGATAGATGACACTTTGGTTCATCATTTTGAAGAAAAGTTTAAGTATCAGCCAGTTGATGTTTGTGACTCCTTACTAAATGAGATTCCTAATGTAATTACCAGTGAGGATCAAATCATGCTGAATCAAATCCTTGAAGAAGAGCAGATCAAAGCAACCATCTTTAGCATAGATCCTAATAGCTCTCCTGGACCTGATGGAGTGGCTGGTTGGTTTTACAGAGCATGCTGGCATATAATTGGAAATGACCTTGTTCAAGCTATTCAATTTTTCTGGAAAAGGAAGTTCATTCCAAAAGGTTTAAACTCAAACTTTTTAGTTTTATTGCCAAAAATTGAAGGTGCAAGAAGTCCTTCTCAGTTTAGACCAATTGGTCTTAGCAATGTAAGTTTTAGGATTTTTACAAAGATAATGGCTTCTAGACTAAGTACTCTTATGCATAAGTTAATTTCACCACAACAAGCAGCTTATGTTAAGGGCATATGTATCCAAGAATAAATTTTGTTAGCTTCAGAAATGGTCAATGAAATTCACAAGAAAAGAAGATGTGGAAATGTTGGGCTTAAAATAGACATATCCCAGGCTTATGATTCAGTAAGTTGGCAATTTCTATTTCAAGTTCTTATGAAGTTTGGTTTTTCTGAAGAGTGGTGTGAATGGTTACATATATTATTCCAATTAGCTAAAATTGCTATCATGGTGAATGGAGGGCCTTGTGGTTTCTTCTCTATTGGAAGGGGTCTCAGGCAAGGAGATCCCCTTTCTCCAATGTTATTTGTACTGATGGAAGAAGCTCTCAGTAGGAAGCTTACACAGAGTGTCAAGGGAGATAAAATTAAGCCAATGGTGGTGAGGGATTCATCCAACTCATCTGTTCTTTGCAGATGATGTCTTCATATTTTGCAATGGAGAGAAAAGAAGCCTCTTAAATCTTATTCAGATTTTAGAAGATTACCAGCATAGTTCTGTCCAAATTATTAATAAGAGTAAGAGCAATCTTTTTGTTGAAGGTACAACTGAGCTAAGGAAATCCTTAATAAAAGAAATTTTGCAAATGGAGTTAAGTAGATTCCCTGATAAATATTTGGGAGTGATTCTTAAAGCTGGGAGAGTCAAATCTAATACAGTTTTGCCAATGGTTGAGATGATGCAAAAAAAATAGCATCTTGGAAAGGCAAGTTGTTATCATTTCAAGAAAGATTAGTTCTTATAAAGTATGTACTTTGTAGCTTGCCAATGTATAACATGGCAGTGTATAAGTGGCCTGCCTCAGTAATTAAAATTTGTGAAAGAATTATAAGGAATTTTATTTGGTCTGGTGATGGAGATACAAGAAGATATACTGTTTTTTCTTGGAAGAAGGTATGCACTTCTTACAGTGAGGGTGGTTTGGGCATTCAAAGACTTTAAATTATGAATAAAGCTTTACTCATGAAGATGATGTGGAAAATACAAAAGTCAGAAGAGGATTGGGCCTTGTTTTTTAAAGCTAAATATCAGAATAAGTATGGCCAATGGAACACTCAATGACAACTTTCTTCTGTTTGGCCTGGTCTCAAATGGGCATGGGATTCTATCAAAGAAGATATCAGATGGATTATTGGAGATGGAAAGAACATTTCAGTGTGGTTTGATGTTTGGTTAGGGGAGATGACTCTAATTGACCAAGTGGGCTTCACTAATGTAGTTAAGGACAATCCCTTCTTAAAAGTTTCTGATTTACTGAAGGATGGTAAGTGGTCTCTTCCTGAAGCTTTGCAACAGATAATTCCATCTGTTTCATTACCAATTGTTGCAGGTGGAAGTGATGAAATTGTATGGATACATAATCTTAAAGGATCTTTAACAATGCATGAAGCTGCTCAGAAAATAAGACACAAGGAACCAAAATTATGGTGGACCAAAAATGTATGGAATTCATTCATTCATCCTAGTGTAGAAAGCAATGTTTGGAAACTGATTCAAGGTGTTTATTTAGATGATGACATTATGGTGAAGAAGGGGTATGACATGGTGTCAAGATGTTGTATTTGTAAGAAAGCTCAAGATAGCATGAATCATCTGTTGTGGGAGTGTGCATTCAGCTCTTCAATTTGGGAATGGATCTGCTCTCTCTTTCAGTTTGATATCCCTAAAGATTTTAAGAATATATGGAGGAGAGCAAGACATAAAAGTCCCTTAATTCAGCAAGTATGGCTCATTGCAGCATGTATCATCCTCAAGGAATTATGGTTTCAGAAAAATAAGCAGTTTTTTGATGAAGTTAAGCCAAATATTCTCAGTTTTAAGTGCAGAGTAATCAAACTTATTTCTGAAGGAGGTTTGAGGGTTAGTGGTAATAAATGGAATCAGAACTTTGATGATTATATTATTGCAGTTTTTCAGCTGGGAGTCAGAAAATTAAAGTTTTAGGGGATTAAAGAATGTCACTGGATCCCTCCTGACCCAGAAACTACTATGTTTTGCTGTGATGGATCTTCTTTGGGAAATCCTGGAGCTGCAGGGTTTGGAGTAATAGTCAGAGATCATCAATGCCATGTTCTTGGCACATTAGCAGGTGGAATTGGAATACCAACTAACTACTTAGCTGAAATATATGCAGTTATTTGTGCTATGGAGCTTACTATTGAATGGGAGGTAAGCAGAAAATTTGGATAGTCTCTGATTCTAAATCAGTGGTGAATGACTTTTCCAGACAAAATGTGCCTTGGTTTGTTAGAGGGAGATGGAGAATTGATGTGAGAAAATTATCTCAAATCAAGTACTTGCACTGCTTCAGGGAGGTGAACTTTTCAGCAGATAGAGTTGCTAAAAAAGGAGCCTTACTAGCCCAAGGTGAAAGACAAATTTGTATTGGTAAACCTTCATCTCTTGTTAGGGTGGAAATGCCTCATGTAAGCTATTTCAGGTTCTGTTAAGTTTTGGTTGTGGGCTGTTATTGGGCCTGGGCGTAGCTTAGTCATTTCAATTTTTTCTTTAGTTTTGTTTGGGCTTTTAGGTTGTTTATTTTCTCCTGTTTCTTTTGGCTTTTGATCTTTTTTTTTGTTTTGTTGTAAACTCACTTTTATTATCAATAATTATTCATGTGATTCAGAAAAAAAAAAAAAGGCATGTGGAATAGGAGCTACAAAGTTTATTTATATAATTTTTTTATTCCATATGTATTAATAGTTTTGCCACTAAAATTGACAAAGGGGGGGATTGTTAGAGCACTGCTCGGTCAAACATGCATGTGTTGCTATCTCAAGCATGTTTGTCAATCTTAGTGATCAAAACTATATAGTCTTGATTCCTAGTCTACTATAACTAAGGTCTCGGACTAGGTGTTTATGGGAGAAAATTATTCCTGCCGGTTTTGGTAATTTGGGGTGTGTGGATGAGGAATGAATCTAAACCTTAAACAAATGCATTGCACGGTGAGTGCTTGTAGATTCAAGAAATCAATTTGTGCAAATCCGGCCTAAACCAAGAAATGGCCGTTCCGGACTTGTTTCGGTCACAAAGTGAAGGAGATGGGGTTGATTTTAGGGAGGGAAGCGAAGAAGGTGTTGAGAATGTGAAGGTGTTGGCTATGTATGACTTATATTAGAAAACTGAACTGGCTTGCAGGATGTAAGCTATCAGTTCTGGTGTTTGAATACGATTGTATCAACACTTGTTTCTGTTGTCTTGTCTTGTTTGAAAAATAGGATGGAAAACCTATTTATACAAGTCTTTTAGCCTAAACCTCATATCTAGTGGGAAGTAGAGAAAGTGGAGTGATCGAGTAGTGGACTAATGTGTTAGTGTCACACGACCAGTCTTTCCCACTTCTCCCAGCATCACTAACCGTCCATGACTTCCTGACACGTTCTTGTGATGGCGCGTTATGCGCTGCACGCTGTAAACCTCCAGACCAATACCCAGTATGTATCCCCCAGTTTGTGACATGATTGATATCTCGAGCGTGTGGATCGTGGGACACACAAAAAGTAGCATGTAATGCTAGATTAAATAACTACGTTATTTAGGAAGTTGATACTTCTGAAGTATCGTGTGCATTCTATGCAGGTACTGCATCGAGTGTATCCAACATGTATGAAACATCGCTGTTTAAGCATCTCAAAGTAGCCTCATATCCAGACTAATTCATGTGATGGTTCGGAGTTTGAGCAAGCAAGTCCTTCCTTGACCGACCACATGGTGTGATAGGGTTATGGATGGTGATCACCATAACGCCACACTGACCAATTAACTCCTGACCAGGACTGTATAACCAAGCCGGTGAAGTTGGACGGACGAGATGATCTTTGAGACACTCATTTGCGACCGTTGGTGAAATTAGGGTTTTGGAGAAGGTGCGCAAGCACCACTCTCCAGCCTAATCGATTCCAAGCTTGGGATACGATTTTGGCCGGCCGATCATACATGCGTGTAGATGGCATGACGGTGTAGGCGCCCATACCCCATTGTCTCACGAAAGTGTGATCTGGGCCACTAAATTTTTCTGGCGAAGTTGAGTGTTCGAGACCAATTTCGGGCACGCATTCCAAGATGACCAATCTTGCTCGGTCTTGGCCGATTGGTCTGGCGTGTAGGTGGTAGGATGGTGTTCACGCCTATACCTGACTATCCCATGAAAACATGATCTAAGCCACTCAAATTGTTCGGCGAAGTTGAGTGGTCGAGATTAGTTTGCAATTGGGAAGTGTGACCACGCTAGTTTGGGCTGCGATTTTGGATAACTAGGCATGGTATGCCTTGGCCGATCAGGTAAGGGGATAGATGGGTCCACGCTGGTAATGTTGGTATGACCGGACCTGCTTAATCTAATCTCGGACCCTTAATTCGTGCCGGAGAAAATGGACGCTTGTGATGTTCAAAACCCTAATTTTGGGTTTCACGGCCGTGCGTCATGCTATGTTCGGGCGCACAAATTGGGATGACCAACCATGGTTGGTCCTGACCGATTAGTAAGGTATGTAGGCGTCCCCATGGTGATTGTGTTGACATGCTCTAGGCCCTTTGAATCTACATATACACCCTCCATCTATTCCTATGAAGATTGATGGTTGTGACTGTTTTGCGACACATGTAATGTGCCACAAACCCTAATTTAGGGTTTTCCGTCCATACTGCTCTGGCTTGGACGTTTTGGAAAGCTATGCCAATATTTTGGGGAGGCCGACCATGCGGCGCCCGCGTTGGTTCAGTAGTGAATATTCCAATACCTGCTTGGGGTCATGGATCTGATCTGAGCTATCTAATTCATGCTGGTGAAGTTGGATGGTCGTGATCGTTTCTGAGACTGACATGGTCAGTCCAGATGCTCAATCGGGGTAGTATAGCACACCGAGAGTAATATGCTTAATCGGGCTAGTATAGCACACTAAGAGTTGCAGCCTGTACGGGTATTTCGTACATGCTTCATTATAATTCTTGGAGGTTCGTGTTGCTCTGCTGAGAACAACACTCAGTCGTCATGCCGCACTGATAATATGTACAGGAAATACAAGGCTGGTTATGCATTAATTAATAATGTTTTATTTAATTCACAGTCTGGGATTGTTGCCACATGCTCCATTCTAGGTGAATTAATAAAGTGAAGAAGTATTCATCACTTATTAATGGATTTATATTTTACAAGATGTTAGCGCATAATTTTTTGGCTTTTACAATTTTAGCCTTAAATGAAAATCCACCACCAACATTAAGTCCCCTTCTTAGTGCATAATAGTTACACTATTGTGGGGTAGTCCTGAGATGGTGACAAATTTGTACACTGAAATGACCAAGCTAAAGTGAATACATATTTACCGAATTGGTCGGCATCTTGCCCTGGAACTGGTTAGTCCTGATTAAGGTTGTGAAGGAAGCAGGACTTTATCCGATGAGTCACTTTGGTTTCCTTTGTACATATCTGGACAGAGCTTGGCCCCTTCCTTGGGTCAGATGTGCTCCCTTTCGTCATACGGAAACTTTCCTCAGATGTATTCGATAAGCATCGTTGATTGCTATCCCGAATTAATAGCCTTTATAGGTGGCAAGTAAAGACTTATTTTCTCCTGGGATTCTGTCGACTTGCGATATTATAAATAATAATCTCACGTAGTCGTTTCTTTTATATCTCAGGTACTACTCCACACTTATCCGATCTTCTGATTGACTGATTGATTGATTTTTTGTGTACTCATAACTTCTTCTTCTTTGCATTTTATCATGGAAGCGGTGGACGACCATTCTGTCACTTCTCCAGAAACAAGCTTCGAAGTTGACAAGCCCGAAACCCATGCACACGAAGAAGTAATGGCTAAGATCGATCTTCCACTTCGCAAAGTCGGCCTTGCTATACAGGGGATGTCTATTTTGCACCTGCGTATTGCCAGGGGACGTATTAGTGCCCTTTCATCTGCGATTGACATGGAGGAGCGGTGGAGGCATTGCAAGCACCAATAAGCGCAAGGGCAGAGAGATTTGCAGCGCGGTTGAAGAGGCGGAGGGTTGATCATAAACGACCTCTAAATGAAAATAAGTGTGATTACCCAATCCAGGACGGCGTGATAATTCTTGCTTCTGACACAGACGAAACTTAGCATTTGAAAGCAGTCAGCATGACTCTTGATGTTGCCGTGGCCTTTGATGATCCTGCTGATGATGTTGGGACGGAGTGCGTTGCTGCGAAAACGTCTGATGCGGAAGCTGAGACAGATCCGAAGGGAGGAGCATCAACAGGTGATGGCATTAAAGCAGAACCCAACAATGGTGCAGGCGCGATCAACCCTCTTGACGACTAAAACCTCTTTTCTTCTTTTTCCTCTTTCCAAGTATATTCCGTAATTTTTGAACATCTTCCTTAAACTCAGTGGCATCCGAGTTCAATATTTTCTTATATTATTTGATTATTTGAATAAAAGTTTTTACTTTATAATCTTTTGTCAAGACTGCAACTGAACCTTCCCAGGCGCAGGGGTGCGCCTTCACATGTAATTCTTTATGATAAAAGAAATAATGCCATAATGGAATACCTACATACATGTGTTCCTGATGCAAGATCTTCCCGGCCTTGTTGGGGTGAGTGGCTCAAAGCTTCTTATGCGCATATCTTCTCCCTCGACTCCTTTTAGGATGTCTTTTGTTTAGGGTTTCTTTCCTGACATTCTCTAGTGGGTTGATTTAGGCTGGACTTTATATCTTTAGGAGTAAAGAGGTTCTCAGATGGAAATAATACTTCAATTAATTTGAAAAATGGAAATTGAAACCCTAATTATGAATGCAAGTATTGCAATTATTTTCTAGAGGAATTACAAATATGATGTGAAATTGTAAAGGGAAACATGCTGGAGAAAGTAACACAGTGTCTTAAAGCATGTAGGATAGCACAGCGTCTTAAGTACGGTAGGGTTTGAGCCGCCGCGAGTGAATTGTTACGCCTTCTAGCTTGTCAGCGTTGATGAGTTTGCAGTAGCCGCCTAGGATGACATCTTCTACCAGATATGGTTCATCCTCCTTCTCGGTGGGTGAATCAGGTGGGGTAGTCATTTTCACCGTAATGCTTCCAACCTTGAATGCGGTTGTCTTCGTTACTAGATCTACAATTCCAAACGGGTTTGGGCGTGTAGATGTATGCGTGTCGTAACCACAAAAAATTAATTAATACTTTACTACCTAATTAAAGAGTAATATAGGGTAGTCAAGGTCGATCCCACGAGGAGCAAGAGATTATTAGTTGTAAAATTGTCACAAAAGGGGGGTATTGGTTGTAAAATTTATAAAGAAAAAGAAATAAACAAAGTAATTAAAAGTATAAGTTGAAATCAATGAGAGAGAATAGATCAAGGAATCCTTCTTCGCTGCAAAACAATGATTAAAGTTATGTTCTTTTCCACTTGTTATTAGTCATAGATTATCACCAACCATAGGATAGCAGGTTCGCTTAGCTAACCCCAAAATTCCTTATTTCACCGAGTAACAAGTCCGCTTAGTTATCAGATTCTATTCAAAAGAACCACCTTGAGGTTTGCTTACAAGATGTAATTCCCCGAATGCATTAAGATTTGTGAACTTAGGTTTAGTACTAGTAGTTAGACTCGGTTCGCTTGGTCCACTTTCTAGCGTTGTTTTCACACACAATTGCTCCACGAAATCCCTCCGCAAGGTCTTGTGTTTTCTACTTGTGTAAAGAGTCAAGAAACTATTATGTATTCCCTAACTTTCACTAGATTTAGATTAAATTAACAAATAAATTTAGCGTGCACTCCAAACAACCTATCAATCAATCATAAACATTAATATTAGTAAAAACAATCGATAATCATATGAAAAACTTCAAAGTAGAATTGAAACAAAACTCAAACCATATGTTAAGAACTAGGAATTCATCCTCAATCAATAAGAAAATTAGCTACTCATAATTTGGAGTTCACACAATAATAATAATAATAATAAAGGAAGAAAGAAAAACTTATTGAAAAGATGATGGTTGCTCCTTCCTCCAATCCTTGTGCACTTTTAACTCCTCCTCCAAAGTAGATGTGTGTAAAAAGTTGTAGAGAACTCCTCTATTTATAGGCTTCAATACTCTCCATATCTTTGTAGGAAAAGAATCCTCATTCCAAAAGAACACCACTTTCCCAATTTGAGCTATAGTCCAATTTCTAGTCCAATTCTCTAAAACTTCCAAGTTTCCATCCAATTCCCAATTCTAAGTCTTCACACACATGAGAGAAGTCCATACAAAATTCTGTATTTTTGCTCGCCGGAAAACTGGGTTTTTGGCCGGAAATAGGCCGAAATCCGTCACCGCCGGCCACCTAAAAATTCTTCTCCATCGGTAAGGAATATTTCGTCCAAGATTCTGTTACAGTTAGGTCAAACTAACGGTCTTAGTTAGTCAACTGGGTCAAGCTCCGAGTCAGTCACAGAGTCATAACCCAGTCAGCTAGCTAACTCGGCTGACTGGTTTTGGTTGGCTATCTTACTCCTGCCAAGTGCTATGCATGGCTATCTTGGTCGTGCCTTCTCTGCCACCCAGCCATTATGGATGTTCACTGCAACCTTCCCTGTATCTCAGTTCATAACCTGCAATCTCCTTCACCAGTTCTGTCTAGCCATCTCGGCTGCAACATACTCTCAAGCTCTCACTGCAAACTCACAACCTTTTGCTGGTCCACTGCAATTCTCATTACCACCTTCTGCTACACCATGTTAGTTGCCTCACTCAATTCAGCAAACCAACTCCACCACCATCCAGTGCTCCTTGACTGCAATTCCACCAACTGCCAATTCATACCAATCACAACTCCTTGGTTCAGTTCCTGCGCTTCCAACCACCACTTGCAATGTCATTACAAGTACCATCTCCTCCATTCAACCACCATTTACCACAAAATAGCAGCATCACCACAGCATAACCCTCCACCTTTAATGTATTATCACCACACAATCTGTCTCAGTCTTATCCACCACCAAACAACTCACTGCCTCACTGCGCAATGAAACCAAACCACACAGCACCACCATTTTTACTTTATAATCCCCTGCAAATCAAGTCATTTTTCCCATTTCAGTTCCTTGCAGAACATATGCTTTGCAGCTGCAATACAACTTCCTTTGGCAGCAACCACCAGAGCGACAGCAACTCCAACTGCTTGCACTTGAGCACCAATCATTCTTTCTAGCTCAGACCAACAGTATCACCTCTTCCCTAATTTCGACCACCAACAACAGCTGCTCCACCAACAATTGCACATTGTAGTATCATCAGCATCTCTATTTCCCCAACAACACCAACTCCATCTCATACCAAAATCACCACCCACAGCTGCAATTTCATCTCCCAAATCCATATTTAATATCATCTCAAACCTTAATCAAATCGATCCACAAACCCAATCTCAGAACCAATCTCTGATTCATTCAACAACGACACTTTATCATCGAACCCATCTTCGATTTTTCTTCAAATCTCACTTCAATTGTTTCTTCGTCCTGACCACAGCAGCATCTCACCAACGGCAGCTTCATCCATCTCGATTAACATTTATCTCAGCCCCAGAAACCTATTTCCTATTCATTATCATCTTCCTCCGAACCCTAACTGCTTACATAAATCAGTAGCATCATCACATCTTTCTTATCGCAAAACTTCTCTTCTCTCGATCTCTTCTCTCGATAGTAACAGCAACCATGGCTTCTTCTTCTTTCTGTTTCAGTAGCAAACAATTATGGAGAATCGATTCTAGGGTTGGGATTATAACATCCGGATCCGAGTTTGGGTCCGGGTTCAGGTTTGGGCATAGACCATGGATACAGACCACCCATTTGGATGTCTTATAACAAGCAGTCTTCTTTGGATAAGGGCTATCCAGTTAGGTTTCCCCTCAACAGTTAACTAGACTGTCTTCAGTGCTCCTCCAACTGAGTTGTCCCATAACCTTGACTGTGCTCCAGATTGTGTTTGCCCCGTGAAATGACAATTTTACCCTTTTTGCTCATATTTGAGTGATTTCTTCTTCTTTTCCTCCGTATGACTCCCGAGTACCTAATAACTCAAAAACACACGTAAAATACATAATTTACTAGAAAAATAGCAAAGAAAGCATAAACTACTAGATAGTAAATACGGTGTATTCTACACCTATCAGTAGACATCGGGGTCTTGATCTTGTCGTCTTTGATCGAGACAGCTTATAGACTCCTGATAAACTGTTTGAAGGGGTCGGCCTCCCATTCACATCTCTTATCCAGGATTGGTTTTTCGGCTAGAGCCAGTCCCCAAGACTTATCAGAGCGATGGGCGGTTGGTTGTAAAGAGAGTTATATGATGAGACTTACTTGAGTTCGAAACCTTTCAATGTATGTTGACAGGCTCTCTACGGGAAGTTGTGTCACATTGTCAAGTTTCTGGTGCGGCAACAGACAGTCAGGTCCAGAAGGCATGTTGGAGATTCTTTCAGGTATCAAAACCGGTAGAGGACAGACTCCTAGTATTGCCTTGTTGTCGTGTATCCAGGAGCGTCCTAGGATCATGTCATAGTTGGGATGACCTTTGACTATGTAGAAATTTTCTTGAGTCGAGGTATCACCCAATTTGACTTCAAGATCAATGTATCCATATGCATCTCTGAGTTCTCCTTTTGGATCCTTAACAAACAGTTGGGTGACGAGTAGCTTCCCTCTTAGAAATCTTTGCTGCTCTCAAGGTCTTGACAGTAATGATGTTAAATTTGGAGACCGTATCAATCAACACGCTATCGAACTCAACGTATCTCAAATGAGTGACGGTTAGGAGTCCCCAGTTTCCCTTGCTAGCATTTTCCAAGAAAGACTGGGGTTTCTGGACTGCTTATGGATACAAACGCCTTCCTGATACAATGCGGTTGAGGGCCGTAAATATGTCTTGACATTGTCCCTTGGAGAAATAAAAGATTTTACACAAGTGCTCCATCATAGATTATACAGTCTTGCAAACAGAATCCCCAGAAATCATGTTGTTCCTGATAGGAAGAGGATCTCTATGAACACCTTCGTTTCCAATCTGGAGTTCTCCTGTCTCTATCTTTTCCCTGAAGATTTGTTTCATCATGTTACAGTCTTTGGTTGGATGGTGAACGAACCTATGGTAGAGACAGTACTTGGGATCCGCCATGTCTTTCTCAGTTGGTGGATATTTTATAGGAGGTAGATTGATGGCATCGTCTTGGATCCATGCTTCAAAGAGTTCTATTACTTCATTCATGGGGAAAGGAAAGCCTGTATCTTCGGTGTCTTGTGCAGGAGTTTTGTCCGCTCCCTTTTGAGACGAAGTCGTGTGTGCCGGGGATGCCCGCTTGGTTTGTTGTTTTATTGCCGAAGCCTTCCTTTTTTCTCCTCCGCCCACTACACTCACAGAAGGACCAGTATTGTATTGCTTGTTCGTGAGACGCATACTTCCTCGACTTTCACGTGAATCTTCAATTCGAATAACTCTGGTTCTTTCTAGCAATGCCGGTGCAGTTGTAGCTGAATGTTTGGCAGCTTCATGAAGTTCGAAGAGCGTTTGAAAGACCAGATTCTCTAATAGAGAGCGGTATATTGGTATCATCCAATTAATGCATAACTCCACCAATTGTCGTTCGGTGATGTTCAGGTCATGACAATCTAGTGCTTGGGTTCTGAACCTTTTAACGAAGTCGTTGGGATGCTCGTTGTTCCGCTGAATAATTCTCCCCAGATCTGAAAAGGTGATCTATTCACACACGAAGAAATACATTCTGTAGAAGGCACTGACCATCTCGTTCTAATTGGATATGTTGTTAGGCGCGATGTTGTTGTACCAGGTGTACTCCCTTCCCATAAGTGACTTTGAGAATTTTTTTAGGCGGAGAACATGATTGTATTCATGTTCCCCCAAGGATTCCAAGAATCGAGAGACGTGTTCACGAGCATTACCAGTACCATCGTAGAGAGATAATTTAGGAGAGGTCTAACCTCTTAGAAGAGGAATTAGTTGCACATATTGAGGGTACGGCAGCTGATGCTGGTGTACATCCGTTCAGTCCCCTTTGTCTCGATTTTGGAGAAGTCTTTCAAGGTCCTCACGTGTGATTAAGTTGTACGGTTGGTTCCTATCTCTTAGGCGTTCAGGAGCAACACGAGTTTCTTCATCTGTATGGGCCAAGATGGAAACGTTTCCCCCGGGTTATCGTGAATCTTGTGGTAATTGTTCAGTCAAAGTTTTGAGGAAAGTGAGTACCTCTTTCTGAGTTGCGGCCATATCCGTTTGAGTCTTAGCCAAGACTTCCTGCTTCTCCATCAAGTCTGTAATGGTAATGGGCGATGGTCGTCCTCTCATTCCTCCGGCTCCTCGTCCTGATGAAGGAGTGAAAGTTGTTTCCCTAGTGACCACCGGAGGCGTTACACTTGAGGAGATGCTAGGATTCGTGGATGCTCTGGCTCTGGTGATGGGAGGCGTTATACCTACTGGAATATCTCCTGCTCCGCTAGCGTTGGTAATAGAAGTGACGGCTCCACGATATTTATTAACCACGGCAGCTCCACTGATAGGTACATCGATACCGGGAGTGTTATCCATGCTAGCTCCATCAGAATTGATTGCTGATCCATACTTGAGTTCCACCATCTTGAAATGAATTGCTGATTGAATTGGTTCTAAGATCTACCCTTTTTGAAATTGAATCGGATTTCGAAGAAATTGACTTTACAACCGAGAGATTAACCTCCCGCTATGGTCGCCAATTATTTATGGGTGAAAACTATTCCTGTCGGTTTTGGTAATTTGGGATGTGTGGATGAGGAATGAATCTAAACCTTAAACAAATGCGCTGCGCGGTGAGTGCTTGTAGATTCGAGAAATCAATCTGTGCAAATCCGGCCTAAACCAAGAAATGGTCGTTCCAGACTTGTTTCAGTCACAAAGTGAAGGAGATGAGGTTGATCTTAGGGAGGGAAGCGAAGAAGATGTTGAGAATGTGAAGGTGTTGGCTATGTATGACTTGTATCAAAAAACTGAACTGGCTTGCAGGATGTAAGCTATCAGTTCTGGTGTTTGAATACGATTGTATCAACACTTGTTTCTATTGTCTTGTCTTATTTGAAAAATAGGATGGAAAACCTATTTATACAAGTCTTTTAGCCTAACCCTCATATCTCATGGGAAGTGGAGAAAATGGAGTAATAGATTAGTGGAGTAATGTGTTAGTGTCACACGACCAGTCTTGCCCACTTCTCCCATCATCACTAACCGTCCATGACTTCCTGACACATTCTTGAGATGGCATGTTGTGCGCTGCACTCTGTAAACCGCCAGACCAATACCCCAGTATGTATCCCCAAGTTTGTGACATGATTGATGTCTCGAGCGTGTGGATCGTGGGATCCATAGAAAGTAGCATGTAATGCTAGATTAAATAATTACGTTATTTAGGAAGTTGATACTTGTGAAGTATCATGCGCATTCTATGCAGGTACTGCATCGAGTGTATCCAACATGTATGAAACATCGTTTTTTGAGCATCTCAAAGTATCCTCATATCCAGACTACTTCATGTGACGGTTCAGAGGTTGAGCAAGCAAGTCCTTCCTTGACCGACAACATGGTGTGATAGGGTGACAGATGGTGATCACCATGATGCCGCACTGACCAATTAACTCCTGACCAGGGATGTATAACCAAGACGGTGAAGTTGAACGGACGAGATGATCTTTGAGACACTCATCTGCGACCGTTGGTGAAATTAGGGTTTTGGAGAAGGTGCGCAAGCACCGATCTTCAGCCAAATCGAATCCAAGCTTGGGATACGATTTTGGTCGGCCGATCATACATGCGTGTAGATGGAATGAAGATGTAGGCGCCCATATGCCATTGTCTCACGAAAGTGTGATCTGGGACACTAAATTTTTCTGGCGAAGTTGAGTGGTTGAGATCAATTTGCGATAGAAAACTGTTGCCGCAAAAGCCGCACATCGTGCCAACTTCGGGCACGCGTTCCAAGACGACCAATCTTGGTCGGTCTTGGCCGATTGGTCTGGCGTGTAGGTGGTAGGCTGGTGTTCACGCCTATACCTGATTTTCCCATGAAAACATGATCTAAGCCACTCAAACTGTACGACGAAGTTGAGTAGTCGAGATTAGTTTGCAATTTGGAAGTGTGACCACGTTAGTTTGGGCGTGCCATTTGGGATAACCAGGAATGGTATGCCTTGGACGATCAGGTGAGGGGATAGATGGGTCCATGCTGGTCATGTTGGTATGAGCGGACCTGCTTAATCTAATCTTGGACCCTTCATTCGTGCCGGATAAAATGGACGCTCGTGATGTTCAAAACCCTAATTTTGGGTTTCACGGTCGTGCGTCATGCTCTGTTTGGGCGCACGAATTGGGATGACCATCCATGGTTGGTCCTGACCGATCTGTCAGGTATGTAGGCGGGCCCACGTTGATTGTGTTGACAAGCTATGCCAATCTTTTGGGGAGGCCGACCATGCGGGGCCCGCGTTGGTTCGGTAGTGTATATTCCAATACATGCTTGGGGTCATGGATCTGATCTGAGCTATCCAATTCATGCTGGTGAAGTTGGACGGTCGTGATCGTTTCTGAGACTGACATGGTCAGTCTAGATTCTCAATCGGGCTAGTATAACACACCGAGAGTAATATTCTCAATCGGGCTAGTATAACACACCGAGAGCAATGTAGTCGATTTAGTATCTCGGATTGTTTCGGCTGGGTCCGAGACACTGGGACATAACTTCCTCACTGAGTTAACCGGGCTGAATTCCGGAGTGATGAACATTTTATATTTTTTATACTTAGGAAATTCGTATAAAAGAGTAGAGTGACTAGAGTCAGATACATGTTAAGCTTGTCTACTCAACTCTCATGCAGCCGCGACACATGTAACTCTTAGGGAATATATTTTTCTTATTTTACGAGAAAATTTTGATATGTGTTCCATTCGTATTGAAATCCCTCTCACGGAATCATAATGTTTCTTCTTGTATCGTGCGGATGTGGGTTATCATATTCATATCAATTAAATGATGTACTGTAATTCATAGTGTTTATTCTCCATAGATTATTCTTTGCCTCAATCCAAATCCACTTATTTCAATGGTTTAATCCTAGAGACCCAAGATTTGTTCAGATTCCTTGAACATCTGTTTCTGCTGGTGAATGTACTTTCTTTATCTCTAAATTACTACATCTTTTAATGTCCTTGTTTATCTTGTAATAATCAATTAAATTAGTTCCTCAAATTATGATGTTTTAGCTTTTCTTTCTGTTGTAATCAATGAACAAGTAGAAAATAATCATCATGGGTTGTTTTCAATTTGCAGTTTTAAGATCAAAGCTAGATAATCATGGGGTATCATTTGATATTTTGGGATTGGAATCCTGGGTCGGGGTTTTGTATGATGGGATCGATCACGTTCTGTAATTAATTTGATTTATCAATTGTTACTCTTTTGAGGTTTGGTTTCTTAGAATCTCTATTCTCTTCACCAATTGGTCTTGCAACCGATAAAAATTGAGAGAGAATCCATGAAACAGTTAAAACCAAAAGAGAAAAAAAAACCGAGATTTCGGCCGAAATTTTACCGAGAATGAAAAATTCCGGCAAGTTTACCGGTGGAAACTCGGCTCGGAGAGAACATTAATATCGGCTACTCTATATCCGAAAACGGAAAAATCGTCGGGATCTCGGCCGGGACATCCGAAATCGACTACATTGACCGAGAGTTGCAGCCTATACGGGTATTTCGTACATGATTCATTATAATGCTTGGAGGTTCGTGTTGCTCTGCTGAGAACAACACTCAGTCGTTATGCCGCACTGATAATGAGTACAGGAAATACAAGGCTGGTTATGCATTAATTAATAATGTTGTATTTAATTCACAGACTGGGATTATTGCCACATGCTCCATTCTAGGTGAATTAGTAAAGTGAAGAAGTATTCATCACTTATTAATGGCTTTATCTTTTACAAGATGTTAGCGCATAATTTTTTGGCTTTTACAATTTTAGCCTTAAATGAAAATCCACCATCAACACTAGGATAAAAAGTGTAGTTGAGCTCAAGAACTCCATGGCGATCATCATACAAGACGAAGGACTACTCAAGGAACCAGTGGATCTTCATCGACTAAAAGGTATGTGGAGACTTGAACTTATCTATCAATTAAAAGTCTATCTACTCTATCTCCTATCATGAGACAAAAGTCGTTTTACTATATAGACTAAAGACATGCACATGTGACATTTCGATATGAGTATATCTCGCTTATCTATTTCTCTAAATGTGTGTTGGTAAAGCTTTCGCTTTATCCAAGTTCATATTTTCCTAGTGACTAAAGTCATGTTATGTTTCAATCACTTTGGAAATCACTCTGACGAAAACTAGTTCGTGAAAACAGCTATATGACGTCCTCTGAGAATGTTTCAATGATTGAAATGAGAGTTTAGACTATATAACCATTGTGGGATATAAACATTGTTGTGGCAACACATATATGTATAAGTCCTTAACACTTGAACTGAATGCTTCAAAAAAAAAAAAAAACACTTGAACCGAAGTTTGCGAACTTTGTTGATCAAGTGGAACCGAAACGTGAGCAGCAACTCAGTCCGAGAACAGGCGTAAGTTATCGAACCCAAGAATATCTGTTCAAGTTGAAGCTCAGGTGCAGTCCGCGAACTGACTGTAGTTCTCATCCCGAGAAATTCTGTTGGAGATTATTAACTTCAACCGGTTAGCTTGAATCCGCGAACTCAAGAGGTTATGTCTAAAAACGTTGTTCTTGAACTTATTCTTTAATTACTAAGGGATGCTTTTGCAAACCGTATCTTTATAGTTCATGATTAATGATTCGAGTGAATCACATCGTTTTTGATTCAATTGTATCTCTTGTAGTACTTGAGATCTCATAGCAATTGAACAACTCTCAAACTAGTTCATTTGAGTCATTTACACTAGTTATGGTGAAGAAGAATATGGTTGATATGAAAGTTATCATTTGGTTGACTAATATTGAACCAACCATTGTACACGTTTGGGTACGGTTACACAAACCCAAAACTTCAAGTACATGTATGTATGGCAAGCTAAGTTTTTGATCTAACGGTTGAGAGATATTAGCTTGTATCTAATCAGGTTTGCATCTAACGGTGAATATTAAATTCTTTGTTACTAATCTAACATTGATTGCAAACCCTGATTTGAAAGACTATATAAGGGAGAACTCTAGACATTGGAAAAACTAATCCCCACACACTTTTCTTGTGTGATACTAGTTTTCTCTAAGATAGAGTCGATATCCATTAACCCTTGAGTTTTCTCTCTAAATTCGGGTTAACGACTTAAATACTTCATTGGGGTTGTGAAGCCAGACCGATACTACTTTTCTTATAGTTGTGTGATCTGATCTTGCTCTTTCTATCGTACGAGTACTATTGTAATAATTGTCTTGAGATTTCTATCTCCGATAAGCAAGATAAAAGTAGTCACAAACATCTTCGTTCATTGTTTGTGATTCCTCAATAATCTTCTTCGATGTGTCGATTAAGTTTATTTGAGGTGATTGATGAAACTAAGCTGTTCTTCGGGAATATATTTATGCCTTTATCGATTGGTTCCTGTTCACCTTGATTTATCAAAAGATGGAACAAAACTCATAGGTTTATTCATGGGAGATGAATTTATCTATTACCTGTAGACTTTTCTGTGTGAGACAGATTTGTTTGCTAGAGTCTTTGACTTTGGGTCGTAGCAACTCTTGGTTTTGGGTGAGATCAACTAAGGGAATCAAGTGCGCAGTATCCTGCTGGGATCAGAGGCGTAGGAGCATAATTGTACCTTGGATCAGTGTGAGATTGGTTGGGGTTCAACTACAGTCCTGACCGAAGTTAATTTGGATTAGGCTAGTGTCTGTAGCGGCTTAATACAGTGTATGTTTAATATGGAATAGGTCCCGTGGTTTTTCTGCATTTGCGGTTTCCTCGTTAACAAAATTCTGGTGTCTGTGTTATTTCTATTCCGCATTATATTTTGTTATATAATTGAAATAATATAGGTTGTGCGTTGTTCAATCGATTAGAATATCCGACCTTATTGGTTGTTGATTTAAATCGATTGACACTTGGATATTGGTCTTTGGTACCATCCATGTTATCTCTCTTTGATTAGTCTCGCGAATCATATTTGCTTGAGTAAATCAAATCGAGAGATTGAGATAATAACTCCTTGAGTATTTTCTATTAATTGAGTCTTGTTGATTCTCTAAAAAACAACTCGGAGTTGTCCATACAGATTGCTAATCGAAATATTGGGTGAGGTTGTTAGACCCCCGCATTTTCAAAGGCTTACCGCGACAGTTTTCTACCACATCATTCACGAATCCATGGATAACGAGAAACTCATCCCGCCAAAATATGTTATATTTGGAGGTTGTTTATGGATTTCGTTCCGCAAGCAGAAAAGGCAGACTTTTACTCGACACAAGAACACTAGCATCAAGAATAGTTGGCAACAGGACATCTGGAACAACTGGCTGACGAACGAGTGTGACCCCTTGGTCAAAACCCATATGTCGAGATGCCCCATCAATATTGTAAGAGACTGCTTTGCAAGATCCTCGAAAGAAAGATGGCACATGACCGGGCGTGCAGCTTCGCATGAACACCATATCTCCAACACTCATATCCTCTTTATCAGAAGACAAAGACATGCTTGAAGCAGGAGAAAAGGTACTGATCTGAGTTATAGATGCATGCACCGGAGTCCATGGACGAAAATTAACCATGTGCGAGTTGTCAAGAAGTCCAACCAGGTTCGAACCAATCTTTGGGAGCCTATTCGACCAGCGCAGTATCCTAGAGCCACCCCAACACTCGGGAAGTACGGCCAATGGTTTTGGAGCATACCTTTCGAAGTGCTCCCACATCCACGCTTGGAGAAAGGCGGCATGAATATACGAATCCACTTTTATGTAGCCATTTGAAGCGCACATATCCGCAACCAGCTGATTCAAGTGTGTATACAGAGAACCAAGAAACAAGCCTCAAATAGGGAGAACAACACCTTTTGCCAATTTTATGTCAAACTTGATAAGTTCCTGTCTTATCTCCTTCTTACCCGAGCCATCATCAAAAATATCTCTGGATAACCAAAGAGCCAAGAACGCCGCAAAATGAAGCGTACTATTCTTCCGATTTGGCTCTAACTCACTAGGAAACCACTGATACACCCACCAGCCATAGAAGCACCTCGTCTCATTTTCTTTCCAAACGAATCCTTTTGATATTGCAACTAGAGCGGCGCATATTTCTTTTTCATCTGCCGAAAATTTGACATCGAGGTTTCCTATTACAAGAAGGTTCAGAAATAAGGCCACGCTCTCTAAGGAGATAGTCATTTCACCTCACCTGCATATGGACGTGTGGGTGTCCATACACCATCTGGAAATAAAAGCAACCAAGACTGGAATATCTTTCCTAATTTGAAACACTGCGGAAGCCGCGACAACATCAATGATCTGCGCCTTGGTCAAACTAGCTTTTACACATTCCTGGCTCATCATGAATCACATTCATTTCTCAAAGGGACGCAACGGACTCACAGAGATTTTAAAGTAGATATGAGAAGCATGATACTCTTTCCTCTGAAGACAAAACCTTATTACACCTCCTGGACGAACTGATCGGGCCTCTCCTTCACTTTATGGACCAGTCAGAAGAATCGACACATAGTTGGGATGGTTTTTCCTAATCGTGGTGGATGTTGTAAAGAACTCATCATCTATGTTTGGCTTGGAATTGCCAACGTCTTTCAGTATGGCAGGACTTTTCTCAAATGACACCCTAAAGAAAATTCTCTCACTCTACTTCCACCTTCGAAACAACTAAAATGGAACAATACAGAGAGAAATTATTACGGAAAGTGCATGGAAATTATTTTATCAGACACAGGAGATCCATCCTGGACGCAAGCCAATTTGTTTCTAAGTCATAATACGTATAAGCAAATAAATGGGGACTGACAGACCCTGCATCACCACCTCATGCCAAGGTCGTACCCTGCAGCGGGAAATTTGCGCTCGGCCGAGGAGGCATGCCCCACCATGGGAACCATACACACGGCCATACCAGGAAAATGAGTAAAACCTATAAGCTAGGTTTTCATGAGAAGGGAATGACAGTTACCAGCTCATGCATTCCTACTTTACACAGTAAATTGAGGTGGTCAACATTACTACGGTATTCACACCTAAATGCTACTACAAGTTCATGCAAAGCATACCTACGACTAGGATTCATACCAACACAGAAGGACAATATTTTCTATAAGATCATGAAAAGGTAGGCCTACAGCTAGGGTTTGCACTAACACAAGAAAACAAGAAAAAAAGTTAAATAAGAAGTACTGAAAGACATACCTGGGATTCGCTCATTCGCTTTACTGTTACCACATGGCCAGAGTAAAAAAAATAAAATAATAAAAATAATAAAGGTGTGAAATAAAAGGAGAGGCTGGCACCTTTTATTGGCGTGATACTTGGGAGTTTTAATAAGGAAATGACTTCATATTTGAGTCAAGTAAGGAAAACAGGCAACCAGGCCCGCAAAGACAAATCACCATGCCAAGCCGTCCACACCATGCCTTGGCCCCACCACGCCAAGCCATCCGCGCATGCTTTTCCTCACCAAACCGCGCCTTGCTATGGCCTCACCATGCCAAGCCGTCTGCGCCATTTCCTTGGCCCCACCATGCCAAGCCGTCTGCGCTATCACTTGTTGCGCCAACACCAAAAACTCGATGAGCCAGCGTCATGATGTTCCCTAACCCATCCAAGATGATGCATAGCCAGACAAAGCCGACGATCTTCATCTCACCACTTCACGGTCTACACCACAAATAGAATCTATGCAAGGCCGCCAAACACAGGGATACTTAACTCTCCTTACATCTCAAAAAAGGTTAGTCGGACCTTCATGTCCATCTTTTCACGACTTGTTGTTTTGATTTTTGTCCTAGCCTGTCACTATCTTATGCTTACCTCGCAACAATGCTCCCGTTCCAAGCTAATCAGGGGACTTAATATTGATGGTGGTTTTTAGCTTAGGGTTAAAATCGTAAAACCGCACATCTGACATTACGTCAGTATGACCATTTATTGAATCGATCAGCATGCCTATGTAAAAATTACCAGGGTACCTTTAATTTTTTTTACGTGTCATGTTCCACAGCAGAACCCTTAACATTGACCAACATCATCTATGCCAAACCCTAATTCTCATGCTACCAAGCCAAGGCATGCCAACCATGCCAGCCGTACCACTGTGCCAATGGCAAACCATGCCCGCCATATCTCCTCGCCAAGGCATGCCAACCATGCCAGACGCACCACTGTGCCAATGGCAAACCATGCCAGCCACATCTCCACGCCAAGGCATGCCAACCATGCTAGCCGCACCACTATGCCAATGGAAAACCATGCCAGCCACGTCTACCACGCCAAGGCATGCCAACCATGCTAGCCTCACTATGCACCAATGGCATGCCAAACCCTTGGCCCCGCCATGCCAAGACAACCGCACCTTGCCTTGGCCCCAACCATGCTAGACGTACCATGTGCCAATGGCATGCCAAACCCTTGGCCCCACCATGCCAAGCCAACCGCACCTTGACTTATCCCCAACCATGCTAGTCGCACCATGCTCCATTGGCATGCCAAACACTTGGCCCAACCATGCCAAGCCAACCGCACCTTGCCAAGCCGTCTGTGCCAAACCCTTGGTCCCACCATGCCAAGCCAACCGCACCTTGCCTTGGCCCCAACCATGCTAGCCGTACCATGATCCAATGCCATGCCAATACAACCGCACCTTGCCTTGGCCCCAACCATGCTAGCCGCACCATGCGCCACTGGCATGCCAAAAACTTGGCCCCACCATGCCAAGCCAACCGCACCTTGCCTTGGACCCACCATGCCAAGCCGTATGAGCCAAACCCTTGGCCCCACTATGCCAAGCCATCCGCGCCATTTTTCATTGTCCCCACCATGCCGACCTTCCCTATGAGGCTACCAAACGAAGGCATGTGAAGATCAACGGCCACCCTTCCATCCTAGATGCAAATCCTAGCCGTCCAAGGTCGCCAAAAAACACATGGTAACCTTTGGCCCAAAAACCTAATTTTGGCCACGCCAAACCGCGCCAAGGCATGCCATGCCACATGTGCCAATGGCATGCCAACCTTTCCGCGCCATATCATGTCAGCCTTCCCCATTGCGACTACCAAAACGAAGGCGTGCAATGATCAACGACCACGCTTCCATCCTAGATGAAAATCCTAGCCGTCCAAGGTTGCCAAACAACGCATGGTAACCTTTGGCCCAAAACCCTAGTTTTGGCCACGCAAAAACGCGTCAAGGCATATCATACCACATGTTCCAATGGCATGCCAACCACCTTGCCGTGCCACGCCATATCGGCCTTCCCTATGCGTCTACCAAAACGAAGGCCTGCAACAATCAACGACCACTTTTCCATTAAGGTGCAGATCTTAGCCATCCAAGGTTTCCAACTAACGCATGGCAACCTTTGGCCCTAGTTTGGTCGCGCCTAAACAAAGCCAAAACCTAAATTTTGGCCGCGCCTAAACTAAGACATATTAAATCCATACTGATCATGCTTTCATTCCACTGGATACCAAACGAAGGTTTTCAATAATCAACGTCTACCTTTCATCTTAAGATGCAAAATCTCGACCGTCGAAGGTCACCACCAAGCCGGCAAGTCTTCCAAGCTCATCTCGCCGGACAAAAAAAATGTGCTACATGTTTTCCACGAAAACACTCGAGACATCAACGCATGTCACAAACTGGGGGATGCTCATTGGGTATTGTATTGGCGGTTTATAGCGTGCGGTGTACACTACGCCCATTATAAGAAAGTGTCATAAGGATGAGGCGGTTAGTAAATACAGGGAGTAATGGTGAAATGCTTTCTTTTATGGAACATCAATTCCAGGCGTTACCGGTTACCACCTCCTCCCATTTACTCACCCGTTTTCTATTTCTTAATGAGACCAGAGTACGTTTCACTTTGACTTGTATAAATAGACATTACCTATTTCCACCAAACAAGAGCTTCAGGTCAGGAACATATAACACTCAGAAAATATTTGCTAGCTCTCAATCTGTTAGCTTCCCATTTTCTAATACAAGTCGTAAAATAACTACTCTTCCAGAATCAACTATTCTGGTCTCAACACTTTCTTCACTTCCCTCCCCAAAACCAACCCTTCTCCTTCACTTTGTGACCTAAGCAAGTATGGAACATACATTTCTTGGTTTAGGCCGAATTTGTACAGATTGATCTCTCTAATCTAAAGTACTCCCTTGTAGTATATTTTTTAGGGTTTAAATTCGTTTCTCACCCACACACCTGAAATTACCGAAATCAGCAGAAACCATTTTCATCCTCAAACAACAGCGTACAATGCGTCATTACAAGAACGTGTCAGGAAGAGTGGACGGTTAACAGTGATGGGGGAAGTGGGCAAAGGTGTGATCGTGTAATAATCAACACTCCTACACGACTCCACTACTCCATCAATTCACCTCCTCCACTTCCTATGAGATGAGGGTTGCGCTCACTGACTTGTATAAATAGGTCTTTCACCTATTTCCAAAGGGGACAGACAAACACAAAAAAAATTAAGTGTTGTCACAGTATTCAAAAAATACCCAAAACTGATAGCTTACATTGTACAATTCAGTTCAAAATTCTGATACAAGTCATAAACATCCAACACCTTCACAATCTCAACACCTTCTTCGCTTCCCTCCCTAAGATCAACCCCATCTCCTTCACTTTGTGACCGAAGCAAGTCTGGAACTGTCATTTCTTGGTTTAGGCCAGAATTGTACAAATTGATCTCTCGAATCAAAAGCACTCCCGTGCAGTGCATTTATTTAGGGTTTAGATTCGTTTCTCATCCACACACACCCAAATTTACCAAAAACCGCAGAAACAGTTTTCACCCATAAACAATTATCAACCACATTGGGAGATTAATCTCTCAGTTGTGAAGTAAATTCCTTCAATAACCAATCCCATTTGGTTGATTTCAAAATGGTTGGTCCTAGGATTTCCCCAACACTTTCAAATCTCGGTCGAAGTTCCTCCAATGAAGATACCCATATTCCCAACGGTGTATCTGATGATGTAACCGGAAGAATCCCAACATTGATCGAGTTAGCACGAGTGCAGGAGATTCGCACGAAGAACATGGACCTGGTCAAAGAAATAATAAACGACATACTCAATCTCCTCATCAAGATGACATTATATATGAGCGGTTCTCCTATTATGGTGATTTCTACACTGGGGAATGATCTTCGTAACGATCCACTTCAAGTCAATAGTTTCACTATGAACCAGAGGCCGGTAGATCAGGAAACAGCTTCTCTAGTGGAAATTTTATGCAAACTTTTACACCTCTCGAAGAATCAGCGGGAGAAAATATTCGCTGCAATTAACCAGATAGCCCTGGACGTGCATTTAACTCTTTTACGTCCAGAAGCCTCAAAAGCACCAGAAATGTCTGTGAATAATGTTACGTTTACAGAAGAAGACATAATGGCGGAAGAAGGTCACAACCGAGCCCTACATGTTACTACACGCATCAAGGATTCAGAGTTCAAGAGGGCACTCATTGGCATGGGAGCGTCTTCGAATGTGATTACTCTCAAGACACTCAGGACGGCCAAGGTTCTCCCAAGCAAGATCGTGCGACAACCTACCACGATGATAGACTTTGAAGGAAACCAAACCAACACGTACGGGTATGTCAATCTGAATCTATCTGTAGGGCCCGTACAATCAAAGATGAAATTTGAAGTCATAGAAAAGGAGTCGGAATACCATATGATACTGGGGAGACCATGGATTCATG
Source organism: Papaver bracteatum (assembly GCA_023529315.1). NCBI lineage: Eukaryota > Viridiplantae > Streptophyta > Magnoliopsida > Ranunculales > Papaveraceae > Papaver > Papaver bracteatum. Next base: position 778,602 of record JAJJWX010000963.1, read on the forward strand.
ACAATAGGATCGTCCCCTCAATGTATCACCAATGCCTGAAGACTATGTTGAATAAAAAATTCGTTCGTATTCCTGTATCATTTCTCCTTACGCACCAATATGTAGTGTGGAATTATTTGAACCAAGAGAAACTCTGCGCGAGGAATCATACAAAGTTCATTGCATCCCACTCCCCATGTGGGCGTCAATCCAGGAGGAGGACCGACTTGCATCATTGAAGGCTAATCCCCACGATGCATTTTTGCTGACAAGGCATCCCAATTATTCTTCATCATGTGAAGCCGCGACCCACACTCACACAAAGAGGTAACGAACTTTTGTGGAAAGCCGTGACCAGAAAGGGAAAATCGTGTACCAACGCCGCTATTAGAAATTATCAGGGGATACTATTACCCAGTATTTCCGCCCAACGGAATGCTACAAAAATGATGGGCCACAAGAAGAAATGTTAGATGCTCCACGATAGCTGCAAGATGGAACCAAATCCATAACTGATGAGATCGAATCGTTAACATCGGGAATGAGGAATCTCCTAGGCCTATCTCCATCAGCTCAACCTTGAGTACAGATGAACGCACGAAGCTCGTGGAACTTCTCAAAGAATACCAGGATATATTCACTTGGACGTATGAAGAAATGCCTGGTTTAGATGAAAATTATTTTACACATCATCTACATGTCATACCTGGATCCAAGACGGTCAAACAATCTCCGAGGCAATTCAGGCACAAGGTAGAAGAGCAAATCAAAACTGAGATCCATAATTTGATAACTACTAGCTTCATTAAACACATTCATTATCCGACCTGGTTGGCTAATGTGGTTCCTTTGAAAAAGAAAAATGGACAGATCAGGTGCTGCGTGGATTTCACAGACTTGAACAGATGCTGCCCCAAAGACGATTTTCCTCTACCTAACATCGACATGTTATTAGATGCTACCAGCGGACAAGGCATGTTCTCCTTCATGGATGGATATAGCGGCTACAATCAGATAAGGATGTATGAGCATGACGCAAGTAAGATAGCTTTTCGAACTCCTCCCGAAAAGTTTTACTATATTGTAATGGCGTTTGGTTTAAAGAACGTCGGTGCAACGTATCAATGCGCTATGAAGGCAATCTTCTACGACATGATGCATAAGCAAGTTAAAGACTACATGGATAATATAGTAGTCAAATCAAAATCTTGGGCGTACCACGCAGGAGTCCTACAAAAAGTGTTCGAAAGATGTCGTGAATACAAATTGAAGATGGATCCTTTGAAATGCGCTTTTGGCGTTTCTTCAGGCAAATTTCTGGGATTCCAGGTAACTTCTGAAGGGATCAAATCCTAGACTCAAGCTATACTCACGATGCCGCCGCCGCAAACTGTGAAGGAGCTCCAAAGCTTCATGGGCAAAGTGAACTACATTCGACGTTTTATACCTGGTTTATCCCAGCTCGTTGCTTCATTCACTCCATTGCTGAAGAAATGAGCAAGTTTTGTCTGGACCACACTACAACATGAAGCATTTCGGAAGATCCAATGAATATTGTCATCTCCAGCCATCATGAAGTATCCCGTCCAAGGAAGACTACTATGTATCTACACTGCCTTTAGTGATGCCACCGTCGGGGCTTTGCAAGCTCAATAAAATGACGAGGGAATCGAACATCCTATATAATATTTCATTCGAATATTGAGAGATGCTGAACTCAGATATCTCAAGGCAGAAAAGGCATGCTTAGCCCTAATTCATTCTATTCATAAGTTCATACATTACCTGCTATCCAACAAGGTGGTACTTATATCTAAATCTGATCCTGCGAAGTTTTTGCTTTCAAAACCGACCTTGATTGGAAGGTCAACCAAGTGGCTTCTCCAAATGTCGGAGTTATACATAACGTGTGCATCACAAAGAGCTATCAAAGGACAAGCAGTTGAAGATTTACTAGCAGTATTCCCCGGGGAAGGTACTGTTGCACTACGCGAAGACCTTCCTGAAGAATTTCCGGACATCTCCATTGTCGAAGAAGAAGCAAGACTGTTATATTTTGATGGCTCTGCCACCCCTAGCAATAACATTGGAGGGGCAGGCGTGGTTCTAGTATCTCTACTCGGTGAAGTCTTATCACACTCCTTCAAGATGAACTTTCAATGCACCAAAAATTCAGCAGAATATGAAGCTTTCCTCATAGGATTGTCATTATCCAAACAAGAAGGGGCCACACGCCTGGAAATAAGAGGTGATTCTAAATTACTAGTTAATCAAGTGAATGAAGTATATGCATTGAAGGAGGTAACACTGGCCCCGTACCGATCAGAGGCGCAAAGGTTACTGAACTACTTTGTTGATGCAACCATAACCCATGTTGGTCGCAACAACAACATATATGCCGATTATTTGGCAACACTGGTATCCAAATTGCAGTTCGAAGGTTTGGAAGAAACCCTGACAGTGAAGAGGGGGATGATATAATCAACATGGCTTTCACAATGCAAAGACACTGGAACCTGCGATTGGCTAAATCCGATTATTCAAGAGCTCGGCAGATCACTTTCTCAAGGAAAGGTCAGTCTCAAAACCCTGCGGGACTTCTTAATACTTCGCGGTATGCTATATCATCGAAACCTGAATGGTTCCCTATCAAAATGTCTTGGAGATGAAGAAGCACAGTTGTAGCTTAATCTTATTCACAATGAAATTTTTGGACAAACGTTGGTGGTAATGCTCTACCGTCGTCTTCAACGCTTGAGATATTACTGGACAGAAATGGCAACTCAATCTCGTTTACTCCAAAAGTCTTGATCTAATTGTCAAGTGCCGCCACATTAATTGGAGGTTTTCAACATAAGTCATGCTAAGGACTGGAGAGAACCGTATATTAGCTATCTCCGCGATGGAGTAGCTCCCGCTAATCAAAAGGATGTTGTCAAGGTGAAGCAAAGGGCGAAGCGATTCGTATTTCATGAAGGGATCCTGTATCGCAAAAGCTGTGGAGGAGATCTGATACGGTGCATGAATGAGGTAGAGATTCCAATTATGTTGAAAGAAGTACATGAATGGGAACATCAAGGGAAGAGGAAACTATTTCTCCAGATACATGAGAAATACTACTGGACAACCATGGAGGATGATGCAGCTATATTTGTTCAAAGATGCCACGAATTTCAAATTCACGAAAATCTTATTCATGCACCTTCCACTCATTTATACTCGGTGAGTAGTCCATGGCCATTTTACTGCTGGGGACTTGACATCGTTGGGAATATCAACCCGCCATCGTCAAAACAGCACGAGTATATCATAATCGCAACGGAGTATTTTACCAAATGGGTTGAAGCCATTCCTCTACGAGGAACTACTGGAGCAACAATCACGGCGTTCATCAATGAACACATCATTTGTTGGTTTGGCATGCCCAAACATATCATTACTGATAATGGAACTACTTTCGCCAACAAACAGGTACGAGAGTTGCTCGAAGAATACGGAATTAAGCAGGTCTTCTCCACCATCTATTACCCATAGGGGAACGGGCAAGCTGAAAGCACCAACAAAACCTTAATTATTCGGATTCTCAGTTGAACGGTGCATGATCATCCCGGGACATGGCATGAACAGCTACCAATGGCATTATGGGAATATCAAACGGCACCTAGGAGTTCTACCAGCGTTTACCCTTACTCATTCGTCTACGGTGCGGACATGATTCTCCCGACAGAGATTAAGATTCCATCAGCCATGATTGCAGCGGAAAGTGGTGTCTAGGATTTCCGAATTGGACACCTTAGACTCCAAGAGAGATAAAGCAGAGGAACGTACTCAAACATACAGAAGCAGGATCTCCAGAGCGTATGACAAAGCTGTAAAACCGTGAATTTTCAAAGTAGGATATTTAGTTTTGAAGACTTCCAAGCACATCCAGCAAGACATGTCTGCATAAAAGTTCTCTCCGAAATGGGAAGGTCCCTACACGATTACCAAGGCTTACAGTACTGGCTACTACAAGATCATTAAGGTAGATGGAGGCAAGTTAGAAGCAGTCATCAATGGAAAATGGTTCAAGGCATATCACGCTTGATCATTTTCCCGCCACTGTCTCATGACATGGAAATACATGCATTTCTTTTCATTACACATCTGAATTATCAATTTATTCAAAGATACATTAATGAAAAAACTGCTTCCACCTACCAAAAAATAATGCAATTCATTTCTCAAGAATGTTCAAAAAAAAAGATGACGTGAACACTATTGATAATAAGAAAGTGCAGCTTAGAAGAGGCCATCCAGCAGATTATAGTTCCTTGAGAGCATCATCTTCAACCTAGTTTGGTATCTCTCCATCCTATTCTTCAAGCTTTGAACTTCCTACTCCACCTTTTCTGATTCCGTATCCAGAGCCTTATCTTCCTCCAAGATAGCTTTCGCAACAGGAACTACATTCACGAGGATACCAGCTCGATCAACCTTGATGATGTCAAGACGCTGCCGAAACTAGCCTACGTTAAAATTCATGGATTCGCAGGTAGACACCATGTTCTCCCACTTTTCGAGGTTTGATTTAGCAATGTTGCTGATAGAGATATTCTTCATCTCAGCAATCATGGGAATAAGGCAGTTTATTGTAGTAACCATAGCAGATAAACAATATCGAACAACATTCCTGGTTGCGATATGGCCATACTTTCTCCATACTTTTGTGTATAAAGGCACAAACTCCTTCTGCACTAAGAATCCACCGACAGTTCGGTAATTGGAAGACATACATCTCATGTGGATATCGAATGAAAGGACTGCATTAGGATATTCATAAAATGAGATACCCATATCAGCATCTTCAAGATCCGCGAGGGTAGGCGTGTTTGAGTTTGAAGAAAGAGGACTGGTTAGGTCGTCATCATCGATCACTGTCACACATGTTCTAGTAGGATATCTCTGCGAAAAGGGAGGTTTATTCACCTGATCACGAAGAACATGCAATTGTTCGGAAAAAGAAAAAAGAAAAAAAGAATGAACCTATATGATCTTCTTAACTCAGAGGATACGAGAAGGGGAGCCATCGCGAAGCTCAGGGATTCGTTCATACTGAAATAAGAGTGTCAAAAATAAAATAAAGGAAAAATATCATCTTTGAAATCAAGAGATGACTCGGGATCATACTTCGGATGTAAGTCATGTACGCTTAGAAGAAGAGCCTGGATGATATGAAGAAGACGACTCACTGTTATTCGACATGATGAAAACATGGAGTTTCTACAAGGAAACCATATCACGAAACGATAAAGGGTGGTTCTAAATCCCTACATGTACATATATGTTGAGGAAACCTAAAGGAATACCAAATCGGCTGCAGTAAGGTTTATCCGATGAATAAGGATTCAACACCAACCAAATCGTTTTTTCTTTCAAACCCTAATCAAAATCGGAAGAGGCGCTGGATATTTAAAAGGGAATGATTTAACCAGCTCCGGGACGTTTAGGGCATAGGGTGGTGTTCATCTCTACGGTAAATATTTACTTACTTTAGCTTAATCGCCCTAATATTCAAACTGTCACCATCTAATGCCTACCCCGCAATAGTGCAAGCATTACGGGCTAGGCATGGGACTTAATGTTGATGGTGGATTTTAGTTCAGGGCTAAAATTATAAAACCAGTATTTTTATGCGCTGTCACCCTGCAAAGAGAAAATCCGTATAAGAAGTGATGAGTGCAAAAACCCTCTTCACTTTACTTATTCGAATCAATTCAATAAAATACACAATATTCACCCAGAATGGTGCGTGCAATATCAATCCCAAATATTCTATGAATTTTATTAGCATTAACAATTAATGCATGATTTTCCTAGTATTTTCCATGTCGTGTTCTCAGCCGAACTCTCATTATTGACATGACATGACGACTAAGTGTTCACTCTCAGCAGAGTAGCATGAATCTCGGTGCCAATATTGAGACATGCACGAAGTACTCACACAGGCTACATCACTCTCTGACAGAGAGAGTCTCGCATCGACGCGCTTTGGTTAGCCGATCGAGCATGCTTAATTTTCTTAAAGGAAATCTAGATTGTCCGTATCAGTCTCAGAAACGATCACGCCCATACAAGTTGTCTGCATGATTTAACCAGCCTAGACGAACCCTAGCAGGAGCAGCCGATCATCATGATGACCACCGGCGGGCCCACTTATGCCCTAGCCGGTCGAACATCACACGCACCCCTCCAACGCCGTCAAACGTCATCCCAGAGTAAGGTGGTTGCGCTTCTTGGAGAAGCCTCGAACGCGCAAGACCGCTTAAAGCAGTCTTAAAATCATCATGATTGTCCAACTTCACTGGCATGGTTGGACGGATTAGATCATCCCATGAATGGTCAGGGAAGCGCTAACGCAAACGTTGGTGGGACCACTTTTCACATGTCCGATCGGCCTTTTCACGACAATGTCATAGAGAAATGAACGTTTGCTCGAAACGTGGCTGGCGTGATGCTTTAAAGAGTCGCGAAAATTCCACTAGTGTCTTAAATCGATCACAACCATCCAACTAAGCCAGCACAATTGGATGGCTTAGATCGCGCCTAGGACCATTGGAAAGGTGCACACGTCGGCCCAACATGGGCCCCATGTAATCGTTCTCTCCAAAGGAGGATCACAATGCGCCAAACCGTTTGGCCAAAATCACATATGCGTGACCGATTCAAAACCCTAATTAGGTTTTTCGGCGATGCATACCTGTCGTAGTTTGATTGCACCCATCCATCTTTGCCAGCCTAAACGGAGGGTGTGGATATAGACTTGAGAGGTCCCAAGGATGTCGATGTGATAACCATGGGCCCACATATGCGTGTGACCGGCTGGCCTAGGCTAACCATGGTCGAGCACCTCGAAACGCACTCCCGAAGGTGGGATATCATGCGACTTCCAAATCCTTTGCGACAATGGATTCCTATCGCAAATTGATCACGACCACTCATCTTTTCCAGCCAATTTGAGTGTCCTAGATCAAGCCTTCATGTGACTGAAAGGTATAGACGTGCACAACAATGGACCGCCTTCATGCATGACCGATCAGTCCCACTAAAATTAATTCCCATGCTTGAATTCGATCAAGCCAAAGAGGGATGCTTGCGCGCCTCTTAAAAACCCTAAAATTCTATCAACGGTCGCAGATTTATGCCGTAAGCCATCTCGTCCGCTCAACCTTGCCAGCTTGGTCGGAAAACCTAGGTTGAAGGATAAACGACCAATAAACCACATTGGTGATCACCGTACGGCACTCTTTCACAAGGCGTGATCGACCAGGAGATGGATCGATCATGCGGCCTCCAAACGATCACTCGAAGATGGTTGGATGTGATGCTATTTTAAGACACTTAATCCACGACTTATTCGGTTAAGCTTTAAAACAGCGATGCTTCGTACGTATTGAATTTTTTCGATGCATTACATGCATTGGGTATACACGATATTTCATGAATATCAATTTCTTAAAAAACTTAGCACCGTATGCTATTTCCCTCGGTCGGTCCCACGACTCGGCCTACTCATTCGAGACATCAAGCATGTCATAAACTGTGGGATACTCAATGGGGAATTGGTATGGCGGTTTACAGCGTGCAATGTGCCATTACAAGAACGTGTCAGGAAGAGTGGATTGTTAACAGTGATGGGGGAAGTGGGAAAAGGTGTGATCGTGTAACAATCAACACTCCTACACGACTCCACTACTCCATCACTTCACCTCCTCCACTTCCTATGAGATGAGGTTTGCGCTCAATGACTTGTATAAATATGTCTTTCACCTATTTCCAAAGGGCACAGACAAACACAGAAAAAATCAAGCGTTGTCATAGTATTCAGAAAATACCCAGAACTGATAGCTTACATTGTACAAGCCAGTTCAACATTCTGATACAAGTCATAAACTTCCAACACCTTCACAATCTCAACACCTTCTTCGCTTCCCTCCCTAAGATCAACCCCGTCTCCTTCACTTTGTGACCGAAGCAAGTATGGACCGGCTATTTCTTGGTTTAGGCCAGAATTGTACAGATTGATCTCTCAAATCAAAAGTACTCTCGTGCAGTGCATTTGTTTAGGGTTTAGATTCGTTTCTCATCGACACACACCCAAATTTACCAAAAACCGCAGAAACAGTTTTTACCCATAAACAACTCCTTAATGTATGTGCTTTGTATACTTGCTCGGTTTCTTGTTTTCCTAGGAATGAAATCACTTTTTTGTCTATTTCTTTAAAAAAGAAGAAGTTCAAAACGATATTCGGAAATTAGAAACTGTTACCTTTTTAATGTTTTCAAGATGCTTCTTTAGTTGCTTTTCATCACGCGCATCATCAGACTTTGCACCTTCTTTGAAGTCTTTATCCAGTAAATAAGCCTCAAGCGTTCTACTGTCACGTTTCGATTTTTCCAGTTGTTGAATTCTAATCTTTCTTGTTGATCACTTCAGTGCCTTCCGATGCTAATAACTGATAAAATGTAATACCATAATTTTTGTCTAATTTTAGATATTATATAAACCTTTTCAGCTCGTGATTCTGTGTTCTCTTATAGTTTTCCATAAATTTGTCCATCTTGTAGTGATATTTGATTCATTTCATCTTAGATTTATATTGCTCAATAGGACCATACCCTGATTATCTCGTATGACTGTACTCAATCTGTTGATTTAGTAAAATATTGCAAGTTTTTTTGTCATCTGATTCTTTTGGCCATTTATGGTGTGTCCAAGTAATCCTTTTGAATGGTTTTTTCCGTTCTGTCGCTGTTAATATTGGTTTGATGATAATGATATGTTCTTCATCTATTATGAGGTTTCTATTAGAAATTTTAACTATCTTGTGGTCGATAGATATTTTTATTTATTTTATTGTTCTCCAAATTCATGTCTTATTGTTGTTCTCAATCTTCAACCATTGTAATATGTAATCTCTATTATTTGTTCGTTAGGTTTATGTATCGGTAAACCTTTTTGTTCTATTTTTTTATACGGTATGTTTTTTATGTCGGGTTGTAAGTTTTATGTTTGAGTATACATGGAATTCTAACTGGATTTGGAGGATGTTTGGTTTTAGGAAACAATGTAGAGTCCTTTATACGTTTATGATTCTTACAATTTAGGAAATTGTCTAGTTTTATGTCCACGTCATAGATGGAAACTCGGTTTCTCAATCAAATTTCGACTACAGTTCAACCTCTCCTTATAGTCATTTTTTTTTGTAACAACGCATTAAAAAAGACTACAACTTAATCAATTATACAATAGTTAACTTTTATCATTCCAGATGCCCATATTTCTATAACATCCGTAAACACCTAGTAACATATGTACTAATAGAATCAGTTGATATTTAGACGCACAGTTCCAGCAAAAATATATTTTTAAAAAAATAGTATTCGTCACTTGATTTTAGGAAACAATGTAGAGTCCTCTATACGTTTATGATTCATACAATTTATGAAGTTTTCTAGTTTTATGTCTACTTCATAGCCGGAAACTCATTTTCTCAAAAAAAAACTATGTCTATGGTTCAACCTTTCCTTATAGTCTTATGTATACATACTTAACAATGCGTTTAAAAGACTGCAACTTAGTCAATTATACAATAGTTAACTTATATCGTACCCCATATTTCTATAACATCAGTAAACACATGGTAACATCAGTACTAATAGAATCGGTTTATATTTAGATACACAGTTCCAACAAAAATATATCTTGAAGAAGAAAAAATATTTATCACTTGATTTGATTTCATCAATATTTATCCCTGATTAGTTTAAAACCAATTCTCGTTAATGAATACTGAAATATAGAGAAATCAAAAGAATAAATGGATCCATGTTGGCAACTATAAATTAGTCTAGTTTAGTACGTAATGGTGATAACGATGATGATTAAACAAATAAGGTGCCCTTTTTCTCTAAAAAACATATTTCAATATACTTAGAGAATGATACATAGAAGTCCTCAAATTGAATAACTCGATGAAAAAAATTACCTTTTTAGCAGAACAAATATGATTTACTTAACATGTGATTGTGAGCCTAATATGGTCAACCTAGGTGAGACTAGACATAAGTCATGTAATGGAGTGCAGGGATTACAACAACATGACACTAATACATCAATATGTCTACGCTCCCAGTTTAGCTTGCATAATTAGGATTTGGATCGTTGAACATGCAGTTACATTGGGTCGTAAACTGACTTTGACCATCTATTTTCCTATCAAAATATGAATTAGTTAAATGACATAGTCTTTTATCCAGTTAACAACTTAACCTGATAGAATATCGCCCCATATTGTATGGTGTGTTTGTGGAATATAGTTGTCGTTGAGATGAACGATTAGATTGGGAAGTGTATTTGGGTGATAATATGGCGGCAAAAATAAAAAAACTTTTGACAGTATACAAATGGTCAACATCAGTTAATTGTTGGTCGGTGCTTTTGGCAAAATATAAAAGGTCAATTGATGTTTTTCTGAATGTGTTTGGTTAGTCTACAACCCTAATGAATCAACTGCATGTTACATGACAACATATTAAACTCTAGACGCTTTTGCAAAATATCTCTTTATTAATCCCTTCGTCTCACTTTAGATGAAGGTTTCAGGTTATTTTCAAGTCTTAATACTTGAAGATTTTATATTTTTCCACAAAACCAATAGTGTTGTTGCATTTTGTCTTGGAACTATAAATATTTTTGGAACTATATATATATATATATATATTTTGTACTGATAACTATTAATGTTTGAAGAGTTTTATCAAGGGTATAGATGGAATTTTTTTATCTCTCTATATTCCTTAAATTGCGTGGAATACCATGAACCTTCATCTCAACAGAGATATAGGGGCATAAAATAATCACATGTATACTTATATGTGGTATATTTTTTTATTCAACTAAACATGTATAATTATACTGGATTTCTAGGAAATTTTAGACACTTGGTATATCACAAAAATCGATTTTCCCATCTACATATTTTCTTTAAGCATCGTATAACTCTTGCGCTAATTCTCAACTAAACATTCATGATAGATGCATGATGCCGTGTGCAACTTGTGTAATTGTAAATCTCCATTGGTGAATCTTGCCCTATCTCGTGATGGTATCGTTAGTACACCACTCTTGGATCTTGGTAATTTATATTTAATAAATGCAAATTAATTTGTAAATTAAGATTAGCGTCAAGAATTCATTGAAATCCACACATACACATACAGATTAAACGGTACTTTCTTCACCCATGCGCTGTTAAGTCCATAATTAATCAACTTAACAATTTCTAAGATATCTACAAACATACGGAACAAAATTGATAGCTAATGTCCAAGGAGCCATAAATCTTGCTATGGGGATGCAAAATCTTGCTAATAGATGAGATTAATTACTTATGGTCTTGGAAGCCTAGTTTTTACAAAATTTTGCATCCAGCCCAGCTGGCTCCACGCCTGCCATAGGATTGATCATACTCCCTCCGTTTCTGTAAAAGAGATGTTTTCACTTTTTCAATTTGGCCTATTTTTAGGCTAAAAAACTTGAAAGTATCTCTTTTCCAGAAACATAGGTAGTATTGATAAACATAAAAGATGTGGTTAATATTTCAAATGAATTTTCCACAACCTCTATTAACAAATATTTTTTTAAAAAGACTTTTATCATCATTTGACTATCAAACAGAACACCACCAATAAAAATGGATTAGAACGAAGTATGTATATTATGACAAATTAAGACTTATCATTTATATTAATCTGTTCATGAGATTTTGGATTCTAAAGGAACAATGAAAAATATAAACTGATAATATTATTATAAATTATCTGGGTTAATTAGAGCCTGAATTGCATAAATGGAAGGTCTTGGTACATACTGGCTCCGTCATTTGATAAAATACTGAGCCATGTGCAGCGGCTACCAATTACAGAAATAAGGTTATTTTAAGTGCTCCGTAAAACTATTATCGGCCTTCAATCATTCAAAATGTTATGTAAAGAAATCAAAATTGACAGAATGAGAGAGAGGGAGGTACTCACAATTTCACCTCTCCATCTCGAGGCAGAAATTTTAAGAAGCAGCTTAACTTTCTTCTCTACTGTATTCCCACCAAGACCTTCCTTGTTATTCTTTACGTGCATATATATTGTATCTAGCCTTCCCTGTTGGTAAAGAAGCTAATTAACTAAACTCTCTCCATACACCAATTTCTAAGACAATGTACAATATAAAGAGAGTTTAAAACATAAATTTAAATGAATACTAACAACAAAGGAATTGAATGACTTTTTCGTTTTCACTCTAAATTTAATAGAAGACAGGAACTCAAAACCATGATTAGAAGCCCGAAATGATTGTACCGGGGATTTCATCAATAGGAAAATAGTCAAGAAAATTCTAGACGACACTGAAGAGAGAAGCATGAAGGGAAAACCCAAGATACAATGAAGATTGTACCTTCTGACATCTTCCTTTAAGATAAATTCCCAATATTTTGTTTGGTCTTTTTGGTTATGAAATTGGGTTGATTCTCAACTTCTCAACTCTTCCCTTCCCTCTGCGTTTGTGCTCCCTTTATTCTCTCGTTCGTCTACATTTCATATTATAATGAAAAGAATTAGCATAAATTACCAAAAAAAATTGATTAAAGTTCTATGATATGCGCAGCTTACTTAGTTCTATTTTGTGTTCCTAATTTGGAATTCAGTTTACACTATAATAATCAATCCATATCCAACAACCTAACACCAATATAAATAAAATGAAAGAGGGAATAAAATAACTTTTTCTTTGATTTTCTTTATTCGGTAATAACTCTTAATATATGGACATATTACTATCATAAAAAAGCTGAGGCACTTGCAACTATTGAACTCTTATAATGAAAAATATAACTATCAAACGTTTATAAAGGAAAATGTATATGCACGGTTGGAAAAATCATAGAAGGAGAAGGCCAAAAACAACATATTTTATAGAAAACAATCAAACATCAATTTAAAACTAATAATAATTTAATTACCAATATTATGGGGCATATAGAGGAGAAATTATATGTAGTGGGGTATAAATTAATGACAAAGATTTGGAATAATCTTTACCTAAAGAAGTAGATCTTGATATTTACAGACAGGGAACAATGAGATGGTTTCCCAATACCGATCCAGATATGATGAAGTGTGTGTATACTAGTCAGAGTTGGGAGCTGATAAGATGGAAATGTGAAGATTTAATCAGCTACAGCCAATAAACCAAAAATGTTAAGCATGTAATTCAATGAATAATCGTCTACAAACTTCATTGTCTCCCTTCTCTCTTTATGGTATTTATCACTTGCCCAGGTCCCACATGCATTCATAAAATTAGCGTAAAAATAAAAATCCATGATTACCAACTGAAACCAAAATGATTTCATATATATTCTATAGATAGTGATGAAAACTGCTCTGAAACACATTCAACAGCTTCTGTACAATCTTTGGATTTTACCATTAGCAGAAGGTGCTTTCTTGATGATCCCAACTGGTGTTCGCAATCACCAAGAATATACCATGTTCTCTTAGCGATCAATGCTAATATCTAGCTAAACATAGAGCATCATAACTCATGTCATCACCATCCTTAGCGTCACTTAGAAACATCTTTTAGGCAACAGTTCTTATCTTTAATCTTAGTCATATTTTTGTAGGTCTACCACGCTTTTGTATAGGTTTAACTTTAACCACAATTTGGTCCAGACCATATTATATAGACTGAATCCAACCTACTGGAGCTGCACTTCTGAAATTATCCCTAAGGCTGCACTGCGGTTCTTGTTATGCTGGGTTCATTAAGGTGGTTTCTTGGCTTGTTATGTTCATGGGATATTGAATACCCACAAACTGTGGCACCTGTAATAGTATATCGTTTTACCTTTAACCCATCTAATTATATTTCTCTACAATCTATCTATATTGTGGTGACCCTTAGAGATGGGTTACACCATTTTGTTACAGTAATTATTAAAATCTTATACAACTTAAACCATAATGAAGAAAATATTTGATCACATTATGAACAGTCGCCTTACGGGGAGGTTTATGTCTTTCTGATCTGTCTTTATATTCTAGCTAAGATAAACTTGTTATTCTCATATTCGGTTCTTGGTTTAGTTTAGCCAGTCACAGGTTCAGCTGTATGTGGTTGTATGTTGAGTATGATATGGGTAGCATCCGATTTGATGCAGGATTTTAAGATAGGTTAGTCAACATTTGCTTCACCAAGATCTATGTTCTTTAGGAAAATTATCATTAATCTAATTGGATCTAATTCATCTACTTTTGTTGATCCTGGGCTAACTGAGATTGCATATCCAGCTCTTTAGGAAGCATTATATCGCAGTATTGATCTAATTGTTATCGAGGGAACATCTGTTGTATCAAAGATCTACTTAACTCTATCAATCTTACTCGGCTTCATTGCTATAGCCTTAAACTTACTCATTGAGGTTTTTAGTGCTTGATCAAATAGAAGTTCAGAAAACATGAGAAAAAAAAATGTTGAAAGCCATTACCTACACTATTTTGCACCCATTGTGTCTTAAGTCACATTTACCCACTTATCTTTGAAAGGCCTGCAAATAATGAATTCGCGAACTAAAGTTAGATCTTCATGATAGGTTGTTTGTTTGTTTTTTTGTTGCCTTCAAGTTCCTTCGTAGGTCAAATCAGAGTTTATAAGTTTAGAAGATTTGGTTCTCAAAGAAACGAAGCTAACGACAAATCTTGACTTTTTGGGCATAATCAAAAATTATTTATACGGATTCTAGACCAAACTGAAGAAAAGATAAGTATTCATGTTTTGGGCATAATCAAAAGTTGTTTATACGAAGATTCAGTCATGGTTTTTATTTCTAGACTAAACTTTAGAATCTCATTTAAGATATTCACGAATGCTCATTACAAATTTGAAATTACTCATTAGACCTTATGATATTACCACCTAGATAAGTTGACTACCACACCGAATATTTTCTGAAGAACTGAGTTACATGTCTTAGTTTTTTAACCATGCTAGACCTCATGGTTGTTCGATATCTTTGTTACTAATTTTGTAGCCAACAACTCAAGGCTGCATTTTTTGTGTTAACTTAATAATAGATCACGTCAAGATTAGTCATTCCTCATATAAATGTTGAATTCTTTATGCATTGGTAATTTGGAGTTTGATTCATTTTGGACCTTACTATATTCATCTAATGGATTGAGAAATTCAAATTACGATCAGCTTTTTAGCTCGGATCCGATGACTACTAACAGTAGGTAAGTTATTTTAAAAGTACACAAAAGGGCATCACAATACAATAAAAGGTAAATCAGAAAAATAAAAAGAAAAAGAAAACTAAACCTGAAATCGGCGAATTCCATAATTATAACTGGAAGTAGCTTTAAACTCTCAACTGGTCTTGCTCGCTGCTCTTCTTGGAAACTAAAGTAACACTTATATCGACTATAGCTTTAACTCTGCCTTACTGAAAAAAATACCATGCTATCAGAGCACCCCAATCATGTCCGACACCAAACACCTAAAAACCAAAAATCAGAATATTAATCAGAAGTTCAAAACCCATTTCTCTGATCACTAAATAAAAACAACATAAATCTAAGTTTTCAAACATGAGTTTTGCACAACAACAAAAAATAATAATGTGGTAATCCCCCAGAGTCTTAGACCAGCACATCACCAATTGACCTATTTTCATAAGGCGCAGTGTTATATCCCTTGCCAGTCTTCTCTATGCCACTCAATAGATATCTTCCACGTGTCAACAAAAATATAAGATCAGTATTTTAGAATAAGACAAATCATGATCAGTTAACCACACTAAAATGACTAAAGTAAATCAAACTGAAGGACCAAGGAGATGCAAAGAGACGTCAAAAAATATTTGTACAACATTCATGTTGGTTATGAAGTAAAGATAAAATCTAATATATATGCAATTAAAGAAAAATCAGTTGATATTTTTTCTTTACATATTAAGATGTTCAAAAAAATCCAAAGGAACTATAAGCTAAACATTCTTGCCTATCCTATCTTAATCCAACTTCAAGGTGTACCGATAGTCACTAATTTCTCTGTTTACAAAAACTCCACTGGAATCAGGAATCATAATTAAAAAAAGGTAGAAACACCATAATCACAAAAACTCTACTTTATACCCCTAGTGTGTGGATAGAGTTCCCCAATCCCTTGTACAAAAGCTTAATAGATATGAACATTTATTAATTGGTCACAAAGAATTAAAATAATTAAATAACTGGACGGTCGGAACCAATGATAGCAAAACCCAGTTTCCTTGATGAAAATAATGATTGACATGCAATAAACCAATGAACATGAAAAACTAACATTAGATATAACCAACAACAGGGTACAAAACAAAATTAATTTTCAAATAAGCATACCTATTGCGCTTTGTTGTTGAGTAGAACTCTGTAAAACTATTCAGTTGGTGATGTTGGTATGGTCTAACTGAAATTGGGTTAGTAGTCATACACCTAATCACTCGTACCACAGCCTAAGTGAAGATTAGATGTATAAAGACTAATCCATTTCAGTTAGTAGTAGTGATAGGTTTGCATGAAATACAACGTACATGTGTCTATCCCACTATTTTTCTCGTTGATGAAAGAGCATACCTAACTAGAAGCCACAGAAATACATATAATAAATTCAAATGCCAGAAAGTTAGTCTGCCAGCAGCAAAAAAAATTGGTCATGGGCACCGCCCGCACATGGTATCCATACCAATCAACCAACAACTTATTTTCCTTCAAAATAATGCAACTAAGTAAAGCAAAAATGGAAAAAACGTACTTCTTAATTGAAAAAACAGAATTTGGTACTCTAAAGACTTGTTTTCTTTGCAATATATTTTCCATCCAATGTTTTGCACTGCAATTACAATAAAGTTTTGTCATGTCAAGACCACAAAACTGATTAGGCTAAAAGAAGATATAATATATATCGACTAATTTAGATAAATAAAGCCCACTGATTTCCATTTAAGCAATACGGCATACGCTCGAGAAGGATTATCATTCGATGAATGTATAAGGAGCAAATTTCAATTTAGATATAACTGATGAAATCATGTTCACCGATTTTTCCATGATGACCAAGTAGTTGAAAGATGAAGAGCATTTGTCGATTATGCATGACTCCCTAATTTACAAAAGCTCTTCATCTTTAGTTCAAATATGAAGAGCATTTATCCTTCCAGATCAATGTTAACTTTCTATTAATTTGATACAATCAAAAGTTCCAGAATGACAGACTGGTATGTGTGTAGATACCGTCGAAATCGGTTAGGATCTCTCGAATATCCAAAATGGGAATCACGTGTGGAAATTAATTATTAGGGAAAATATTATTTTTATCGAAGCCGCCACCCAACTTGGGGAGTTGGGACCCAAAAGGTAACACTAGTCCAATTATTAGAGATTCAATCCGGGAATCAAGATACGGGCTAGGAAGGTGTGAGGCACCTAGCCCGTCCAAGCCGAAACTTGGCCTCTACTTTATAATTGGGATTCTAGAGTTTTAATTAAAAAAAAAAATATAAAACAAAAACTAACTTCATAAAATTATAAACCTGCAAAATTACCAAAACATTAGATTCACACGATCAAATAAATAAAATCAAATTCTAAATTAATACTATCTGTTATTATTAATTAATATGAAAAGTGATTATTATTATTATTAAACAAAATTGTTAACAAAGAACTAGGCAGGAGCAAGATCGCTGTATCGGTCGGTCTAATCAAAATATTCTCAGCAAAGTACTATTATCAACTAATTGTATAGCAATTTGGTATATAGCATGTAAGAAGGAAAGAAAGGTCTCCTGGTCACATGCGGCGAAGACCACACAAAGACGTGTAATTAAAGCTCCAACTTAATAAAATCTCTCTTCCCGGTTCTATATTATGCATGAATAAAATGTACTCATAAACTGGATGTTAATCTCATGTGCTCATCTAATACTAAATAAAGTAGACATGAATTAGTATATAGATTGTAGCCACGAATAAAACACGAAGAATATGAATAAACCAAGAGACAAATAGATGAATTATGTTAACAGTCGAAAACATCAAACCGATATTCAATTAATTAAATGTATAAAGGCCAAAGCACTACATGTTCCTTGCAAAGGATGTTCCAATGTCACTTAGATTATGATAAACCAACTATGCCGCAATATTGTATCCAAAAATACCACCTTGGTTTCTCCTAAATTTTTCTTCCTAGATTTCTCCTAAGTTTCTATCGGTATCTTCCACATTTTTTTATTATTATTACTGATTTTTTTTCTCCCCTAAAACACCAAAACTAGCTCACTATTTATATCTTTTTCCTATTAACTCTGACCCTCGGATTAATTGATCTCGATCGAACGGTTCACATCAAAAACCTAAATATTCTTGCTTATTTTATTAATATTATTTCTCAAATTAATAATTATTTTATCTCATTTTCCTAAATTATGAAAGACCATTTAATTCATACGATTTTGGTCTAAGGGAAAGTCTTGAAGACAAAGCAAAAGTGGTGTCGACATTCTTGCTCAGTTTGCTAATGGGGTGGACGTATGAACTTTGGACTGAGAATGGGAGAAAATGGCCACATATAGATGGATTTTGGGTACTAGTGGGGGTAAAGAGTGTGTACGGGTCGAATGCCTTCATGGGCTAAATGGGCTTAGTCATGGTGACATGCTAGCTTACTTGTGTAGGCATTACAACTGGGCTTCCCTAATTTTAATATGTACTCACGACCAAAATTTGTCATGTGCCCAAAACCTGACCCACTTCGGATACGACTTTGCGGCGAGTTATTATGGCCTATGTATATATGCAAAATTGGGGTGTCTACAGTTGCCCCTCTTTGGCAGAGGTTTGCGTGCAACTGAATTCCAAAGACATACACAACAATTTTGCACATTAACACGGGTCTCAAACGTTTTGTTGGATTCCTCACTTATAATTATCCGGGATGACACTATTAAGTTCACCCGAATTATTTCTAAGTATTTTAAATTTTGCACCAGTACACATCCTCATGATAGAGATCACGACGAAGCGGTACTCGTGCCATACCAGCTATTGTGAAAACATGTTGCGCTTTATTACATTAATTCTTCTAACCACATGCTACGTCATCACATCGATTGCATCGTCTGAGTTTAGGCTCTTCAATCTTTACGAGTTTGCTCAAAATATTTTCATCATCTCTTGTCCTTTCTACAATCCATATGGAGCTTTAGATAAATAATTTGCCTCGAGCATTCTTGATTGCCATAATCCTTATGTAGAAAATATGCCCTTCGAGTATTGCGTCCAAAGTCTGGAGAAACCCTGTAATTGATGACCTTGCAAAAGAGCTATTAGTAGCACATGTCCTAATAAATACTAATTATTATTTTATTATTTTTAATTATTAAGAAAACAAATCCTAAAAAAAAAAATCAAAAACAAAAGGTGAAAAATAAAATACTCAATATATACAAAGGTTTAGGAATCCCGACCTACCACGTGTATGATAGATGCCACCAAAAATATTACCGTCCCCATCCAAATTTTCAAATCTGTCAATCCTCCCAGCTATAATTAACTTTATCAATTGGCTTCAAACTGTAAAACGATTCAGGATTTTTGCTGCTTTCCAGGGATGACGTTCGATACTTCAAATCTTCAACTTTCTCCATGCGACTCTTCCTTTCCTCTATCTCTTTTAAGTGCTACTCAATTTTCCCAAGTGGTTGTTTAATAACCATTTCTTTTCTTTCTCTCTCTTTATTTTTTTTTTTTTTTTTCAAACCTACCCGTTTGGACATCCGTTGCTCATAAAACTTTAGGAGATGACTTACAGGACTCAAGATGACATACAAATGGACTTAACATATCTCTCTCTAAATTATTTACTTGAATAAGACCGAACATTATGACATGGGCCCAATGTAATGATGGTGCCCCTAGTTTTTATTTTTTTACTAAGGGCCTAATATAATGATGACTTTGCCCCTTTTTTTGACACTATATAACTGGAAATATATATACTTCTTCTTCTTCTTTTTTTGACTGACTGAAAATAATAATTCTTGATGATTTTTCTTTCTTCTTCTTCTTCTGACTGATTTTATGAGACTTAAAATAATTTATTTTTATTTTTTTTCGACGAGGGCTTAACATAATGACGACTCTGCCCCTAGTATATTTCTTTTCTTGGACTGACTGATTAAAGGGGCCAAACATGATGACGACTCAGCCCCTAGATTATGACACTATGAGAGAGATATTATTGGACTTCTAAAAAAAACCTCCTTAAGTTTTATGAGCGTTCGCCGCCCTTAGATTTGAGCACTTACCTAGGTATGGTATTTCTTGGGTCGAGTAACACTTACTGGGCCTGGATCATGTTGGCTGCCCCGATCAAATTTTTGAACAATTCTTCTATTTTGTTTGATTCTTGGATCTTCTCGAAATTCTGCTTGCTTTATCTTCTTGAACTTTATCTCTGAAAAATCACTCATTACCTTCTGATTAATTGTATTCTTGAACCTTGTGCTGGGAAAATCACTCATTGCCTTCTTGAACCTTTTTCTGGGAAAATCATTTGTCATCTTCTGATTAATACCTTTCTCGAACTTTGTGCTGGGAAAATTATTAATTGTTTCCTTGAACCTTATGCTCCGATTATTATTCATTGTCTTCTGATTATTTTCTTTCTTGGACCTTCTACTGGGAAAATCATTCACTTCCTTTTGATTAATTGCTTTCTTAAACTTTATGCTGAGAAAATCATTCTTTGTAATTTCATCAATTGCTCCAGTACTTTTCAAAATTTAATAACACGTCCTTGTAAGATACCATTTCCTGAAGTAGTGGATTCGTCGTCTTGCCTTTATTTGGTGGAAAAATCTCATCTTCATGTTATTTGAATCTCTCTTGATTATTATCATTTGCCTTCCACATCCATTCTGGTCTTAACTGCAATGGTTTCTTTTCAATTAAATTCACTACTTCTGTCTTTTGTATTGGCACATTCTTGCACTGTATCCACATTTTGGTCCCATTCATCTTCTTTCTCTGAGGTGCCCTTAAATGTTGATTTTCCTTGTTTTGATTGACAAACTTTACTTCTTTAGCCGGTTCAGGTTTTTCTTTTTGGTGGTTTCACAGTCCCCACGGTTTGCCAGTATTCTCACTGCCTTTATTTATGCAGAGTATATTGTTCTTCAAAACATTTTTCCTACAAACAAAATCTTTTTGGTTTTTTAAATTTTTAAATTTTTTTGTATTTTTTGAAATATTTTGAAAATTGGAAATAAAAGACGACTTATTTACAAATTCAGGTGGTTTAAAACCCTTAACCAGTCGAATTGACTCAACAGAATGAGTTAGAGACTTACCTGACCCGGCCTCTATTGTTCTTACCACTTTTTCTTCATACTTCTCTCTTGTAGAGTTCAGTATGAGTGATGGTTGTGTAGGTAGCATGGTTACGTTTTTATTCCTGAGATGAGGTGGTTTGTAAATGGTTCTGTCTCTTGCTACATTTTTTACTTCATCACCACCCACACTTTTGAACGGATCTACCCACCTGATAGGTGCCGCCCTCTTTGGTAGAAGGTCAGAGATATGCACAGGCTCAGCTGGGAATCAGTTGGAATTTGGCACGTTCCTCGGTTGCTCAACTCCATAATAATATGCCATTAATTCAGACAAAATAACAGGACGATTAGTTATTGAATTAAATGAGTTCACAGTTTGTACCTGATCCGTGAAGAGTTCACTGATGTGGACGGGCCGATTCATCGCAGTTTATTTCTTGTAGATTGAGTCGGTTAAATTGGTTTCATTTTCCGCCAACACAAAATTGATCATGGGTTCCATTTGATGATTTTGCAATGGGTTTGTATTCAATTGCATTCTCTCCCCATAATTCCTTTGTGGACGTCCATATCTGCTCTGATTCCAGCTATGGATCTTCCCATGGTATGGTCCTTTAGGTGATGCAACTGACACAATATTCACTTGATTTTCATCTGTAAATGTGGCCCTTCCGTAATTATTCCCATTAGAGTCCTATGGGTTGGTCAACCTTGTCATTCTTCCCGTGCCCAATGCATTTTCAATCTGTGAGCCTGCCTTCCATAAGGCATGTAATGTTGGATGGTAAGATGATATCAGTCGGTTCCAATATTTATAGTTCAAACAATTCATTATAATATCTACCATCTCTTCTTCGGTTAATTTCTCATCGAGTTCTAATGCCTTGGTCCTCCAACGTGGAAAAATTCTGTAAACGCCTCATTGGGTTCTTGTTTGACAGCCTCTAAGTGTTTCCATGTAAACTGAATTTCTGGGACCAACATAAACCGTCTCACAAACATATCAACCATATCCTGCCAATTCAAAACTAGACTTGGGTCTGTCTTCATTAACCATTTCAAGGCTATCACGGTCAAACTTCTTTGGAACAATTGGACTAACAACCCATCATTAATACCTAATGGTTTCAAGTACCCAACATACATGCGAATATGAGTTTTGGGGCACCCAGTTCCATCATATTTATCCATATCCGAAAATTAGAAGCCAGGAGGTAAACGAATATCTGGATAAGGGTATAACCCATCCATGTCTAATGTACCTTCACCCATTTTCTGTAAGGTCCTTTCAACCTCTTTGAGCCTTTGGGCCAATTGTCTTTCTCGTGCCTTGGTCCCACCCATTTCATCAAAAAATTCATTTTTAACCTCTTCAAAAATGTCCTCTTCAAAATTATTCTTTTTGACCTCTTCATAATTATGATTATTTTTGTCATTTTTCATATAAGCCCTAACATGTATTCCTGTGGACTTAGCAATGGACTCGAGAGTAAACTTCTTGGTCTCGGCTTCCAACTCTGTGAACTTGGTATCCAACATCTTTTGGAATTTTTCGCGCAACCATGAAAATGCCCCAGCGTCGATATTCATTTCGGATTCTATAGTCATTTTCCTATTTCGAATGAAACAAAAAAAGATATATGGTAACACAAGGGTGCTTATGTCTCGGATTTTGTGCAACAATGAATGCAGTTTACAATTAATGTACGTGCATGTAGGTTTCACTAACTCTTAGGTAGGCTTGGGTTACCTTAGCGGAATATACCTCAGACGCAGTCGAAACTAGTCTTCTTTGGTACTGGGCTAAGGCTTGTGGTGGTTCGGCTGATAACGCCCAGTGGGTTTAGCTTACTAGCCACGGATTTTCCTAAAATCGGACTCGGACGATGCAAAATGAAAATGCAAGATGATATGGGTGCGTGCAGTGTGTGTGTGCAAACACCGAGTAGTGTAAAATCAAAACCCTAAATTCCCAATTACGTTTCAAGTTAGATTCTCAAATCCCCAGTTGAGTCTCCACTGTAGATACCATCGAAATCGGTTAGGATCTCTCGAATATCCAAAATGGGAATCACGTGTGGAAATTAATTATTAGGGAAAATATTATTATTTTCGAAGCCGCCACCCAACTTGGGGAGTTGGGACTCAAAAGGTAACACTGGTCCAATTATCAGAGATTCAGTCCGGGAATCAAGATACAGGCTAGGAAGGTGTGAGGCACCTAGCCCGTCCAAGCCGAAACTTGGCCTCTACTTTATAATTTGGATTCTAGAGTTTTAATTACAAAAAATATATATAAAACAAAAACCAACTTCATAAAATTATAAACCTGCAAAATTACCAAAACATTAGATTCACACGATCAAATAAATAAAATCAAATTCTAAATTAATACTATCTGTTATTATTAATTAATATGAAAAGTGTGTTATAAACGTGTAATTATGTTAAGAATATCTAGGGTGAATCTCGTTTATTATTGGGATGCCCTTGTGTCTAGCCCTATAAATAGAGGCTCTAATATGTGTCTAACATACTAATGACTAGAATTTCTTCCTTCTTCTTCCCCTCTATTTTGTGTCTCTTGTTCGTTATCTTCTATATCACAACACGTCATCAGCGCGAAGCTCTAATCACTAAGCGATTTTTTTTTTCCTTATAATAAATTAAACCCTAATTTTTTTCCTGTTCAGACACATACCATGATTTGACAACAATATTATTGATCATGGACGACGAAGAGATCAATTTTGGTCGGATTGAAGCCCTAAAGGAGTTCAGGGTTTCATATAAAAGAATATTTTCTTTTTAGCAGATTTGTTAAAATTCCTATTTTATTTAGTTTTTCCTTTTTTATTGCTCTGCAAATATTACATCGCTTTAGTAATATTATATACATACCGATGACTTTGATAAAAAAAAAATTGTATTTGTATTTGCATGTACACGGTTCAAAGCTATACACCTGTTATATCCTCCACGATCACATGAGCAGAAGTATACCATGGAGACGATAATCCACAGTGGATGCACTAACGCATTCCACGAATCAAGACCTAACCTTTTGTTTTGGTTGTATGCAGTGTTTGGCTTTATGCTTGGAACATCCCTTGTACAGTATTGGTAGCATAGTATTGTATCTCTTCTGTCCCTATTTTCTTTATAATTATTTACCAAGCTATAATTTTAGTTTTCGTTTAATTATATGCGTGGTTGAGTTATGGTGATCAATTTTAAGTTTGATTTCCATTCTTCTCTAGTCCTTTTTATAGAAGAAAAAAATAGATCTATCGGTTAACAGTTTCTATCCCTGTAATGAAACTATAATCACCAAAAATTGGTGTTGGTTTGGAATCACATGCATGGCTGAAAAACTTGCGGCCAATTAATTTTGGTATTTTTGTCCTATAGACAAAGATCATGTGACTTAATCATATGGTTTCTATGTTTTTACAAGAAACCATTAATCAACCACAAAGTGGATTTTCTCTAAAAATCATAACGATAATGATTTCTATATTTTCTCAAAGAAATCAATTAGCCAATTAAGTTTGGTTTTTCCCTATCGATCTTCAAGGGATATAGCCATAAATATCGTTATTTTTAAAAATACCAATAAAAAGAGGAATTGTTGCGTTCCTTAGGGATATTGAGCAATTATTGTTTCCTCATGATAATCTCCAAAATTAGGATTATTCCACTTGTTGGAACACCGAGAGACACATAAGATCAAAGGGTGCACCCGGCTTGTTAGCCTATATTATTAGTCCTTGTAGTGACTAAATTGATCTTCAAATTAATTTCTTTTGATGAAATATAGTGTCCAAAATTTTATTCTAAGGTGAATGATTATTTATTCGGGCATGTAAGATCGCCATTTTTTTTGGAGAGTTTACATATTTTACATGCTTTTATACCAATTAATTTCAGGTTCCAAACGTATCCATGGTTGCATATAATAGTATATGTCAAGCAACAATTTTTTCATGTCGATAGACATATTCCATAATCAGTATATGTCCTTGAGTAAATCGGATAATACTTTACGATTTTTTTCGTATATGAGACGAAAATATTTCCGCCATAATCAGGGGGAGACTATACACCACTAGACGCTGGTGTTCATTAACTTAAGAGTTATATCAATTTATCTCTCATCACGATCAAATCGATTAAGGCTGTCATTATATGATTGGCGTGAAATTTCTTATTTTTCTTTTATATAAGCTTTTACCTCTTAAGTGGAAATCTAGTCACATGTAGCAAATAAGTAGCGTTCTATAAGAGGCTACAGCTAGTTCTCCGATTGAGTCTACCAAATTATGATTCACGTTCTCAAATTAAATATCTTCTCACTTTAATGATGAGGTTATAATGCCCGCGGGCGCTGGTACCAGTTGATTGAATATTTTTTTTCTTCAAGATATGCATACACTGGATAATTATGTGGGATTGTGAAAACTAAATATGGTCGAATATTCATTTAAAATAGCTACTGAAGTAAATGATGGTGGTTTTGAACCCCTCTGCAGAGTAATATCGACATATGTGATTGGTTGGCATATGATCCAAATTAGAATGGATTATTCTAATTTCTCGATCAATGCAATATAAGGATCCTAGCTAGACTCGACACCTTAAAATTTCCAATCCTGAAGCTTACATGTTGGTGTTAGTCATATTGCGCATTAAGAGAAATAAATCGTTTTAAGAGCGATTAGGGTTTATATGTTCAAAACCTAGGATTGTTCAATAATACTTTGTTCTTCCTATATGATGCATTTGGCGTGGTAATCCTTGAAGGATTTATACTGTGTACACACAAGAAATGTAGTCGGAGAACATATTCAAATTAAAATCCATATAGGATTCAAATTAATTTTGGCAGCCACCTGATTTGATTATGTCAGGTCGAACAATCCTCTATGTGTTTTTTTTTTTTTTTAGAAATTTGGTTCAAAACCGAAAATCCGGATTAATTAGTTGATGCTATCAACTTTATGGGTCTCTTGAAGAGTCCTTAAAAACACCAAAATCCACGCTTTAGCAGCATAAATTCTCTATCTATTTTCTCTTTCTTAAATCTGCAGTTGGAATTATGCTAGCTTAAACTCTTCTTTAAGAAAGACTAGAGTTATTATTTTGATGCTTATTTCTTGAAAAACTCATGTAGTTGAGTTAGCATTGATAAATATGTCAAAAGTTGTACTCTTTTCCCTTGGCTTCAGGTTTTATCCCATGTGGTTTTCCTGACAAAGTTTTAACGAGGCAACATCTCTGACGTTTAATATTATTTATTTATTTTTTAAAGTTGATATTTGTGCTCTTTTTCCTTCGTCCATTTTTTTTTCCCATTGGGTTTTACTGGAAATGTTTTAGTGAGGCAATTTAATTCAACATGATGGTCATCCAAGGGGGAGTTGTATATATTTTGGTTGTTTAGTGGATGCCCACATTTGATTAAACCAAATCAACTTAATCATCTCCTTAGATTTTGGATTTCCTTCTAACAAATACGAATTTTGTTCACGTATGATAAGGTATTCATATCTTGGCACTTTGTTCTCCAAGAAATCAGCAATCCAAGACACAAGTACTTAATGTATCTGAAAGAAGCATGAAGACTCGAGAACACTACCAATAGAAGACTAACACAAACGAAGACTTCATCAACTGGAAGATTCTCACGAACGCATTATTATATTCATCATTCAAGAAATTCGTTCACCGAAATTCGGAAGTCTCATCTCAAAGATTTTCAAGCCAAGAATTTACTGAAGTACTCATCGGGGGAGCACCATCGCATAAGGTGCATTCTGTTGGACTTATTGTGTTGTACTCTTTTTCCTTCATCAAGGTTTTTCCCACTGGGTTTTCCTTGTCAAGGTTTTAGCGAGGCAACATTTGCATGTTCAAATATTTTTTAAGTTTCGTTAATTGTACTCTTTTCCCTTCGATCAGGTTTTGTCCTTTTGGAATTTCCTGACAAGGTTTTAACGAGGAAATTAGCTTAGACACAATGTCATCAGGGGAGTGTTATAAACGTGTAATTATGTTAAGAATATCTAGGGTGAATCTCGTTTATTATTGGGATGCCCTTGTGTCTAGCCCTATAAATAGAGGCTCTAATATTTGTCTAACACACTAATGAATAGAATTTCTTCCTTCTTCTTCCCCTCTATTTTGTGTCTCTTGTTCGTTATCTTCTATATCACAACAAAGTGATTATTATTATTATTAAACAAAATTGTTAACAAAGAACTAGGCAGGAGCAAGACCGCTGTATCGGTCGGTCTAATCAAAATATTCTCAGCAAAGTACTATTATCAACTAATTGTATAGCAATTTGGTATATAGCATGTAAAAAGGAAAGAAAGGTCTCATGGTCACATGCGGCGAAGACCACACAAAGATGTGTAATTAAAGCTCCAACTTAATAAAATCTCTCTTCCAGGTTCTATATTATGCATGAATAAAATGTACTCATAAACTGGATGTTAATCTCATGTGCTCATCTAATACTAAATAAAATAGACATGAATTAGTATATAGATTGTAGCCACGAATGAAACACTAAGAATATGAATAAACCAAGAGACAAATAGATGAATTATGTTAACAGTCGAAAACATCAAACCGACATTCAATTAATTAAATTTATAAAGGCCAAAGCACTACCTGTTCCTTGCAAAAGATGTTCCAATGTCACTTAGATTATGATAAACCATTATGCCGCAATATTGTATCCAAAAATACCACCTTGGTTTTTCCTAAATTTTTCTTCCTAGATTTCTCCTAAGTTTCTATTGGAATCTTCCACATTTTTTTATTATTATTACTGAATTTTTTCTCCTCCCCATGACACCAAAACTAGCTCACTATTTATAGTTTCTTCCCATTGACTCTGACCCTCGGATTAATTGATCTCGATCGAACGGTTCACATCAAAAACCTAAATATTCTTGCTTATTTTATTAATATTATTTCTCAAATTAATAATTATTTTATCTCATTTTCCTAAATTATGAAAGACCATTTAATTCATACGATTTTGGTCTAAGGGAAAGTCTTGAAGACAAAGCTAAAGTGGTGTCGACATTCTTGCTCAGTTTGCTAATGGGGTGGACGTATGAACTTTGGACTGAGAATGGGAGAAAATGGCCACATATTGATGGATTTTGGGTACTAGTGGGGGTAAAGAGTGTGTACGGGTCAAATGCCTTCATGGGCTAAATGGGCTTAGTCATGGTTACATGCTAGCTTACTTGTGTAGGCATTACAACTGGGCTTCCCTAATTTTAATGAACCATCTTTTGGGCACCACCCAAAAACAGTGGGGGACTACCCATCAGTTTTTGGTGTGGATATTAGAAGTAATATTTGGTCACCCCTTATAATTATTATTTTTTATACCCATTCTACCCTTAACCAAAAACTTAGTTAATGATTAGTGATTAGTTAAAAATTGATTAGTGATTAGTTAAAAACTGATTAGTGATTAGTGTTTTATAAGTTGGATTTTTTGTTTTAAACATTTGTTTTGGAAGGATAAGAAGAAGGAAATAGGAAGAAGAATATGGGTGAACCCAAAAAAACTTTTTTGATTTTAGTAATTATGAATTGAGTGATTCATGTGATGAAACCTCAGAATCAGAATCAGAACCCCCTTCACCTCCTTGTGTATATGTCAATACTTCAAATGATCCAAATATGAGTTATTTGTTAGAAGGAGAAAACTTTTTGCCCCAAAGTGAATCCAACCCATCAAATGATGGATTTTATCAGCCACAACCTGAAGATGAAGATATGGGTACTCAGGTATGTCTCATTTTTAGTTAATGTAGGTTGAATTGTGGGAAAAATTGGACAAACTCAAAATTTCAGGGTAAAAGTTCGGCTAGGTAATCCTAGTTCGGTTACCAGATTTAAAACATAGGTAACCGAACGTTTCTGAAGATGTAGTTCGGTTATTAGATCTTGTAGAAGCAGGTAACCGAACTACACGTTAATGGTAGTTTTTGATAGTTCGGTTAGGAAATTCCAGAAGACATAACTGAATTGTTTTTATAGACTTTACAGTTCATAGTTCGGTTTAGTAGATTTTTATAAATTGGTAACCGAACTTTTAGTTCGGCAACATCGCAAAATAAATGTATACCACATTGCTAACCGAACCATTATGTTCGGTTTGGTCTTATTTTTCATTCTCATTACCGAACCTTTGCGGCTAAAATGTAAACATAGAGTTCGGTAAGCTCGCAATGGTTTTACTAAAACATACATAACCGAACTTTATGTTCGGTAGGGTCGATGAAATTTTTGACATTTCCGAACTTGTACGTGTTTTTTGTTTATGGTATTGACGTTGTGCTATTACTTGTAGGTTCCATGTGATTCAATTGAACCAATGGAAAACCAACCTCCCCCGATTGGTATGTTGTACGATGACATATCCCATCACTACATGAATGACTTGGTATTCGATAATACGAAAGATGCAAAGACTTGGGATAGACAACATGCACAAAAAGACATGTGCGTATTAGTATTAAATGGGAGAGAAAAGAATAGTCGCTTTGAAATGGTTTGTGAGAGAAGCGGTGATCCCGATAGAAGCCACAAGAGGAAGGGTTATGTTTATGAAGGAAAGACAAATAGGAAAAACAAAACTTTCTCAAAGAAGATTAAATGCCCATTCAAGCTTTCCTTTAATTACAACAAAAAATTGAAGGGATGGGTTCTCTACCGGGTTATGGAAGGTCGTCATAACCACCCTCGTCCGGAGCATCTTGAAGGACATTTCATGGCGGCCAAGCTAACTCCTCAAGAGATGGAGAAGGTAGCTAATATGAGGAAAATGGGTCTTACACCGGTTCAAATGCTCCAAATGCTAAAGGAGGATAACAAGGATAACCACTCATCTGTGTCCACCATTAACAATGCAATTTAGACAATTAGAAAGAAGGAATGGAGAGATAGACAAGTGATGCAACAATTGTTTTTTTTGGCCAAAGAGAAAGACTACGCGGTTCAAAAGGATGTGGATTCGGAAGGAGAGATAACACAACTATTTATTGCGCATCCAACAAGTGTTAAATTGGCTCAATGCTTTCATGAAGTTCTAATAATGGATTGCACTTACAAGACAAACAAGTACGAGATGCCATTGTTGAATATTGTTGGCCGTACATCGACGAAGTCACCGTTTACCGTGGCATTTTGTTTCTTAAGGGACGAGCAAGAACCTAGTTATATTTGGGCACTACAACAAGTTAAGGCAATCTTCCGAGGTGATGATATTCCCGGTGTTATAGTGACCGACAATGAAGTCGCATTGATGAATGCAATAGCGGAAGTGTTCCCACTAGCACATAATATGCTTTGTACGTTCCATATATGGTGTAATTTGTTGCATAGGTGCAAGCCAACAATTTGTCCACCCAAGAAAAAAGGATATGAAGAGATTAAGATGCTACCGGAACATGAACGAGCGGATGCAAAAGAGGAAGTTGATAAACAATACGATCTAAATTTTGCTAAATGGGTTGCATTCAACGGTGAATGGGAATCATTATGTTGGTCCCTTACCGAGGAAGAGTATTATCAAAATCTTGCGGAGTTTATCTCCCATTGGGATACTCCCGATTACCCCGATGTTGTATCGTATGTTCTTCGCCAATGGTTGGAACCACACAAAGAGAGGTTTGTGTATGCCTTTACCAACCAATATAAACACTTGGGAAATCAAGCGACAAGTTTAGTAGAGTCGGCTCACCACCGGTTGAAGAAAAATCTCTTTGGATGTGTTGATAATTTCGTAACCGTGTGGAATGCTATGGAGAATTACTTCAAGCGCGACATTGATAGAATTAAAGGGAAGTTCCAAAAAAGCCGTATATTCAAAATGAAAGGAAAATATGCCGACCATCCATTGTTCAAGGGAATCCATTACAATGTATCTCGGCAATGTATGAAGTTGTTGATTATAGAAGTCGAGTTGATGGATAAGTGGGAAACCACGTCGGATGAGGTGTGTGTATGTAACATGAAGAAGTCTATGGGACTCCCTTGTTGCCATATGATATTCAACTATGAGCATGGCGTAATTCCTTTAAGCGAAATCGATCCATTTTGGAAGCATCTAAGTTTCATCCCTCCTCCAAAGGGAGAAGAAGCCGAAGAAGAGTTTGGTGATAACGAAATGGGTAGAACCGTACTAGAGATGTATCGTGGCATGAGCAAGCTCCAAAAACAAATCTTCTGGGATGACATGAGGAAAATCTTATATCCACAAACGCAAGATAATGTTTATGAACCGGCAAAAGGCAAGCGCAAAGGTAGACCAAGCAAAAAAGAAACTAAAAAGCAACTAAGAGAATATGCAAAGGTGTTACAAAAGAAGAAAAGTCAGCAAAACGCCACTACTAGAGACCCTTGTGGCCATGAGTATACCGCGGAAATGTACTTGGAGAAACCCAAGAAACGGGGTAGGAGTATCGAAACAAGTGAGCGGGTTTTGAAGAAAAAGGGACCGATGTGTCCAACACAACCAAGCCAACCATCTTCCGGCGACGTGAAGCTTAAGTCTCCGATGTTCCCCATCCAACCATATTCCGTAGACGTGAAGCTTGAAGCTCCAAATAAAGACTATTTGAATGAGTTACCTCTACACATTAGAGAATACGTTATATCCACCGACGACGTTCCTCCGGATGGTAATTGTGGGTTTCATGTTGTCAATCAACAAGTTGGTCCTTTCATTGAAGGTGCCAAGCGAAATAATGGGTGTGCAATCACTCATATAAGGCAAAGGTTGTTATCCAAACTAAAGGAGAATCCGGCATTTTACAAGACAATGTTGTATGATGAGGGTAGTATCAATGAGAAATATGTTAGGTATCAACGTCGTCTTCATGGGGGTCAACCGATCACAAGGGATTATTGGATGAGCATGCCTATATGTGGACACTTAATCGCCGAGGCATTCAATTGTGTGGTTCATTGTTTCTCAAAAAGTGGTAGTTTCACCTTCACCCCAAAAATAACCGTATGTGTTGAACAACTGAAACGAAGGAGATGTGTGATGGCATTTATTAACAACAACCACTTTATAGGCCTACGGTTAAAACCCGATTGTCCATTTCCTCCAATATGTACAACCTCTTATTGGCCTGCATTTAATCCGGATACAATGTTGGGTTGGTGTATCATGTATGAGCATAACATGGAGATGTGGAATGCTTTGACGAAGTCCGAAGAAATTGTTCATGAAGGTCCTATTTCACTAGAGGATGATTAAATGACACATGTAATGGAACTAATTATGCTTATGAATCTAAAACTTTGTTCTTTGAAGAGTGGTAGTAATTATGGAGTAAATGTTATTATTTTATGGTGTTGGCAGGTGACAGTTCTGTTACATTAATAAATATTTTACGTAGCCGAACACCAATTTCGGTAACCTAGGTCAAAATAAGAAGGTTACCGAACCTTAGTTCGGTTAGTAAATGAAATTAAAAGATATAGCCGAACTGAGTTCGGTTACGAAATCAAATTACAGTACCTAACCGAACCTTGCGAGACAGAAGTTCACCCCTTACAAAATTTAATATCCAAAACGCGTTATGAAAAAGTCTTTAAGGAGGCAAAAATGATTTTCATATTTGAAATCCTTTGTCTTCCATCTTCGCCATTCGTTCTTTGATGTTAAAAGGATTTCGTTGAATCCTTCACCCCTAAGTCGATACCGCCTTACAATACGAAATAAAGCCATAAATTCCACAACTCTCTCTCTAATCTTTTGAAATCGAAAGAACAAAGCTATATGATCACGGTTATAAGGGTTCATTGTATCGGAAAAGAATTTTTCATGAATTATCCCCCAATAACTCTGACTCATAATACCATTCATTCTTCGTTCTTCACCCCTCTTTGGATAGTATATTATGTAGTTTCTGCAAAGAGAAAGATCTTCAACTAGATTAAATTTATGACTAGTAGGTGACATTTTTAGCAGATTTAGAAACAAAATGTTAACTATATACCCATATATATATAACACTTTGTTGTATAACGGTCATAAAATTAGCCGTTACTTGATATTACATTAAAATTTCTAATTTATGTATTATCTTTTGAAAATTTTGAAAATCCAGGGATGATTTCGGTTAGCAGAGAAAACCTTGCGACATAACCGAACTTAAAGTTCAGATGCAACTTAATTTCTTGAGATAACCGAACTTTGTTGGGAAGGCTCAAAGACAAACTGAACATATATGTGACACAAAACACACTTCAAAACAAACCTTAGAGTTGGTTTATGTGATTTTTTCATCAAGAGAATGAGTTGTCCAACATGTGCAATGACAAAATTTTGAAAATCCAGGGATGATTTCGGTTAGCAGAGAAAACCTTGCGACATAACCGAACTTAAAGTTCGGATGCAACTTAATTTCTTGAGATAACCGAACTTTGTTGGGAAGGCTCAAAGACAAACTGAACATATATGTGACACAAAACACACTTCAAAACAAACCTTAGAGTTGGTTTATGTGATTTTTTCATCAAGAGAATGAGTTGTCCAACATGTGCAATGACAAAATTTTGAAAATCCAGGGATGATTTCGGTTAGCGAGAGAAAAACCTTGCGACATAACCGAACTTAAAGTTCGGATGCAACTTAATTTCTTGAGATAACCGAACTTTGTTGGGAAGGCTCAAAGACAAACCGAACATATATGTGACACAAAACACACTTCAAAACAAACCTTAGAGTTGGTTTATGTGATTTTTTCATCAAGAGAATGAGTTGTCCAACATGTGCAATGACAAAATTTTGAAAATCCAGGGACGAGTTCGGTTAGCAGATAAAACCTTGCGAAATCACCGAAATTCAAGTTCGGTGACCTGGGACTGTGGCACTCTTAACCGAACTTTAGGTTCGGTGACCTCTTATTTTTTCAAGGTAACCGAATTATATGTTCGGTGACCTGAAATTATTAACATGTTACCGAACTTATAAGTTCGGTTTGCTAGTTTTAAATATTAGGTTGCCGAAAACCATAATGTATTCAACATTTCAGCCTTCTAAAATTGAAAACACAAACCAGATTAAATCATTAAGTAATTGTTTAAAACACAGAAACATACCAAATCCATAACCAACTTGTTTTTTGAAACTGAAATAATACGAAATCACTAATGACCACTCTTACGACCCCTCTTTCTACCTCCTTGTTTTCCACGAGTTTTTGGTGGAACTTCCTCATCACTTGGGGTTTCATCTCCTGCACCGGTTTCCTCCACAACGCGACTCGAACCTTCACCTTGTTGTCGACCCCTCTTGAGGTGCTTAGTCCTACTTGGCTGCACCATTCTTTTAGTTATAAGACCCTCCCACTCCTTGTAGTAGGCAGTTTGTTCCTCAGTCAACATCGGCTCTCCGGTTTTGATTTTAGCCATCCATTTCTTCAACAATTTCGATCCCTTCAAAACCTAATTCCAATTTTAAGCATAAGCAAATATATTTTCAAAACCTTTAAACAACCCAAATTATAAGACAAAGACATTTTCTTACCACATTATCCCATAACCTTTTTGCTTCATCTCCACAAATAGGTATATCCTTAGCTCGCTTAGCCTCCCTCTCCTTTGCCTTCGCTTTCGCCGCATCCGCCTTAGCTTGTTGTTCTTTATTTATCACAAAGGGATGACTGATTTCTTCATAATACTCCTTGTAATCTTCGTCACATGCATTTACATCTTCCTCACAAGGTACACAATCACCTCTTGGTAAGTGGTATTCTCCAAGTGCATTCCAATGTGCTACCGCAGGAGTTGGTTCATGTTTTGGAACAAAATATTTCTCACTGTTCTTTGTTCCTTGAACCTGCAAAGTGAAATTTTCATTCTCCACATCGGGATCCATTTGGACGCAACAAAGTTGTCTTAGTATTCTCCTCGGATTATATATTGCGTAGCCGTTAGGATGCCAAATAGGTCCATAGTATGGCGTGACGGTAGAAAAACCATTAAGATCATCTTCATCTACTGATACATCATCGGGTACGGCGTATGGGTGAAATACCACATCGTTCACCGTCAGGTTATCCAATTTCTGCCTCAACAAAGTCAACTCCTCCTCTTTAGACTTCTTTTGTGCGTCCAAAAACACCCATTTTCCTGCTGTAGGTGCGTCATAGGGATAAGGTTTCTTTTCCTTGCCTAATCTCAATGAAGGGAAGTGGTCGTAAATCCAAACCTGTGAGAAAATAGGAAAATATTAACCATATTCATGAAAATATAATTGGAAGGACATCAATTTAGTAGATAATTTTCTCATTAAAAATGTAAAAGGTCACCTGAACAAGAGTTAAATAGCCTCCAATTTGATTCGTCTTAATCCTCGACCCTTTGCTCATTTCTTCCATAACAAAAGCAAGCACCCCAGTGGCCCAAGAGTAATTGTTGATGTCATCGAGATCCTCCAAAAGATGTAGATACTGTGCATCCACCCTATTCCCCGAAGTGTCGGGGAAAATAACAGTTCCTAGCTGATATAACCAATAAGTTGTGACATGATACCTAAGGGTGTCCTGGTCCATCACCAACTTTCCTCGCTGCACCTTCTTTTTGGTCCCTCCAAATGCTTCCTTCAACTTAACCAACTTGAATTTCTTCACCTTTTTCTTCAATCCTCCATTTGCCTCATGTGTATTATACTCATCACCACGTTTAGGGGACCTCACAGAACGTCTAAACTCACATTGAGACTTTCTTGCATCCCATCCAAGACATTTAAGAGCCAATTCTTCAAGAGCTTCATAACTCATCGAGGGGTTGTAGCCTTCTCGAAGGAATTTACCTTCCACTGGTAAGCCAGTGATATGGTGGCAATCATCGGGAGTTATTCCCATCTCGCCAAATGGAAGATGCATAGTATATGTCTCGGGATAATACCTCTCGAGAAATGCGGATACAGAAACAGCGTCAAAATCTACATGTGCATGCTCAATAGCTCTCCATAACACACATTCTTTAACCTT
The DNA here is from genome assembly GCA_023529315.1 of Papaver bracteatum. Taxonomy (NCBI): domain Eukaryota; kingdom Viridiplantae; phylum Streptophyta; class Magnoliopsida; order Ranunculales; family Papaveraceae; genus Papaver; species Papaver bracteatum. Next base: position 815,101 of record JAJJWX010000963.1, read on the forward strand.
TGCTACAAACTCGTCACACTCCAAAGAAAGATCCCATTTGGACGCCTTTTGACATTTAATAAGACGAACTGCATCATTATGATCCTACGAAAACAAACATAACACTATTAATACTTAACGAAACATGTCCCAAAAAATAAATAAATAGTTTTGTTAGTTAAGGGTTAACTTAAATAATACCTTTGTCGCATAGATCTTCGCAGCCCATGAGTGTTTGTAGCCAAACAATGTTGCCCCTCCATCATTTGGAGTACCATAAGTTGGGTTCCGAGGTGACAAACATAAATTATCAGGGGGAATGTGTGAGTATCTAGCACTAGGCGGCTTCGGCTTCTTTTTCTCTTTAACGGGAACAATTTCTTGTTGTCCCTCCTCTTCCTCCTCTTCCTCCTCTCCCTCCTCTTCCTCCTCTCCCTCATCTTCCTCCTCTTCACCCTCTCCCTCCTATTCCTCCTCATCAAACTCTTCCTCTTCTTCTTGACCCTGTCCTACTTCTTCCCCTACATTTTCAACGTGTTCTCTTTGTTGTTCAGCCTCTACATTTCCTTGGTCTTCATTTCCTTGCACTTCTTCATAATCATTCTCTTGGTTCACTTCCGGTAACGATCCCCCTCCATGTTTGGCATATGTGGCACCACGTTTTCGAAAATCTAAATGTTTTGCTCCCCTAGGGGTTGGAGTTTTGAAATCCTCATCTAGTTGTTGTCTCAATCTTTCTCCTTTGTTCCTAATGAACAAAAACCAAACTATTAACTAAACATAAGAGAATATTGTGTTACCAAATCAAATTGAACTAAAGAATGAAGTAAACACAACATGTAGTTACCAAATTAAAGTTCGGTTACCAAATAAGTTTTTTCGATCAAACCGAACTCATTCTTTCAAAGTAAAAGACTGAGTTCGGTTACAAAAATGTTTTTTGCGATATCACCGAACTATGTAGTTCGGTTACTTGACAAAAAAAAGAATAACCGAACGAAATATATGAAGAGTTCGGCTATTAAAAAAAATTCGACCTAACTGAACCCTTTCTTTCCAAGTAAAAGACTGAGTTCGGTTAGGTACATGTTTATTGCGATCTCACCGAACTATGTAGTTCGGTGAATAGGAAGGTGTTGACTTAACCGAACTGTTCTAATTTATGGTAAGTTCGGTAAGCAATTTTTAGGGTTTTACAAAAATCTCCTAACCGAAATCGCCCCTGTAACTACCATTTTTAATGAGTTTTCATGATTTTCAATCGATTTCTTCTACAAATAACGAATTAAAAGGAATGGGCATGAAGAAAATTACCCGCGTATTTGCATTTCACTTGAATCGGACTTCTGTTTTGCAGTTGGATGATTGATTTTTCCTCGAAACGGTGCTTCAAGTTCTTTAAACTTTAGCAATTGTTTTGGGAGATTCACTATATGTGGGAGTCCCGGACTCAATCCTGGAAGTCTGGGTGTTTGCTTGGTACGCATTGCTTATAAAGATTGATTAATCGACGATGATTTTTTTTCGAATCGACGATTAACGATTTATGTCTACGAAGAAGAAGAAGAGGAGGAAAAGAAGAGAAGAAGAAGAAGATGAAAAGATAAAACTGATTTTTATTTTTTATTTAGGTTTTAATTAGTGGGTAGTGGGTTAGATTAGTGGGTAGTGGGTTAGATTAGTGGGTAGTGGTTTAGATTAGTGGGTAGTGGGTTAGGATTAGTTATAAGCTTAATTAGAGTAAGGGTAATTTAGTCTTTCACAATTTTTTGGGACACCCCTTATAATGTAGGGTGGTCATCTATATCAATGGGTAGTCCCCCACTGTTTTTGGGTGGTGCCCAAAAGATGGTTCATTTTAATATGTACTTACGACCAAAATTTGTCATGTGCCCAAAACCTGACCCACTTCGGATACGACTTTGCGGCGAGTTATTGTGGCCCATGTATATATGCAAAATTGGGGTGTCTACAATGTGGTATCAAAAACATTATCTAAATAATGACGTAACATATATATTAAACTTTGAGGGAGGAAGGGAGAGAGAATACATGTTGGTAGTAAGAGAATCAGGTGTTGTTGTAAGAAAGGAATTGCAAATTTGCAGCAAGCAATATAGATCCACCCCTTTTGCTCCGTCAAAGTAATCGAGTCATATTTAGTAGATGGATACCTTAGACGCTCTTCTTCTTATCATTAGACCACTTACTCAATTCAGAAAGCTCACCAACTGCACAGTTCAACTTGATGAATTGTAGTAAGTAGTTAATCAGTATCCTATCAGATTTAGAATTCACTAAAATATTACATTACTGAAGATAGAAATACACATACCTTTTTACCACCTTCCATGCCCTGAAGCCATAATCACTTTCTGCCTGTACTCATCTATTTAATCATCTAGATTACAAATCAAAGGAATGTTTATTACTTGGACATTTCCATTATTAGTTGCAACATCATAATATGTCCCGTGACTTTCCCATCCAACCGAAACACTATCATCCACTCCTAAGTCACATACTCTAGTTACCTACACATATCAATGACTGAACATGAACATTGACTGCTCCCAAATCAAACCCACCTAGATAATGGAATACCCTAAAATTCATTCTAAATACTATTTGGATTGGTTGATTAAATAATAAAGCGATTAGAATCTGTTGATATTCAAGAGTAACATCACAGAATTCTGTAGATTAACAGATGATGAATTTTATCGTCATCTCGCATTCATATCAATCAATCTACCCATAGAACAAAAATAGGTAAAATTATCCTTGGATCTACGAATTAGAAAGGCAGAAAAAAATTATAAATCCTAAGAAACGATAGAAAGAAGAAATAGACTTTAACTAAAATAATTAAGAATCAATAGTTGCTTAGAACTTCTTAAAAGTTGTGTAGCCATCAACAAAAGATCAATGAGATCTAACTGTTAGATAATTGTGGGTGTTTTGGAAGGTTCCGGGAAGTTTTGGAACATATTAAAAATCCTTGGCGTAGATACAAGGTTTCCTAGTCTAGGTTGATTTCCATATTTAGATAGGTTACCTAAATAACAATAGGTTTCCTAGTTGGTTAGAGTTTCCTTTTCCAAGGAGACTAATACTTGGGAATCAAGTTTGTGACTCCAATATAAGGAGGTCTAGGCTATGTTTTTAGACATAAAATTCTCAATAGAAAATCAGTAGAGAATTAGAGAATACACAATGTAGTTCTCTAAGGTTTCTAGGGATTCCATCCCACCTCTTGGGGTGGAGTTTTATGGAAAGAGAGGGACCATTCTCGGGTGTTGGAAGATACACCGTTGGTGTTGAAAGAGTACATCGTTATGGTTTTAAGGGAGATGTTGAAGATCGTTTAGTGAAGAGAAGATTTCCTTGTTCGTTGATGGTGGAAGATCATCGTTGGTGTTGGAAGATACATCGTTTATAAGGAGATCATATCGGTTATGTAATATAAGTATTATCTTGTTTTGGTTAGACATTACTATGTGATTTATGGAGCGTTTTGTTCAAGAAAGTTATTTTAGGGTTTATGATCAACATAATGTTGGATCATAGTTTGTTGATTGATTCGTCAATCATTAAGTGTAATTCTCTATTATTGGTTCAATAATAAAGAAGAAGTTGTAGCCGGTTTTGTGGATGTACGCATATTTCTGAACCACGTTAAGTCTTGTGTGCTTTACTTATTGCTTCTAATATGAGTTTGCATCGTCTATCTTTCATTCTACGTCGATCCAAAGATGTAGTGTCTTGTGGGTTAATTCTATTTGGATTTTCCTAACAAGTGGTGCAGTTAGTTTAGCTATCTCCCACAACACTAACATATGGCACAAATTTGTTTCTCATTGCGAAAAATGACTAATAATATCTGAAGAAAAAATAAGTTCCTTAAACAGATATGAATCAGAAAAGCAAAATAAAACCATAGTATTAATCTCATCATCCATAAAGAACTTTCTACACCCAGTTTATTAACATTTGATAATCTTAATACCAACTAAATGATCTCAATGAGCTAATAAACACACATAAGCATAATTTAGACGTAAGGATTCATGATAAGAATACGTAATTTAGTTTATACTGTGATGAACATTGATTTCAATAATGTTATCCTGATAAGAATCATGTTAACATCATATACATCAATAATTATTTTAAACATTTTAGGAACATTAATCAATGTTTTCAAGCACTTTAGATTTAAAAAAAAAAGTGGAAGATAAAGTCATACGCTACCTTTTGAAACGATGACAGAAAACTTCGTTCAGCTCAAAAAAATCATTCGGGAAATTCAACATTCCATAATATAATCACCAAGAAGTGGAAGTTGGCTTAAGTTTCCTTGTAGTTTTTCATGTGAGCTCTTGGTTGATGCAATAAACTGATCTACAACCAAAATCATAAGAATAAAGAGGAAAATTCAATTAAAAAAAAAAAGGAAAGAGGCAAAAAGATTAGGGGTTACGTTTTCTTCGCAACTTATAGACCGTCTAAATAAATCATCATGCTTCAACTTCTGCTTCCTCCTGGAATTAAACCTAAACCCAAAAAACGCACAATCAAAAATTCTATCGGAGATTATAAAATCGAATTTACAAACCGTAGACATGAAAGTTGAAACTAATTAATCGAGTTCTCACTGTATCTACTAAGTAGATTCAGATATCAATTAATAATAGATATGAAAAATCTAGGCTTTTGCGTGGAATATTTAAGGATTTGTACGCTTTAAGATTTGAAATTGAATTATGTCATCCTTCTTTAGGTTTAGTATCGGCAACTCAAAAAATCTAGTCGAAGTGTTTTCATAGGATTAGGGAGGAAGAGGGGAAGAGAGAGACTTTTTTCAGAAAAAAAAGAATCCCGAGTAATATCGTATTGTTTTAGTTACCGACTACCATGACCCACCCGCATTTCCAACTTAAACATTATCGGAAATTTCCCAGCCGTCCAATGACTACTCCATCCGGAGCTTCCCGACCTTCGGATTAGGTCTATATTAAACGTCGCCCGTCTGATAGTTTTTGTCATCATGGAGACAAACACCATACCTTTTTATAACAATTGAAAAGGCGAGGGTACCCCAATATACCTCAAGCTAAAAAATTTCCTTCATATAAGTCCTTTCTCCGAAAGTGATTGTCTATAGACTGAGTTGAGACAATGCAACTAATCAGTTCACATTTCATGTGATTGTCTATGGATAAGAGATCGAGACAATACAAAAATGAAGTATGTTTACTTGATACAAAGGTTTGGACTTAACCAAACACAATAGGATTCACGTATCAAGTAAATATGAATTAACGTTTGTGAAATTTACTTTAATTATAATAAAATAATTATAATGCGGAGATATAAAGTAAATGAAACGGCAAGATTTTGTTAACAAGGAAACCGCAAATGCAGAAAAACCCCGGGACCTTGTCCATAATTGAATACTCTTAGGATTAAGCCGTTATACAAAATAAACCAACTTCGTATAGTTGAGACCAAGCAACTAAACCTATAGTTCACCTAGTTCTGTCTGTATTCCCACGCCTCCAACCTGTAAACAAGTCACGTACTTGGACCAATTCCTTTGGTTCGTATTCCAAACAGTAAAGGAACAACAAATCTGTTTGGTATCAACTCTCTTCAAACAAGTGATATGAGTTGCGTAAAGGTTCCCTTGTTTATCTTAACATAAACTCCTTTGCCAGGTTCCAAGATATATCTTATGTTCAATCACCAAAAGGTAATCGTTAAGATTAAGCCAATCAACACTCTTAATCCAAAGAACTGTATTTATGCCGATCTTCTCAATTAATCAATCCAATCTATCACAAGGATAAACCGATTATTAATTGAATCCTCTGTTACCCAAACAAGTATTGTGCACACCAAAGATTATAAAACCAAGTTAGAAATCTTTTATCTCTTCTTTGTCTTCAAATCTTCTTAGATCTTCAATGAACACCTGCACACAACTACTTGAATCTCTTGTGATCAATCACATACAGAACAGAGTCTGTTAACAATGTATTATCACAAGATCGTCTGTAGATCTAACAAAAGTCTAAAGATCCTTGTCGAAACCTTGAACTAGTTTGAGTAAATCTTATAACAGAAGAGAAGATTCTCAAGCATAAAAAAACCTGGTGCAATCAAAGTTCAACCGTCGTTAGTCAATCAAATCAATATGAAAACTAAAGATAAACCGCAATATCTAGTTTCCCACCAACAGGTCGCGCTAGAGCTTCTCAATCCCAAATAAGACTTAAATTGAGCGGCCGTAAGAGATTTCACCTAATTAGATTACTCTCCTCTCCGATAGGCAGTGATTTAGGATTTTCTGAGTTTTCTTTGTAGTAATTAAAATTTGTTCTCTCGGAAGTTGTTAAGATTAAATTAAAAGGTTTAAATAAAAATAATAAAAAGAAGAGAGATTCACTAGGCCTAGGATTCCACCGAATTCATATCAATAGGCTCAATTATTTATCTTTCAACAATTATAGCTCAATATAAACAAGGACTCTTATTTTTTGCCAAGGTAGATTCTCAAAAGATTGATTGTATCCATAAGCATAGATTATCTAAACAAAGCATAACCTATCTAATGAATGACAACCAATTTAATCAAATCATAATTCTATTTTAATTAATGCAAAAGTCATATAGAAAAATTAAATAAAATTCACCCATGCGTAAAGTTCGGCTTCCTCCGTCAACCCAGTGTAGAGGTTTAGCTTCTCATGATAAATACACACTCAAAAATATAATTTATGGCTCAAATGGTGTTTTTACTAAAGAAAACTAATAATATAATGAAACTGCAACGCTGCAGTGGCGTTACAGAATTCACCGTTACAAGATATGTTGCAAATTCAAAACAAGCGTGCCAAACTGACTGTTACGAGTACTGTTGATAAACGACAGTTCTCTGCGACAGTCAGTTGGCGTTGAATGTTCTTCTTCTCCTTCTTATATGCAGCAGCAGAGAAATCTGCTCTGCAACCTCCGTAATTCTCCCCCAACTTTCGATATCTTTCTCTGCTACACCAGCCTCAAATTTATACTCAACAGGGCCGCAAATAACTCATCATTACTCCATAAAATCTCCATATCTCAGCAGTGAAAGCAAATAATCTTGGGATATTTTATTACCCATTTTTATCTCCTCCATGAGTTTGCATCTGTTGAAACACTCCACATACGCTACTGAATGTTTATGTTTGAGTCAAACACATACAGAACACGCGTAACCACACACAATTCTTCCAAAAATATCTCACAATATAACCGAGAATATATTATTTCCTGTTTCATGAGAAACCCACGTAACGATCCTCTTTTCTCAAATTCAAAGTTCTTACCATTCCTGTTTTAGTCAAACAGGCCCAATCCAATCGATAGTAGCACTTGAATCATCCTAAAAATCCACCAAATCCAAAACAGCAATATCGGGTTTATTGAAACACGTAACTCCCTGATTTATTCCATCTGACGTTCCAGCCAATTCTAACCCAAACCATTGATCATACCATCTCTGTTACGCCATAACAAACTCACCCAAGATGTTTCAGCGATTGAATCGACTTAAATCTCCTCTAAATCTTCAACCCTAATTATGTTACATTAAAACCCATTTTCCCGCCAAAACTGTTCTTCACTCTGGTTGCTTCAAATCATCATTCTAACAAATTCTGATCAAAACGATCGATCATACCATGCCTTTTTAGGCTTAAGGAAGATTCCTATTAAATTTCAGCTCTTGAGTCTCACTAGAACACCTCCAAAATCCAAACCCTAATTCTGCCACTATGTTTCCCACCAAAATTGAAATTCAAACGAAGAAGAAGGTCACCCCTTATCCTGAGTGCTGGAGTGCGAATAGAAATACTTGCTGATTAGTAAAGAAGTTTCCCCTTATCAAATGAGGTATCCCTTAGTAATTGAGGTGCCATTTAACCAACATTGAGAGTCCGAATAACATGTGTCCCCCGGGGTACAAAAACCACTTTTCAAGCAACTTTCTCCATAAGAGCTTATTTGACAAAAACACCTACAAAGAAGATTATCAGTGATAAAATTGAGACCTAGCTAATATAAATATGGGTATAAAATGGTGCACTTACGTGCTTATCAGGCAGCTTCACCAGTAACTGTACAACAGAGGAAGTTTACTGTCACGAATGATTAGTTTGCTAGAAATGCACCAAGGAATTTCCAAAACCGAAAATATTCTCAAGATATTTTTCCATAATAACCCAATTTCGGTTTTCATAATTCCTGTGAATGCACTGTCCAAATATAATGATCGAAATCTCCTTGGAAAATCTTTAACTAGCAAATGCACATTACTAATTCTTATTTTCCATATATAATTAAAAAACTTAATTAAAAGATTCTTAACTTATTTAAATTCGATCTTGGGATTTATTTCCTTCTAAGCTGTTAAGAAATATCTTTGAACAATAAAAGAATACACATTAATGCGCGTGTTCAAAGTGTATCGACATCTTACTCTTACAAGTCCTTTTTCATACTTACTCACTTGAAACCGATTTACCACACTTCCAAACAAGTTTAGAATTGGTTCATCTGACTTTCAAGAACTATGTGATTGATCAAGTAATACTCAATCAAAAATCATGGGTGTAACGGTTCTGCCATAACAAATTTCAGTTCTACCTCCATGTAAGTATTGTGCATAGTCACACTAGCTTACCAAAGATACGGCTGACTAGGTACTAGGATCGGTTCCCCACATATATTTCGTATCTAACTTCTATGCATTGCACATGTCCATAGGATCAGTTCCCCCTTGCCTAAAAACGTGTTGCACATGTTCATAGGATTGGTTCCCCTTTCTTCTATAAACCTTGTTGCACCTCATACAAGGATCGGTTCCCCCTTGTGATGTACTGCACCTCTTCATAGGATCGATTCCCCTCCAAAATTTGGTCATACACTCACAAACCTGATCATACCCTAGGTGATTACTTAAAATCGGTTTCACTAATAAAAGTCATACCAATACATAAGTCAGGCCTCATGTGAATAGTTTTACCAAGAACACAAACAAGTCATGAGAGGTTATACTAATCACACATATTGGTAATTCATAAGATTTGCAATGAAGAACATCCCCAATAACGCCTGGCGATTTCCTTTTCGGTTCACAACACATATCATGAACTTACTTCCTTAAAACACATGTATAAACATTGTTTCCTAGAATGAAATCCTCACCTCACACCCATACATAATCACAATAGCATTCATACAATTATGTCGATGTCTCATATACAAAGTTTAATGGTTAAGCAAGAAACTTCATATTGTATTCCTTAATACTATGTCTATCTAGAGTGTTCATGCTTCGCAGTTTTATGTTTTCAATATGCACGACTTGAAAGAAACGTTAGGGAATGAAACAGTTCAAGTCAAATATCACTAAGCTCAAGTGGAAGGATGATGTTGTGGTTGTAGCTCCGTACTTCTTCAAGTCTTCGCAATACTTGTAATGTCTCACCCTAATACTTTCAAGCTAACCTATACGAAGTTGACTCTAGTACATTTAAATCAAGCGACTCTTAAATGAGTTTTGGCTCAATAAAATATGACAACCAAACTTGACATACCAATGCTTGGTGGGTTCAACCGAGATATGCTCTAACAATCTCCCCCTTTGTCAATTTTAGTGAAAAATCTCTTACAATCATATGGATAAACAAATTACAATAATTGATTACACATATGCTTGATTCCCGAATTCAACAACACATAACCTGCATTCACCCAATCCTTAAAATGACGATGTTGACATTATAATAACAAAGCTCATACTCCCCCTAAAGGTAAGATAGGTAGATTTTCAATCCACACGTCTTTGTTATCCCAATCATATGATATATTACTCCCCCTTAGTCTGTGCTTTTCCTCATTCGTTAGATAAACGTTCAAGCACCATTGTCCTCTTCCCTAGTGACACCAATCAATATAAAATTGAAACCAGCTTCACCTGTTTACTCTATATATTTCTCCCCCTTTTTGTCACAAAAATGACAAAGAAACGAAAAAATAAAGAACAACACGAAAAGGATCATACAAATCTCAAAATAGACTTGCAACCTATTGAGTCAAGCATGAGGGTTTATATACCATTTTTTGATAATCAATATCAAAAACGAAACTACAAAGTAATTATGTTTTGATATGTTATCATGAAAATAATTGCCCGAAGCAATTTTCCCAACTAGTTTAGCAAACCAAAAATCAACTAAGCAACTTAGTTCCTTTGCTAAACCGATTGTATAAATACAACTGCTTTATTCGATAAAACCAAAACAAAGATAAATTCCATTTTTCTCATCAGCATTTGTTAGAGCATTGCTCGGTTGAACCCACTAAGCGTTGGTATGTCAAGTTTGGTTGTCATATTTTACTGAAGCAAAACTCATTTAAGAGTCGTGTACTAGAGTCAACTTCGTATATGTTTGCTTGAAAGTATTAGGGTGAGACATTAAAAGTATTGTGAAGACTTGAAGAAGTGAAGAAGTGCGGAGCTACAAAGACAACATCATCCTTCCACTTGAGGTTAGTGATATTTAACTTGAACTGTTTTATTCCCTAACGTATCTTTCAAGTTGTGCATATTGAAAACATAAAACTGTGAAGCATGAACACTCTAGATATACATAGTATTAAGGAATACAATATGAAGTTTCTTGCTTAACCATTAAACTTTGTATATAAGACATCGACATAATCGTATGAATGCTATTGTGATTATTTATGGGTATGAGGTGAGGATTTCATCCTAGGGAACAATATTTACATGTGTTCTAAGGAAGTAAGTTCATGATATGTGTTGTGAACTGAAAAGGAAATCGCCAGGTGTTATTGGGGTTTTTCTACATTGCATATCTTATGAACGACCAATATGTGTGATTAGTATAACCGCTCATGACTTGTTTGTGTTCTTGGTAAAACTATTCACATGAGGCCTGACTTATGTATTGGTATGACTTTTATTAGTGAAACCGATCTTAAGTAATCACCTGGGGTATGATCGGGTTGTGAGTGTCTGAACTTATTACTAGGAAGAGGGGAACCGATCCTAGTAAGAGGTGCAGTGCATCACATGGGGAACCGATCCTTATATGAGGTGCAGCAAGGTTTATGGAAGAAAGGGGAACCGATCCTATGAACATGTGCAACACGTTTTTGGGAAGGGGGAACCGATCCTATGGACATGTGTAGTGCATACAAGTTAGATACCAAATATATGTGGGGAACTGATCCTAGTACCTAGTCAAACGTATCTTTGGTAAGCTAGTGTAACTATGCACAATACTCACATCGAGGTAGAACTGAAACTTGTTTTGGTAGAACCGTAAACCCATGAGTTGTGATTGAGAGGAACTTGATCAATCACATAGTTCTTGAAAGTCATATGAACCAATTCTAAACTTGTTTGGAAGTGTGGTAAATCGGTTTCAAGTAAGCAAGCATGGAAAAGACTTGCAAGAGTAAGATATCGTCACACTTTGAACACGGTGCATTAATGCTTATTCTGTATTGTTCAAAGATATTCCTTAACGGCTAAGAAGAAAGTAAATCCCAAGATCGAATTTAAATAAGTTAAGAATCTTTTTAATTAAGGGTTTTTAATTATATATGGAAAATAAGAAATAGTAATGTGCATTTGCTAACTAAAGATTTTCTAAGGAGATTTCAATCATATTTATGGACAGTACTGAAAAAGCGGGGGTCTAACAACCACACCCAATATTTTCATTAGCAATCTGTATGGACAACTCCGAGTTGTTTTCTAGAGAATCAACTAGACAGTTAGACTCAATCAATAGAACATACTCAAAGAGTTATTATCTCAATCTCTCAATTTGATTTACTCAAGCAAATACAATTCGCGAGTCTTAATCAAAGAGAGATTACTTGGATGGTACCAAAAACCAATATCCAAGTGTCAATCAATTTAAATCAACAACCAATAAGGTCGGATATTCTAATTGATTGAACAACGCACAACCTATATTATTTCAATTATATAACAAAATATAATGCGGAAAAGAAATAACACAGACACCAGAATTTTGTTAACGAGGAAACCGCAAATGAAGAAAAACCCCGAGACCTAGTCCAGATTAAACATACACTATATTAAGACGCTACAGACACTAGCCTACTCCAAATTAACTTCGGTCTGGATTGTAGTTGAACCCCAATCAATCTCACACTGATCCAAGGTACATTTATTCTCCTACGCCTCTAATCCCAGCAGGATACTGCGCACTTGATTCCCTTACATAATCTCACCCACAACCAAGAGTTGTTATGACCCAAAGTCGAAGAATTTAATAAACAAATATGTCTCACACAGAAAATTCTACAAGATAGATAAATCCGTCTCACACGAATAAACCTATGTGTTTTGTTCCGTCTTTTGATAAATCAAGGTGAACAGGAACCAATCAATAAAACCACACTTATATTCCCGAAGAACAGCTCAGTTTTATCAATCACCCCACAATAGTCTTAATCGACGCAGCGAAAAAAGATATTGTGGAATCACAAACGATGAGACAAAGATGTTTGTGATTACTTTTATATCTTGCCTATCGGAGATAGAAATCTCAAGCCAATTATTACAATTGTACTAGTACAATAGAAATAGCAAGATCGTATCACACAAATACAAGAAAAGTAGTATCGGTCTGGCTTCACAAACCTAATAAAGTGTTTAAGTCGTTAACCTGGTTTTAGAAGAAGAAAACCAAAGCTTAAAGGAGAATCATCTCTAACTTAACAAACTAGTATCACACAGAATGTGTGGGGATTAGGTTTCCCAGTTGCTAGAGTTTTCCCTTATATAGTCTTTCAAATCAGGGTTTGCAATCAATGTTAGCTTAGTAACAAAGCATTCAATATTCACCGTTAGATGAAAACCTTATTAGATTTAAGCTAATATTTCTCAACCGTTAGATCAAAAACTTAGCTTGTCATACACACATGTACTTGACGATTTTGGGTTTGTGTAACCGTACCCAAACGTGTACAATAGTTGGTTCAATACTAGTCAACCAAATGGTTAGCCAAATGATAACTTTCATATCAACCATATTCTTCTTCACCATAACTAGGTCAAATGACTCAAATGAACTAGTTAGAGAGTTGTTCAATTTCTATGAGATCTCATGTACTACACAAGACACAATTGAAGCAAAAACGATGTGATTCACTCGAATCGATTCATGAACTATAAATCCACGGTTTGCAAAATTATTCCTTAGTTAATTAAGATAAGTTCATGAACATCGTTTTTAGACATAATCACTCAAGTTCGCGGACTGGGTTCGCGGACTCAAGTTAACCGGTTGGGGTTCACAAAATCCAGCATAAATTCTCGGGTTCGAGAATTTCCGTCAGTTCGAGGACTGAGTTCGCAGACTGAAACCGAGCTTCAACTCCAGCAGAAATTCTCGGGTTCGAGAACTACGCACGTTCACGGACTGAGTTCACGGACTTAGTTGATTGCTCATGTTCCGATTCCACTTGATCAACAAAGTTTGCAAACTTCGGTTCAAGTGCTAAGGACTTATACATATATGTGTTACCACAACAATGTTTATATCCCCCGGTGGTTATATTGTCTAAACTCTCATTTCAATCATTGAAACATTCTCAGAGGACGTTATATAGTTGTTATTCACAAACTATTTTTCGTCAGAGTGATTTCCAAAGTGATTGAAACATAACATGACTTTCTTCATTAGGTAAATATGAACTTGGCTAAAGCGAAAGCTTTACCAGCACATATTTGAAGAAATAGATAAGCGAGGTATACTCAGCTCAAAATATTACATGTGTATATTCTTAGTCTATATAGTAATACGACTTTTGTCTCAAGATAAGAGATAGAGTATATATACTTTTGAGTGATAGATAATTTCAAGTCTCCACATACCTTTTAGTCGATGAAGATCCACGGGTTCCTTTAGAAGTCCTTCGTCTTGTATGATGATTTCCATGGAGTTCTTGAGCTAAACTACACTTTCTATTCTAGTCCGAGACCTTAGCTATAGTAGACTAGAAATCAAGACTTTATAGTTTTGATCACTAACATTGACAAACATGCTTGAGATAGCAACGCATGCGATTTCGACCGAGCAATGCTCTAACAATCTCCCCCTTTGTAAATTTTAGTGGCAAAACTATTAATATATATGGAATACAAAAAATATATAAATAAACTTTGTAGCTCCTATTCCACATGTCTAATCTTCAATAATACTCAAAATCTTCGTAACTTCCAAGTAGTCCAATGATCCCAAAGGTTGTAAGTTAAGCATCATTGTTGTTGAAAATCCGTAGCTATAACAATGAGAAAAGCATTGGTTCTCAATCATTGTTATACAGTGTCATAGTATTATTACACAGCGTCAAAGTCCAATTGCATCACAACTTCAACAACAATACTATGGTGAAACTTCACTCCCCCTTAGTCAATACTCCATCTCACATGGAAACCACTCCCCTTACATAATGATCTGAAAACCATATGTATTTGTAGTGTGAACTACATATTAATTCTCCCTTTTTTGTCAATAAAATTGGCAAAGGTACAAGAACGGGATCCTAATGAAATTTCAGTAACAAACATTTCATGACCAAAGGTAAATGTATATCATCTTGTTTAGATGCAATCATAAATCTGAAGCTAAATGTATTCATCAAGGAGTTTACAAAGACGCAAGATAACCCCTCTAATATTCCACAACCACACTCCCCACAAAGATTTGGCAATTAAGCACAAGTTCAAAAGAACTCTCCCCCATAATATGTCATTCCCAAAGGAACAACAAGAGCGACCTTAATTTCAAAAGAAAAGAAGGATTTCTTTAGAGTCAACAAATTACATACAAGTATGAATTTGGAATCCAACAAGAAATATTCAATCATATTAACCCAAGCGAACCAAGATTAATTTGACTAAATATACTCAACACAAGTAAACTTATGGAGACTCAATAACTCGATTAGATTATTCACAAGAGAACTCATAATTAATCTAACTGGAATACTCAATTAAACTAATCACAAAAGTAATCAATTCAATTGTTTATACTCACATAAGCAAATCTATGGAGCGATGACTAAGTTAATCATA
The DNA here is from genome assembly GCA_023529315.1 of Papaver bracteatum. Lineage (NCBI taxonomy): Eukaryota > Viridiplantae > Streptophyta > Magnoliopsida > Ranunculales > Papaveraceae > Papaver > Papaver bracteatum. Next base: position 830,273 of record JAJJWX010000963.1, read on the forward strand.
AAACTAACCAACCCAGTCAATCATGCTCAACATGAGAAAAACTTATGGAGTCATAACTAAATAATCACACATGATGATTGATTTAGTCCAAAATACTCGACGTAAAGTATCTTACGGAACACAACTAAGCTAATCACAAAAATAATCAACTTTGGTTGTCTAATGCTCAACATAAGTCACAATATGGAGTCTCACAGTAATACACAAAATATGGAGCAGGGAAGATCAATTACTGCGGAATACACAAGGATTCATTCTATGTTTCCATCACCATTTGCACAATGACACACAATAGACATAATCCTTGAATCACAAAATATTTTAACCTATCTTACATCAATAATTGACAATATAGGCTTAACTTTTGTGTTTGTCAAAAGTCTATTCATCATTTTATCAATATTTGCATATCAATTCACGAACGACTTCACTTTTGACAAAGTACGGGACAATAAAGTTCACGGACGTAAACACACATATCCCATCACAATATTGCAATAAAATCAAAAGATTAAAACTGCAACCATCATCTTCCAAATAAGTTTAGAATTTAAACCAATAAATCTAAAAACAAGAAGATGAAAAAATTGGATATAACTATGTGTAATCACAATAATGGCTATTCCAAAACACTAGTTATTCTTCTAAACAAAAGAGAAACAATAGAAGATTTACTAGGGATTAAGACCTTTGAAGAATTCATTATCGTCCCCGAACTCCTTATCGTCAACAACCATTGGAACATATGGTTCATTAAGAAAGGAGTTTATATCGAGGAACCTTCTTGGTTGTTGTTGTCGAACCAGGGCCTTCTGAATCTCATGAGTCTTATACACAAAAGCCTTTACTTGTTAAATCTCTTTTCGCTGCTCCTTCAACACTTAAGAACATCAGAAAACTTCTGAGAATTTGAAGGAATAGCTCTTGGCTTCCTCATATTCCTTCTTTTTCTTTTCAAGGTTGTAGGCAATGTATTTTTTTTTTTCCTTCATGATTGATGACTTAACAATCACATTACCTTCTTTTTCATCAGAAGACATCATTCTTGGAATGTCCATGAACATATGGATTTGTGAGAGGAATTCACAATTAGCTCTACAAGTAGTCTTGAGATAAAAAGAGGTTTTAAAGAAGGAAAAGGAATATAGGGTTCGAAACCTTTAACAGGTTCGTAAACGATCAATTCTCAACCCTATAAAGAGTGAAATTGTCGATAATACCCTTTTTCTTTTGTTTGATAGACAAAAAAGAAACACATCTAAGAAAAGTATAAAATAACTTTTCCTAAAACCTGGGAGATACAAAATCTTTGTCTCTTTTGATCAGGCACATGAGACATGATTTTAAGAACAACACAATCAAGTTGCGTTGTGGTGAACTATAATTTGTCCACCAATTTCCTCTTATGGAAAATCCACAGACTTTTGTCTATCGAAACAGTTTGACCATACTTCTTTTTCAAATGGTCTTGACGAAGATAAAATCTTACATACCTCAGCGGTCTTCTGAGCAAGTTTAAGCTTTCTTGCTAAATGATTTACTTTTCGTTGAAGTTTGTTGACGTGTCTTTGTTTGTGTTTGAACTTGTAACACCTTGAGAGTTCATAGCCTTTTAATGAACAATACGAGTACGTCATATTTGGATAATAATCAGGCTTCTGAGATGTGCAAGCAGCTAGGCACATAATGGATCCCGAAATATTATAATCAGAGTTTCCAAGAAAACGGTCAACTTTTTCTTCCAAAATGGTTGGATTATCTTCCGAAAGAATATCAATATTGATGTGTGTATTGATACAATTATCAAAATCGATATTTTCACCAAGAAGAGCAACACTTGATTTCTCGTCTTCATTAGAATCATAGACGTCATATATTTCATCAAGAGTTGCAGCAAGACCTTTGTTCTCAGTGTATTTTCTCCAATTTGTACACTCATTAGAAAAATGACCAAAACCTTTATACTTGAAGCACTAAGGCATATCCTCATCATCAGTTTCATCAATATCCCTGTTTTTAGGAGGAACACGATTATGAGGTTTCACTGATGCCTTAGGCTTATCTCTGGAGAACCGTTTACTTATCTTCAATATTGATCCCTAAACTGTCTGGTGATCATCGAGACTGATTTGTCAAGATCTTCATCTAATGAATCTGTCTCAGAGTGATCATCTTCAGAGATATACACTTTTTTACTTTTATCAAGTAATTTAGTGTCCTTCAGTGCTTTGAATGCAACATCCTTAGATTTGGACGAATGTTCATGATCAAAGATCTTAAGATTTCCAACCAGCGTATTTATGGAGAGAGTATCAAGGTTATTTCCCTCAACGATGGAATGCATCCGAGAATTGTATCTAGATGGCAGTGATCTGAGAATTTTTATTACAATGTCCTTTTTAGGAATAGTCTTACCCAATGCAAAAGATGTATTAACAATTTCAGACACTTTGTGATTAAACTCATCAAATGATTCTTCATCTGCCATATGAAGGTTTTCCCAATCAGAATTAATATTTTGAAGTCTAGCATCCTTTTTACTGGAATTACCTTCGAATACGGTTGCTCAGATATCCCAATCTTCTTGCAACTTAGTGCAATTAGACACATGGTGCTGAAGGTTTGGGGTAATGGCATGTATGATGGCATTCAAACCGTCAGAGTTTTGCTTTGTAACAAGAATCTCTGCATGAGTGTATTCACCAATATTCTTTGGAATGTTTACACCTCCAACTGCCTCAACGGGAGCATCATAGACATTAAAAACATATACCCATGATTGAAAATCACGTGCTTGAAGAAAAGCTCGCATAGCAATTTTTCACCATAAGTAATTAGAGCCATCGAAGATTGGTGGTACGTTTATTGAGATAACACCTATGTCCATAGAGTCAGATAGCTACAAACACAGACTTGTAAGGTCTTGAACGTATTTTCCCGCTCTTATACCAATTGAAAAAGCGAGGGTCTAACAACCACACCCAATATTTTGATTAGCAATCTGTGTGGACAACTCTGAGTTATTTTCTAGAGAATCAACTAGATAGTTAGACTCACTCAATAGAAAATACTCAAGGAGTTATTATCTCAATCTCTCAATTTGATTTACTCAAGAAAATACAATTCACGAGTCTTAATCAAAGAGAGATAACTTGGATGGTACCAAAGACTAATATCCAAGTGTCAATCAATTTAAATCAGCAACCAATAAGGTCAAATATTCTAATTGATTGAACAACGCACAACCTGTATTATTTTAATTATATAACGAAATATAATGCGGAAAATAAATAACACAGACACAAAAATTTTGTTAACGAGGAAAACGCAAATGCAGAAAAACCCTAGGACCTAGTCCAGATTAAACATACATTGTATTAAGCCGCTACAGACACTAGCCTACTCCAAATTAACTTCGGTCTGGACTGTAGTTGAACCCCAATCAATCTCACACTGATCCAAGGTACAATGAATCTGTCTCAGAGTGATCATCTTCGAAGATATACACTTTTTTACTTTTATCAAGTAATTTAGTGTCCTTCAGTGCTTTGAATGCATCATCTTTAGATTTGGACGAATGTTCATGATCAAAGATCTTAATCTTTCCAACCAGCGTATTTATGGAGAGAGTATCAAGGTTATTTCCCTCAACGATGGCATGCTTCTTAGAATCGTATCTATATGGCAGTGATCTGAGAATTTTTATTACAATGTCCTTTTTAGGAATAGTCTTACCCAATGCAAAAGATTTATTAACAATTTCAGACACTTTGTGATTAAACTCATCAAATGATTCTTCATCTGCCATACGAAGGTTTTCCCAATCAGAATTAAGATTTTGAAGTCTATCATCCTTTTTACTGGAATGACCTTCGAATACGGTTGCTCAGATATCCCAAGCTTCTTGCGACTTAGTGCAATTAGACACATGGTGCTGAAGGTTTGGGGTAATGGCATGTATGATGGCATTCAAACCGTCGGAGTTTTGCTTTGCAACAAGAATCTCTGCAGGAGTGTATTCACTAATATTCTTTGGAAATTTTACACATCCAACTGCCTTAACGGGAGCATCATAGCCATTAACAACATATACCCATGATTGAAAATCACGTTCTTGAAGAAAAGCTCGCATAGAAATTTTTCACCATAAGTAATTAGAGCCATCGAAGATTGGTGGTACATTTATTGAGATAACACCTCTGTCCATAGATTCAGATCGCTACAAACACATACTTGTAAGGTCTTGAACGTGTTTTCCCGCTCTTATACCAATTGAAAAAGCGGGGGTCTAACAACCACACCCAATATTTCGATTAGCAATCTGTGTGGACAACTCTGAGTTATTTTCTACAGAATCAACTAGATAGTTAGACTCAATCAATAGAAAATACTCAAGGAGTTATTATCTCAATCTCTCAATTTGATTTACTCAAGCAAATACAATTCGCGAGTCTTAATCAAATAGAGATAACTTGGATGGTACCAAAGACTAATATCCAAGTGTCAATCAATTTAAATTAGCAACCAATAAGGTCGTATATTCTAATTGATTGAACAACGCACAACCTGTATTATATTAATTATATAACGAAATATAATGCGGAAAAAAAAAAACACAGACGCCATAATTTTGTTAACGAGGAAACCGCAAATGCAGAAAAACCCTAGGACCTAGTCCAGATTAAACATACACTGTATTAAGCCGCTACAGACACTAGCCTACTCCAAATTAACTTCGGTCTGGACTGTAGTTGATCCCCAATCAATCTTACACTGATCCAAGGTACAGTTATGCTCCTACGCCTCTGATACCAGAAGGATACTGCTCACTTGATTCCCTTATCTGATCTCACCCATAACCAAGAGTTGCTGCGACCTAAAGTCGAAGACTTTAATAAAAAAATCTATCTCATACAGAAAAGTCTACAAGATAGATAAATCCGTCTCCCACGAATAAACCTATGTGTTTTGTTCCGTCTTTTGATAAATCAAGGTAAACATGAATCAATCAATAAAACCATACTTATATTTCCGAAGAAAATCTCAGTTTTATCAATTACCTCACAATAGTCTTAATCGACGCAACGAAAAAAGATATCGTGGAATCACAAACGATGAGATGAATATGTTTGTGATTACTTTTATATCTTGCCTATCGAAGATAGAAATCTCAAGCAAATTATTAAAATTGTACTCGTACGATAGAAACTGCAAGATCAGATCACACAACTACAAGAAAAGTAGTATCGGTCTGGCTTCACAGTCCCAATAAATTCTTTAAGTCATTAACCTGGTTTTGGAAGAAGAAAACCAAAGGTTAAAGGAGAATCGACTCTAGATTAGCAAACTAGTATCACACAGAATGTGTGGGGATTAGGTTTCCCATTTGCTAGAGTTTTCCCTTATATAGTCTTTCAAATCAGGGTTTGCAATCAATGTTATCTTAGTAACAAAGCATTCAATATTCACCGTTAAATGAAAACCTGATTAGATTCAAGCTAATATTTCTCAACCATTAGATTGAAAACTTAGCTTGTCATACACTCATGTACTTGACGATTTTGGGTTTGTGTAACCGTACCCAAATGTGTACAATAGTTGGTTCAATACTAGTCAACCAAATGGTTCTCCAAATGATAACTTTCATATCAACCATATTCTTCTTTACCATAACTAGTTCAAATGACTCAAATGAACTAGTTAGAGAGTTTTTCAATTTCTATGAGATCTCATGTACTATACAAGACACAATTGAAGCAAAAACAATGTGATTCACTCGAATCGATTCATGAACTATAAATCCACGGTTTGCAAAAGCATTCCTTAGTTAATTAAGATAAGTTCACGAACATCGTTTTTAGACATAACCACTCAAGTTCGCGGACTGGGTTCACGGACTCAAGTTAACCTGTTGGAGTTCACAAACTCCAGCAGAAATTCTCGGGTTCGAGAACTTTTGTAAGTTCGCGGACTGAGTTCGCAGACTGAAACCGAGCTTCAACTCCAGCAGAAATTCTCGGGTTCGATAACTACGTATGTTCGCGGACTGAGTTGATTGCTCACGTTCCGATTCCACTTGATCAACAAAGTTCGCAAACTTCGGTTCAAGTGCTAAGGACTTATAGATATATTTGTTACCACAATAATGTTTATATCCCCCAGTGGTTATATTGTCTAAACTCTCATTTCAATTATTGAAACATTCTCAGAGGACGTTATGTAGTTGTTATTCACAAACTATTTTTCGTTAGAGCGATTTCCAAAGTGATTGAAACATAACATGACTTTCGTCACTAGGTAAAGATGAACTTGGCTAAAGTGAAAGCTTTACTAGCACATAGTTCGATAAATAGATAAGCGAGGTATACTCAACTAGAAATATCACATGTGTATATTCTTAGTCTATATAGTAATACGAATTTTGTCTCAATATATGAGATAGAGTAGATAGACTTTCGAGTGATAGATAAGTTCAAGTCTCCACATGCCTTTTAGTTGATGAAGATCCACTGGTTCCTTGAGTAGTCATTCATCTTGTATGATGATTGCCATGGAGTTCTTGAGCTCAACTACACTTTTTATCCTAGTCCGAGACCTTAGCTATAGTAGACTAGAAATCAAGACTTTATAGTTTTGATCACCATCATTGAAAAACATGCTTGAGATAGCAACGCATGCGAGTTCAACCGACTAATGCTCTTATAAGTGCATTCACATGAATTATGAAAACCGAATTTGGGTTAATATGGAAAAATATCTTGAGTATATTTTCGGTTTTGGAAATTCCTTGGTGTCCAAACTTCCTTGTCAATAAATACTTTGAGTTTGCATTTCTTGCAAACTAATCATGCCTAACACTAGACTTACTCTTTTGTCTTTGTTACTAGTGAATCCTCCTATCAGAGAGGAGAGTAATCTAATTAGGTTAAATCTCTTACGGCCGCTCAATTTAAAGTCTTCTTTGGGATTGAGAATCTCTAGTGTGACCCGTTGGTGGGAAAGTAGATATTGCGGTTTATCTTTAGTTTTCGTATTGATTTGATTGACTAATGGTGGTTGAACTTTGATTTCACCTAGTTTGTTTATGCTTGAGAATCTTCTCTTCTGATATAAGATTCACTCAAACTAGTTCAAGGTTTCAACAGGAATCTTTAGACTGTTGTTAGACCTAAAGACGATCTTGTGATAATCCATTGTTAACAGACTCCGTTATGTATGTGATTGATCACAAGAGATTCAAGTAATTGTGTGTAGGTATTTATTGAAGATCTAAGAAGATTTGAAGACAAAGAAGATATTGAAGATTTCTGACTTGGTTTTTATAATCTTTGGTGTGCACAATACTTGTTTGGGAAAAAGAGGATCCAATTAATAATCAATTTATCCTTGTGGTAGATCGGATTGATTAATTGAGTAATATCAGCATCAATACGATTCCTTGTGATTAAAGGTATTGATTGGCATAATCTTAACGATTACCTTTGGGTGATTGAACATAAGATAGATCTTGGAACCTGGCAAAGGATTTTATGTTAAGATAAACTAGGGAACCTTTGGGTAACTCATATCACTTGGTTGAAAAGAGTTGATACTATACATATTTGTTGTTCCTTTACTGTTTGGAATACGAACCAAAGGAATTGGTCCAAGTACGTGACTTGTTTACAGGTTGGAGTCGTGGGAATACAGGAGGAACTAGGTTAACTATAGGTTTAGTTGTTTGGTCTCATCTATACGAAGTTGTCTTATTTTGTATAGCGGCTTAATCCTGAGAGTATTCAATTCTGGACTAGGTCCGGGGGTTTTCTGCATTTGCAGTTTCCTCGTTAACAAAATATTGATGTGTCGTTTACTTTATATTTCCGTATTATAATTGTTTTATTATAATTAAAGTAAATTGCACAAACGTTAATTCCTATTTACTTGATTCGTGAATCCTATTGAGTTTGGTTAAGTCTGAACCTTTGTATCCAGTAAACACACTTTGTTATTGTATTGTCTCGATCTCGTATCCATAGATGATCACACAAAGTGTGAACCGATTTGTTGTATTGTCTCGACTCAGTCTATAGACAATCACTTTCGGGGAAATGACTTATAGGAAGGACAAGTAATAGCTTGAGGTATATTTGGGGTACCCTCGCCTTTTCAATTGGTATCAGAGTAAGCAAACACAAAAAGATCTAACAATATGTGTTTGGTGCGATCCATCCTATAAGAATTGAATCCGTGTCTGATTCAGTTAACGTTAAGCAAGAGTATGACTACTCAAAGGTTGAAGATATTACTACTTCGTTGACTCATGATCCAAGAGTTGCGAAAACATTTGTGTATTTTTCTGATAAAAAAGAAGATGTTGATAAAGAGTTGGTAAAACTCTTAAAGCCTATAAAATCTCCGTCTTCTAAATTGATAATTTTAAAGACAGAGTCAAATCTTCTTAAACAGGAGATCATAAATAAAGATAGTCAACTGGATAGTCTGGATAAAGAGAATATGAATCTCACTGTCAAATTATAAGCTCTTGTTAATTCTCTTGATAAAGAGACAATTCCAATGACTCTGACAAATAATGATGTTGTATTAGTCACATCTGAAGCAGATCAAGATGATGGTAGTTTACCGAACTACATCAAGTCAGAAGAGGATGAGAAACAAGCTTCTATATCTACTTATGATCAAATGAAATCTTGTCCAAAGGAAACTTTGAACCGATTCCATGATAATGATCTTAAGGAATACACTTTTCAGTCACTTGACAGGAAACTTATACTTCTTCAACATACAGTGGTAAAAATCTTGAAGGAAGTTTCTTGTCTTAAAAAACTGAAAGATCATTCCTCAGTAGAAAGACAGATTGTACCACAACCCTATAAGATCAACTCAAAATCAGAGGAAAGAGTTGACAATAGCTTCTGGTAGAAGATTCCTCCACATCCATATCGAAACAATTCTTGTTTTGATAAAGAACGATTCCAGAAGGAAGGGAGTGAGAGAATCTCTGCAAAAAGAAACAATGAGGGATACCCAGTAATCGTTTCAGATAATCACACTGATGTGAATCATAATGAAGTCCTTAGAATGAGAAAATATTATGAAAATCTCATTGAAAGAATTAAGAGATATCTATCAGTCTCTGAGAATTCTCACATCGGTACAGTTTTTCCACATGATCATATCTCTAGAGTTAGAAAAGATCATCGTCTTGGGAGAAAATATATTGAGCAGAAATTCCCTAAAAGAAACATGAACTATGTTTCTGATATTCAATATAAGCTTGAAAAGGCTTATTCCGATACAACCTAGTTGTATCAAGATTGTGCATTCTCATCCGCTTTTGTGCTCGTTTTTATGGATGGGAATGGCACAATAAATCTGGAGCACATGTAATTTGTGTAATTGATTATCAGAAAATTGTAGGTTTTTATGGATAATGGTAAATCCAAAAATGTTCATGTTCATTATGATAAGTTTTATTTGGAACCTTTGAATAAAACTAAGAAAGTTCGGACAAAAGGAAACAAAATATATTCCTTAATATTTTCGGATTCTACTGATTTTCCGTCCGAAAAAGTTGTCTCCTTTTAAATAAAAACTATTACATTCAGTATATTGATACCCTGATCAATCATCTTATATATAACCAAGCATGCCTCCAATAACTCACAGTGTCTCAAAGATTAATAAGGAGGAGGCTCAAAGGGTTAAAGATTGTCAAGGTATCAATACTGAGAAGAAGAAAAGAAGCAGATCAAAAATCATGTCTGATTATGATTCTGAGAGTTTAGTTGGATCACAAGATGAATCATGTATGTTGGCCTACAACAAACAAGATCCAACCAAAGTCAAGTGGATTCGTTCAAACAGTATGAATCAATACATCCAAAGTTTTGAAAAACTGTAAATTGATCTAGTTATAACAGTCCGACATCAGGATTGGTTAAAAAACGAATTAAAGGAACAAAAGAAGCTCTTGCCGAACTCAAGGTTCTTGTTGAAGAGCTAGAGAAACAGGAAGTGGTTGCAGACAAGTCTCCTGAGACATGCTTTAACAGTTTGAATACTCAAGAAACATAGGTGAACAACAAGAGCACCACTAGAGATTAAGTTATATGTTGTAATACTTAATCTACAAAAATAGACATCAATTTTTGATTGCTTTCATTGATTGTATAAGTCTATTGAATAAAAACTATTATGAATAAAGTTATTTGATTTATAATTTTTCTTGTGATAGTTTTTTATTTACATAGCCGGTACTTTCATGCTTTATTTATTTGCTATGTATGTGTATGAGATGTTTGATTTCAGTTTTATTACCTTGATATTCGAAATCATAATATGTTGTGTACCCTTATGGTTTGGGTGACTTTTTGATTTAGCAGGATTAAGTTCTAGCCCAAGTTGGCAGGCTTTATCAAAGGATCATGAGGGATTCTTGTAGAAACAATATGTGAAAGAGTTACAATATGTTGAATCGATTTTGGTTTAGTATATGTGTTTCGACGGTTTTTAACTTTTGCTTGCAATTGTTAAAACCGATTTTCAACCTTTCTCTGGTAAAGGTTGGTTGTTGTTATTCTTTTGTTTTTGACATGAGAATGACAACATAATGGTATTTCGATATCAATTCTCCCGGAAGAAGAAAGCGATGGAATCATATTTGGAGAAGTTGGATGCGAAATTGAGGTAACAATCTTGTTAGTTAATTGTTTTCCTGTTTTAAGAAAAGCCTATTTTTATTTGATATATATATATATTGCTTTTGCTTAAAATAAATTGTTGGTACAATTGATGTATTTATTCCATTATGTATGTATGGATGTGTGTGTGATTCAATTATTTCCGGTTAAGTAAACCTTTTGTTATCTTACTTTGTTGTGTGATATCATTAGTTTAGGCTTACAAAATTTGGTTCAATTGTGATGCTTTAATGTCTATGTTAATACAATTGCTTCCAGTTAAGTAAAACAATTGTTATTTGTGCTTTATTGTGTAGTATCAATTATTTAAGCTTACAAAATTTCGGTGCAATAGTGAAACTTTGGTTTATGTGTGTTGTTTCAATTGTATCTGGTTGAGGTGGATAATTATGCAAGTTGATTTATTGGTTCGTATGAATTATTTATGGCTTAACGAATAAATATGTTGACGGGACGAGTTGTTTAGTCCAATTCGATTCCGGATAAGATAAACTAAGTTAATTCTGATCTTAGTTAGATTTATCAAAGTGGAGGTTTCGGTTATTCAAGTCTAGCCGAAAGCCTAAACAAGAAAATGCTAGTTAACTAACCTAGTATTTGGCTTGTTTGAAATTTAAAGGTCTAAGTTATATGGATAATTAGAACCTGATGAGAAAAATGGAGTTTATCTTTGTTTTTGTCTTATCGAATGAAGCGGTTGTATTTATACAATCGGTTTAGCAAAGGAACTAAGTTGCTTGGTTGATTTTTGGTTTGCTAAACTAGTTGGGAAAATTGCTTCGGGAAATTATTTCCATGATAACATATCAAAACGTAATTACTTGTAGTTTTGATATTGGTTATCAAAAATGGTATGTGGAACCCTCGTGCTTGACCCAACAGGTTGCAAGTCTATTTTAAGATTTGTAAGATCCTTTTCGTGTTGTCCTTTATTTGTTCACTTCTTTGTCATTTTTGTGACAAAAAGGTGGAGAAATACATGGAGTAAACAAGTGATGCTAGTATCAATTTATGGTTGATTGGTGTTACTAGGGAAGAGGACAATGGTGCTTGAATGTTTATCTAACAAATAAGGAAAAGCATAGACTAATGGGGAGTAACATATCATATGATTGGGATAACAAAGACGTACGAATTCAAAATCTACCTATCTCACCTTTGGGGGGGGTATAAGCTTTGTTATTATAATGTCAATAGCGGCATTTTAAGGATTGAATTAATGCAGGTTATGTGTTGTTAAATTCGGGAATCAAGCGTATGTGTAATGAATTCTTGTAATTTGTTTATCCATATGATTATAAGAGTTTTGTCACTAAAATTGACGAAGGGGGAGATTATTAGAGCATTGCTCGGTTAAACCCACAAAGCATTGGTATGTCAAGTTTGGTTGTCATACTTTACTGAAGCAAAACTCATTTAAGAGTCGCTTGATTTAAATGTACTAGAGTCAACTTCGTATAAGTTAGCTTGAAAGTATTAGGGTGAGACATTACAATTATTGCGAAGACTTGAAGAAGTGCGGAGCTACAACGATACATCATGCTTCCACTTGAGGTTGGTGATATTTGACTTGAACTATTTCATTCCCTAACGTATCTTTCAATTCGTGCATATTGAAAACATAAAACTGCGAAGCATGAACACTCTAGATAGACATAGCATTAAGGAATACAATATGAAGTTTCTTGCTTAACCATTAAACTTTGTATATAAGACATCGACATAATCGTATAAATTCTATTGTGTTTATGTATGGGTATGAGGTGAGGATTTCATTCTAGGGAACAATGTCTACATGTGTTCTAAGGAAGTAAGTTCATGATATGTGTTGTGAACCGAAAAGGAAATCGCCAGGCGTTATTGGGGCTGTTCTACATTGCATATCTTATGAACGACCAATATTTGTGATTAGTATAACCTCTCATGACTTGTTTGTGTTCTTGGTAAAAATATTCACATGAGGCCTGACTTATGTATTGGTATGACTTTTATTAGTGAAACGGATCTTAAGTAATCACCTGGGGTATGATCGGGTTGTGAGACTCTGAACTTCTTACTGGGAAGAGGGGAACCAATCCTAGTAAGAGGTGCAGTGCATCACAAGGGGAACCGATCCTTGTATGAGGTGCAACAAGGTTTATGGAAGAAAGGGGAACTGATCCTATGAACATGTGCAACACATTTTTGGGAAGGGGGAACCGATCCTATGGACATGTGAAGTGCATACAAGTTAGATACCAAATACATATGGGGAACCGATCCTAGTACCTAGTCTTTGGTAAGCTAGTGTAACTATGCACAATAATCACATGGAGGTAGAACCGAAACTTGTTTTGGTAGAACCGTAAACCCATGAGTTGTGATTGAGTGGAACTTGATCAATCACATAGTTTTTAAAAGTCAGATGAACCAATTCTAAACTTGTTTGGAAGTGTGGTAAATCGGTTTCAAGTGAGCAAGCATGGAAACGACTTGCAAGAGTAAGATGTCGTCACACTTTGAACACGGTGAATTAATGCTTATTTTTTATTTTTCAAAGATATTCCTTAACGGCTAAGAAGGAAGTAAATCCCAAAATCGAATTTAAATAAGTTAAGAATCTTTTTAATTATATTTGGAAAATAAGAATTAGTAATGTGCATTTGCTAATTAAAGATTTTCCAAGGAGATTTCGATCATATTTTTGGACAGTGCATTCATAGGAATTATGAAAACCGAATTTGGGTTAATATGGAAAAATATGTTGAGTATATTTTCGGTTTTGGAAATTCCTTGGTGTCCAAACTTCCTTGTCTATAAATACTTTGAGTTTGCATTTATTGCAAACTAATCCTGTGTAACATTAGACTTACTCTTTGTCTTTGTTACTGGTGAAGCCGCCTATCGGAGAGGAGGGTAATCTAATTAGGTGAAATCTCTTACGGCCACTCAATTTAAAGTCTTCTTTGGATTGAGAAGCTTTAGCGCGACCCGTTGGTGGGAAACTAGATATTGCGGTTTATCTTTAGTTTTCGTATTGATTTGATTGACTAACGGTGGTTGAACTTTGATTGCACCTATTTTGTTTATGCTTGAGAATCTTCTCTTCTGATATAAGATTCACTCAAACTAGTTCAAGGTTTCAACATGGATCTTTAGACTGTTGTTAGACCTAAAGACGATCTTGTGATAATCCATTGTTAATAGACTCCATTCTGTATGTGATTGATCACAAGAGATTCAAGTAGTTGTGTGCAGGTGTTTATTGAATATCTAAGAATATTTGAAGACAAAGAAGATATTGAAGATTTCTGACTTGGTTTTTACAATCTTTGGTGTGCACAATACTTGTTTGGGAAAAAGAGGATCCAATTAAATCAGTTTATCCTTGTGGTAGATTGGATTGATTAATTGAGGAAGATCGGCATCAATATGATTCCTTGATTAAAGGTATTGATTGGCATAATCTTAACGATTACCTTTGGGTGATTGAACATAAGATAGATCTTGGAACCTGGCAAAGGAGTTTATGTTAAGATAAACAAGGGAACCTTTGCGCAACTCATATCTCTTGGTTGAAGAGAGTTGATACCAAACAGATTTGATGTTCCTTTACTGTTTGGAATACGAACCAAAGGAATTGGTCCAAGTACGTGACTTGTTTACAGGTTGGAGGCATGGGAATACAGACGGAACTAGGTGAACTATAGGTTTAGTTGCTTGGTCTCAACTATACGAAGTTGGTTTATTTTGTATAGCGTCTTAATCCCGAGAGTATTCAATTTTGGACAAGGTCCCGGGGTTTTTCTGCATTTGCGGTTTCCTCGTTAACAAAATCTTATTGTGTCATTTACTTTATATTTCCGCATTATAATTATTTTATTATAATTAAAGTAAATTGCACAAACGTTAATTCCTGTTTACTTGATACGTGAATCGTATTGTGTTTGGTTAAGTCCGAACCTTTGTATCAAGTGAACATACTTCGTTGTTGTATTGTCTCGATCTCGTATCCATAGAAAATCACACGAAGTGTGAACCGATTAGTTTTATTATCTCGCCTCAGTCTATAGACAATCAATTTCGGAGAAAGGACTTATAGTTGTATTATCTCGTATCTAAAGACGATATTGTGATAATCCATTGTTAACAGAATCCGTTCTGTGTTTGATTGATCACAAGAGATTCAAGTAGTTGTGTGCAGGTGTTCATTGAAGATCAAAGAATATTTGAAGACAAAGAAGAGATAGAAGATTTCTGACTTGGTTTTATAATCTTTGGTGTGAACAATACTTGTTTGGGTAACATAGGATCCAATTAATAATCGGTTTATCCTTGTGGTAGATTGGATTGATTAATTGAGAATATCGGCATCAACACAGTTCTTTGGTTTAAGAGTGTTTATTGGCTTAATCTTAACAATTACCTTTCGGTGATTGAACATAAGATAGACCTTGGAACCTGGAAAAGGATTTTATGTTAAGATAAACAAGGGAACCTTTGCGCAACTCATATCACTTGGTTGAAGAGAGTTGATACCAAACAGATTTGTTGTTCCTTTACTGTTTGGAATACGAACCAAAGGAATTGGTCCAAGTACGTGACTTGTTTACAGGTTGGAGGCGTGGGAATACAAACGGAAATAGGTGAACTATAGGTTTAGTTGCTTGGTCTCAAATATACGAAGTTGTCTTATTTTGTATAGCGTCTTAATCCTGAGAGTATTCAATTCTGGACTAGGTCCTGGGGTTTTTCTGCATTTGCAGTTTCTTCGTTAAAAAATTTTGTTATGTCATTTACTTTATATTTCCGCATTATAATTGTTTTATTATAATTAAAGTAAATTGCACAAACGTTAATTCCTATTTACTTGATACGTGAATCCTATTGTGTTTGGTTAAGTCCGAACCTTCGTATCAAGTAAACATACTTTGTTGTTGTATTGTCTCGATCTCGTATCCATAGACAATCACACGAAGTGTGAACCGATTAGTTGCATTGTCTCGACTCAGTCTATAGACAATCACTTTCGGGGAAAGGGCTTATAGGAAGGAATAGTAATAGCTTGATGTATATTTGGGGTACCCTCGCCTTTTCAGGTTCTAATTATCCATATAACTTAGACCTTTAGATTTTAAACAAGCCAAATACTAGGTTAATTAACTAGCATTTCCTTGTTTAGGCATTCAGTTAGACTGGAATAACCGAAACTTCCACTTTGATAAGTCTAACTAAGATCGGAATTAACTTAGTTTAGCTTATCCGGAATCGAATTGGACTAAACAACTCATCCCCTCAATATATTCATTCGTTAAGCCATAAAAAATTCATACAAACCAATAAATCAACTTGCATAATTATTTACCTCAACCGGAAGCAATTGAAACAACATATATCATTAAAGTTCCACTATTGCACCGAAATTTTGTAAGATTAAACAATTGATACCTTACAATAAAGCAAAATAACAATTGTTTTACTTAACTAGATGAAATTAAAATAACATAAACATTAAAGCACCGCAATTGCACCAAACTTTCGTTAGCCTTAACGATTGATATCTCACAACAAAGTAAGATAACAATAGTTTTTCTTAACTGGAACCAATTGAATCACACAAACATCCACACATACATAATGGAATAAACACATCAATTTTACCGAGTATTTCGTTTAAGCAAAAGCAATATATATATCAAAATAAAAATAGGCTTTCCTTCAAACAGGAAAACAATTAACTAACAAGATTGTTACCTCAATTTCTCATCGAACTTATCCAATATGATAGCATCTTCTTCTTCCAGGGAGAATTGATATCGAAATACCAATATGTTGTCAACTTTATGGCAAAAACAGAAGAATAACAAGAACCAACCTTTACCGGAGAAAGGTTGAAAATCGGTTTTAACAATTGCAATCAAAAGTTAAAAACCGTCGAAACACATATGCTTTTATGCTAAACCAAAACCGATTCAACATATTGTGACTTTTTCACATATTGTTTCTACAGGAACCCCTCATGATCCTTTGATAGAGCCTACCAACATGGGATAGAACTTAATCCTACTAAATCAAAAAGTCACCCAAACCATATGGGTTCACAACATATTATGAGATCGAATATCAAGGTAATAAAACCGAAATCAAACATCCCATAAACATACATAGAAAATAAATAAAGCATTAAAGCACCGTCTATGTAGATCAAAAACTATCACAAGAAAAATTATAAATCAAATAACTTTGTTCATAATAGTTTTTATTCATAATAGACATATACAATCAATGAAAGAAATCAAAAATTGATGTCTAATTTTCTAGATTTAGTAATACAACATATAACTTAATCTCTAGTGGTGCTCTTGTTGTTCAATGATGTTTCTTCAGTGTTTTGATTCTTGAGTCTCTTCTTTTCTATCTAATGATTGAGTCTATGTTTCAGCAGATTCAATTCCACAATTGACTTCAGGAGATTTGACTCAAGCAATTTCTCATTCGCTACTGTAGATTCCAAAAGTTCACGAGCGACTTCAAAGTCTCTCATTAACATAAGCATAAGCTCGAAAGAAATATGATTCTTTTTATGCTCATCAGAGAAGTGGCACTTAAACTCAACTGAAAAGGTTTCAAGTTTTCGTAGTTGAGATTCCATATCAATGGTTTTCCCACCCATATTTAACCGTGAACAGGACACGGAGAAATCGGTTCAAAAGATGGCTTATAAAAGAATTCAAACTTGGTTTCCAAGAATGATATACCTAAATATGGTATATTTATTTGTGAAAATACACATACTTTCGGAAACAATAGTAAAATTTCCGAACTTGTCTTAAGAGTTCTGATAGGAGTATTTTTTTTTGAATATTACTCATGGATAAACCAAGAAAATAAATACACTTCAGAAAAGGATTAGACTATCTTAATTTTCTTGTGCTCCTTTTAAGAACTTCCCCTATTTTTATTTGAAAAGAGCACTTCCTGGGGAAATTCCGAAAACCAACATCAGTTGTTGGTGTGAGCTAGTGAAAGCTCTTGATTCATGGAATCATAATATTTCTTAATATCTTTCTCTTTCAAATTTCTCCAAGAATAAACTTCTTTCACAGTGTCACAGCTAAGTTGATCTGATATAACATAATGATCAGTTCTATGAACCAGAACACAAGCATGACTTGAATTTTTGCGAGTTGTGAAATAATCGAAACTCTTGCTTAGATAAATAACAAAACAATAAGATTTGAAATCCTTTGTTTTTGTATGCATGAGTTGATCTTTATCTCTGTTTGAGGGACAATCATTGTCAGACAATGTTGACCGGATACAAGTCAAAGGATTAACCCTTAAAACACATTCATCTTGATTCTTACAGGTGGCTATACTATTAGAATCAGGAACTTGTATATTAGTTAAGGGATTCTGGAGACTAGAATCACATATCCTTGATTTAACTAATATATTTTTTTTTGGCTTGAACAGATTCAAGTCCTTTAGATTCAGCATCTTCATGAATCAAGAATTTTCGGACGACTTTTTCAGCAGATGGATAATATACATTATCCTTTAGATTATACTTTTCAGCAAGCTTTCTGAAAAATTTAATCTCATCACTGTCATCTGAATATGACTTGTTTGTCAGAACAATTTGTTTTCTTATTAACTCATCATGGTTAATATTTTATGAGTTGTATTCAACTAGTGAACTAACAATACAAGGCTGTTTATTAGAGTTTGAAAACAAATATCCTTTATGAAGTATATAATCTTCTTGCTCTACGTTAATTGAATCAGGCATGGATTCAATTCTTATAGGATGGATCGCACCAAACACAGATTGTTAGATCTTTTCGTGTTTGCCTACTCTGATACCAATTGAAAAGGCGAGGGTACCCCAATATACCTCAAGCTAAAACTTTTACTTCCTGTAAGTCATTTCTCTGAAAGTGATTGTCTATAGACTGAGTCGAGACAATGCAACTAATCGGTTCACACTTCGTGTCATTGTCTATGGATACGAGATCGAGACAATACAACAACAAAGTATGTTTACTTGATACGAAGGTTCGGACTTAACCAAACGCAATACGATTCACGTATCAAGTAAATAGGAATTAACGATTGTCCAATTTACTTTAATTATAATAAAACAATTATAATTCGGAAATATAAAGTAAATGACACAACAATATTTTGTTAACGAGGAAACCGCAAATACAGAAAAACCCCGGGACCTTGTCCAGAATTGAATACTATAAGGATTAAGCCGCTATACAAAATAAACCAACTTTGTATAGTTGAGACCAAGCAACTAAACATATAGTTCACCTAGTTCCGTATGTATTCCCACGCCTCCAACCTGTAAACAAGTCACGTAATTGGACCAATTTCTTTGGTTCGTATTCAAAATAGTAAAGGAACGACAAATTTGTTTGGTATCAACTCTCTTCAACCAAGTGTTATGATTTGCACAAAGGTTCCCTTGTTTATCTTAACATAAAATCCTTTTCCAGGTTCCAAGATCTATCTTATGTTCAATCACCAAAAGGTAATCGTTAAGATTAATCCAATCAACACTCTTAATCCAAAGAACTGTATTGATGCCGATCTTCTCAGTTAATCAATCCAATCTACCGCAAGGATAAACCGATTATTAATTGGATCCTCTGTTACCCAAACAAGTATTTTGCACACCAAAGATTATAAAACCAAGTCAGAAATATTCTATCTCTTCTTTGTCTTCAAATCTTCTTAGATCTTCAATGAACACATGCACACAACTTCTTGAATCTCTTGTGATCAATCACACACAGAACGGAGTCTGTTAACAATGGATTATCACAAGATCGTATTTAGATCTAACATCAATCTAAAAATCCTTGTCGAAACCTTGAACTAGTTTGAGTGAATCTTATATCAGAAGAGAAGATTCTCAAGCATAAACAAACTAGGTGCAATCAAAGTTCAACCATCGTTAGTAAATCAAACCAATATGAAAACTAAAGATAAACTGCAATATCTAGTTTCCCACCAACGGGTCACGCTAGAGCTTCTCAATCCAAAAGAAGACTTTAAATTGAGCGGCCGTAAGAGATTTCACCTAATTAGATTACTCTCCTCTCCGATAGGCGGCTTCACCAATAACAGTACCACATAGGAAGTTTACTGTCACGAAGGATTAGTTTGCTAGAAATTCAAACTCGAAGTATTTATAGACAAGGAGGTTTGGACACCAAGCAATTTCAAAAACCGAAAATATTCTCAAGATATTTTTCCATATTAACCCAATTTCGGTTTTCATAATTCCTGTGAATGCACTGTCCAAATATAATGATCGAAATCTCCTTGGAAAATCTTTAACTAGCAAATGCACATTACTAATTCTTATTTTCCATATATAATTAAAAATCTTAATTAAAAGATTCTTAACTTATTTAAATTTGATCTTGGGATTTACTTCCTTCTTAGTTGTTAAGGAATATCTTTGAACAATAAAATAATACACATTCGCGTGTTCAAAGTGTGTCGATATCTTACTCTTGCAAGTCCTTTTTCATAATTACTCACTTGAAACCGATTTACCACACTTCCAAACAAGTTTAGAATTGGTACATCTGACTTTCAAGAACTATGTGATTGATCAAGTAACACTCAATCAAAAACCATGGGTGTAACAGTTCTACCAAAACAAGTTTCGGTTCTACCTCCATGTAAGTATTGTGTATAGTCACACTAGATTACCAAAGATACGGCTGACTAGGTACTAGGATCGGTTCTCCACATATATTTGGTATCTAACTTGTATGCACTGCATATGTCCATAGGATCGGTTCCCCCTTTCCTAAAAACATGTTGCACATGTTCATAGGATCGGTTCCCCTTTCTTCTATAAACCTTGTTGCACCTCATACAAGGATCGGTTCCCTCTTGTGATGTACTGCAACTCTTCATAGGATCGATTCCCCTTTCCCAAATTTGGTCAGGCACTCACAAACCTGATCATACCCCAGGTGATTACTTAAAATAGGTTTCACTAATAAAAGTCATACCAATACATAAGTCAAGCCTCGTGTGAATAGTTTTACCAAGAACACAAACAAGTCATGATCGGTTATACTAATAACACATATTGGTCGTTCATAAGATTTGCAATGAATAACAGCCCCAATAACGCCTGGCGATTTCCTTTTTAGTTCACAACACATATCATGAACTTACTTCCTTAAAACACATGTAAAAACATTGTTTCCTAGGATGAAATCCTCACCTCATACCCATACATAATCAAAATAGCATTCATACGATTATGTCGATGTCTCATATACAAAGTTTAATGGTTAAGCAAGAAACTTCATATTGTATTCCTTAATACTATGTCTATCTAGAATGTTCATGCTTCCCAGTTTTATGTTTTCAATATGCACGACTTGAAAGATACATTAGGGAATGAAACAGTTCAAGTCAAATATCACTAACCTCGAGTGGAAGGATGATGTTGTGGTTGTAGCTCCGTACTTCTTCAAGTCTTCGCAATACTTGTAATGTCTCACCCTAATACTTTCAAGCTAACCTATACGAAGTTGACTCTAGTACATTTAAATCAAGCGACTCTTAAATGAGTTTTGGCTCACTAAAACATGACAACCAAACTTGACATACCAACGCTTGGTGGGTTCAACCGAGCTATGCTCTAACAATCTCCCATTTTGTCAGTTTTAGTGATAAAACTCTTATAATCATATGGATAAAAAAATTACAATAATTCATTACACATACGCTTGATTCCCGAATTCAACAGCACATAACCTGCATTCACTCAATCCTTAAAATGCCACTGTTGACATTATAATAACAAATCGCATACCCCCCTAAAGGTGAGATAGGTAGATTTTCAATCCGCACGTCTTTGTTATACCAATCATATGATATGTTACTCCCCCTTAGTCTATGCTTTTCCTCATTCGTTAGATAAACATTAAAGCACTATTGTCCTCTTCCCTAGTGACACCAATCAACATAAAATTGAAACCAGCATCACCTATTTACTCCATATATTTCTCCCCCTTTTTGTCACAAAAATGACAAAGAAACAAAAAAATAAAGGACAACATGAAAAGGATCATACAAATCTCAAAATAGACTTGCAACATGTTGAGTCAAGCACAAGGGTTTTACATACCATTTTTGATAACCAATATCAAAACCGAAATTACAAAGTAATTATGTTTTGATTGTTATCATGGAAATAATTTCCCAAAGCAATTTTCCCAACTAGTTTAGCAACCCAAAAATCAACTAAGCAACTTAGTTCCTTTGCTAAACCGATTGTATAAATACAACCACTTCATTCGATAAGACCAAAACAAAGATAAACTCAATTTTTCTCATCAGGTTCTAATTATCCATATAACTTAGACCTTTAGATTTTAAACAAGCCAAATACTAGGTTAGTTAACTAGCATTTCCTTGTTTAGGTATTCGGTTAGACTTGAATAACTGAAACCTCCACTTTGATAAGTCTAACTAAGATCAAAATTAACTTAGTTTAGCTTATCCGGAATCTAATTGGACTAAACAACTCATCCCGTCAATATATTCATTCGTTAATCCGTAAATAATTCACCAATAAATCAACTTGCATAATTATTTACCTCAATCAGAAGTAATTGAAACAACATATATCATTAAAGTTCCACTATTGCACCAAAATTTTGTAAGCTTAAACAATTGATACAATACAATAAAGCAAAATAGCAATTGTTTTACTTGACTGGATGCAATTGAAATAACATAAACATTAAAGCACCGCAATTGCACCAAACTTTGGTAAGCCTAAACGATTGATATCACACAACAAAGTAAGATAGAAATAGTTTTACTTAATCGGAACCAATTAAATCACATAAACATCCACACATACATAATGGAATAAACACATCAATTGTACCGACAATTTTGTTTAAGTAAAAGCAATATATATATCAAAATAAAAATAGGCTTTTCTTAAAACAGGAAAACAATTAACTTACAAGATTGTTACCTCAATTTCGCATCCAACTTCTCCAATATGATATCATCTTCTTCTTCCAGGGAGAATTGATATCGAAATACCATTATGTTGTCATCCTTATGCCAAAATAAAAGAATAACAACAACCAACCTTTACCAGAGAAAGGTTGAAAATCAGTTTTAACAATTGCAAACAAAAGTTGAAAACCGTCAAAACACATATGCTTTTATGCTAAACCAAAACCGATTCAACATATTGTGACTTTTTCACATATTGTTTCTACAGGAACCCCTCATGATCCTTTGATAGAGCCTACCAACATGGGATAGAACTTAATCCTACTAAATCAAAAAGTCACCCAAACCATAAGGGTTCACAACATATTATGAGATCGAGTATCAAGGTAATAAAACCGAAATCAAACATCACATAAACATACATAGCAAATAAATTAAGCATTAAAGCACCGTCTATGTAGATCAAAAACTATCACAAGAAAAATTATAAATCAAATAACTTTATTCATAATAGACTTATATTATCAATGAAAAAAAACAAAAATTGATGTATATTTTTCTAGATTAAGTATAACTTAATCTCTAGTGGTGCTCTTGTTGTTCACTGATGTTTCTTCAGTGTTTTGATTCTTGAGTCTCTTCTTTTCTATAAAATGACTGAGTCTATATTTCAGCAGATTCAAATCCATAATTGACTTTAGGAGATTTGACTCAAGCAATTTCTCATTCGCTACTTCAGATTCCAAAAGTTCACGAGCGACTTCAAAGTCACTCATTAACATAAGCATAAGCTCGAAAGAAATATGATTCTTTTTATGCTCATCGGAGAAGTAGCACTTAAACTCAACCAGAAAGGTTTCAAGTTTTCGTAGTTGAGATTCAATATCAATGGTATTTCCACCCACCTTTGACCATGAATAAGACACAGAGAAATCGGTTCAAAAGATGGCTTATAAAAGAATACAAACTTGGTTTCCAAGAATGAGATACCTAAATACGATATATTTATTTGTGAAAATACACATACTTTCGGAAACAATAGTAAAATTTCTGAACTTGTCTTAAGAGTTCTGACATAAGTAATTTTTTTGAATATTACTCATGGGTAAACCAAGAAAAGAAATACACTTCAGAAAAGTATTAGACTATCTTTATTTTCTTGTGCTCCTTTTAAGAACTTCCCCTATTTTTATTTGAAAAGAGCACTTCCTGGGGAAATTCCGAAAACCAACATCAGTTGTTGGTGCGAGCTAGTGAAAGATCTTGATTCATGGAATCATGATATTTCTTAATATCTTTCTCTTTCAAATTTCTCCAAGAATAAAATTCTTTCACAGTGTTACATCTAAGTTGATATGATAGAACAGAATGATCAGTTTTATGAACCAGAACACAAGCGTGACTTGAAGTTTTGCGAGTTGTGAAATAATCAGAACTCTTGCTTAGGTCAATAACAGAACAATAAGATTTGAAATCCTTTGTTTTGGTATGCATGAGTTGATCTTTATCTATGTTTGAGGGATAATCATTGTCAGACAATGTTGACCGAATACAAGTCAAAGGATTAACCCTTACAACACATTCATCTTGATTATTACAAGTGGATATACTATTAGATCAGGAAGTTGTATATTAGTTAAGAGATTCTGGAGACTAGAATCACATATCCTTGTTTTGACTAATATATCTCTTTTGGCTTGAACAGATTCAAGTCCTTTAGATTCAGCATCTTCATGAATCAAGAATTTTGTGATGAATTTTTCAGCAGATGGATAATATACATTATCCTTTAAATTATACTTTTTAGCAAGATTTTTGAAAAATTTAATCTCATCACTGTCATCTGAATATGACTTGTTTGTCAGAACAATTTGTTTTCTTATTAACTCATAATGGTTAATATTTTCTGAGTTGTATTCAACTAGTGAACAAACAGTACAAGGCTGTTTAT
The DNA here is from genome assembly GCA_023529315.1 of Papaver bracteatum. Classification (NCBI taxonomy): domain Eukaryota; kingdom Viridiplantae; phylum Streptophyta; class Magnoliopsida; order Ranunculales; family Papaveraceae; genus Papaver; species Papaver bracteatum. Next base: position 854,927 of record JAJJWX010000963.1, read on the forward strand.
TAGAGTTTGAAAACAAATATCCTTTATGAAGTATATCATGTTCTTGCTCTACGTTAACTGAATTAGGCATGGATTCAATTCTTATAGGATGGATCGCACCAAACACGGATTGTTAGATATTTTCGTGTTTGCCTGCTCTGATACCAATTGAAAATGCGGGGGTACCCTAGTATACTTCAAGCTAAAACTTTTCCTTCCTATAAGTCATTTCTCCGAAATTGATTGTCTATAGACTGAGGCAAGATAATACAACTAATAGGTTCACACTTCGTGTGATTTTCTATGGATACGAGATCGAGACAATACAACAACGAAGTATGTTCACTTGATACAAAGGTTCGGACTTAACCAAACACAATACGATTCACGTATCAAGTAAATAGGAATTAACGTTTGTGCAATTTACTTTAATTATAATAAAATAATTATAATGCGGAAATATAAAGGAAATGACACAACAAGATTTTGTTAACGAGGAAACCGCAAATGCAGAAAAACCCCGGGACCTTGTCCAGAATTGAATACTCTCGGGATTAAGACGCTATACAAAATAAACCAACTTCGTATAGTTGAGACCAAGCAACTAAACCTATAGTTCACCTAGTTCCGTCTGTATTCCCACGCCTCCAACCTGTAAACAAGTCACGTACTTGGACCAATTCCTTTGGTTCGTATTCCAAACAGTAAAGGAACAACAAATCTGTTTGGTATCAACTCTCTTCAACCAAGTGATATGAGTTGTGCAAAGGTTCCCTTGTTTATCTTAACATAAAATCCTTTTCCAGGTTCCAAGGTCTATCTTATGTTCAATCACCGAAAGGTAATCGTTAAGATTAATCCAATCAACACTCTTAATCCAAAGAACTGTGTTGATGCCATCTTCTTAATTAATCAATCCAATCTACCACAAGGATAAACCGATTATTAATTGGATCCTCTGTTACCCAAAATAGTATTGTGCACACCAAAGATTATAAAACCAAGTCAGAAATCTTCTATCTCTTCTTTGTCTTCAAATATTCTTTGATCTTCAATGAACACCTGCACACAGCTACTTGAATCTCTTGTGATCAATCAAACACAGAACGGAGTCTGTTAACAATGGATTATCACAAGATCGTCTTTAGATCTAACAACAGTCTAAAGATAACTGTCGAAACCTTGAACTAGTTTGAGTGAATCTTATATCAGAAGAGAAGATTCTCAAGTATAAACAAACTAGGTGCAATCAAAGTTCAGCCACCATTAGTCAATCAAATCAATATGAAAACTAAAGATAAACCGCGATATCTAGTTTCCCACCAACGGGTCGCGCTAGAGCTTCTTAATCCCAAAGAAGAATTTAAATTGAGCAGCCGCAAGAGATTTCACCTAATTAGATTACTCTCCTCTCCGATAGGCGGCTTCACCAGTAACAATACAACAGAGGAAATTTACTGTCATGAAGGATTAGTTTGCTAGAAATGCAAACTCAAAGTATTTATAGACATGGAAGTTTGGACACCAAGGAATTTCCATAAACGAAAATATTCTAAAGATATTTTTCCATATTAACCCAAATTCGGTTTTCATAATTCATGTGAATGCATTGTCCAAATATAATGATCGAAATCTCCTTGGAAAATCTTTAACTAGCAAACGCACATTACTAATTCTTATTTTCCATATATAATTAAAAACCTTAATTAAAAGATTCTTAACTTATTTAAATTCGATCTTGGGATTTACTTCCTTCTTAGCTGTTAAGGAATATCTTTGAACAACAAAAGAATACTCATTAATGCGCGTGTTCAAAGTGTGTCGACATCTTACTCTTGCAAGTCCTTTTTCATACTTTTTCACTTGAAACCGATTTACCACACTTCCAAACAAGTTTAGAATTGGTTCATCTGACTTTCAAGAACTATGTGATTGATCAAGTAACACTCAATCAAAAACCATGGGTGTAACAGTTCTACCAAAACAAGTTTCGGTTCTACCTCCATGTAAGTACTATGCATAGTCACACTAGGTTACCAAATATACGGTTGACTAGGTACTAGGATCGGTTCCCCACATATGTTTGGTATCTAACTTGTATGCACTGCACATGTGCATAGGATCAGTTCCCCTTGCCTAAAAACGTGTTGCACATGTTCATAGGATCGGTTCCCCTTTCTTCTATAAACTTTGTTGCACCTCATACAAGGATCGGTTCCCCTTGTGATGTACTGCACCTCTTCATAGGATCGGTTCCCCTTGTGATGTATTGCACCTCTTCATAGGATCGGTTCCCCTTTTCCAAATTTTGTCAGACACTCACAAACCTGATCATACCCCAGGTGATTACTTAAGATCGGTTTCACCAATAAAAGTCATACCAATACATAAATCAGGCCTTATGTGAATAGTTTTTCCAAGAACACAAACAAGTCATGAGCTGTTATACTAATCACACATATTGTTCATTCATAAGATTTGCAATGAAGAACAGCCCCAATAACGCATGGAGATTTCCTTTTCTGTTCATAACACATATCATGAACTTACTTCCTTAAAACACATGTGAAAACATTGTTTCCTAGGATGAAATCCTCACCTCATTCCCATACATAATCACAATAGCATTCATACGATTATTTCGATGTCTCATATACAAAGTTTAATGGTTAAGCAAGATACTTCATATTGTATTCCTTATTACTATGTTTATCTAGAGTGTTCATGATTCGCAGTTTTAAGTTTTCAATATGAACGACTTGAAGTATACGTTAGGGAATGAAACAGTTCAAATCAAATATCACTAACCTCAAGTGGATGGATGATGTTGTGGTTGTAGCTCCGTACTTTTTCAAGTCTTCGCAATACTTGTAATGTCTCACCCTAATAATTTCAAGCTAACCTATACGAAGTTGACTCTAGTACATTTTAATCAAGGGAGCCTCTTAAATGAGTTTTGGCTCACTAAAATATGACAACCAAACTTGACATACCAATGCTTGATGGGTTCAACCGAGTTATGCTTTAACAACAATGATATTTATCGAAGCAAAGGTCTCACTGTTTGGAACAATTCCTATGCCGATAAATACACGTTCTTATATACGCTCACGGAGAACTGAGCCTATTTTTTTTTTGTGAGGATGACCATTGACCTTTGATAAGGTTCTTTTTTTCGTAGAGTAGAGAACGAAATTATGAATTAAATGAAGCAAAAATTACTTAATTCCATTGTATGACGAAGAAGTTGTGAGTGAAATACTAAGGCCGGAAAAGTAAGACTAAAAGTTGATTCCGAGTTTGGGAGAGAAAAAGGTTCCTCAAACTTTTCTATTACCACATTTCACAACTCGAAAACCAAAGTTCGCCGACGCCTTTCCTTGGAAATTTGTTTGAAATCAAGATTATAAGATGAAACTTCATGATCCAAGAGTCATTGAATGGCCATCTATCAAGCCTGCAGGCCCAATTTGTGTCAATTGGTTTCCTAGTATCCAAGTCCACAAAGGTTCCAGCTTGACTGTGGAAGAGGTAGCTGGGAAAGAGTTGCAGTCCAATACCAAACCGAAAACATGTTGGAGCAAACCTAGTGTCATCCAACCATTCTAGTGATCTAGTCCAATATGGTATTATTGTATTATTGCATTTGTGTTTTTTTCTTTAGATAAGCTTGGCGGTTCACAACAAATGATACAACCTTTACCCAAAAATCAACGATAATTTGAAGCCAAGCTCAGATTTTCTGCATTTGAAGTGGTCCCAAATGGAATGGGCTGTAATAGTGTGTAGTTACGCTAAGTCAAGATACACAATTAAGATATACTAGATTGGTGCCCGTGCTACGTATCGGGCATTTCCCCCCCTCTTTTAACCATATTTTTTATTTGGTGTGCGCGGGGTGTCGCCCTGCCCCGTGGCGATGCATTTGAAACATAATATGGTCGTGTTTCAAATCCCATATGCCATTGAAACATAATCCCAAACATAAGGTTATGTTTCAAATCCCATATGTCATTGAAACATAATCCCAAATTGATTTTGTCAAGTGATTCCCAGTGGTGCATTCCAAACTTGAAATAATTTCATCGATTTCTTTCGAATTCAAAGAGCGACTCCAAAAATCTGGATTAACTGTAAGAAACCATGTTATTATACATGCGAAAAAGATATCAGGGACGAACAATAACTCAAGGAAATTAGACACGATTTGATGCTTATCTTTGAGCAAGAGACAAATCACGATATCATAATTGAGTTACAGCTGCCATTGGTTTAAAGTAATATCTACTGATCAACAGTAAGCTCAATTATGGTACCTACACATCAACCCCATCGGTATACATACAAATCAGCCCTATCTATATACATACAAATCAACTGGGATTGTCCTTCTTAATCTCTGTGGTTACTAAATGTCTTGTGGGCATTATCTCTCATAATATGTGTTTTAACAAATAAGCATTGTTGTTCCGTATTATAGACTGGTTTAGAAATCCTTGTTAAAGTTGAGTTTAGGAATCACTGTTTTATGTATAGAAATTTCTTACTTAAATTGAGTTGTAACATTTTGGGAAAATTGACATATGTACGACGCCTTAGACTGGGTCTTATGGAGATGCACAAGCTCTTCCCAAGGTAAAAAACCGTGGCTGAAACCCCCTCTTCCAGCAAGCCTTCCTTGGTGTGTGGGAATCCTAGCAGGAAGACTCCGGATACGGGAAATTGTTAGCCGTTCTAAAAAAGTGCAAAGCGGATAGCCATTAACCGTTTCATAATTAGAAACCATGTAACTTGGTGGGGTCAGGTGGAGTTTTTACGTAAAATTTAAATTTGAGTATCTTTGTTGAAACCGGATAATCATTAACCGTTTTTAGTTAAAAATTGGGTAACTAAATAGGGTTTTGGTTAAAACTCGTATCACTTTGAATATGTGGACCCATTAAATTAAATAACTATCAATCATTGGTCGTTTTTCTAACTAAAACGGAAGATCATTATCCGTTCGCCATTTAAATAGGGAATGACCACTAGAGCTAGGTTATTCCCAAACTGATATGTAATGGCATTTGGGAAGAGGCTGAGCATCTCCATAAGACCCGGTCTTAGGGCATGAGTTTCGGCCCTCCTAAGACCCTCAAGTGTATGTGGCTTTTCTAGACTTATACATGTTGAATTTGCCACAATTAGCTTTGTGTGTGTCTACCGGTTAAGTTTAAAAGATGGGTTATTTCGTTTTTGGTACTTAGGTTTTGTCCAAAACTTAGTTTTGGTCTAACATTTGTCCAGCCTTTGCGTTTGGTCTAAAGACCAACGTTTACCGGTGCTGACTCAGTTAAATGTTGACTTCCGTTTCATAACTATTAAAAAAATTAAATACAATCTAATTACTGCTCTAGTTTACTGTTATACCCTTTCACTTTGCCTAAAAAGTATCTCCAACGCCCTAAATCATTTTCTACTTCATCTTCTTTCGCCTCCAAAAACACCACAACTCTGCAACACCCATGAACCAAATTTTAATTGAAAAAACATCTCCATCAGATCCAATCAGTATCTCTTAGAAAACCCTTTTAATTGTTTCCACTACCAAAATTACATTTCCCCCAATATTTGTTTCTAACCCAAGCTTACTGCCATCAAACCCAAACTCAAAATATTAATCACTCTGTCAAAACAGTTACAGAACCACCTTCTATTTCTCCGATTCCGATCAATTACAAGTAAGAAGAGCAAAAACCACAAAAATAAAGAGAGTAATTCAAGGAGATGGTGATGAGAAGATTACAAAATAAAGAATTGAAGTGTTGTTGTTGTGGATTCGATTGAGATGGGTATGAATCTGATGAGAATTGAATAAAGAACAGAGAAGAGATCTGGTGCTGATTCGATTGATTCGGTACAGTTTAATTCTGATGAGAATTGAATGTAGGAATTGAAGACTAGGGTTGAACTCGAAAAAAAATCAAGTTAGGGTTTGAAGAATTAGATTTATTCAGGGGAAAATGAAGACTTATATGCAGTTTAGATGAATAATATTTTGGAAGAATGGGTATGATCTCGAAGTTGTTTTTAAACCAAGAAATTACAGAGAAGAACAAAGAGAAGATTTGGTTTGCAGTCAGGTAGATCTGTGACGAACAATTGGGTGTTGATGGAGTTTGTGTAGCATAGAATCTAGGCTATGGATAATGGCTTGAGGGGTGCTGTGTGTTGACTGAACTGGTGAACTTGAACTAAATTGAAACAATTGTAGTGGATAAGTTAGTGGTGATGATCTGAATGAGAGTATTCTGGTGCTGTTGAAGCTGGGATAAGAAGACCTAGAAGATGGTGTTGCAGTTGTATTAAAGCTGCAGTATGGTTGGAATTGATATCGCTGTGTGGTTCAGGTGGTGTTTGTTGGCTTGAGATGGTAGTGAAGTTGATGCTGTGATTTTGAAATTGCAGGAACTGAAGTTGAGAGATGTAGCAGGTACAGCTGAGTAATGGGTCTGTTGTGAAGCTGCATATGGTTTCGATGAGCTCAGGATGAGCTGGTGTTGTTGCTGTCACTGGTATGCAAATGATGTTGGTTTGTTGCAGTTGAATTGAAGTAGGAAGTGACTGAGGATAGAATTTAAGTTGTTGTGGAAGAAGATGGTGGACTGGAGCTGGTGGTCTGAGAAGTGGATACCATAATGGGTTGGTTTAAGTGAGATAAAGGAAGCTTGTTAACTGGTGTTTGTTGTGCTAGGGATTTATGGTTGCTGATAAAAGAATGAGACTGAAGTTTGTGGTGATTTGAGTTGCAGCTTCAATTTGAATGATGGCTTGGAAGGAATTGGTGATTGCTGCTATGGTGAAAAGGGATTGTTTATGAAGTTCAAATTTGGGATTATTGGACATTATGTTCTCTGCCGTACAGTTAAGTATGGTGTTGCTTTCGTTGATGAACACGAGATGTTGGTGTATTCTGAAGCTATTAATGATCAAAGGAAAATGGATTCAAGGGGTGTTGTGTTTATGTGTTGGAGGGCTACTAGAGGTTGGAATTGAAGTAGTGATGCTGCGAATATTTCTTGTGAATAAAAGTTGCGGATCTGGACTTTTGGATTCAAGGGTAGACTTGTAAACTCATATAATTTATTTTAGGAATTTAATTAAAATCAAGTCAATAATGGTAAATGAAAGTCAACGTTGGTCTTTAGACCAAACGCAAAGGCTGGACAAATGTTAGACTAAAGCCAGTTTTTGGTCAAAACCTGAGTATCAAAAACCAAATAACCCTTAAAAAATCTACTCCTTGTTTGTTGTTTCTTACGATGATTGTAAGGGGGATTTTTAATGGTGTAAAACCTGAAATGGCTATGTTTCCAAGTTGGGAATATAATTAAAGACCGCCCATTCATATCTAGAATCCATTTATTTGGTGTAGGAAAATTTTTGTGGTTTGAAGGAAGTATCGCCCACCTAAGACAGTGTTACTAACGTACAGTTATATATTTGGTATAAACACGGTGTAAGTTATATATTTGGTATAAACACGGTGTAAGGAAATTAAGTGGATTAAAATACAGTTATATATTTGGTATAAACACGGTGTAAGTTATATATTTGGTATAAACACGGTGTAAGAAAATTAAGTGGATTAAAACTCTGGAGGAAGTGTTGTCCACCTTGCTTTTTGTTGACGGCGTTACTAACGGACAGTTAAATATTAATATTCCGACTAATAAAGTTATGCTAAGTGTCATCACCATAGCTTTTACATTAAAAAATGTCTATTTCGGCAATAAGAATCGAGGGTTTCAATGTGAAAGCTTATTTTGTCAAGGCCTTTAAGGTGGAAAATGGATCGGGGATATAATAGATACAATCTTGGTAAAGGGGCGGCATGTTTTGGTAAAGGGGCGGCATGTGTGATACCAATGTCCCTCATATTGGTTAGGGGGTGTCCTATAGGGGTGTAGATTGACTAGTTTACCCTTTTCACCTCAAATGGTCTAATTTACCCTTGTTTTTTTGATTGAAAAGACTGAATTGTCCTCCATCCTATAAACCTAATTATGTGAAGAATCAAAATCAGTTTTTTTTTTGTTTCATCTTCTCCACTTCCATTGTAACCGTAAGCACCACCTCCATTAAAGTTTGAAAATTCATCGTCTTCGATTAATCGGCGATTCGCAAAATTGATAATCGTTGATTGAAGTCTACATTATAGATGACGAATAAGAAGAAAGTTGACGAAGATTGTAGCAATTCCAATCAAGCAAATGTTCCATTAGGTGAAGAACAAAAATCTCAACTCCAAACCCCTCCACCGATTCCAATGACGTACATGAGGTATGTTTTGCGGAACCCATTTAGGGTTTAGTTTAATTTGTTCATTTTCATTTCAATTTCTATCAAATATTAGGGTTTTAGGTGAAAATCAAGTTTTCATAACCTGGGTTTTGGTTAGATACGGTTGAAATTAGTTAATTTTTTGAACCGTATGAAGCTCATATGGTTGGTAATAATTGAACATTTAAGACATACGAACCGTATGTTCTTGAGTTTCAGGAATTTTCACCAGATACGGTTGGTAATGTCACTGAGTTACCAACCGCTTATCTCTCTGCATGTTAAAAATGTTAACCTACGGTGCTTATTGTAAGATAGTTACCAACTGTATTTCATTCTGGTGCAAATGTAAAAGAATTCCTACGGTGCTTAATACAATGTTAGTTACCAACCGTGTATTTCCTACGGTGCCATGAAGTATGTTAGTTACCAACCGTATGTTATCCTGTGGTTTGAAAACTGTTGGTGCGGTTTATGTACGGTTGATAACGATGATATAGTTACCAACCGTTTTGATATACGGCGTGTTTAGTTGTTATTTTTCGAACCATATCAATCATACGGTTTGACACGATTATAGAGTTACAAACCGTATATTATTTTGTTCACATTGTTGTTGGTTAGTTTGTAACACCTTATTTTTTCAACCCTTAGGAACTCATTTAAATTATTACTTGTGTAGGAATCCTGATAGGGTGAAGAAAAAGAGAGGGAATAACTTAACCCTGATTGATCATACACCCACCCCTCGTGGTGACAAGCATTTAGGGGTAGATCATAGAGGTGTCCCCAAGAATGCGAAGAAGAAGAAGAATCAATTTGAGATTAGGCTTAGATAACCATCTGTCGGTAACTCTGATGTTGAATTAGAAGGAGATGAACCTAATGATCAAGAAATTGAAGAGGTAGGAGTTGAAAATAACCTTGAGGATGAATAAGGAAATGGTGAAGATGAGGAAGAGGAAGGAGGTAATGAACATGAGGAAGAGGAACCAAATGATGACGATGAGGAAGAGGAAGCAAATGATGATGAAGGAGTACAAAACAAGGGGAAAGAAATTGTTGTAGCTACAACTCCATCTCCAGCTAAACCAAGGAAAGAAAAGAAGCCGAGAAAGGAACCTGCACCAAAAGGGTTGAATATTCCTAAAGGAAAAGACCTGTTGTTGCCAAAGAAGAAGAATAAAAGACCTTGGGGCGAGGCACCAGATAAGTCCTCAATATTATTTGGTTATACCAATTCATGGGCCGCAAAAGTCTGTGAGACTAGGGTATGTTTCTCTTAACACATTGTTTTGTTTTAAGTTATTTTTTTTTTTTATATTTCATTAATCTCAGTTTAACAAAATATGTTTGTATGTTTTTAAGGATCATGAAATGTCAAACAAATTGGTCAAGCATCAAAGATCTAGTCATTGGCCTTTAGGTGTGGAATGTGGTGATGTTCGTACTCTAGTGACAAGTTCAGGATTAGGGCCTGGAATTCTGAATACCCAATTGGAGTATGATAGTATAACGGTATCTGCCTTCAGGGAACGATATTGGCCAGAAACCGATACTTTTCACTTCCCATTTGGAGAGATGACAATAATACCGGACGATGTGAAGCAAATTCTTGACTTGGAAGTTGAAAGAAAATATTTATATGAAGGTTTTGATAACAACATGTCTTGGACAGATCTTTACATCCTTGTTGAAGAAACCCTTGGGTGGGGTAAAGACGAGACTGAGATGGAGTTTATGTTGGCTGGTGGTTATGACCCTTCGGAACCAAACAAGATTAACAAGGTAAAGAATCTGTTGTTGAAAAATTTGAGGACGAAGTTTGGAGACACCCTCAAAAAGAAATTGGAAGGTGAGGTGATAGATGACACAAGGGCTAGGTGTACAGCCACAACATATTTGTTGTATTCTATTGGGACTGTATTCATGCCCGATAACTCGGGAAATAGGGTGAATGTCCATTACCTACAATTGTTGAAGAATTTTAAGGAGACCAGAGAGTATTCGTGGGGCACTGCCACGCTTGCATATCTACTTGAAAGTTTAAGAAAGGCCTCAAGGGATGGAGCTACTGAAATCGCTGGAAATATTGCGTTTCTAATGGTAAGTTTGGTTTCATTTTTTTTATTTTATGATTGTTTGTTATATTTATCTTTTGTATTCATGTCCCAACTGCTTAAATTGTTTTATATTTTTCTAGGCATGGGTGTATGACAACTTTCCGAGCTTGAGACCTCCTACTGAATGGGAAGAAGATGATGAGAGACGTACAGGAAAGAAGTTTATGTTCACTGGTAGATAAAAAAGGAACAAAGAAAAGAGGCTCATTCAAGTGAGGCAGGAAATAGATGATTTCAGTGTTGAAGTTGTTATCTTTGACCCTTATTTGAGGATTCGAAATGGAGTTGATGTTCGTGAGTTCACACATGTCTCAGGCTATAATGGACCATTGTATCATGCCACGGGTTATGTTATGACCAATCCTCGTCGAACTCTACGCCAAATTGTTCATATTCAAGAAAAGGTCATCAAGGAAAACTTCAAATTATCCAAGGATGGATCTGAAACAAGAGGCCCCACCATTGTACTCAACTACCACCCAACTCCGACGGTTGATGCTTGGAACAATCTCCATCAAGCAAGATACCAACTCGCAGCGGGAGAGGCAACGGCTTGTAACAACACCAAAGAAGCTGTTGATGGTTACATAGATTGGTATTATTATTTTGGTCATCCACATGTGATTAATAATGATCCGGAGGCGCAACCACTTATTAGAAAGGCAATACAAAAAAGGATGGATGCCGAGGAGAGCAAAGAGACAAAGGGACTATTTGGTATGACTTGGAAGAAACTATATTTCATGACGGTACGTAACTTTGTTATCCACATGACTTGGAATTTAGTTCTAATTTATATTTCTTAGGTTATGGAATAATCTCTTAAGACTCTTTTTAATGTGTTAATAGAAAGAGCGAGGAGAATAGTTGGCAAATAGTATGACTTCATGCATCCGTGCTAATGGTGTGATTAACGCTCCTCAACAAAGGACCTTACAAGAGCAAATAAGGAACATGCATGATCCAACCAGGAAAGAATTGTATGAGGGGTTAGGTACCGAAGAAAGAGGCTTAAAGAGGGGCAGAAAGTCCGTTGGAGGTGCGAGCACTAGCCATAGTCAGCCGTCATCTAGCAGCGAAGAGACGCCTTTGGAAGATGATGTGCATGGTGTGGGTACTAGCCATAGAGGTGGTCGTGGTCGCGGTGGGGGCCCTCGCACTCGTGGTGGTGGAACTACCAAAAAAAGAGGTCGTGGTCCTCGTGGTTAATTATGGTTATGTGACATTTGATAGCAGGACAACTTCTTATTTCTTAGCTTTGTGGGCATGTTTTTAGTTTATGGATATTATCAAGAACTATTGGTTGTGTGGTTAGCTTTTAGCTTATGGATATTATCACGAACATGTTATGAATTGAGTGGTTATGGATTTTAGCTTATGAATTAAAATTGTGTGGTTAGTTACTAGGAATGCATTAAAATTGAGATTTTTTGAAGTTAATCTATGTGTTACGGTTGGTAACAAAGGGCTAATTAATCATCGTATGCTAGTTACGGTTGGTAATGAACAAAACCCAAAGAACCGTATGAAAGATACGGTTGGTAATTAACCAAATATACACACCATATTTTACTCTGTAACTTTCAAAGTTAGAGAGGTGATAGCTACGGTTGGTAACTATCATCTATGATGCACCGTAACTCTGGTATAATCAAATTTTGTAGAGTTACGGTTGGTAACTATCATTAGTTTTGAACCAACACTACGGTTGGTAACTATCATCTATGATGCACCAACACTAAAAGGATCATTGGTAGAAGTTTGCCCGACAATGTTCAACAACGGCATCTCAAACTTGTTGGTTATGTATGTGCAATCCATTAGAAGCACTTGATGAGAGCACCGTGCCAACTTCACAAACTCAGGATTAGCCAATAAAAGATGTCTTATTCGTCCATTCTCGTCATCATCGTGGAAAATCGAGTAATTATGCAACTCCCCCAAATTCCTTAATTGTTGCATTTCGTTTCTTTGTTCCCATTTCTTAGCCTTCCATTTTTTTCTTGCATTGTAGATGTTATCCAAAGTAGAAGCATTTTGTGGGGTTCTTTCCTTTAAGTGAGCGAGGATATCAACAGGCTTCATACGAATTTGTGAAAGTGATTCTACGATCTTCTCTTCTTCTTGGGTAAGGCGTCCAACATAAGCGTGTGATAGCAAACTCTCCGGTATAGGGTGGTTATGACTACCACATACAACTTTCTCCAAAAACCACCTATCTGCCGCATTCTTTTTAAACTGAAGCTTGAAGGGACATCGGGTCTTCTTACTGAAAGTAGTATTCTTCCTCTTTTTCTTTGCTACTTGCAAGGTATCCTTTTTTGCGTGACTTCTATGTTGTCCACTACACTCGCAAACCATTTGAAAGGCAATATCACTAGTGGTACCATTACAAACTATGATACACATAATCAACTTTCCTCGTTCTCTAGCCCACTTCTTTGCATCGTCTTTCACCTTCCATGTCTCCTCGGTTAAATAGTGAGAGCTAGAATCTGGTGTGAGAAGTTCTTTTGCTAAAGGTTGGTCATCCATTATAGGAGGTAAATAAACGACCTGGACAAAAATAATAGTCAATCTTTGGTTAGTCTAAACGAGGCAATAAAACGAAAACATATATGAATATACGGTTGGTAAATAAAGAAAATAAACAAACCGTAAAAGAGTTACGGTTGGTAACTGTCATCCCAAAACATACCGTAAATACATCAAAAAGACTAGTGAAACACACAGTTAAATATACGGTTGGTAACTAAAAGTCAACAACGCAACGTATTCTAGAGTCGTTTGGTATCGATTAGTATATTAGTAACCGTAACTATTGCATTGAAACACAGTAAATATTCGCATGCACAAGATAACTTACGGTTGGTAAGTGTGGCACGTACTTAGCAACCGTAACTACAATACGGTTGGTAATCCATATTGTTAACCAACCGTAACTGGTATAATTTCTGGGTTTTCCCCAAAATTCAAGAACTTACGGTTGGTAACTATATATTTGAGTACCGTAACATGTAGTTACGGTTGGTATTGTGCTCAATTCCAACCGTATGTTGAACTGAAAGTTTTAAAACAATGATATTTTTACGTGATTTAGAGAATTTTAAGCAACAAAAAGCTAATGAGAACTAGTTTAAAAGTATACCTGGTTATTTTCAGTGCTGGGTGCTTCACTTTGTTGGCTAATTTCTTCAATTGGTTGAGATTGACATTCACTTTGGTCTAAAACATCTCTACCATCTAAAAAATACTCCATATCAGGATCTCCATCAAGAGGTATGTAATACTTGTTTTCTTTATCATATAGAGATTCACCCACCTCAAAATTGCCACTGGAATCACTCATTTTGGTGGAGTGAATCAAAATCTAGGGTTTCACAAATATCACATAAGTTTTCTTCTCCTCAAATTTTTTTTTTTTTTATAACTCTAAAAATCTGATTTTAGAGTTATAATACACTAATCAAAATAATCAACACTAATCTTGATTATCATTACTAATCTTGATTATTAATAATAAGGGTTAATTAGTCATTTACACATTTTCATTGATAAGGGGAACTTGATTTTACTTCTAATGACCTTTTTTGTCTTATTAGATTGCCGCCCCTCTACCAAAACATGCCGACCCTTTACCAAGCTTGAATAGATAAGGTTTGAGCTGGGAAAATTGCAATTAAGAGTGATTGCAACTATCACATAGTCATCGAGCCACATTATCATGTAACTTAACAATTAGCAGAATCAAAATCCAAGTTAAACATATACGTATATGTGCAACTGATAAATATCTTCAAGCTCTTTCAACGTGGTATAATGAGATTAAAATGAAGATTTCCAGTAGATCAACAGGTCATGGCTCCACTCTGTGAGGATTACTCATTGAGTGCGATCGGATAGCACTCAGCTTTCAGAAACCACACTCAAGATTAATAAATATTCTGCATCATGTCACTGTAATGAAGACTCGAGTATTTGCATTCAGAAACAAGAGTTGTAAGATACTCCTACATAATATGTAAAGATCCAGGATAGCACTGAGAACCTATCTTCTTTGTGTTCTACACTGAAAACTTACCAAGGCATGGCTTTATTTTGATCGAGAACTGCAGCCGGTTCTTCTCTTTTACAGCATTAGCAGAGTCTGCTTAGAAGTAAGCTTCAGAAGATGATTCACCATTGGCAGAGTCATAAGATTACTTATTGCATAGTAGTTTTATGATGATATCCGGAGCCTGGTTTTACATGATGAAGCCTAGAACTACTGGGCCATTGGTGAGGTGCGACTTGCAAATGAACAGAAATGCTGAAGAACTTCTCCATAACATTTCATCAAACTGCAATAAAGTTTTGATTCGTAAATGACATTGTACAATGTAGAAGAAAGCAAGATGGATGAGATTTCAGTTAGTGGAAGCCCAGATGCACAACACCAACAGAGGTAGACAAACAGAAAAGAGAATAAAGTGGGAACAGACGGACAATGGCTTCATCGATATCAAAATTTAAGAGACTCCAATGCACAAACTTTTTGATTCGTAAATGACATTGTACAATGTAGAAGAAAGCAAGATGGATGAGATTTCAGTTAGTGGAAGCCCAGATGCACAACACCAACAGAGGTAGACAAACAGAAAAGAGAATAAAGTGGGAACAGACGGACAATGGCTTCATCGATATCAAAATTTAAGAGACTCCAATGCACAAACTTTTTATAGATCAGCTTATTCCAAATTAATCGATTGATTTGATCGACCCCTCATAGTGACTACTGGTAATTCAGGAACACTTTGTATTCAGAGCCAAGTTTAGCTGATGATCTCACGGGCTCTGAGTTGCAGCGGCTGAGCACGAAGGGTTGGTGGTAGGCCACAGCCTTCATTAACTTTTGTTCGATCATGCTCGCCATTGATAGGACAACTCTCCTTGCAGGATCCCTAATTCAGGAACACTTTGTATTCAGAGCCAAGTTTAGCTGATGATCTCACGGGCTCTGAGTTGCAGCGGCTGAGCACGAAGGGTTGGTGGTAGGCCACAGCCTTCATTAACTTTTGTTCGATCATGCTCGCCATTGATAGTGACTACTGGTAATTCAGGAACACTTTGTATTCAGAGCCAAGTTTAGCTGATGATCTCACGGGCTCTGAGTTGCAGCGGCTGAGCACGAAGGGTTGGTGGTAGGCCACAGCCTTCATTAACTTTTGTTCGATCATGCTCGCCATTGATAGGACAACTCTCCTTGCAGGATCCCTAATTCAGGAACACTTTGTATTCAGAGCCAAGTTTAGCTGATGATCTCACGGGCTCTGAGTTGCAGCGGCTGAGCACGAAGGGTTGGTGGTAGGCCACAGCCTTCATTAACTTTTGTTCGATCATGCTCGCCATTGATAGGACAACTCTCCTTGCAGGATCCCTATTATTATTAGCGCAAGAAGTGGGCAAGCGTCGCTGTTGCCGTTGTTGAATAACGGGATGATTGCCCATATAATCTGTAAGCTTGTTGTTAAGGGCAAGTTGTGGCTGTCTTGCTTCACTATCATCAACAACACGACCATGACGCCCGGATTTCCTAGTGAAATCCCCACTGCAGACCCAGGTCTCCTTTGACACCTCCATTGATAGCTTCGGCTCACTCATCATCATCCACATCATGCATTGTGGCAAAGCGGCAGGTTTCCTTTCCGTTTCTCCCTTCCCATCTGCCAATGATGATTTCTCCTCATATTCCTCATTATCATTTCCGTTTTGTGCATCTTGCTCTTCCCTCACCATTGTTTCCCCTTCCTCATTGGTTGATGATGACTTTTCCTCCCCACATCCTTCATTATCTTCATGGACTTGTGACTCTTGCTCTTCACTTGCAATTGGGATTGCGCATGCCTCTTCGGCAATCGTTTTTTTATTTTCTTGGTCTTGTATATCTTCAATCCCTTTCTCTTCTCTTGGCTAATCTTTCTTCTTGTCAGTATTGTGATATCTTCAATCTACAAACATTTCAAAAGATCTCATTTCCCGCTCTTCCACTTCTTTCATCATCATCCACATCTAAGGGTGATCTGCCAATGATGATTTCTAATCTTATCATTTCGTTTTTGCAAATCCAGTTGATTGCTCCCCACATCCTTCATTATCTTCTTGGACTGCTGCTCTTACTAATGCAGGTTCTATCTTCAATCCCTTTCTCTTCTAAGGGTGACTTGGCTAATCTTTCTTCTTGCAAATCCAAACATTTCTGTTACTAAAGATCTTCATTTCAAACATTTCAAAAGATCTCTTCCACTTCTTCAATTCCTGGTTGTACTATCTCTTCAAACACAATCTCCTCCTCTTCCGTTATTGGGTTCCCAATAGCTTCAGTGTAGTGCTCAACTTTTTGATCACCTCCTACTGCTTGCAACCTAAATTCTTCTTCTGTATTGAGATTTTCTACGGATCCAGAATTACAATCCACCCCTTCTGCTGTTACTAATGCAGGTTCTTCTATCTGTGGCTCTACAAACATTTCAAAAGATCTCATTTCCCGCTCTTCCACTTCTTCAATTCCTGGTTGTACTATCTCTTCAAACACAATCTCCTCCTCTTCCGTTATTGGGTTCCCAATAGCTTCAGTGTAGTGCTCAACTTTTTGATCACCTCCTACTGCTTGCAACCTAAATTCTTCTTCTGTATTGAGATTTTCTACGGATCCAGAATTACAATCCACCCCTTGATCTTCATTTTCTCTCAACATGAACGTTTCTGCCAAATTTTCCACAGATTCAGTATTAGGCCCCACCACTACTTGATCGTCTTCTACTTCTTGTAGCATGACATCTTCTGCTTCTGAATTCTCCACATTTACTTTGTTTGGTTCGACTTTCTGCACATCTTCAATTTCTTGAAAAAAGGGTTGTTCCTCCGTAATTGGGTCATCCCTGGCTTCACTTATATGCTTCACCTCTTGATCCTCTACTTCTTGCTCTCTTGTTCTTAGATCTTCCCCAGCCTCACTATTATGCTCCAGCTCATGAATATTTTCTAGTTCTTGGAATACGGATTGTTCTTCAGCTGCAGGTTTCTCCTCAATTATAACAGGATCTCCATTAGAGGTAATTTCCTCATTCTGCTCCAACCCTGCGACTGACTTTTGTTTCTCTTCATCCTTTTCTCCTTGTGGATCATGAGCCGGAATGGATGTTACTATTTCTTCCAGCTTCGACGCCTCCTGGTTGTCACCGGTTTGGCTTTCATCAGCCAAACCCTTCTCCGAACATTCTTTCACTTCACATTCCTCATCTAGCTCAGAACTCATTGCCTCTTCCTCTTCAACTTCTTCATCCTCCTCTTCTTCATCAACTTCACTAACTCCATCCTCGAATTCGTCCTCATTGTCATCTTCCTTTGCAACAGCAGAATCCCAGAAACGGCTTAAAGAAGACATCCTCAAAGGATCAGACCTACACCTCATCAGTAATAGAGCATTCTTTGGCGGCAAGCAGACACTTCCCCTAGCCTTCTCCAAATCATCATCTCCCAGACACATACCTAACCTAGCTTTCTCAAAATCATCTCCCAAACACATGCTCAACCTACCCTTTTCGAAATCATCTTCTTCTTTGCAATTGCCCACTTCTTCCATCATCTTCATTATATTTACCCTCTCTCTAATTTCCTCTTCATCTACTTCGTCTCCATACATCATCTCTATCACTTGTTCACTTGTCTTCTTCTGCTCCACCTCTCCCTCCTGAAAAGCCATCAACCACCTATCCAAAAACGGCCCACAAGAACCTCCCCCTGTAGTCTCCCCATCACCACCTGATGTATTTTTCCTCTTTTCTTCTCCATCTCTATCGCTAATCGAAGCCCTGTTCTCATCCCCACCAGTGCCGCATGGGAGAAAACAATTCAAATCAGCTCCAAAAGACCTCAGAGTTTCACAGATTGTAAGTGGGAAATGAACCCATTTCTGATTTCTATATGGCAAACAAGAATGCTGGTGATGTTGTTGTTGATGGTGATGGTGATTCCACAACCCTTCTTGACTACTAGTACGATCTATATTCCTAAAACCAACTTCCGCAGTTCTCTTCTTCCTAGCTAATATCTTCTTCCCCCGTTTCTTGGTCTTAACACGAACTTGACCAATGCAGGTTACTTTCGGGGATGATGGCTCCGGAGTCTCGAATGAACAACCCCTCTTTTTACTACTTCCTGTTGGAAACATCATTGGAGAAAACTGCCCAGCTTTGATGCTTCCATTATTACCTCTAAGAAGCCTTCTGTTATTAAGAGAAGACGATATCGACAGTGCTGACGGTTCACGAGATTTATCGTTATGACTTGGGCTTCGTATAGATTTAGAAGATGAAACCTTCATGAATGAAGAAGAGGAATTTGATGAAGGTCTTGATGTAAAACAGATAAAGAGTTCACTACTTGTAGTTCCACTTCTATGGGTTCTCTCGTAATCCATTACTGTTCATTTTTTTCACTTACTCATTACCCAAAACAAAGATCTAGAATGTAGAAAAATAACAAGAAAGGATGATTGAGAGAAAAAGAAGAAAAAAGAGTAAGAAAGATACCACAAGTTCCAATGATGTTATGTGATGAATTGATGATGGTGATTCATTAACACACAATGAAATGAAGAAGAAGCATCTTCTTCTGTAAATTCTGTAATAACAATCAACTAAAAAACCCTTGAAACTTGAAAGTATCAGTGTTATCAGTGTATCAGTGTATAGAGAAAGAAAAACACTTTGAAGCAAGTGAAAGCAAAATAAAGAAAAACGTACGCATAATCATTTCATAAACAAAAAACAAATATAAAAAAAAAAAAACTGAAAAAGTAAATCTACAAACATACAAAAACTTGGTCTAAGTTTGACTGATTGACTGGAGAGAATTTTGCAAGTGCATGCGGACAACACCTAAACCCCCACCCTTTCCATGTTGGATACTGGGTTCTCTCCATTGGTAAAAACCCCAAAAACTACTTTCTCCTGTAAATAAAAAAAGGCGTAATAAACAAAACAAGTACACGTTCAAGGTTTCTCAAAGGTTTAATCTTTATTGTTTATATAGCCGTTAGCCCCGATGGAGAATCTCTATATAAAAAATGAATTGTTGAAGTAGGAAACACTAAACAGTGTGAGACTGTGCGAGTGTGTGTGGGATTTAACGGTCACCAAATTCAGAAAAGGCTTTCTGTCTCTGGTGTCACGTGCTTTGGATTTACTTAGTTGTGGGTGGTCCCTACCAACTTATGAAACTTTGAAAGGACGGAAGGATGAATAAAGAAAAGAGAATAATCTTTTTTCCTTTTGTTTAAGAGCTTTAAACTTTGGGTTTTAGATCAACCCCAGTCATGTCATAGGAGTATAACTAAAGACTAAAGATTAAAAAAAATAAGATATTTTGTTTTAGTACGTCGAGCGATGCTATGGTGGAGGAGTAAATTTGGTGGGGCGGAGTTATACGGGTTCGTCTGATACGGGGCGTAGGTATAGATTACGCTTGGATGGGACGTAACTATAAGTTACGCATAGTGTCGGGCGTAGGTATAATTACGCTTGGTGTGGGGCGTAATATATTAAACCGCCCCATGGAGAGATACAATTTAAAACTACGCCCGATGGGTCGTGATCCCAAATTACGCCCAATGGAGCGTACTCCCAACATTCCGCCTGATGGTTTTACTTTACATGTTGGGACCCAGTAGTCACATTTTTAGAAGACCTTTTGGGCATACCAGATCCAATAAGGAAAGTCACTGCAGTTGCATAACTGATGTATTCAGCTTTACATTGTCACCTGGAAATTTTTAATAAGCAGGCTTTTAACAGCTTGAAAATGTAATCAGTTTAATCACATGGAAGCAACTGTTCTTTATCTCTTGTACTCTTCCCCGTCGTCACATGAAAGCAAACTCTTATTTATAAAGCAAACTCTCTTGTATCTCTTGAAAAACACATGAAATGGTTAAAGAATGTGGCGTAATTTTAAATTACGCCCCATGAAAATACAGGCGTAGTACCAAGTTGCGCCCCATTCAGCATCAGGCGTAACCTATGATTACGCCAGAGTTTAAGCGGGATTAATAATTGCTTTGATGGCGCAATCTATAATTACGCCTGATTGGAGCGTAATCTTATGAAACCGCCTGGCATCAGGCGCAACTTGAAATTCCGCCCCATCGGGCGTAACTTGCATTCCCGCCCCAACCCAGCGCAAATATTACTTCCGCCTCACTGTGAGGCGTAACCTGCAATTCCGTCCCAATCAGGCGAAGTCGTGAATTACGCCCGACTATAACCATACCAAAGACCAAATATATTCTGGTTTTTGGGTTTAGTATGATATTTGATCTTTACTCCGCCCCCGTAGTGCCTGTTGTTTGGACCAAATTTTTAGTTTTGGTCCATGACTGTGGTCGCTCTTAGCGCACACAAAATCAATAGGTTGGTGATGGTGGATCCACATTACTCACCTAATGAACTTTAATCTTTCTCTTTTGTTTTGGTTTACTGAGAATATTCTCGTATTACAGTTTCTAATACTGTCTACTAGATGGATTCAGGTTAAAACCCATTTGTTCCAAGGAATTTTCTGCTGCTAAGTTTGATGTAAAAAGAATGTGGATGGGTTTTCACAAAACGAGTATAAGTTAGCCCAAGTTATTGATGTTCAGAGATGATTCAAATTCAAATGTTGATTTTTTGCAACAAAAACATGTACAAGTCGTCCCTGTAAAGATATTAGAAGATCCAAGTCCTATTACACAACCAATTTTTGAAATGGTACTCTATGATACACACACTGGGGCACTGACATTAAAGCAACTTATGGATTTTAAAGATGTCAATTAACACATGGTGAGGAAAACATTCTACCAAAGAAGAACATCACATCTGTAGGGATCTGGCAAATAAACCATGCACAAATTGGGCAAATGGTACCATATTACACCACAGTCTATTTTTACTAGTAGTAATCTTTTAAATAACCTCCCACAATTAGGGGTGACCAAAACCGAATTAGGGGCGACACAAAACGACAAAATAGAAAATAATCGGTAGGTTATTTCACAATCGGAAGGTTATTTCCGGGGCGTTTTATTTTAATGGCCAAACTACCCTTTACAATCGGTAGATAACTATACAATCGGTAGGTAATAAATAATCGGGAGTAAATTTAGTTTGTATGACTTCCGATTATACAAAGATCCCAAAATAAAATCCTAAATCTTTTGAATTTTGATTATCCTATAATCGGTAGTAAATAAAGTTATATTGACTCCCGATTATACAGTAAACCTTTGGCAAAAATGCTACCATAATCGGTAGGGAATTTAGGTTATTTAACTTCCGAATATAGAGTAGCCCCAAAATCAAATTTCGCAAAAATCCTCTTTTTTTTGGAATTTGGGTTGAGCCTATAATCGGTAAGAAAGGAAGAGTTATCATGACTTCCGATTATAAAGTGGCTCTCTTTGCAAATATCCTACCATAATCGGTAGTCAATATATTTCGTATAACTACCGAATATAGAGTAGCCTCAAAATCAGATTTCGCAAAAATCCTTTTTTTTTCTGGAATTTGGGTTGAGCCTATAATCGGTAAGAAAGAAAGAGTTATCATGACTTCCGATTATACAGTGACTTTCTTTGCAAATATCCTACCATAATCGGTAGTCAATATACTTCATATAACTACCGAATATAGAGTAGTCCCAAAATCAGATTTTGCAAAATTTCTCTTTTTTCTGAATTTTGGTTGAGCCTATAATCGGTAGTAAATGAATTGTTATCATGACTTCCGATTATATAGTGGATCTCTTTGCAAATATCCTACCATATTCGGTAGTCAAAATAGAGTTGCCCCAAAATCAGATTTTGCAAAATTTCTCTTTTTTCTGAATTTTGGTTGAGCCTATAATCGGTAGTAAATGAAGTTACCAAGACTTCCGATTATACAGTATAATCTTTGGCGAAATCTACCATAATCGGTAGTCAAAATAGTTCATATAACTACCGAATATAGAGTTGCTCCAAACTACCGATTATGGATTAGCCTCCCGATTATAAAGGGGCATATAAGTATTTTTAACCTATTTTGTCTTTTATGTCGCCCCTAATTGCGTCGGGGTCGCCCCTAAATGTGTCAGGTTAAATAATTCAGAAATAAATAAATAGTGATTATCATGATTCCACCACACCAGATAAAATAGCCCAGACACCAGATTTGATTACACTTACAGGTCCAGCAGATACTCTCCTCAGCATTTGCATGTCCTGGCTCCCTGGTTCCTTGCTGAAAAAGAAGAAAAACAGATATACAAGAAGTAATGCTGAAAAGCTTGTACAGGGTTAGTGCTAAATAGATATATGAGTAAATGACTGCACTTGATCACGGCAAAGTCCAGTCACCATTTCAGTTGTTTGCAGGAAAGAACTTCACACAGCAAGTTCTAAGTCGTTACAGTCTCTTACCATTACTTCTTTACACAATACTGATATAACACAAAACATTTGCTAGCACATAGAGAGTGGACTGCATGTAACAACTAAGCTGACTAAATATGAATGAACCAGATACATTATTTGTCAAAAAAATTGACACATTTTATAAGCAACTCTTCTAAATCAGATGTGTTCTTTTTTTTTTCTTTACATTGAACGATGTGATTGAGGTTGTGCCGTGCTAGATAGCTTTGTTCAGCTCACCAATAAAAGCAAAACCTAAAGACTCCATTATGCTTCAGTCAAGAGATGGAGGAGGAGGCAAGGGGAAAAAGAATAGACTGCCCTTGTGGTTGAGGAGTTCCCATTTAGTCCACTTCCAGAACAATCTTACCCGGAATGACAAGCCTTTCGTCTTTTGCCGCATGAGCTTCTCTCACCTGGGTGATCGGAAAAGTCTTCTCCACGGGTATCTTTAACTTCCCAGCTTCTGACAGCCTGCGGATCTCATCCAGCCCCTCAGAATCGGCCCTCATGTATGTCCACCAGTACTCTGCAACACAAATCACATCATGTAAAGAAGGAACCAATATTAGCTCAGTGCTAGACAGTTGCATATATCATTAATCACGCAGTGCAGTATTTATAAAGCTCAAGATATAACTTCCCACTTGATTCATTCAACATCCACCATCCACCATCCACATTATATGCATTCTAAAAGATAAGGGCCATAAGGCGCCTCCACTATTATGTGTTAATATCCATTGACAATCAAAAAAGCGCATCAAGATTAAATTCCACTTTATTCGTCACGATTTCCTCTGAGTGGAGTTATCCATGCCTACAACACTGATCTAATGTAAGGCGTCGCACCACCAAGGAACGGTTGGTGGTGCAAGATGGAAGATCAACCTTGGGTATGCACTTGGGAATATCTCCTGTAGTCCTGTGGGGTTGACCTCTACTGGAAAGGTAGTAATGTTCACAGTTCTAGCTAAATGCCTAAACATTTAATTATTTTATTTCTGATTGCATAAACCATCGAATAATAATACTTCAAACTTATATACCTATGCCATGGGTGTAGCGATATTGCATTTGCTTCTTCAATAAAATTCCTGTAGATAGAGGAATTCCAGCGAATATTCCATAACGATCAGATATGGATGCTGCTTCACCCTGCAAAAAGGATCAGAATATAATTGTTCACTTGGCAGCACTGAGGAAATAAGAAGCTGAAGATTCCTACCGACACGAAGTCAATTAATATTAGGCCCACTTCTTACCTGCAGTGTCATATAGTGTCCACCTTTTGTGAGAAGGTTGACCCCCATCCTTTCTGTTTCTGGCAAACCGATTGTATCTAAAACAGCACTGAACTGTCCTTTAACTGCAGTTTCAACATCCTAAAATTTAAAGACCATGACAGAATATCTCAATTAGAATTTTTCCAGACCCCAAACAAATTGATATAAGCCCGACGGTGACTCCGACCCCAACCCACGCAATAAGTACCTCTCTTGTATAATCAACAGCCTGCTCAGCACCAACTGCCAGAACTTGATCAATACTTTGAACTCCACAAGTAGTTGACACATGGCAACCTGTAGCTACTGCAAGCTGAATTGCAGATAGGCCGACTGCTCCTCCCCCACCAAACACCAACACTCTCTGTCTGTAGAGACATTGAAAGGAGCTTATTGACAAGGGCATAGAGAATATTGTGGCAAAAGAGGACAATATGCTAGAAGAGGAATTCCACTTATAACTGGTGAATGGAATGAATGTGAGAACATGGAGAGCATGATAAAAGGGCATCAAATCAATACAAATAGCCTGGAATAATCATAACGAGACAGACGACAAGTTCAAGAAGAAATAGCTACTCTAACTTCCACATGGTATTAGTTTTGAATGCACCTGCAAAAAGATATATGTCGCATAAAATTTAGCATCAACTGGAATATTCCCCTTCGCTTAATATGTCTAGTTTACCTATAATGAAGATGAAAATAAGAAAGAAAGATGGGTGCAACCATCAAATGCTATGTGGCTAAGACCTTTGACGTTTCTCGGAGTGGTAAGAATATGTATAATTGTATATGCCGTAACGAGAAACGAATTTTTCAAATCAAAATAAAATATTAAGCATATGACAGAAACAAAAATCCTAGTGGTGAAAGAACAAGGTAATGGCAATCACCAGTTCTTTCCCATGTTTCACTGTCTATGCAGTTTAGTCCACAGTATACTGGTCCTCCACAGGGACACTTATTCTCTTTATTTATTGAATACGAAAAGAGTAAAATTGGGATCTTCACCTAGGCATCACCCTAGAGAAGTAGAAATCAAGACCTCCTATACAGCTATACCAGATGAATACTCATTTCAACTGGAAAACTCAATTCAATTATGTGATACTATGCATTCTTGTAAATGTTACCAGTGACGTATAAAAGCGTTCTTTTCTTTTTATTAGAGAAGAAAAAAGTATAAAAGCATTTAAGGCTGTACTTACTGACTATGCCAAAAATTTATTATTTTCTATATATCTTCTCTAGGGTAAATTCTGAGAGATCCTCAAGAAAAGTCACACGTCATCAAACAAATGGAACCTTAGTAAGCTACAAAATTTGGATCTAAAACATACCCCTTAGCGATCCGAGCAGTGCTTTTTAAAGCACGCCATGCAGTCAGTGCAGCAAACGGAATGGCACTTGCCTCCTGCGTTATTGAAGTAGTTTAGGTCAGTTCTGTAGAGGTACATAGTCCAGCATGTGGGAAAAGAAGTAATGCAACTGTTACGACTTACCACATGGCTAATGGAAGCTGGCTTTGGTGTAAGTTCATCCTCTGAAAGAATTGCATAATCAGTATAAGTACCTCTCGTAGCAGTTGGATGCAATGCCCCAAAAACATCCTGCCCAACACTCAGAGATCTGACTGAAGTTCCAACTGATGCAACTTCACCACTAATATCACGACCCAAAATCAACGGAAGCAGTGGTTCGAATATAGAACGGCCATAACCAGCTCGCATCTGAATTTAAAATTAAAACAAATTCAAACTACTCAAAAAGTGAAATTCAGTGTTTTTATATACTGTGATAGAAACTATAATTTTGCATGTAAATAAAATGAAAGATTTTCAACATAAACATGGATACGATCTCACATGGTTGTGTATAATTTTCCTCAACTCTTTAAAACGATTACAATCTCCCGAACAAATGACAATTAGAAAACCCATTAGTCACCAGAAAACCTAATTCTAACTGATTTTCATAGTTACGACGATCAAACTACTCATAACAAGCTCAAGATTCGTGACCTAGACTTATCAATATCCAAACAACTCAATTCAACTGATACTTAATAAAACTCCACATTTCTATTCCCCTAACAAAAATGACTCTTACAGTAACGGTTCAACATTGCACAGTAATATATATATCAATGAACTGAAAAATAACCAAGAAATTGAAGAAAACTAACCCTTGTATCAAGAGGATTAATAGAAACAGCTCGAGTTCTAACAAGAACTTCATGCGGTTTCAGATCAGGAACTTTCACATCATGCCGAATTTCAAGAACTTCAGGTCCGCCAAATCGTGGTAAAATAACTGCTCTACAATTCGTAACTATATTTCTTATAAACCCTATTTTTGCCATTGAGGAAGAAGAAGAATGGCGCATTTTAGTTGATCCTAGTCTCCACACAGCCATTTCTTTCAGTATTCCAATTGGTTGCCACAATTATAGATTCCAGTCTTAATGTACTGATATTATCAGCCAAAAACAAAACCCTAATTCGTGTAGAAAAAAAATAAGAACTGGGGATGGATGGGGATGAATTGTTGAAGCGTTGAAGAGAGGGGCAAAGTCGACAGTGGAGGAGGACTATGGAGGAGGAGAGATGACGTGGACGTATTTCTATTCGCAAAGAGGCTTGTGGTCGCCGAAACATTTTGTCCTCGACTCGTCATAAATTGACCGACTGTGCCAGAGGTGGCATATGGTCGGGCTGAGACTTGGGATCTATCCAGGGCGGGTTCTCCTAGCTCTGAACGGGTTGGTACCAGTGGCGGAACTGGGAAAAAACTGTTTAGTCCAAAACTGCCTCCAAAAATACGTCTTATTCCAGACCTAGACTAGGTACAGATTAATCCAAAGTTTATTTAAAAATGTGTAAAAACGTTGCTATCCTTTGCACGCGTTTCATAAAGCATACGTGTGACGAATTAAAAATTTGTAACTGACATATTGAATGTGGATGCGACACGTTCGTTCAAGAAAATAAACTGAAATTAAAAACTAAAGAAAAAAAAACGGAAATATTAGTATTTCAATTAGCAGAGAGAAGAGAAAAGAAAATCAGAGAAATGCTTTAACCTAAAATCGAAACCCTAAATCTTCATAATGCACCCTCATGCTATTTCATCTTTATTTGGTTTGTTGTGTGTGTTTTCAACATGTTATCCCATCACTTGTGGTGCCGGTGTACACATATGTGCACCCTCATGCTATTTCATCTTCCTATGGCATGATGTGTGTGTTTTGAAGCTGTTTTTGATAGATTTTTTTATGAGTATATAAAGATTTGTACACCAACATTGATTTATGGCCTATTGTGGGAATAAATGTTGTTTTAGTTAGTTCTATGTATGAGTGTATGTACACAGCTCTACACCTTTATGATATGATCCTATTTGTGTGTATAATGATATGATTGTTTTGTAGTTATGAGTATATTGTATTATTCTTCTTGGTTCATTTTCGTATATACCAACAAACCTTATAGATCAGGTTTCCATGCAATCAGTGACTTTGTGAATAGAAACTTTGAGGAAGATAAATTAAAAAAAAAAAGGAGGAAAAGTATGGTTCACCGATTATCAATTAGAGAAGCAAAAGGAAAGACCATTATGGCCTGTTGTAGGTATCTTTGTCCACAAAAA
Source organism: Papaver bracteatum (assembly GCA_023529315.1). Lineage (NCBI taxonomy): Eukaryota > Viridiplantae > Streptophyta > Magnoliopsida > Ranunculales > Papaveraceae > Papaver > Papaver bracteatum. The sequence continues at coordinate 882,760 of JAJJWX010000963.1, forward strand.
AGTATATCAGATAGATGAGAAAGATCCATGTAAAAAGAGAGATGATATATGAGGAAAAAACCAAAGTCGCAATTGGAGATTGAAAGAAATGTTGAAGACTTATTGGTGGTGTTTACTATATACCTATGCATCACGGTATTTTTTACCCATGCAAACGGAAATATGATTAGCATGAACAAATATGCACACTTTTTGGAGTCTTTGGATAGGATGAAGAAAACTTGTTGGCCAGTTCATATACATGAGTATATGATGGGAAGCATTAAGAAACATATACATTCACCACTTAAAGTTAATGGTTGTGTGATTTATCTTTTGGTGAGTTTACATGTGCACACAGTTGTACACCTGATATATCCATTCACCATTTTAAATAATTATGTTCATTGTGTTTGTCGTTTTCTATTACATTTCTAATTGTTCACCTATTTGTTAATGCAGTATTGGTTTGGTGAACACAATAAAAGCATGCAGGCGAGAAATGATGAAGGTGTGCGAAGGCTTCTCAGGTGGATCATCAGCGACGTCAGTAATACAATAGAGAAAGACCTGAATGATGCCATGAAAAAGGTATCTCAAATAACTTTCTTACAATAGCATATGTACATTAATATACACCTTTAATAAGGTGTACAAGATTGTACATTGGTGATAGATTTGAAAAAAAATTGTCTTGTGTACAACAATGTACACTTTTAACACATGTAAAAAATTATACACATGTGATCAATATTAATACTTTGGCATGTTTTCAGATGCAACCAGGATGGGTAAAGGCTTATAGTGATGAAGAGCGATTGCTTTGGATGAGTATCGGAAGATGAAACTAGAAAATAGCACAGATGCACTGAAGAAAAAGCTTCCCATATCAGATATGCAAAGAAATGAGTTGCATGATGAGCTTACTGAATTTCACAATAGGCATGAAAGGCTTCTTACCTTCATTGAAGAGAAAATCCTAAAAGTTCATGAAGTTGGTCTGAGGAACTTGACACAAAAAGAAGTGAATGATTTTTATAATGACACTTAGGAGGAAATCTTTAAATATGCAAAGGAAATACGTCTTGAAACTGAGGAGGATGAAGAGGAGTAGGAGGAAGAGGAGCGGGAGCAGGAGGAGGATGATAAGGAGGATGAGGAGCACAAGGATAATGATGTTGAGATGTATGACAAGGATGCTGATGCTGGGGATGGCGGCAAGACTACTAATATGCCAAGGTATAACAATATGTTTATTAAAAATAGTCAGTCATTATTTTGCATCTTCTCTATATGTGTGCATTGTTGTACACCAGTGTGCTAAAACTCATGCTTTACTCAAAACTTGCTTCTTTTAGCACTCCTTCATCAAAAACTAGTGAAGAAAATGATGAAATTGAATCTGACAAAGGATCTGAGCATCAAACTGCTAACAAGTCGAGGTATGATGATCCAAGCTTATATTTATTTTTATTTTATGTATGTGTACATACTTCTACACTAGTGCTAAAAATCGTATATAATTCATACACTTGTGTACAATTTTGTACACCCTTAACATTTCTCAAAAAAAATGCACTTTTCAGATAAGAATATGTGGAATATGGAACAGGCAGAGGAGTTGAGTCTCAAACTTAAAAAGTAGTTGGATGTGCAGTTGCTAACAAGCCAAGGTTTGAAGAAAATGATCCCAGCTTACATTTGTTTTTGTTTTCAGTATGTGTGTACAAGGATGTAAACCTTTATGATTTCTTATGTATTTTTGCACATACTTGTACACTAGTGTACAAGTCTGTACACCATTGAAATTTCTCATAAAAAAAATTACATTTTTCAGTACTTCTCTACCAAAGACAAATGAAATCCCTGAAAATCAAGAAGAGTAGGTGAACCTTGACGACTAGAATGTGATGGATACCACTCAAACTGCTGAAATTGATGAAGCTACGATAAACGTAGCTCAATCCATATCTTAGATGAATCCTAAAGGCATGTTGTTGGTTGAAGAAGAAATCCTTTTACTCACATGGGTAGAAGAGACAGAGAATGAGCCTTGTACATCAATTCATGACCTTCTAGATAACTTTTCTGAATCTGTGTTCGTAAAGCTTGAAAAAGGTTGTTACAAAACGGCACCACCTGAAGTGAAGGAAAGGATTGCAACCCTGATCCTCCACGATTGTCCATGCTTTTCATTATTGAGACAAGAAGAGCTAAAAGAAGAGTCATCGCAAAAATAATTATCCAATAAAGATGTACGGGAAATGATCGTTGTTGAAGCAGTACAGTTCATCCAACAACATCCTAGTGATTTTTTTAGCAGTCAAGAGTTAGAAAAACAAAAGACACCAGTGAGGACAAGAGCAGGGAAGATGAGGGAAGCAGATATGTTGAGGACACAAGCGGATGACAAGTTGTACAAGATACCACAAAATAAAGTTGCAAAGAAAATGCTAAATCCATAGTTCACTGTAGAGGGTAAAACCAGACCAGGTAGGATAAAATTAGATCAAAAAGGAAAAGAGATCAAAGCGGGACAAGAACCAGGCTATCATGCGCAACTAAAGATAAAAGCAGAGGAATATCATCTCGCTCATCCATTGCCATATGTTAGTCTATTTCCACTATACCAAGCCATGGAAATAGGAGAGGACAAAAGAAAGATACAGAAGTTCTTTAACCATGTAAGCCTAAAGAAAGTTCACAAAACACTACCTCGCATTATCCACATGATTGAATCTTATAAAAAAAGATATGTGCACCACTATGTACACCATGTTAACATTTCCTTTATGATTTCGCAACATTGTAGCTTTGGAACTAACAAGACTAGAAGATCCAACAGTCAAGGAAGATATTCTGATTATGGGTACTGCAGTACTTCGTGATCTGATGTTCAACAAATATCTGGACCAAGAGGTACTGCAGTTCTACATCCATTAATGTACTCATATTCTTTTTAGCGATTTATTATTGTTTCCAACCAAGATCGCTTTGAGAACCAACTATAACTAAACCTACGATGAGGATTTCCAAAATGAAAATGGATATCTTTATTAATTGATAAGTTACCAATAATAAATATGCTTGTTGAACTTCATCACACTTGGTAACTTGATGCTGCATTATTAAATGCGCAATCAACATTTTAATGGAGTAACTTTCATTCTTTGAGGTCGGATTTCTTCCCGTTCACTCTTCGGATACGTATTACTTCGGGTTTAATTTTCAGAATAACAACTTCATTGGCTTCAATATTTCGAGTAAAACTCTATGATTCATCTTTTTTAGGTTGAGGCTTAAAGATGCTTTCAACCTTTCTCGTTTGCATGGATCAGGGCCGGCCTTGAGTCAAAGTTGACAAAGTTCATCAAAAATGTTATATAGCGGGGGTTTTTCTTATAAGATACTACTCTTTCTTAGATATATTTTTTTGCAATTTGGAGCAACTATAAGGGAAGCAAATTGGAAGTTTAAGAAGCAAGGAGTGACCAATTGTAATGCGTGTCCCCGTGCTAAAAGTGACTATATTTGGATGCCCCTAATCCAGTTTGATGTTTACAATTATGTTAGCTATAGTAAAATTAACTATAAATATGATTATTATCTTAAATTTCCTACCAATTTTAATATCATAAACTGCCTACCATGCATAATGTTCTCTACAGTGTTTCCCACGTGTATTTTTTTAATCAAAGCAGAGGACAATTTTCTCTTCTTATTATCAACCTGCTATATTAATGTACTTTCACCGAAAGTCAACATATGTTGACTTGGTCAAATAGCTAGTAATCAATGGTACATGGGGCAAATTTTTTGAAGATTGCTTTGGGCATCATCAACCTCAGGGCCGACCCTGGCATAGATGATGATGATTTGACATTGTACCTATAACATTTAATTGGCTCATTTACTATGATATGGATAACAAATAAATTGTTTCAAAACAAAAACAAATAAACTGAAGCTACAGAATTCAAAAACTTAAAACTCAAAGAAACACAGGATAACGCAGTACCATTAGACATCTCAAGCCTTAAAAAGAAAATCCCATATCTATATCATGTTATAGATGCGAGTTGCCAATTTCCATAAAGCCTAATTAGCTTATCAAAGGGTTCATAATTAGCATTAGAGATTGAGAATTAAAAGAACTAAATTTTCATGTATATGAACGCTGATGATCTATATTATAAGAGACAATGGTGTTTTTATCAATGTACGAAGATCTACAATTCACACGCATAGAGGATGATCCAGGTGGAGCAACTAATACGTGTTATGGACACATACAGAGATCTACATTTTCAAGTCATAAAAGACGGTATAAATCGAGCCACTACTATATGTTTTATTCAATAACCAAAATAAACGATAATTTATACTTTGGGGAGATGAATATCGACCGAGATCTAGCGATTACTTCATTTATCTTTTATTTGAAACTTCCATCTTACTCTTCGGAGCGATCAATAAATAAATCTCATTTATCAATGGATTTACTCTTCTGACCAATTATAGATGATTTTTTTTTTTTTTTACCATCGACAAGATCTATTATCCGGGATAAAACTCATTCTTATTTTGGTTGTTCATAGTAGGTTTTTTTTCTTGCTTTCAATTTTCTATTTTGAAAATTGAAATTAGTTGTGGTTGTTCAGGGTACCTCCGTCCCTAAAATCTTGACAAGTTGCGATCGAGATTCTAGCACCCTAATCTAAATCAACCAGGTTGTTTATTCAAGGCATGATTTAAACTTATAAACTTTGTTTGATTTTGGATATTTCTATTTATCTATTATACTATGTTTTACTATACATGTTCATGTGTTTAAAACCATGAAAAAAAATACCAATGACGGGACAAATCACGTATAGCACCTCCAAAACCGTACCAGTAATTGAGCACCTACAAGACCTTCAATCAGCTGACTGACATGGTGGAAGGGGAAGTGGACTTTATGGGGACGAATGAGGTCATAAGCCTAGACCTCTTGGTGATTGATACAAATGTGAGTAGCTTCAATTACATGTATTTCCTAATTATGACTTTTTCAATCGCTTCCTCCAACTAAACGAAAATTTTGCATCATACGTATTCATCTGCTATGTTTTTCTTAAGTATTTTAATTTTTTTAATTCGATTAATCAATATTTTGTATACCTAATACATCAATGAATCACGGGGTTAGAAGATTTTTTGGAATTATTTGACAAGCTCAAGATGTATTTTCACTTATACAAGAAAGATAATGACGACAAAGTTTATACTGTGAGGTAAATAAACTCAAAAACTCGAATTTTCTGTATTAGATGGTTTCTCTTTGGTTCTCCAGATATGCTTAATTTGGAGTATTTATTTTATCTTTGATTAATTTCTGATTAGGTCTCAGGGAACGCTTTCAGTTGCAAAAGACAAAGAAAATGGAGTCATATTTTGTTTGACTACAATATTTTAGAGTGGCTACCTATACTTTTAGGCCTTTTTTGAGTTAAAAAAATCATGTACCATCATGCGGTCAGTTTTAGTCCTTTGATCTATTGGCTATACACAAAATTAATAAAAAACTCGAATAATAAGTATAGAAAACGTACCATGATCAACAAGAATGTTTATATAGAACTAGGAACACATAGGCGAAGTAGATTTTTTATTTTTATTTTTATGATTATAAATCATAACAGAGTAGGAAGATTTTTGTATAGAGATGCCTTTTTGGAAAACATTTTTGTTGCTGATGTATAAGCCACGAGATAGTATGCGGAGCATTTGGAATATAAATGAATTCATTTTTACTGTTTTGGTTTCAACTTCACAATCTTATTGTTAAGACTAATAATTAATGCAAGTAGTGGCGGAGGAATGTTTTCTTTGGTACAATTAGTGTAAAGTTAGAGTCCATGACCCGGTACCCGGGTAATACATAAGATGATAATACAATAATTTGTAAAATCTTTTCACCTTTAAACTCGATGTTACCTACACATATGTTGTTAAAATCATTACACCTCCCTTCTAAGGTACCATATCCGCTTTGAAGTCATTGATCACGATGACACTCCTGTTATATTTGGAGCATTTTACTCCGTCGTTGAAATGATTATAGGCCGCCTAGAAGTGGGCATGGTTTCCCTATCAAAGGTATACTACATACTCCCCTAGCACCCATCTGTGTTGATGTCTTTTTTATTTATTAATAACCTGTTGTGTATTAAGGATGGTTAATACGTCGCTTTTTAGCTTACTGCATGTGTTGTCATTGGAGCAAACAATGGAGAGGACCCGACCATTGCGACATTAGGGAATATTAAAAATATAAAGGTTGTTTATCAAATTGTTAGGCATTCCTTTAGCGCAGATCCAAATATTACTCAAAGCTTCATCATCAACGATATCCATCTCCCACTTCAGAATTACTTTGTGCAGCCATTAACGTCTATTTTTTCAACACATAGTTCTGATAACATCTGACTGGAGATGATGGGTAATTCATGCATTTGTAACATAACTTCACCAAGTTTAGAAATGTCAAGTTTCTTAACTGATGAGAAGATTTCGCATTCGAATGAGATAAATGAACATAGTGGGTAAGAGTTTCATTAGAGTTGCTTATCTTAGATTAACGCAATCATGCAACAAGTGTTGGCTAAACAACACATTCTTTTAAGAAACATTTGTGATAGTGTCATTTTAGACCTACAAGATGTTTGATTGACTTTTTTATTTCTAAAAGTGTTTTGGATTTTTCTAAAACATTTGTGATATCTGTCCTTAGCTATTAGCCAAAGGCCTATTTTTAAAGCCTTCATCGTACTCAGCCGACCAAGGACTTCTATTAGGAATTTATTTCCTAAACTAAGAGTATTGCCTAAAATAAAACTCTTCCCTAACTAGGAATTTTTCCTAAACAAGGATTCCTTCCTAGAATAGAATTCTTCCCTCTACTTAGCTTGAGGTTAACTAAGTTCCCTAAAGGAGTACTGATGAATTCTCAATAATTTTGTAGTAAAAAGTTCGTTGAGACTTGTGAAGGTTCGATTTTTAAATTAAATTTTTAAGCTAAACAAAGATAAACTCAAATAAAGTGATATCAAGATTTAAAACTAGACCAAGACTCGGGATTCCACTATTCCTTTAATTGATTGGTTGATAAAGATTATTTGAAGAATTATTATTAAGCCCTTTTTCACATTAACTCACTAATATTTGTAAGGTCTCCAAACATTAAATTGTAATCCCTAAGCATGAATTATCAAAGAAATATTTCTGAGCATAAGACATCAAATTGATTCACAACTAATTGAGAAATAACCATTTTCATCTCATAAACCACACAATTATAATGATCTTAGTGGATTAAATTAAATTAATAATAATTGAAATTATGAAAAGAAATTACCAATCAAGCATAAATGAATAGTTTCCTCCGTCACGTTGGTCATGGGAGAATTAGCCTCTCATCAAGTTGGAAACACGCTCAAAATTCATTTTTATTTCTCAAAGGAGGTGTACAAATGATGAAATGGAGACAAAATAATGAAAACCGGGTGTTTGCAATGTTTATAATTGTTGCAAAACACTGTTACAAAGAGCGATAAATGATTATGTTGCTGTCACTGTGTTTGTGCGACCCACCCTTGATTGTCGTAGTTCCTGTAGCATGAACGACTGTCTCTGGTAGTCTTATGTTCTTCGAGTTCTTCACAGCAGCAGTAGAAAAGTATTCTCTGCAACTTGATTTCTTCAACTCTATGATGTTCTAAAATTATCCCAAACTCTCCGTAACCCCTCACTGCTATACCATCCTCTATTTATAACCCAACAACATTGAAATATCACGTAATAACTACAGATAATTCTCCCATTAATCGACCGTAATGAATATCTTCTCGGGAATATTTTCTTCCCTTTCTTCTCTTCTCGGGAATATTTTCTTCCCTTTCTTCTCTTCTCATGCTATCAATGAGTGCTGAATCTTCCTTATTTAACTCCTACACTTTTTTGCAGCGGCCAAACATGAGCATCACACGTAAAATCACGATGTAATCCCGTGAAATACTCTTTCGGTGAACGTGTTTCTCTGATTTCTTCTCTAGGATTATCCAGCCAAAATTAGTCGAACAAAAGGCCTATACCAGCCCTGTTTAGCCAAGAGGAACAAACCCAATTAAATTCGGCGGTTGAATCTCCTTAAATCCCGTCCAAAAAGTGAACCTAAATTCTGCCACTGTGGAACTACATTTCCCGCCAAAAAATAGATTTTAAAGGTTGGGGATGACCTCCCCCTAACAACGATGGGGGTGCAAATAGCAGCTTCCTTAAGGGGTGTCCTGGGGTGACTCTTATCCAAAATGAAGGTGCCTTTAGTACCTTTGTACGGGGTCCAAATAGCACTTTTTGAGCAACTTTCTCCACACAAGCGTATTTCTCCAAAAACACCTACACAAACATAAAAACACCATAATAAGTACAAAATCAAGCACTAACAATAGAGACACTGAGGACAATTCAAACACAAAAATGTGTCTATCAAATACCCCCAAACTTATTATTTGCTAGTCCTCGAGAAAATTTAATCTAGAAAATAAAAAGACTACACTTAGCCCGTGCAGCAAGTCGTTAAACCGCTAGGTAGCCCTAGCGGTGGAGTGTTGTCTCCGGAGGGTTTACCAGAGGTGTACCCACAAAACCTTTACTCCAAACCCTAGATATCTACGTAGAACCTTGGACGGCACTAAAGAATATCCTTGGTTGGCATACTCTCATTGACTACAGGATGAAGTACCCTAATGAAAAATTCCAATTGTTGTACACGAGTTTGCACTCAAGCATACTAAAATTCATATAAAGTGACAGAGCTCTACTCAGATAATTTCTAGACATCATAAACCGGACTCAGCCAATCACATGGACAGAGCCCTAGCGGTGAAATTATAAAAAGAAATTACCAATCAAGCATAAATGAATAGTTTCCTCCGTCACCTTGGTCATGGGAGAATTAGCCTCTCATCATGTTGGAAACACGCTCAAAATTTCATTTTTATTGCTCAAAGGAGGTGTACAAATGATGAAATGGAGAGAAAATAATGAAAACCGGGTGTTTGCAACGTTTATAATTGTTGCAAAACACTGTTACAAAGAGCGATAAATGATTATATTGTTGTCACTGTGTTTGTGCGACCCACCCTTGATTGTCGTAGTTCCTGTAGCATGAACGACTGTCTCTGGTAGTCTTATGTTCTTCGAGTTCTTCACAGAAGCAGCAGAAAAGTATTCTCTGAAACTTGATTTCTTCAAATCTGTGATGTTCTAAAATTATCCCAAACTCTCCGTAACCCCTCACTGATATACCATCATCTATTTATAACCCAACAACATTGAAATATCACGTAATAACTACAGATAATTCTCCCATTAATCGATCGTAATTAATATATTCTCGGGAATATTTTCTTCCCTTTCTTCTCTTCTCATGCTATCAATGAGTGTTGAATCTTCCTTATTTAACTCCTACACGCTTTTGCAGCGGCCAAACATGAGCAGCACACGTAAAATCACGTTGTAATCCCGTGAAATACTCTTTCGGTGAACGTGTTGCTCTGATTTCTTCTCTAGGATTATCTAGCCAAAATTAGTCGAACAAAAGGCCTATACCAGCCCTGTTTAGCCAAGAGGAACAAACTCAATTAAATTCGGCGGTTGAATCTCCTTAAATCTCGTGCATAAAGTGAACCTAAATTTTGCCACTGTGGAACTACATTTCCCGCCAAAAAGCAGATTTGAAAGGTTGGGGATGACCTCCCCCTAACAGCGATGGGGGTGCGAATAGCATCTTACTTAAGGGGTGTCATGTGGTGCCCCTTATCCAAAATGAGGGTGCCTTTAGTACCTTTGTCCGGGGTCCAAATAGCACTTTTTGAGCAACTTTTTCCACACAAGCGTATTTCTCCAAAAACACCTACACAAACATAAAAACACCATAATAAGTACAAAATCAAGCACTAACAATAGAGACACTGAGGACAATTCAGACACAAAAATGTGTCTATCAAATACCCCCAAACTTATTATTTGCTAGTCCTCGAGCAAATCTAATCTAGAAAATAAAAAGACTACACTTAGCCCGTGCAGCAATCCATTAAACCGCTAGGTAGCCCTAGCGGTGGAGTGTTGTCTTCGGAGGGTTTACCAGAGGTGTACCCACAAAACCTTTACTCCAAACCCTAGATATCTACGCAGAACCTTAGACGGCATTAAAGAATCTCCTTGGTTGGCATACTCTCATTGATTACAGGAGGAAGTACTCTGATGCAAAATTCCAATTATTGTACACGAGTTTGCACTCAAGCATATTAAAATTCATATAAAGTGACATATTTCTACTCAGATAGTTTCTAGACATCATAAACCGGAGTCAACCAATCACATGGATAGATTAAGAAGATGGATGTAGAGAAAAAACGTAGATGATATTGACTAAGGTGAACCTATCCTAATGGACTGAGATACTGGTCTGGACTAATATCAACACACTGGCATATACCAGGGAACCAGTGGTCGATAATCCTAACTCTAGGTCAACTCAGCTGGCATATACAAGGGTACCAGTGGTCGACTTTATTGTATTTATTCTGGTTGGTCTGGTGGTTTTTTTTTTTTTTTTTTTTTTTTGTAGTATCTCAGTCACTCTATTTCACCCTAGAAAAGGTAAAAAGAAGAAAGAAAAAAGTGATCAGGATTCTTTCAATGTTTCCATCACGAGATATGGCGAAACTACCATGTTTTTTTTTCTAACACCTGAGCTCTGTGCTTTTATGAATAGACTCTTTAGATGTTTCCATCTAATCAGATTGGTTCCTAAACTCCTACAACCAAGATGCTTCCATCCACTTAGATTGGTTAGCGTCATCCTTAATAAACATAAATTTCTAGGCTCTGGAGTTTATTTATTCTAACAAAAAGGTAATAAAATGTTTCTACTCCACACCCAAACTTAAATCTAACATTGTCCTCAATGTTTCTAATGAAAGAGCAAAACCAAAAAGTAAAGTAACACGAGGAATCAATAAAGAGAGACGTCGGAAAGATAGTACCTGGGTGAAGAGAGAAATCAAAAACTAATATACAACATACAATCACCTCGATGGTCAATCAAGGGAAAATAGGGACCTCCTCAACATCACCTGTAGGAAAGGGCTCTAAAAAGGGTTTCAATCTCTGACTGTTAACCTTCGAAGAACTACTACCATCCGGTGTCTCGATCTCAACATATCCATGAGGAAAGACAGTGCGAACAATAAAAGGACCCATCCACCGAGAACGTAACTTCCCAGGGAAAAGATGCAAGCGGGTATCATACAGAAGAACTTTTTGACCTGGAAAAAATGACTTCCTTAAAATATTTCTATCATGCACAAGTTTCATTTTGTTCTTATACTCCTTAGTACTATCGTAAGCATCTATACGAATCTCTTCCAACTTATTGAGCTGGAGTTTCCTAGGGTCTCCTGCCTTGTCAAGTAAAAAATTTAGCTGCTTAACAGCCCAATAAGCTCTATGTTCTAACTCAACAGGTAAATAACATGCATTTCCATACACAAGCCGATAAGGCGACATTCCAATGGGGGTCTTAAATGCAGTACGATAAGCCCATAAGGCATCAGTAAGCCTAGAGGACCAGTCTTTCCGATTAGGATTAACTGTTTTCTCTAATATACGTTTTATCTTCCTATTAGAAACCTCTACCTGACCACTAGTCTGTGGATGATACGGGGTAGCTACCTTATGTGTAATACCATATTTCTTCATCAGAAGCTTAAAAGGTCCATTACAAAAGTGTGACCCACCATCACTAATTATAACACGCGGTGTACCAAAACGTGTAAGTATATTATTTTTCAAGAACTCAATCACAAACCTATGGTCATTGGTTTTACACGTAACCGCCTCAATCCACTTAGAGACATAGTCTACAACGACAAGGATGTATAGGTACCAAAAAAATTAGGAAACGGACCCATCAAGTCAATACCCCACACATCAAAGACTTCAACAACTAAAATAGGGTTCAAGGGCATCATGTTCCTACGAGAAATGGTTCCTAATTTCTGGCAACGTTCACAAGTAACACAGTAACTGTGGGAGTATTTAAACAACAAAGGCCAATAGAATCCACACTGCAATATCTTAGCAGCAGTCTTCTTAGCACTAAAGTGACCTCCACAAGCATGATCATGACAAAAGGAAACTATACTGGACTGGTCACTCTCAGGTATACATCTCCTAATAATCTGGTCTGGACAATACTTAAACAAATAAGGATCATCCCAAAAGAAATGCTTAACCTCGGCTAAAAACCTAGAATGATCTTGTTTACCCCAATGTTAGGGCATTCGACCAGTAACAAGATAGTTCACTATATTCGCATACCAAGGTAATTGGGTAACAAAGAACAGTTGTTCATCAGGAAAACTATCCCTAACAGGAGGAGAATCATCAGGGGTATCCACAACAAGCCTAGACAAGTGGTATGCTACTATATTTTCTGCACACTTTTTGTCTTTAATGTATGGAGAAAACTCTTGCAACAAAATGATCCACCTAATCAATCAAGATTTCGTATCCTTCTTAGACAAAAGATATTTCAAAGCAGCATGATCAGTATAAATTACAACCTTAGAACCTAAGAGATATGGTCTAAACTTGTCTAAGGCAAACACAATGGCTAACAGTTCCTTCTCGGTAGTAGTATAGTTCAACTAGGCATCATTCAGAGTTTTGCTAGCATAGTAAATCACATGAAGTAATTTGTTTTCTCGCTGACCTAGCACAACACCAATAGCATAATCTGAAGCATCACACATGATTTAAAAGGATAGGTTCCAGTTGGGTGCCTGGACTATGGGGGCAGTAGTGAGTAACGTATTAAGCTTCTCAAAAGCCTCTAAACAAGCATCATCAAAGACAAATTTAACATCTTTTGCAAGCAAATTGCAAAGAGGTCTAGAAATCAAGCTAAAATCCTTAATGAATCGACGATAAAAACCTGCATGCCCTAAGAATGACCTAATATATTTTACGGTTTTTGGGACCTGTAAAGTCTTAATAAGGTCAACTTTGGATTTATCTACCTCTATACCCTTAGAAGATACGATATGCCCTAGAACAATTCCTGAACGAACCATGAAGTGACATTTCTCCCAATTAAGCATTAATTTTTTTTCCTTACACCTAGTCAAAACTAATGACAAATGATGCAAGCACTCATCGAAAGACGAACAAAACACTAAAAAATCATCCATAAAGACCTCTAAGAACCGTTCTACCATGTCAGAAAATATGCTCAACATACAATGTTGAAAGGTCGCAGGGGCATTACATAGCCCGAAAGGCATGCGTCTATACGCAAAGGTACCAAAGGGACAGGTAAAAGTGGTTTTTTCTTGGTCTTATGGGGCAATAACAACCTGATTATAACCGCAGTATCCATCTAAGAAGCAATAATGGCTACGTCCAGCTAATCTCTGTAGCATTTGGTCGATGAAAGGAATGGGAAAATGGTCTTTCCTAGTGACCTTGTTCAATTTCCTATAGTCAATACAGACACGCCAACCCGTGGTCACGCGGGTTGGGATTAATTCATTATTATCATTCTGGACTACAGTAATACCGAATTTCTTGGGAACAACCTGAACGGGCCTGACCCACTTACTGTCTGAAATTGGGTAGATAATTCCTGCATTTAACAGCTTCGAACTACTTCTTTCATATTAGGGTTCAGTCGACGTTGCATCTCCATAGAAGGTTTGATATCTTCCTTTAAATAAATCTGATGCATACAAACAGTAGGACTTATACCCTTAATGTATGATATGGTCCAAGGACGATCACTAGCCTACTTTCCTGATCACTATCCAAGTCAGAAGCAACAATCACAGGTAAAGTCTCAGACGGACCTAAAAACACATACTTCAGGGTATCTGGCAATGGTTTTAGGTCCAACTTAGGAGGATTTTCTAACGAAGGAACTAGGGTAGACTTAGAAATGAGTAAAGGTTCGAACTTATGTTTCCAGCCATTAATAGTGTCTATCAAAGGGGTTGAATCTAACAAAGTATTCACCTCATTAATCACATCATCATCATAAAAATCAATCCTAAAGTGAGCTAGGCATTTCTCTAATGTATCTTCTAACAAAGTGTTTGGTAATGACTCCTCGACTAATGTTCATATCATGTTCACCTTTTCTATGCTCGAGTCATCTAGTTCAGAGGGTAGCTTACTAATATTAAATATGTTCATCTCAATAGTCATATTACCAAAAGACAAATTCATAATACCATTTTGATAGTTAATGATCGCATTGGATGTAGCTAAAAATAGGCGACCTAAAATTACCGGTATCTGGTTCTCCGGGTCAGGGACAGGTTGGGTATCTAGGATAACAAAATCCACTGGATATATAAACTTGTCGACCTCTATAAAAACATCCTCGATCACACCACGAGGAATTTTAACGGACCTATGAGCTAACTGAAGCGTCATATGGGTAGGTTTCATCTCACCAAGTCCTAGATTAAGGTACACATGATATGGAAGTAAGTTCACACTAGCTCCTAAGTCAAGCAACGCTTTCTCAACACGGTATTTACCTATTGTGCAAGAAATGGTAGGAGACCCTGGGTCTTTGTACTTAGGAGTAGTGGTATTCTGAATAATAGAACTCACATGGATAGCTAAAAAGGCTTTCTTCTAGACACTAAGTTTTCGCTTTCGCATTCACATATCCTTAAGAAACTTGGCATAAGCGGGAATTTTCTTAATCGCATCTAACAATGGGAGGTTGATAGTCACCTGCTTAAAAACCTCCAATATATCATTAAATTTGGACTCCCTCTTAGTTAAAGCTAGCAGCTGGGGGAACGAGGCTCTGGGAAAAAGCCGGACTCATCATGACCCTCATTGGTCTCCTTAGAGACTTTATCAGTATCCTCGGTTTCTGGTTCAGAAGGGTGAACTACAACATGTTCACTATCAGGCGTGGCAACCTTGTTGTCTATCACTCTACCACTCCTAAGGGATTTAATAGCATTCACATGATGGGATGGTATTTCACATACTTTATGAACTCCTCTAGGTGTGATAAACATGTAGGAGCGGAATATCACAGCAAATGATAACTTATGAAATTGTGGAGAGAAAATAAATCTTGCGAGCAAAGAACATTTCGCGAGCAAAGGAAGTCACGAGGAAAGCAAAAGAAGTTCGCAAAGTAAAGTTGCGAATATTCGCGGCATAGTTATCAAGTCCGAAGTTGAAGGGCAAATTTAGTTGTTAACATTTTGTAAAATTATATAAATAGCCATTTAGGCATGAGAGGAAGAGGGAGACACATTTTGAGAGAGGGGATGATTTTAGGAGGAGAGAGAAAATTTTAGAGAGGGATTTATTTTCTTTATCATCTTCTTCCCCAAAATTCTAGAGCTCCAAATATTCATTAATGGAGTCTCAATTGTAAAATTATGTAATCACATACAATCACTAGTGAAGCACCGTGGATGTAGATCACATTGATCGAACCACGTAAAAATCTTTGTGTCTCTTTATAATTTTAGTACATTAATTCTTAGTTTCATATCAAATTAATTAGGTTTAGGAATCATTTTAATGGATTCTAATGAGGGTGTAGTTGTGAGATAATCCGCAACTACATAATTGGCGCTAGAAACAGGGAGAGATTAAATGGATTTATCCTTCCTGTAACTTGTTGGTTCAGAAAAGTTCAAAGAAATTAGCTACTGTTGGTGATGAATTCAATTGGATCTAAGAGCAGAGGCAATAAAATGAAATCCATATAAAGCTACACCAAAAAATGATCCCAAATGATTAATATCTTATTATCCTTTTCACAAATGTTTGCATCGCAAAAGTTTTGCTGCGCCTTTATGTCAACAGCAAACCAACCAAACTTCAGAACCACCGAGTGAAGCTACTTGCAAAAACGAAAAATCACAGTTTGCTCCGACAATTACTAGTGAATCAGCTGCAGATCAAGGAGCCTCTTCTGTTGATCAATTTGAAACCTGCTGGAATTTGGATGATGTGAAAATTTATACCAAGAATGTTGATGTCAGCAGACTGGATACGGTGATTTCTCTTGAAGGTGGTCATACTAAAGGGAATAACATTCTTGAACGAACTTACAGTTCTACTATGGATTTTGAACTACCGATCTTAGAAGTGAATTTTGTTCCACTCAAAAATTCAAAGGCCAAATCTCCCCTTGAAGCTCTTCTTGGCGAAGATGCTGTACAGAGCAAAGAACAAGATTCTCATACAAAGTTTTACGAAATCAAGTATGAAGGAAGATGTCAATCAGTCTCCATGACTCTATATGCGAAGTAAACCTCAAGCTGGAAATTACGAAGATGGTGTTTAATTAAATATACGAAGATGGTGTTTAATTAAATATACGAAGATGGTATTTAATTACGAAGATGGTGATTTGAGAAGGCTACTGTTCGCAAGAAAAATGTTTCTTACGAACGTTCGCAGCAAGATTACTGGGTTCGCAAAAGTTTACTTGCGAATATTCGCAGGAATTTGATTCGCAGGAATTTGCTTCGCAAATATTTTCTTCACAGAATTTTCTTCGCAAACGCTTCCTTCGCAAATATTTACTGAAAGTTACATCAACAGAACCTATCTCGTGAAGCACCAAATTAATTCGTGAATATTTTTCTTGAAGAATTTTCTATGCGAAGTATTGAGATTAACGTCAACAACAAAGTACTTCGTGAAGTTTAATTCAACAACTATGTAATGGGAAGATAAACCAAGTCCACACAAACCAGTAAGCAACTTCTAGAAGCATGAGGCAGCGAATCATATTAAAGCTAAGTACCTCTTTCCCTAAACATTTTACGTACAAAAAATAAAAGATTTTTGATTTGATTTACAAAAAGCGATTCAATCACACAATTACAAAGATGATACAATTACAAAGATCTCAAGATTTCACAATTACAAAAGAAACCGAGAAAAACATCTCGCACAAATCAATTTATATATTTCTCTTGAAAAATTTACTTTATTTCCAATGATATGATATTCGACATGGAGAGTAGTAGCTGGCAAACCTTTATGGCGTATACTCGTAAAAGGCAAAGCACCTCAGTGCGTCATATGAGGGGGTACCTATTAGGATCATTTCCATGGAAAAATATTTGTCAAGAGAGATGAAATAGATAATACAATGGAAATCAAAACAAACAAAAAGATTTTGAAGTAGCATATAAATAAAAAATAAGAAATTTTGATAAAAGAAATGTTGAATACTAATCTAAATTTTTATTTGCATTACAGCATAGCATGAGGCAAAGAACATGGAGTGAGAGTTCGCATGATGGGTTCGCAATATTTCTTACATTTAGAGGATTAAGTACTTCTTAAGGATACTTCATACTTATTATATATTTCGAGGATTAAGTACTTCTTATACTTCTTCAAGGATACTTCATACTTCTTATACTTCAATGGTTGATACTTCTTATTTACTTCGCAACATTCCGGGACTTCGCAAAAGAATAGAGGCAAGTATATACTTTTCAAGACTAGTATTCTTTTGCTCGTTCCTTCATCAACAAAGATCAAAGACTACACCAACAACTACAACAACTAGTTTTTTCTTAAAGATCACTCTTCAAGCAATATTCAAGAAAAAAGAGGCAAGATGTAGGAGCGGAATATCACAGCAAATGATAACTTATGAAATTGTGGAGAGAAAATAAATCTTGCGAGCAAAGAACATTTCGCGAGCAAAGGAAGTCACGAGGAAAGCAAAAGAAGTTCGCAAAGTAAAGTTGCGAATATTCGCGGCATAGTTATCAAGTCCGAAGTTGAAGGAAAAATTTAGTTGTTAACATTTTGTAAAATTATATAAATAGCCATTTAGGCATGAGAGGAAGAGGGAGACACATTTTGAGAGAGGGGATGATTTTAGGAGGAGAGAGAAAATTTTAGAGAGGGATTTATTTTCTTTATCATCTTCTTCCCCAAAATTCTAGAGCTCCAAATATTCATTAATGGAGTCTCAATTGTAAAATTATGTAATCACATACAATCACTAGTGAAGCACCGTGGATGTAGATCACATTGATCGAACCACGTAAAAATCTTTGTGTCTCTTTATAATTTTAGTACCTTAATTCTTAGTTTCATATCAAATTAATTAGGTTTAGGAATCATTTTAATGGATTCTAATGAGGGTGTAGTTGTGAGATAATCCGCAACTACAAAACACCTAATTTTATATCTAGTATTTATGCTTTCTTTGCGAGTTTTCGTGTGAATTATGTATCTTATGTTTATTTTTGAGTTTATTAGGTGCTTTGGAGCCATTTGGAGCGAAAGAAGAAGAATCCGTATATTTTGAGCAAAAAGGGAAGAATTGTCATTTCAGGGGAAAATACTATCTGGAGCCAGTCAAGGTTAAGGGGCAACTCTTTTGGAGGAGTACTATATACGGACCAGTAAAGGTTAAGGGGCTGCCAGCTGGCTAGCCCTTATCAAAACTGACCATCTATTATAGGCACTCAATCTGGGGTGGATGTTGTCTTAAACTAGGGGTGTCCGAATCCTAAGCACCACTTATACCTAACCCTACATCTCGATTCATTTCTTTCATTACACCACTGAAATTGAGAAAGAAAAAAAAAAGGTTGCTGCTTTAACGGAGAAAACAGATCGAAATAGGCAGAGAAGAGAGCTGCTGATGAAGATGAATTTAACGGAATTTCAGAGATATGTTCGATATGATGAATGAATCCGTGTTCGATAACGAGTAGAATAAGGTTTCAATCTCAAGCCTTTGCTGTTTAATAAAGTGAGTGAATGAATGAAATTGTGGACTGTTGAATCAGAGATAAAGAAATTAGGGTTGGTGTTCTCGAAGATAAAAATGGGATCTGTGGGTTTTCTTGAAATCAACAGATGATAAGAAATTAAGAAGAGAGATGGCAGTGTTCTTGATGTCACAGAAGAACTGAAATTGTTTCCGATGAGTGATGTTCTGAAATGGGTTTTGTGGCTGTTGATTTTCAAGGGTTCGGTGAAATGTGAATTGAGAGAAGCAAGGATGAATTAATGGGTTCGCGCTGCAATTGGGTTTATGGTGAAATTGAATTTGAGATATGCTGGTGCTGTTGGTGACACTCAAGGCTTGGCCGAAATTGATGTTCCTGTGAGTTGAACAAGGGATGATGGTTAGTGTTGATAGATGTAATTGGGAATTGTGGAAATTACAAGATGGTGGTTACAAAAAAGAGTGCAGGTCAAGGGAGATGGTTGTTGATGATTCTCATGGGTCTGTGGTTGTGGATGAGAGTAACAGAAGATGATGGTTGGCATGAAACTTAAATGGTTGATGTTGGCTGTTTGAACTACATAATTGGGTTCATGTTGCAGTCTGGTGAATGGAGCAGTTTCTGCTGTTGCTAGTGGTTGGCTGTGACTCAAGAATCGGAAGAGATTGAGAAGAAATGCAACTGAGATGGTGATGGCAATTGTGAACTGAAGCTCAAATGCAGTCTAGAGCAGGTGGTGTTTGTAGGTGGAGCTTTTACAGTTGAACTGGTTATGCAATAGTGCACTGAGGTGTTGGACAGAGGTGGATCTAAAACTAAGTGTGCAGTGTGCAAGAGTTGGTGATCTAGGTGGAAGAGATGGTAGTGGAGCTGTTGATTGATAATTGCAACAAAGAGCAAGTTCTGATGTTATAAAGGAGAGGTGGTATGACTGAGATGATGATGTTTATGCAGTTGAGAGATATCGCAAATGGGTATGGCATTGGTGGTGTCTCACAGTGGTTTAGCTTGGATTGGGAAGATAATCAGTTCTTGCAGTTGGAGTTACAGTTGTGATTCGATGGCTGGTGGTTTGAACTGAAGGGAGAAGTTGAATTGAAATTGGTTAAGGTGGGTGTGGAGCAGTAGATGAATGTGTTAGGATTTTACAGGGAAGGGCCATCTTGGCTATGACAGTATTTAGCCTGTACAAGATTGCAAATGGCCTGAGGCAAAGCAACTCAGACCAGTCAGCCGAGTTAGCTAGATGACTCGGTTCTGACTCAGTGTAACTCAGACCTTGACCAGGTCAACAGTTAAAGACCGTTATCTTGACCGTTAACTCTAACAGAATCGTAACAGAATATTCCGTTGACAGAGGTGACTTTTCAGGTGGCCGGCGCCGGATTCCAGCAACTTTCCGGCCAAAAACCCAGTCTTCCGGCGAGCGTTTTGGGACATAATTTCTATACGGGTTTCTCTCACTTATGGGCTTGGTGGATTTCTATCTAATGGACTTTGAAGACAAAACCTAATTTTGGAAGGAGTATCCTTTATGGAAATTGAGAAACATATAAAAGGGGATATCTTTTATCTTATCATCTCTTATCTTTTTGGCTACTTTTGTGTTCTAGGGTTTGCAATATGATAGGGTTTCTCTTCCTTCTTGTTATGAACTCCATGAACATGAGCTAGAGTTTTATTATTGGTTATGGAATAGTTGGATTTCACATAACATGATTCTTTGATTCAATATATTAGTTTTGTCTCATATTTATCGTTTACGATTCTCTGAAAATATTGTTATATGATTTGATTGATTGTTTTGGCAAGTTGCAAATTGGTAGAACTCGTAATCATATCTATTGCTAGTTTAGGGTTTATTATACGGAAAAGTGATAATCCTTGCATACAAGTAGCATAATTGTGAATATTGCTTGTAGTGATACATCCTAGTAATCACAAGTGAATCGTAACCTTTGTTAAATTGAATTAGTGCGTTTTCCACGTTCAATTGCTTTGATTGGCCTGATTTCATAGAACTTAATGCATCTAGGGAATTAAAGTTGATTAGTGCTTTTACACGTTAGGTTGTTCTCTTAGATAGAACTCATACTCGCATCTTTTAATGTGTTTGTTGATGACAAAAGGAGATTTGCGGGATATTCTTGCGATCAAGGTATCCTAGGGCTTTTGATAAAAGTTGAGATTAAAAATCAATTCTAGTTATTGTGAAAAGCATGTTAGTGAATGAAAACGAAATCCTTAACCAATATCTCTTCTATTTGATTTGTTTGCTTATTTCTTTCTTTGCTTTTATTTTATTTTAGTATATAAAAATCAGAAAACTCCCGGTATTTTATATAGGAAACCGAAACATATTGACAACCTAGACCTCTCTGTGGGATCGATCCTTTCTTGCCCTTGCTATATTTATATTTGACTAGTAAGAAAGTGTAAGTATTTTTGACGCATACGGCAACAATCAAATTTTGGCGTCGTTGCCGGGGAGGCAACGGTTGTCACTTGTTTTTGGTTTCTTATTTTTGTTTTTAGTTTTGTTTCTTATTTTAGTTTTTCTTATTTTCTGATTTCGACATAGTTTTGAGAATCGTATTTCAGGTACCTATTATGGACAGAACATATTGGAACAATGGATACGGTTATCAACCTCAACAACAATATGACAACTATCACCCTTATGGGGAGTACAATCAAAACCAATCCTTTGGTTATGGTCAATACTCCACGTACCCTTTTAGTTACTCTCATACATTCCAACCTTCTTATGGTGGGTATGTAAGTGAGCAACCACAAAGAGGGGAGAATAGTTGTGCTTCTCTTCATATTTCTTCGAGTTTGGTAGATGAAATGCAACGATTTATGGCTAGCATGGAGTCAGTTTGTAGACAACCAAGCGTGGAACCAATTTCATCGACCGAAAGTGCTCATAGTATGTGTGGCCCAATTTCTGATCGTAGTTATGATCATTCACCCATTCAAAGGGAAGATAATTGTCATAGCAATACTGAGGTAAGTGATTCTACTTTTTCCTTGTCGAATGAGTTTTACCAACAAATGGAAACCTATTTTCAAAATTTGAATGGATCACTCCAAGAGCTTCAAAAAGATGTTTCCAATTTAAGACAAGGCATTGAAGAAGTCAAAGAGGACATGCAAAATTCTGCGAAATACCAATATTTGGGAAGTGGTAGCCAATCTTATGATAACTATGATAGTGATGATGACTATGAAAATACATCGCTTGAACCAATTTATGGTGACATCCCCGAGGAGTGTACAATGGAGTCTTTTTGCGATGATGACACTAGTGTAGCTGACTCAAGCATTGATCTTTATAACGATCAAGAACCTATTCAAAAGGTAGAGCTTGAGGATGAAGCATTTTTGAGTGTTCTAAAAAAGTTCCTTACATCGAAATTTGGATCCGCAGTGGAGTATGTGCCTTATAATGAAGAGGAGTATGTTGAGAATGTGACCGTTTTAACCAATATTGTGGAATACCCAATTGAGCTTCCATATGATTGTAATGATGATGTTTATGTTGAGACTCCGGTTAAGGCATAAACGGATGAAGAATGGTTGCAAGGTTGGATAGGGGACCATGATATACAAGAGGTGAATAGTTCACTTGAATTTTTCAAGGATGAATAGGATTCCGTGCTACAAGAGATTGTGCGAGGTTTGTCTAACCCTTTGCATATTATTTCTTCTCCTTTACCTCTTATTGGTTTGAATGTATGTGCTTCGAAAACATTGTTAGATGACTTTGTTTCTCAATATCCGCTATTAGAAACATTTGATTCTCATACTATGCAGGTTTGTGAACATGAAACCGTAGAAATACCCGACTCCTATATTCTTTATGCACTTCGAAGTGTGGACAAGAATAAGTGTGGGGGAAGCTTTTATCGGTTAATAGCTTCAATTCTGTTTTCTTGTACTAATATTTGTATGAATCTAGTGTTTGCAAAACAGGTGCTATGGGTCCCCAACTTTTCCGATTATTGGTGTATGGGGAATTCAACTTGCATGTCAGGCTGACGACTTTAAACCAAGCGCTAAATGGGAGGCAACCCACTGGTTTTGTGTATCTATCTCTATCTTTTTATTTATTTATTTTAAGTCTTTTATCTTTATTTTCGTATTTTGGATGTTTGCATATCAAAACTCCAACTTTTAGAGATTTTTGAACAATTTCGAATAGACACTAGCCTTTCTAAGTAGATTGAATTTTTTCTTAACGATGAGGTGTATATTGGCTGAGTTGAGATTAGATGCCAACTAAATAGCTTGTTTAGTGTTTATCCTCTATTGTTCCGGAATAGCTATGAGTTGGAGTAATGAGTTTTTATCATGCATTTTCTTTTCATATTGTGTATATATATCATGTAATGAATTTCCCACCTCGAACTTTCTTTGGACGATTCAATTTTACATTGAGGACAATGTAAAGTTTAAGTGTGGGGGAGCATTTATATGTTTGCATAGTTTGTTTTAGTTTGTTTTATGCCTTTAGTAAAAAAAAAATCAGAAAAATAGAAAAACCAAGAAAAAAAATTGTGCTTTTTGAACTCTGAAACATAGAAACATGTGCCTTTAGGATGACACTATCAATCTAAATGGATGGAACCATCTTGGCTGGAGGAGTTGAGGAAACCATTAACTAAAAGGGACGAACATATCTCAGAAATTACAAATAATATGATAGTTGATACCATATCTCAGAATATCACCATATCACGTTCTATTTTTATTTTTCCATATTTTTTCTATTGTTCTCTAAGTGCTTTGGTGGGTCACTAAACATCGACTTGTTATTACTGCTAGGATGAAATAGAGTAATTGAGTTGCTAAAAAAAAAAAAAAAAAACCGACCAATTAGACCAAACAGAATAAAAATGACACTTGGATAGCAGTATGTGTGAAACGTTGTCCCTGTCTCCGTCGCCTAAACAAGCGTGGAATGCAGGATCCAAGGCAACTATCATATACTTGCTGACAAGAAGCATGCGCTTGGATCCAAAAGATCTAATCATGATGTCCACAAAAAAAAAAGTGAAAAAAAAAGTGAGAAAAGAAAAAGAAAGGAAAGTATTATTTTGGTTGAATAAAGTCACTCCTGGTTCCCTTGTATATGCCAGTGAGTTGATGTAGAATTCAAACCAGTAGATCAATCCAATAGGATGCATAGGTTCATCTTAGCGGTGACCTTCAGACAGATATGGGAAACATCAATCACTTGTGAACATTCGCCAACATCTACATCTATATCCATCTTCTTAATCTTTTCATTGTGATTGTGGTTTGTTAGTTTCCGAGTATTATGGCTTGTTCGACTATCTAATTAAGGCTTTATTTACTTAAATATGAACTGAATTTGCGCAAGGTACCTCCTCCTGTAGTCAGTTTGGATTCGTTCATTGATTTGTCACGAATAGACGGAGTTGGAAATATAGGTTTTGTAGGTATACCTCTTGTAAACCTTCACGAGACTATAACTCGTCCACTAGGGACACCTAGGGGTTTAAAGGCTTGTTATTTATGCTAAAAGTGACTGTAGCCTCAACGAAAATGAGTTGTATGTATTTGTATTTGTTTTAGTTTTGTATTGTTTGATTTGCTCGAGGACTAGCAAAGTCTAAGTGTGGGGAAATTTAATAGGTGTGATAAACACCTAATTTTATATCTAGTATTTATGCTTTCTTTGCGAGTTTTCGTGTGAATTATGTATCTTATGTTTATTTTTGAGTTTATTAGGTGCTTTGGAGCGAAAGAAGAAGAATCCGTGTATTTTGAGCAAAAAGGGCAGAATTGTCATTTCAGGGGAAAATACTATCTGGATCCAGTCAAGGTTAAGGGGCAACTCTTTTGGAAGGAGTACTATATACGGACCAGTAAAGGTTAAGGGGCTGCCAGCTGGCTAGCCCTTATCAGAAGTGACCATCTATTATAGGCACTCAATCTGGGGTGGATGTTGTCTTAAGCTAGGGGTGTCCGAATCCTAAGAACCACTTATAGCTAACCCTACATCTTGATTCATTTCTTTCATTACACCACTGAAATTGAGAAAGAAGAAAAAAAGGGTTGATGCTTTAACGGAGAAAACAGATCGAAATAGGCAGAGAAGAGAGCTGCTGATGAAGATGAATTTAACGGAATTTCAGAAATAGGTTCGATATGATGAATGAATCCGTGTTCGAGATAGAGTAGAATATGGGTTTCAATCTCAAGCCTTTGCTGTTTAAGACAGTGAGTGAATGAATGAAATTGTGGACTGTTGAATCAGATATAAAGAAATTAGGGTTGGTGTTCTCGAAGATAAAAAAAGGGATCTGTGGGTTTTCTTGAAATCAACAGATGATAAGAAATTAAGAAGAGAGATGGCAGTGTTCTTGATGTCACAGAGGAACTGAAATTGTCTCCGATGAGTGATGTTCTAAAATGGGTTTTGTGGTTGTTGGTTTTCAAGGGTTCGGTGAAATGTGAATTGAGAGAAGCAAGGATGAATTAATGGGTTCGCGTTGCAATTAGGTTTATGGTGAAATTGAATTTGAGAGATTCTGGTGTTGTTGGTGACACTCAAGGCTTGGACAAAATTGATGTTGTTGTGAGTTGAACAAGGGATGATGGTTAGTGTTGATGGCTGTAATTGGGAATTGTGGAAATTACAAGATGGTAGTTGCAAAGAAGAGTGCAGGTCAAGGGAGATGGTTGTTGATGATTCTCATGGGTCTGTGGTTGTGGATGAGAGTAACAGAAGATGATGGTTGGCATGGAACTTAAATGGTTGATGTTGGCTGTTTGAACTACATAATTGGGTTCATGTTGCAGTCTGGTGAATGGAGCAGTTTCTGCTGTTGCTAGTGGTTGGTTGTGACTCAAGAATTGGCAGAGATTGAGAAGAAATGCAACTGAGATGGTGATGGCAATTGTGAACTGAAGCTCAAATGAAGTCTAGATCAGGTGGTGTTTGTAGGTGGAGCTGTTACAATTTAACTGGTTATACAATAGTGCACTGAGGTGTTGGACAGAGGTAGAGCTAAAACTAAGTGTGCAGTGTGCAAGAGTTGGTGATCCAGGTGGAAGAGATGGTAGTGGAGCTGTTGATTGATAATTGCAACAAAGAGCAAGTTCCGGTGTTATAATGGAAATGTGGTATGACTGAGATGATGATGTTTATGCAGTTGAGAGATATCGCAAATGGGTATGGCATTGATGGTGTCTCGCAGTGGTTTAGCTTGGATTGGGAAGATAATCAGTTCTTGCAGTTAGAGTTATAGTTGTGATTCGATGGCTGGTGGTTTGAACTGAAGGGAGAAGTTGAATTGAAATTGGTTAAGGTGGGTGTGGAGCAGTAGATGAATGTGTTAGGATTTTACAGGGAAGGCACGGGCATCTTGGCTATGACAGTATTTGGCTTGTACAAGATTGCAAATGGCCTGAGCCAAAGCAACTCAGACCGGTCATCCTAGTTAGCTAGCTGCCTCGGTTCTGACTCAGTGTAACTCAGACCTTGACTAGGTCAACAGTTAAAGACCATTATCTTGACCGTTAACTCTAACGGAATCGTAACAGAATATTCCGTCAACGGAGGTGACTTTTCAGGTAGCCGGTGGTGACTTTTCGGCACCGGATTCCGGCAAATTTCCGTCCAAAAACCCAGTCTTCCGGCGAGCGTTTTTGGGACAAAATTTCTACACAGGTTTCTCTCACTTGTGGGCTTGGTGGATTTCTATCTAATGGACTTTGAAGACAAAACCTAATTTTGGAAGGAGTATCCTTTATGGAAATTGAGAAACATATAAAAGGGGATATCTTTTATCTTATCATCTCTTATCTTTTTGGCTACTTTTGTGTTCTAGGGTTTGCAATATGATAGGGTTTCTCTTCCTTCTTGTTATGAACTCCATGAACATGAGCTAGAGTTTTATTATTGGTTATGGAATAGTTGGATTTCACATAACATGATTCTTTGATTCAATATATTAGTTTTGTCTCATATTTATCGTTTACGATTCTCTGAAAATATTGTTATATGATTTGATTGATTGTTTTGGCAAGTTGCAAATTGGTAGAACTCGTAATCATATCTATTGCTAGTTTAGGGTTTATTATACGGAAAAGTGATAATCCTTGAATACAAGTAGCATAATTGTGAATATTGCTTGTAGTGATACATCCTAGTAATCACAAGTGAATCGTAACCTTTGTTAAATTGAATTAGTGCGCTTTCCACGTTCAATTGCTTTGATTGGCCTGATTTCCTAGAACTTAATGCATCTAGGGAATTAAACTTGATTAGTGCTTTTACATGTTAGGTTGTTCTCTTAGATAGAACTCATACTCGCATCTTTTAATGTGTTTGTTGGTGACAAAAGGAGATTTGCGGGATATTCTTGCGATCAAGGTATCCTAGGGCTTTTGATAAAAGTTGATATTAAAAATCAATTCTAGTTATTGTGAAAAGCATGTTAGTGAATGAAAAAGAAATCCTTAACCAATATCTCTTCTATTTGATTTGTTTGCTTATTTCTTTCTTTGCTTTTATTTTATTTTAGTATATAAAAATCAGAAAACTCCCGGCATTTTATATAGGAAACCGAAACATATTGACAACCTAGACCTCTCTGTGGGATCGATCCTTTCTTCCCCTTGCTATATTTATATTTTGAGTAGTAAGAAAGTGTAATTATTTTTGACGCATACGACAACGATCATTCGCATTAAGTATCGTTTTCCTAAGGTGGGCAAGAAGAGAACTGTGATGAAATCCGAACCCTTATCTTGTATGGTCATTCCTTGCCCTTTACTAGGAAATTAAAGCAGCCGTATTTAGTTCCTCGACATATATGCAAACTAAGGAATACAGTAACTCGTTGACAGGGGATTCGCGAGTGTTTCGATAAACTTACCTCCCGTACCAGACGGGGGATGAACCTTTATAGTCGACTCGGGCCACAAATCCTATGTCACGTACGAACCCGAGGGGCCGAGGCGATATCGTAATCGCTGTCCTTCTGTGCAAATAATTTATATTTAATACTACCCTTCCGTAGGGTTTAAAAAAAATAATGTCCCAAAGTTTAAAGTCCAAAGTCCAAAAATAAAGTGCAAAAGAAAAAGAAAATTACAAGAATAAGATATCCTAATACAATCTAAATAAAATAAACTATCTTTTTTTTTCTTTTTTTTTTCTCGCTCTTTACGCTTTGTCTTTGATTTCAAATTATTTATGTATTCTCCAAAAGCTTTGGCAAATTTTTCTTTTGCTCCAAATTCCAAAATCTGTAATGCAAAGACAAAAATCCAAAAATGTAAAGTAGAACAAATAAAATAAAGAACCTAAAAAAATAAATCTAAAAACTTTAGCCTAAAGACAAGTCTGCGTCGGCGGCGCCAAAAATTGATGAATTCTCAATAATGTTGTAGTAAAAAGTTCGTTGAGACTTGTGAAGGTTCGATTTTTAAGCTAAACAAAGATAAACTCAAATAAAGTGATATCAATATTTAAAACTAGACCAAGACTCGGGATTCCACTTTTCCTTTAACTGATTGGTTGATAAAGATTATTTCAAGAATTATTATTAAGCCCTTTTTCACATTAACTCACTAATATCTGTAAGGTCTCCAAACATTAAATTGTAATCCCTAAGCATGAATTATCAAAGAAATATTTCTGAGCAAAAGACATCAAATTGATTCACAACTAATTAAGAAAAACCATTTTCATCTCATAAACCACACAATTATAATGATCTTAGTGGATTAAATTAAATTAATAATAATTGAAATTATGAATAGAAATTACCAATCAAGAATAAATGAATAGTTTCCTCCGTCGCCTTGGTCATGGGAGAATTAGCCTCTCATCATGTTGGAAACACGCTCAAAATTCATTTTTATTGCTCAAAGGAGGTGTACAAATGATGAAATGAAGAGAAAATGAAGAAAACCGGGTGTTTGCAACGTTTATAATTGTTGCAAAACACTGTTACAAAGAGCAATAAATGATTACTGTTGTTGTCACTGTGTTTGTGCGACCCACCCTTGATTGTCGTAGTTCCTGTAGCATGAATGACTGTCTCTGGTAGACTTATGTTCTTCGAGTTCTTCACAGCAGCAGCAGAAAAGTATTCTCCGCAACTTGATTTCTTCAACTCTGTGATGTTCTAAAATTATCCCAAACTCTCCGTAACCCCTCACTGCTATACGATCCTCTATTTATAACCCAACAACATTGAAATATCACGTAATAACTGCAGATAATTATCCCATTAATCGACCATAATGAATATCTTCTCGGGAATATTTTCTTCCCTTTCTTCTCTTCTCACGCTGTCAATGAGTGCTTAATCTTCCTTATTTAACTCCTACACGCTTTTGCAGCGGCCATACACGAGCAGCACACGTAAAATCACGATGTAATCCCGTGAAATACTCTTTCAGTGAACGTGTTGCTCTGATTTCTTCTCTAGGATTATCCAGCCAAAATTAGTCGAACAAAGGCCTATACCAGCCCTGTTTAGCCAAGAGGAACAAATCCAATTAAATTCGGCGGTTGAATCTCCTTAAATCCCGTGCATAAAGTGAACCTAAATTTTTCCACTGTGGAACTACATTTCCCGCCAAAAACCAGATTTGAAAGGTTGGGGATGACCTCCCCCTAACAGCGATGGGGGTGCGAATAGCAGCTTCCTTAAGGGTGTCCTGGGGTGCCCCTTATCCAAAATAAGGGTGCCTTTAGTACTTTTGTCCGGGGGTCCAAATAGCACTTTTTG
Source organism: Papaver bracteatum (assembly GCA_023529315.1). Classification (NCBI taxonomy): domain Eukaryota; kingdom Viridiplantae; phylum Streptophyta; class Magnoliopsida; order Ranunculales; family Papaveraceae; genus Papaver; species Papaver bracteatum. Next base: position 912,383 of record JAJJWX010000963.1, read on the forward strand.
AGCAACTTTTTCCACACAAGTGTATTTCTCCAAAAACACCTACACAAACATAAAAACACCATAATAAGTACAAAATCAAGCACTAACAATAGAGACACTGAGGACAATTTAGACACAAAAATGTGTCTATCAAGTAAGTTTACACCTGTATCAATGACAGTAGTAGTGCTGTTAAAAATCCCACATTGATGGATAACTGCAGTGGGTAAGTGGAAACAATATTGGTGATAGTTGGGATACAACTAGGGAGAAGCCGCTTGCGCTTGGGTGGGAGAATACGTTGGACGGTTATGTCAGATACCGGTCTCACAAGAGGCAAAGAACGTGTTTGTACCCTAATATTTCACACCCAAATATAGGCTTACTAAGAGCGTCTGCAGCGGGGCGAGTAAACTTCACGACCAAAGACCAAAAAAAAAGACCATAAATGGGTTTAGTATGGGTTTAGACGTAGTGGTGGACGACTAAATTTGTCAAGCGTACATATACTCTACGTCTGTTCTGTGAACGTTGATATAAATTGCGCCCCATTCTAGCGTAGATAAAGATAACGCGCGACGTGGTGCGGTGTTATAGAATACGCTTGAGGACGGGCGCACGTAAACTCAACGCCTGGAGATGGCGCGGTCACTTAACCACACGCCTGGTGAGGCGTAGGTAAACTACACGCACCACCGTCATGCGCATATAATTTCAACGCCTCATTGGGCGTTCATATACTTAACGCTTGTCATGAGGCGTTTATAAACTCAACGCCTCATGAGGCGTACACTTGAGCCACGCCTGAGTCGCGCGTTTGTATACTTACCGCCCCTCCACACCATTTTTTCGCACGCGTAATTTTATACACCAGCCGCATGTAGGTAAACTACACGCACCACCATCATGCGCATATAAATTCAACTGCGGATTGGGCGTTCATATACTTAACGCTTGACATGAGGCGGTTATAAACTCAACGCCTCATGAGGCGTACACTACAGCCACGCCTGAGTCGCGCGTTTGTATAGTTACCGCCCCTCCACACGATTTTTTCGCACGCGTAATTTTATACACCCAGCCGCACAATAAACTGCCACGTACATCCCACGTGTTGTTTTTTACCCTAATTTTATCCGTCGTCTTCTATTCTTTTCTACCTCTTTCTTTCTACCTCCCAAAACCAGTTCGGCTAACAGTTAGCAGGAGGTACGGGAATTTTTTTTAACCGACGTTCTTGCCTACCTCAACATATGGGTAAAACAACAGGTAATTTTCTGTTCTTTTTTTCTGTCGATTAATTATTTGTCGATTAATTATTTGTAGGTTTAAGTTTGTTAAAATTAGGTAATTTGATATGGCTAGTATGTGGGTTAACAATTTTTTTTAAATTAGTTGGTTTTTAATTTGTTTATATTACGTTCATCATGATGTTGCCCAAATTGGTTGGTTTTTATAAGTTTGCTGTGGATATAATTTGGTTATTGAAATGTAAATTTATTTTTAAATTTATAGAAACCGTTGCATTAATTTGGTTATTGAAATTTTTTGGCGTGAAATTTGAATTAACAGTTCCAGTTAATTGGTTATTGAAACAAATTCAGTATTTTGGGAATTGATATATGTTATATGAACTAGTCATATGTTTACACAAAACCACACGTTTAAATTCATATAACACAGTTGTAATTTTTTTTTTATGTTTAAATTTAGGAATAACGATGGTTGGTTAATTTTAATTGAAATAGCATCTCTCTTATGTGTTTGTAAATGTGCATAGATGTTGAACCGATTCACAGCGCGGTTCAATGGTCGCGTCAAGACGAATAAGAAACAGAAATGTGTAGCCGAAGAGGATTATAACTTAATCTCTACTGGTAAAATAAAGGAGGTTGATATTCCCCGTTTAGGGAGGTTTCCTATACTACAAGATGATAAACCACACGCTACCCAGGACATCACATTTTCAGGGGAGCAACAATTGAAGTATCAACATCGTGGAAGTTTGGCAAAGGTAATTCATCACTACCAATTTATTTCCCAACACTGTCCTAGAGCTAAATATATTATCGAAAAAGCGGGATGGCAAAGTTTATTGAGCATACAATGTAGTGAAACCCAGCATTCGATGGTTGATTATATTGTTGAGCGGTTTTGGGATACAAATCACTTTTCACTTCCCATTTGGTGAGATGGGATTCACCCCCTAGATTGGCTCATGTTGACTGGACTGAGTATTGGTGAAGGGAATGACGTTCCATACAATTCTGGGAAGTACCAATTTGAATTTGTTCGTGAGCATATTTTTCCGGATATCCAAGATGTAACGACGTGTCCGAAAGCTCCTTCGTGGGTTTCAAATTCAATTACAATTAAATATTTAAGCTCTTATTTCTCAGAAGAGAAGTTGGTTGCCGCTGAAAATGATAGCACTCTGTCTCATAGAGTAGCAATAGCCTTTTTCATGTGTGTGTTGGGACATTTCTTATTTTCGAATGCAAAGACCTACATAGATGCTGGATGGTTAGCTGCTTTTGAAGATCTAGATATAGTGTCCACGTTTGACTGGGGTGGTGCGGATTTTTCTAAATTGTATGCATCACTCCGTTTGTCTGGGAGGAGACAAAAGGCATTATGCGGTCCATTCCAAATCTTAGAGGTATTATCTTTATCTATTTTTTTGATCTCCCTGTCGTTCTTAATTTTTTTGAGAAGTTATTAACTTGGTGAATTATTTTGATGGAGTAGTTTTGGGGGTATGAATACCTGGGCATTTGTCGACCTGACCTTTCTCGCTTGAATGAAGAACAACTATCTGTTCTAGCTTCTAAATGGCCTGTATCTTCTAAATGGAATGTACCGAAGAATACAAATGATATTTTCCGTTGTAGGGATTTCTTGAGTAAGCTTACTGCTGAACAAGTGACATGGCGCCCATGGGAATCATACAGAGAAGTCCTTGCATCTGATATGGGAAGCACGGCTGTGAGGCTATCTGACTCAAGATATATATTTTCGTACATGGGCATTGTGAGTTAATAATAAAATTTTATTTTGTTAATAAGACATATTATTTAGTAAATAACATACGTCTGATATTTCTATTTGTACATCATAACATGTACCTCGGAGAACGGTGTTGGAGGCAAAACCATTATACTTTTGCTCTTCCCATAAAAATACACACAATAATTGGTGATATTGGGAATTTTCAAGCCGAACGCCTAAAAAGGGAAGGTGAGGTCGATGCAACAGAGATAGTGCAAGTTGTCAAAGATTATGATACATATTTACAGTACTGGAGAAAGGTAACTAACTACAGAGCCTATGTGACTCATCCTTGTTGGGAAGCCCAAACATATGGGTATGTCGGTGATGTGTATACAAACACAATTGATCAACCAGCTGAACATGTACCTATCCCTCCTCCGCATCTATTATCCCACGTAAGTGTACCAATATCCTTTTTATTGTATATTTTATAATTTTGTATTTTTATAATTGTCTTATGTATTTATATTTAATTTTGACAGCATGATGCTTACACCTTATTTCAAGAAAATGCTGATTTTATTCAACAATTCCGCCAGTTTACGTTAAAACAAACTAAATAGAGGGTGGACATTATTTTGGCGAAAGAAGCAGAAATAGAAAGGCTGAACACTTCGAACACGGATTTTCAACAACAGCTATCTCTATTTCGTACCCCGCACAATTTCCAACCCCAACTTGGATACGGTTCGTTTTCCCAAACAATGCCACCCCAACTTTGGACAAGTATGACACAAGGATCAGGTTCTTCAGTCAATACCACTCCAAGAATGCAGATGCCTTTTATGCCACCCCGAGCCACGTCTTCGGATACGGATATGAATAATGGTTAAATTTTTTTTCAACGAAGTCTATTGAGTTGCAGATGCCTATCACAGAGTGTAGTCATTTTGTAGTCCACTCAAGTCTATTGAGTTTCCAGTGTGTACATAGTGTAGTCATATCATGTCACCGGCATTCACTTTTGCTTTTTGGAAAAGATTCTATTACTAGAAAACAGTTTATATTTTATATATTTATATTGTTCTTGGATATTGGTTATAAATTAATGATAGGAGCCATTGTAATGTATCCACCACAATCTCCGTCTTCTGTTTCAGAAAGTAATGGAAGAATATGAGAATACAGCTCATTACTGCTCTTCTGTTTCTTCTTCTTCTTCTTCTTCTAATAATAGTTTTTATTCGTCCGATGACGATGCAATAGCAATTATGCAAAATAACATGGCCGTTAGTTTGGGAGTCCTGGTTTCCAATTCAAAATGGCCTCAAACTCGTATCAAAATACCTAGAGATCGTGTGGCAGGAGCAGAACTTCTATATAGCGACTATTTTTCTCCGTTTCCAAACCAACCACCCAATGTTTTTCGAAGAAGATTTAGGATGCGTCGACAATTGTTTAACCGAATAGTAGAAGGTGTTACCAATGCCGAAAGATATTTTCTTCAAAAGCCGGATGCATGCGGAGTTTTAGGATTGAACCCTCATCAAAAAGTCACGGCATCAGTACGAATGTTAGCTTATGGATGTGCGGCAGATGCAATAGATGAGTACTTACGCATAGGAGAATCCACTGTTTTGGAAACAACATGTAGGTTTTGTAAGACGATTGTTAATGTGTATGGGAAAGAATATTTGCGTGAACCAACGGCTGGTGATGTTGAATTGTTGCTTAAGCAGAACAAAGACCGTGGATTTCCAGGGATGCTCGGTAGCCTAGATTGCATGCACTGGAAATGGGATAAATGTCCGTCGGCAGAATCAGGGGCTTACACGGCGTATAAGGGGAGCGAAAGTATCGTCTTGGAGGCGGTGGTATCGTATGATCTATGGTTTTGGCATGCATTTTTTGGTATGCCCGGGTCTAACAACGATATTAATGTTATGAATCGTTCATATGTTTTTCGAAGTCTTGTAATAGGTAAAGCACCACCAGTGAGCTACGAGGTAAACGGACATTCATATGATATTTCGTATTATCTAGGTGATGGCATCTACCCAGAGATTCCTACTATTATTATGGCCATTAAACATCCGGTCGGTAGGAAGAAGGTATTATTTACATCGATGCAAGAGGGGGCAAGAAAAGATGTAGAACGGGGATTTGGTGTACTACAACAACAATTCGGAATCATCAAACAACCTGCAAGAATGTGGAACCGGATGTGCTTGCCTATATTATGAAAACCTGTATAATCTTACATAATATGATAGTCGAGGATGAGCGTCTACCCGGTGACTGGCCACATGTTTATGAACAACGAAGTAACCCAGCACCGGTTAATATATTAAGAGGCAATAGTGACGAGTTTTCCCAAATTAGATCAGCGCAACGCCGACGTGCAATGCAGAACAAAGATGCGCATATTCGTTTGCGGGATGACTTGATCAAACATTTATGGTTAGAATATAGGAATGAATAATTGTATTTTGCATTTTATTTGCGGCTTACCTTTCGCTAATAATAAATGGATTTATGCATTGATTGGTTAGAGTAGAATTGAATATGATATTTTTTATCTTTAACCACACCAATCCCGGTTACATCAACGAAATATTTAAAAACCGACAAAATACCTAGACGATGGATAGTCCTTACAACAATCTCAAAATGTTCGTGACATGAGCATTTATACTACTAATAATAACTCAGCTAATTTAAATATTATTTTAAATTACTAATATGATTTTCTATTAAGATTGGTTTCTTCTATTACGAACTATGTCCGCTCTGCGAAGTTTGAAGTACTCTTGTTGTACCTCATCCAATTTTCCGAGATCCATCATAATTATGCGAAATTCGTCGTCATCAGTTTGTTTGGCTATTTTGGCCGCTTGTTCTGCTTGTTTAGCTGCAAACTCGGCTACTCTTTGTTCCATCTTGAATTTTGATTGTGCTTGGTAATGAGTATTGAAATTTTGTTTTTCTTTAATAATTATTCCCATTAATTCCTCTTGGACATTGGATTTTTCTCTCCCTGTTTTCTTCAATCGTTTTGCTACTTTTTTCCCCAACTGTCGGAGATATGTGTTCTCTATATCACCCTTATCCGTTGAGGTACCGGTCTCATCTGGAATTGTTGTTTTCCGTCCATCCCCATCTACCTCGTTATTCTCATAACTATCCAAATCGTGCGTCGTATCGAATACAAAAGTCGATCGACGATTGTATTTTATATTTTCTATGACAATTGGGTAGCATTCTTCGTGCCTAAATTTTTTTCCATCGTTGCATTCCTTAAAACACTTTTTAATTTCTTCAATCTGTTCATTTTCTTAAAAAATTTTTAAGTTTAGCTGCGTTTGAATATGATAAAATAATGGTTTAGCAATATGGAGAATACTTACCCTTGTTTCCGGACCCCATCCGGTATGATATTCACCGTCCACTTCTGCCTCTTTTGCAGAAAACAAAGACACATCTTTACTTATTTCTTGGTATCATTTTTGCCATGAACTCCATGTCCGCTCTGGAGCATCCGGTAAATGAACTTCAATATCATCCTTGATACGAGTCCACAACGCCTCCGCTGATTGATCAGTTCCAACACCCGGATCTTGAGATATTGCTAAATAAATTTTACACATCGTTACGTCTTCAACTGTCGTAAAATTGGGACCTCGTGGTGCTCGTGATGTTGGTTCTCTTCGTGGTGCCATTGGTAGCAATCCCTGTAAAAGTTGTAAATGATTTGATCGGAAAATGGAACTAATACTGATATATTTTCTTGTTATTGTTCTGATAGAGAGATGTGGGAATACGATGAAGGAATTCAGCTTTATATATACACGATTAAATCTTTAAAATTCCCAACGTTCCAAAAAATCTGGCAAACACAAGATTCAAAAAATTAAAACGGTCGATTTTTCTGCAAGGTTCGAAAAATCACCAACGGCAGGATTATCGTAATAAATTTGAAAAAAAAAAAAAAATGCGGCGTTCACTTTATCAACGCCTCTTAGTAGGCGTGGTCTTTATCAATGCCACTTAGTAGGCGTGGAGTTTATCAACGCCTCTTTGTGGGCGTAAACTATAATAACGCCCCTCAACAGGCGTGCACTATATAACCGCTTCACCCGCGCGCACATTTTATTAACGTCCCACTGGAGGTGTTATCTTCACCTACGCCCGATGAGGCGCACATTATAAATACGCCCAGTTGGGGCATACTTTTTAACTACGCCCGAGTGCGGGACGCAAACATTACCAACGCTTGACTTCAAGCGGAGACTTTACAAACGCATGTTTAGAAGCGCAGTTTATATAAACGCCCGACTAAATTTAAGTTTAGTCTTGGTCGCAGACCAAATTTGGTCTGTAAATTTGGTATGGTCTTCGATTTGGTCTTTACTCCGTCCCACTAAGGCTCTTCTGCGGACCAAATTTTTAATCTTGGTCGCCCACTGCAGACGCTCTAAGGCCTAGAAAGCTCATCTCTTTAGATAAATGTGGCTCATTGGGCCCAATATGATCACCTAGTTAGCCAAGTATGGCAAACTAGGCCTCACAAACACTATACATAGAAGCCCATGTGCAAATATCCAAGTCTAGGAAAAAAGGAACCACGTCACCTCTGCATCGTCACCTTTACACATCAGCAGACTCGGTGCCACGTCAGCATGCTAGATGCCACGTCAACATGTTTGACGCCACTTTAGCTGCCGCGTCAGGATACAAGCTTCCACGTCAGCACCGAATGCCACGTCAGCACAGAGCTGCCACGTCAACATGACATCAGCAAACAAAGCCGTTAGAGATAGTGACGACGTTAGCTTTCCGTTACGACGTCAGCAAGACGTCACCACCGTCCGACATCTTTATCTGCTCAGGCAACGACGACAGCAGCAGGTCGCCGGCGGCGATCAGCGGAGGTTAATCGACGGTGATTAATCGGTGGACCTATTTCTGTGTAGCACGATGCAGTATAATTCCGTGGCCCTCGGATCATTCTGCCCCATTCTGTTTGCCTAACGGATTTCTACACCCCACTGTGGGCTTAGGGAATTTATCACAGTGGCATGCAGAGGAATTATGATTGAGGAGGTATGAGGGAGAATGAAAGCAATTTATGCCAGGAGGCATGCAGGGCATGTGAAGATGTTTCACTTGAACAAAACGAAAATTCGCACCATATAAATACTGGACTTCAGAACCCCAAAAGGTATGTAATCTTACCATATCAAAATATATGTGAAAAATCTCTTGCTAACTCAAGCATCGGAGGGTGTTTTGTAGGTACCCCCCCCCCCCCCCCCTCCATAATTCAATTAAAGTTTGAAGCAGCGGATCGATCTTTGACAAAATCACCATCAAATTCGTGTTTGGGGTAAAAACAATTTTTACCATACAAACAGTGGCGCCGGCTAAGGTTTTCGAGAAAAGATAATCGTGTTTTACCAAATCGAGTTATGGCAGTAATCAAACAAACTGCACGAAGCTGTTAACAATTCTCAGCGCAAGAGCGAAGCTGAAAGACACGAAGTTGAGGTTCAGTCAGCTCCAACAGTACCCACTGTAAACAGGCAGGGTCAAAATCATGCTCATGAGAGAGCCCTAGATCGAGATCATGCTCATAATAGATCCCTTGATCGAGGACGGGAATGAGATCGTTTCCATGATAGAACTCCAGATCCAAATCGGAGAAGGGAAAAACAACCAATGATCGATAACGGAGGATGGATGTTGATGGGGAACAACCACAAGTTCGAGGAAACAGAGGGCATGTGTTCGGTAGCCCGTCTAGGAGGAATGATGATGGACAGAATCTGCGAGATGGACACACCGCGACTCCTAGTACAGAGGAAGAATTGTTACGCAATCGGCTGAATGAGTTGGAAAAGGAGAACGCTCTCCTGAGATTGGAACGTGGGAACCAGTCTCGACCTAAGACTGGTAATTTGAACAAGCAGTGGAGTTATTCTGTATGGTAGCGGCTTGGAAGTCGAATTAGCCCGCAAGCTGTAGACCAAAACAGAGAAGTGATCGATTGTGATCGGCCAGAGAAAAATCTGTTGGTCGCTGGAGACCTACCTAAACGAATGCGTGTACTACCCCTCCGAGCAAGGACCCGGCCAGATGCAACTCAGTAGAGTGCGGCCAGAACTAACACCAGTTCAAAACTCCTTAGGAATAATGAGGATGAGGTTCGAGATTGGAACGATGATGGAGAATTTTCGCATGATTACAATGCTCGTTCGGAGCAAGGCAGAGCTGGAAAAGAACCTACTGGACCCCAGAGGAAAAGAATGAGATCTAAAACTCATATTCCAGAGGACCAAGATTATGAGCAGGAAGACAGTTCCTCGGATGGCGATGTGGATGCCATAACAGAAGCTCGCCTTTGCAAGATGATCAAGAAAGTAATGTCGAAAAAGCACTCCAGATAAGAAAAGATAGACCGATTTCATCGATCTGTAGGAGCCTCTTTTAAGATGAATATCAGAGAATTCCAACCGCCAATGAATTTTTAAGTTCCGAAACTGCCAGAGTTCGACGAGAAAATAGGTGATCCTGATCAGCATGTGTTACACTATGAAACTGCCATGACACTGTGGCAGCACAGTGATAAGTTGATGTGCAAAATATTTCCACAGTCACTGGCTGGAGGAGCAAGTAAGTGGTTCAATAAACTCCCGTCGCAGTCGATCGGTACTTACCATGAATTGGTTAGAGAATTCTGTTCCCACTACAAGTACAACAGACGGTATCGGAAGGGATGCCACGATTTGTTCCTTCTAGGAATTCGAATGGAGGAAAGCACCAGAAAGTTTACTCAACGCTTCAAGCAAGAGTTAGCATATATAGAAGATGATACCAGGAGAAAGCTCATGCAGTTGAAAGAATGGTACTTGACAAATCACATCGATTTTGTCAGCGGTAATGGAACAGAAACTAGGGAGCTTGGGTGCACAAAGATCGAGTTCTCTGAAGCAGACATGATAGTTTTATATGATCCACAGAATGATGATATCGTTATAACTGCTTGGATTGGCATATTTCGTGTATATCAGAATCTAGTGGATACAAGAAGCTCGGTGAGCGTGCTGTTTTCAGGAGATTATTCCTCTATGAATCAGCCACATGACTTGATCGAGGAGGATGAAAATCCAATTATCGTTTTCAGTGGCGAAGTTACATAGGAGATTGGAAAAGTAAATATGCCTATAATAGTGGCTGACAAGTCGGTTTTGGGTAATTTCTTATTGCTTGATTGTCGATCTCCCTAAAATGCGATTGTAGTTCGAGACTGGCTGCACGAGATCGGTGCAGTCATATAATCATATCACCAATGTTTGAAGTTCATTGCCTAGAAGGAGTCTTGAAAGTTAGGAGTGACTAGATGACCGCCCATAAGTGTCACGAGAGTGCAATGGATGAGTACAAGAAGTCAGAAGTCAGTGGGAACCAAATCATGCGAGTCGAGCAGAAATAGCAATTACAGAATCCTTTCCCTCCAGAATCATATAGGGATAGGACGCAAATGAACCCTCGACGGTCGAGAAACTGACCGAGGTCCAGATTGGAGATGAGGAGCAGAAAACAACGTTCGTAGGGGAAGATCTGCCTGCACATGAACGTGATGGTTTAATTACATTACTGAGGGCAAATGCCGACGTTTGCGTATGGATTTTTGCTGAGATACCCGGAATAGATCCGAATGTAGTCTGCCACATGCTGAATATCGATGAGAAGTTCCATCCGGATCGTCAGAAAATTAGGAATATGGCGCAAAACAAAAAATATGGAGTTACCGCAGAAGTCGAAAAGTTGTTGGAAGCAGGCTTTATTCGACCAGTGTAGTATCCTCGCTGGATGTCTAATGTCGTACCCGTTCCAAAGAAGAATGGTAAAATTCGTGTCTGTATCGATTTTACTGATTTGAATAAAGCATGTCCAAGTGACCCACACCCGCTGCCACGGATAAGAGATTTGGTGGATGCAACCTCAGGGTATGGGAGACTGTCATTCATGGACGGTTTTTCTGGGTATAACCAAATACCTTTATTCGAGGACGATCAAGAGCATTCTGAGTTTGTGACTGACAGAGGAGTTTACTGCTATACTATAATGCGAGTAGGGCTAAAGAACGCAGGAGAGACTTACCAGCACTTGGTAGACCATATGTTCAAGGATCTGATCGGGAAGTCGATGGAAGTATATATCGATGATATGGTAGTAAAATCTGAGCAAAAGGATTGCATTTTGCAGAAGACGTTCGATATCTTGAGGCAATCTCATATGAAGATCAACCCAGCAAAATGTTCATTCGGCCTGTCATCGGGAAAGTTCCTTGGATACTTGATGACGCACAGAGGAATTGAGGCAAATTCGGAGAAAATCAGAGCAATCAGAAATATGGCATCACCAAGAACGAATAAGGAGGTACAGAAGCCAGCAGGACGATTAACAGCTTTAAATCATTTCATTTCACGCTCTTCGAATTGATTCAAACCATTCTTTGATGTGTTGAAGAAAGCAATAAATTTTGGTTGGACTGATGAGTGGGAAAAAGCTTTCAATGATATCAAACAGTATTTGTCAACTTCTTCGGTTTTGGTGAGTCCAAAAACCGGACAACCTATCGGAGTTTATTTGGATGCAACAGAGAACGCGGTAAGTGCAGTGCTGTTTGTTATGGATCCACATGAAAATCATGTTTACTTCATCAATAAATCTTTGATGGGAGCAGAAATGCGGTATAAGAAAATTGAGAAGATAGCGCTTGCACTTTTCCATGCATCTCGTCGCCCCAAGCTTTATTTCCAAGGCAGGCAGATCGTAGTCTACTCGGAATACCCACTGAAAAGAATCCTGGAACTTGTTGATGATTCCAGTCAATTATCCATATGGTCAAATTTTCTGGGGGCGTATGATACCAAGTACGAAACCAGAACTGCAGATAAAGGACACGCCTTGGCTGCACTGCTAGCATATTTTCCTGTCGACGATATAGAAACGGATGTTGGAGAAGATGAGGAATTGTTCAAACCCATAGAGCCAGTCACTGATCAGACTGGGGGAGAGTCTGCAATGGAGATCGATACACCTGAACCATTATGGAAAGTATTTAATGATGGGACATCAAGTATTGGTGGTGCTGGAGTTGGATGCGTCATCCTTAATCCCGAAGGTTCGAGGATCGAGAAAGCGACCAGGATGGGTTTTCGAGCATCAAACAATGAAGCTGAATACGAAGCTGCAATTATCGATTTAAAAGCTGTCAAATAGTTAGATGCGAAAAACGTTAAGTTGGTGACTGATTCCATGCTAGTAGTTAACCAGTTTCTGGGAACTTACAAATCCAATGAAGGAAGAATGGCCTTGTATTTGGATCATATGAGAGAGCTGGAAAATGAGTTTGGCCGATTTTCTATTGGGCAGCGACCACGGTTGGAAAATAGGCATGCATATGCTTTAGTATATCTTTCTTCCGCAGTCGAAACTGATACCACACGTTTTGTTGTAGTGGATTTCCAAGAGTTACCTATCATCTCCGACAACCACTTTGTTCTGGCTCTCGGACACGCTAGTGGGGGCGAGAGGGCAGCTACATCATCACATGGAGATATTGAGAACATCGACAGCAATATGGATAATGACATTCCAGTGACAGATAATTCAAGCAATCGTGTTGAAAACGTTGCAGACTGGCGTCAACCTTACATCCAGTATTTGAAGACCGGCGAACTCCCAGAAGATGAGCAACTTGCTGCAAAGGTGAGAAATAATTCATGGAGATACTCAATGATCGAAGGGCTGTTATACCGCAAACCTGTAGATTTGGAGCCATTTTTGCGATGCGTATCAGCCGATGAGGGACAACAGATATTGGTAGAGGATCATGAAGGAATATGTGGCAGCCATTCTGGAGGGCGTAGTCTCACGCACAAGATACTTACCCAGGGGTATTTATGGATGTACATGCAGAAAGACGCTAAATTATATGCACAGAAATGTGTGTCATGCCAAGAACATGCTCCAATTCCGAAAAGGCCCGCCAACGAATTACATCTAGTTTTTAGTCCCTGGCCATTCTCTATGTGGGGATTGGACATCATCGAACCACTTCCCAAAGCTCCTAGAGGCGTTAGATTCGTATTAGCCACTACTGACTATTTCACCAAATGGGTCCAGTGGCACTGGTACACGTTACCAGACATGATGTGAAAATATTCATATGGAAGAATATCGTCTGCAGATTTGGAATCCCAGACGCGATAATATCAGACAATGGGAGGCAGTTCGATTCTGGGGTGATCAAATACTTTTGCAAGAACCTGAATATTCACCACAATTTCTCATCTCTTTACTATGATCAGAGCAACGGGCAGGCGGAAGCGACCAACTGCGTTATTATGGACAATCTCAAGAAACAGTTGGAGAAGGTGAAGGGAAATTGACAGAAGAATTCCCTGGAGTCTTATAGTCCTATCGAATAACCCCAAAAATATCCACTGGATTGTCACCATTTATATTGGCGTATGGGACAAAGGAAGTAATACTCACCGAGGTACATCTCAAGACTACCAAAACTCATGCTATCAAATCTGGGAAAAACGACGGCATACTGGCTTTAGATAAAGAGTTGCTGGAAGAACAAATAGAAACAACCTTGCAATAGTTATTCCGATACCAGCAGGAAATCAAGTTGAGATATGATCGCAAAGTCAGAGAACGGTTATTCAATCCAGGGGAATATGTCTTGAAGAAAACCTGAGCATCCACAATAGAACCGAACTGTGGGAAGCTCGGAGCAAACTGGGAAGGTCCGTACATAGTGGACATGCCATCATCTCGTGGCTCTTACTACCTCAGGAACCTCGACGGTACTCAAGATGGTGAGCCATGAAATCCATGGAATTCGTTCCACTTGAAGAAGTTTTATCATTAGGAGTAATTTTAAATCCTGTTGTACTGCACTCTTTTTCCTTTATGCTGGTTTTATCCCACTAGGTTTTCCACACAAAGGTTTTAACGAGGCAACTGTTGTCGAAGAAGTAGGTATTTATCTTGTTATTTCAATTCAGAAATTTAATTCAACATTATTTTGGTATTCCACACTTTATCAAAATTGTTCGTGTTTAATAAGCTGCTGCGGATGATCAAATCCGCAGTCAGTCCTAAATGGAGAAACAGTACAGTTCAAGTCTACTGTCAGCAACGTCTCTGACACCTCGCAGATAGGGTGAGTGCACCGTTCGAGCATTTTTACTATATCTCAATTTTATCCCCATCGAACGGGACAACAACAATGTGGCGAACATTTTCACCTGTCCAAGCAGGTGAAGATGTACACATCTCAACTCTACGCGCATCTTGAATATCAGGATTTCCCCCTGCGCGAATTCAAGATAGCAGAAAAACTCAACTTTTCATTCCATACGCGAGAAAAATGCAGCAGGGAAGTGCACCCTTGCGCGAGCATTGAGCAGCATGACACATAACATACTGGAGGCGAGTTATATGTCACCCCGACCATTTGGGGGCGAGATATATAACACTCCAGCATAATTATTACATCCCTGGGGGCTAGTTGCATAACACTCCAAACAACGCGTTTGGGGGCGAGTTATGTAATACTCCAGAAAAATACAAGTTCAGATACAAGGTAGTCAATTTCGGCCATCTCGGCCGAAATTCCGGCGAAATTTCCCTTTTCGGCTAATATAATTGGAAACAAGAAATTTCGGCGAGACGGAAAGGGAACGGAAAAATCGGTTATATCAGCCGAAATTCCACCGAAATAGTTAACCGAGATAGGGTATTTTAGTAAATTGAACCTAAATAATCCTATAATCCCAATTTCTTCACAACTCGAAAACCCAATTTCCATCCCCATTTCTTCCGAACCCCTATAATGTACTGATTTCTTTTTCAAAAATTGAATTATTCCCAGAGTCATTGTTCTAGAGATCAGATTAATACATTTGAGTTTTGATGTCGTTGAATCCGTGATTAAAAGATGAATCGATGAAGCAACTTGAAGAGGATGAGAACCCTAGAAGTTCATACGTATTATAAACTGGCAAATCTTTGTCTTCTCATTGCATAATTTCATTTCCATTATCACTTGAGTCTAAAATCGCAAAGGCCGTATTCGATTAATTATGAGGCTGAAATTGCAGTATTAGGAAGTGCTTGTTTTTCGTTTTTTCAATTTTACTCTCGAAGATCTGCAATTACTCAAGGTTTAGTTAGAGCTTGGTATGACCATTTTAAGAGGCTTTATGCAACAATTAACTGATTTTCTTTGTTTAATTTCCTCACTATGGAATTTGTTTGTCCTGAGTTGATCAACTGATTTTCTTTGTTTTGGCATGTAAGCATCAGAAATTTTGCCATGACTTATAGGGTTGTGGAATACCATATAAGGTTGCTGATTGAAGCTTCAAAAGTAATTTCAAGTAAAATCCATCAAGGTCCATCGATTCTGCTCAAGCCATAGCTCCTTCTTGTAGTAGCTACTTTCACACAGGGGGGGAGATGGCTATTCCAGGTCTGTTAGGTGGGAGTGTACAACCACTACATATTTTCTGACTTGTTACTTCTGGTAGAGTTGATGTCGTTCAATCCTATTTTGCGTAAAATGCAACCGAGGATGTGGATTTTTCTTCTCCACTCATCACCAGCTTGAAGAGGATGAGAACCCTAGTAATGCATACATATAAACTGGTAAATCTTTATCTTCTCATTACATAATTTCATTTTCACTGTAACCTGAGTGAACAAGGGAGCCAGGGAGGCTAAACATGACCACGGTAGTAAAGTGTTCGCACTTATGTGTTTTATGAATGAATACTTGTTTCTTTTGCATATTATTTCATTATATCTCAACATATCTGGAAATTATATGTATAAAACTTGGAACCGAAATTACACCGAAATTTGAAAACGGAATCTCCCCGAGACAACGTTGTACCAGTGTCTCGCTCAGGACCGAGATGAACCGAAATCCGAGATTAACTACCTTGTTCAGATGGGAACCCGAACTTCTTAACCCATAACAGGTTATGGATTAAGAGGGGGAGATGTTTGTACCCTAATATTTCACACCCAAATATAGGCTTACTAAGGCCTAGAAAACTCATCTCTTTAGCTAAATGTGGCTCATTGGGCCCAATATGATCACCTAGTTAGCCAAGTATGGAACTAGGCCTCGCAAACACTATACATAGAAGCCCATGTGCAAATATCCAAGTCTAGAAAAAAAGGAACCACGTCACCTCTACACATCAGCAGACTCGGTGTCACGTCATCAGGTTAGATGCCACGTCAGCATGCTTGACGCAGCTTTAGCTACCAGGTCAGCATGCTTGACGACGCTTTAGCTACCACGTCAGCACCGAATGCCACGTCAGCATAGAGCTACCACGTCAGCACATGGCTGCCACGTCAACATGACGTTAGCAAACATAGCCGTTAGAGACAGTGACGACGTTAGCTTTCCGTTACGACGTCAGCAAGACGTCACCACCGGCCGCCATCTTCATCTGCTCAGGAAACGTCGATCAGCGACGGTTAATCGGCGGCGGAGATTAATCGTCGGCGATTAATCGGCAGACCTGTTTCTGTGTAGCACGATGCAGTTTAATTCCGTGGCCCTCAGATCATTTCTCCCCATTCTGTTTGCCTAATGGATTTTTACGCCCCACTGTGGGCTTAGGGAATTTATCACAGAGGCATGCAGAGGAATTATGATTGAGGAGGCATGCAGGGAGAATGAAAGCAATTTATGCCAGGAGGCATGCAGGGCATGTGGATACATTTCACTTGAACAAAACGGAAATTCGCACCATATAAATATTGGACTTCAGAACCCTAAAAGGTATGCAATCTTACCATATCAAAATATCTGTGAAAAATCTCTTGCTAACTTAAACATCGGAGGGTTTTTGCAGGTACCCCCCATAATTCAATTAAAGTTTGAAGCAGCGGATCGATCTTCGACAAAATCACCATCAAATTTGTGTTTGGGGTAGAAGCAATTTTTACCATACAAACATAACGTCTATGTTATAACGAGGCATTTTCAACATAATTAGCTACAGAGTTGGTAGAAAACTATACATTTGGGTTTGTGTCTGTTCTTTTTTTATTTTAATTGAAAATATGCTCAAGTGCAAGATAATGGATCCTTATGGAGAAAAATCAGATCCAGTAGCAAAAAGAACATCATCAACTCTATCGAAGGAAACAAAGGCAACAACAAAATCAAGATTAAAATCATCTACACGTTCATCAACTTCAGCAACTGCTACAAAGACTCCAACGCCGATTCAGGACGACTCGTCACAATTCAGACAACTAAAGACAAATTTAGAAGACCCCTGTTACTTAGATTCATGTTACTTTAAACTCTGTAGATACTGGTACTTCAAAAACTCAAAATCATGCTACTTAGATGTATATGTTTGTGATATCACGGGGTTGGTTCTGATACAACCAATGCATTGTGCAGTCAAATAAATTAGCCTGTAATCCCATTTGGTTCTTTAGGAATTCTGAGATGGTATTTAAATCTGTAGATCTTGAATGGTTAGTCAAGAACTGGTGGAGCCACTGTGATGGTGTAATGAAATCGAAAAAAATCCAGTAATTGTTTCCGATACCCAAATTCGGTTATGTTAATGTAATGTTATGAGGTTTATCCTCTTTTATGAAAAAAAAACATTATCTCCCAATTTGATTTGATGAGATGAGTACAAGGTGCTGCTCAGTCCCAAGGTTCAGCATTACATGTGCCTTTAACTAAACTGTGGATGTCTTTATTTACATTAGTAAGGACACATGTGCGATGCACATGCTTGAATGTTTACTCATCCAACAACACTAAATTTGAAAGTCATGAATTTTTTTCTTCCTAAAACAAAAATTTACTATTCTTATTTGTACTCATCACGAAGATAATTGAAACAGCTTTTCAAATATATAATTTTTTTTTAAATCCGATGTATATTTTAAAAGATATTAAGTTTTTTAAATAATAGATCTATTTTTAAGAAGGCTATTATTGGGGCGTCACATTCTATTAGAGGTGCGTCACCTAATAGGACAAAAACGGGTCACCCATAAGTAATTTCAAAAACCCCTTATCTCAAATAATTTTGTAATGACCAAACAACCCTTATTTAGTTAATTTTAATTTAATTTAATTAGATAATAATTAATTTAATGAATTTTGTTATATACTTGGTGAATTCTGGGACAAAGTTTTTGTGGGAAGAAAAACTAGAGAGAAGATAAAAAAGAATTTTTTTGGAGATTTCTTTCAAAACCTAGATTTTGATTCACTCAACCAAAATGAATCAAAGTGAAGAACTAACGGTTGAAAATCAACAAGTATGCCTCTAAACTATCTCCCATGAGTTCAATTTCGCACAAAATTAGCTAAAGTACGTTAAAAAAATTATATTTTTCCACTTACTGCTCCTGTTACGGTTGGGTTGAAGCTTCGTTCCCAACCGTAAGCTCTATTTACAGTTAGGTTTGGATGAACTCCAAACCGTAACTGGTTATTAATATGACAAAAGACACATTACGGTTGGAAAATTATCTATCCAAACCCAACCGTAACTCTTTTACGGTTGGGTTATTTATAATTCCAAACCGTAACTAGATTTACGGTTGGGATCTATTTTTTACTTTCCAACCATAATTGTTCTTATGTTTTAAGTTTTGTTCCTACAGTTGGAAATAAAGATCTTACGTCTAGGTTGATCGAAAAACAAACCGTAAACCTGATAATTACAGTTAGGTTTAAAAAAGGAAAATTCGGTAAACTAACCTAGACGTAAGACTACATTTTACGGTTTGATTAAAACTAAACCTAGACGTAAGACTACATTTTACGGTTTGATTCAAACAAAACCTAGACGTAAGACTACATGCAAATCCTAGTTTACGGTTGAATTCAATTATACCTAGACATAAGTTCTTCATAATCAAATTTTACGTTTAGAAACCTAGACCCGAACCCGGACGTAACACGAGCAGAAGCGTAATTGAAACTTAATTTTACTTCGATTTCATTCAATCTAACCTATTTTAAGCACAAAAACGAGTAAACAAAGATGGATTTGTTCGATTATACCTAACATACACCATGGGTTGTTGTTGAGGAGTTTGAAATTCTGATTCTTCAGTTGCTTGAATCGGTTGTTGAGGATGAAGATTTTGGTCTGGTGGTTGATTGAGAAGATTAGGTTTTTAAGTTTTTATTTTAGTTCAAGGGTAATCTAGACATTTTTCTTAGGTGTTAGGATGATCCATAACCACTTTTTTGGACACTAAGAATCCAAGTGAAGCCCCTCTAATGGAATGTGACGCCCCAATAATAGTCTTCATTTATAAAACAATGATATTTATGTAAATATGTAAAAAATGGGGACAACTAAATAATTTAGGGAGTCTCTTAACAAAAAGAGTTTTTTTTCTTTATACTAGTATAGACACATGTGCGATGCACATGCTTGAATTTTTACTCATCCAACAATACTAAATTTGAAAGCCATGAAAAAAATATTCTAAAACAAAAATTTATTATTCTTGTTTGTAATCGTTAGGTAGATAATTGAAAGAGCTTTTTAAATATATAAATTTTTGAAAAATCCGATGTATATTTTGAAAGATATTAAGTTTTTAAATTTTTTGATATATTTTTAAAACAATGATATTTATGTAAATATGTTAAAAATACGGACAACTTAGTAATTTAAGGGGTCTTCTACCAAAAAGAACTCTTTTCTTTATATTAATATAAATAAAATAAAATTAGTATAAGATAAAATAAGATAAGATTTATGTCTTGGGGGACTCCCCAGTTCCCAACTCCCTCCTCAAAGCGCTTGTCATCTACCAAGTTCTGTTTAAGTGAACAAGAACTAGATATTTCACCTTGAAAAACCCTCACATCTTCCCCAAAAATTAAAACTAGGGTCTTAATAAATATTTTGAACCAATCAAAACCCTTTTCATTCATGCCTCTCCTCCAATCTTCACCAACTCCGTATCTCTATCTCCCATTCTCCAAAAAGCACCTATCTTATTATCATCCTAAACACTTCACAATCGCTTCCAGTAGACATCAATCAAAATTCCCAAGAACCACAATCTCATTTTCTCAAAACCCTAAAATCCTTCCAACTGAAATTGAAATTCTCGAATCCATTGCTGAATTTAATGGAGATAAAGAGACAAAGAATCTTCCTGGTGTAAGAACATATGAGAATGATTTAGCTCGACTTACTTTAATTGGAGACGTTTCTTTTGAACAAGCTTTAACTGCTGCTTCTGCTGATGGAGGTGAAGCTGCAAATCAACACATTTTGTCTGGTCTTTCTACTATGGTTGTTGAGACAATCTTTCCTGGTTCTTCTGATGAACACAGTACAATTGCAACTAGATTGGTATGTTAAGTTTCAGCGTTAATGCTAATTATTTTCTTGAACTATTAGAAACTTTAAGTGCAGAATTGGAATAAATTGTGTACAAACTTAGCCATTAAGCCAGTTTAGGACTTCTATTTGTTAACAGTTTTTGCCGTCGAGAAAGGTCAAGGAGAAGGCTAGGAAGCTAAGAAATACACTCCCACCAGAAATTTTGTCTGGCTCAACATCTAAAAATATACTCGCGATGACATTTAGACATGTAGTCTGTCAAAGTATTTGGAGTTTTCAATTGGCAATGTTTAGTCCAGGAACCAAAAGGAATATGGATGATCTTGAAAACCAAAGAGAGGTTTGTGCAGCTTTCTTATCTAGCATGATTTCTTCTCTATGTTATGTACTTCATTGTATTATGGTCCATCATAAGAGTAGCACAATTCGCTAATGTGTTTGTTCTATTTTTCCTTTAAGCAGATCCCAACACTTTTTACTATAACCTCATCAGGAGGGGATCATGTACTTTCTTTGCTTGCAGAAGTTGTTTGTGCTGCTGTTCTTGAAAGTACTGAAAAGGATTTCCACCGGAATTCTCATGGTACAACTTCAAGAAATATTTACCGTTGGTTTCAGAAGTCTAGAAGGATTGCGTCGAAGGACGGTTCAGTTTTTATATATGAAACACATCAGAATGAGATACTTGAAAATGCAAAGGCATATTTAAAGAATTTTGAGGATAGGAAAGATTACGGTTCTAGGAATATGAAAGGTAAACGTTGGTGGACACCATCAACTTACTCAAAACTGGAAAAAATAGGCGGCACTGAGTTCAGGAATTGGGCAAGCGAGTATATACCTGCTTACAGGCTTCAAATTGACACTGACAAACTCAAGGACGTGAAGCTTGACGGTTGGAGGAAATCTGAAGAGAATAGGTGGGAAGTACTTCTGACCCACTCCCAAATGGTATTTCATTCTTCCCTTGCATCATTGGCCTTCAGTATTCTTAAGGGAAGAGCCTCTGATTTGAAATGTCGTGCTATAGAGGTTTTTTGTGCTAAGAAAGATTTAGTATATACTACCTTTTTGCCAGTACTTATCCTCAATATATGCATGCCTACAGGTCCAGTGTATACATTGTTGTCATGCCTATGATTTAGTATATACATTGTTTTTTATGCATGCTTCTTCGACAAAGTTTTATCTAGATGTGATGTCATTAATTTGAGCAGCTCCAGTCTGGTTTGCTGTTGTACCAAAGTTCTACCCTTGTAAAAAGGAGACTACAGGTCCAAAAAGTTTATACTTGCTGTTTTACATCTAAGTTTTTTTTATTTATAAGAAAAATAGATTGAGGATTACTTGCTGCTTAAATGGACAAAATCAGTTCTAACCAAGCTTTTCTGCTTAAATGCTTCGCAACTTTACATACTGTACTTCTGATTTAGCACTTCTTGCATTTCTTTCTTGCGGTTTATTTATGTTTCTTAATTAAATTATGCACTTTTTGTACAAGTGACTCAAATTAAAGTTTTCTCAGGTTGGACTGGCAGAGATTCTAGATATGTACTACGAAGATGTTTACACTCTTCCTGATAAACAGCTATCTTCTGGGGTGGTGGCAGATTATACAAACTTAATGAAGAATAAGGTACTTAATCGTGTGCTTTGCTGTATAATTTTTGAGGTTTTAAACAATCATCTTAAGGTGCACAACTGAAAATATTGGGACTTTTCTTATGTGAAATCTTGATTCTCATACTGTAGGAACGCAAGGACTTTATCCTACTCCCAATAATTTTTTCAAAATGCCATTTTTGTGTTTATTATTGTTGTTGTTAGTTTTTAATGTTTATTCATGTAGAAATAGTTTGGTTACTGAAGTGGTAATCGACCTTATTATGATTGCTATTCTGCTATTTCAGAGAAGCACTTCTTTCCTGAAAATGCTATCTTTCGCCCTTGCTGGTGGAGTATTTGTGATTTTGGTCAATATAGCATCTCATCTATATTGGCCTAACCTCAGAAAGGCCCAAATGTCCCCAAGAATGAGTTCTTCAATTTCATTGTCTGAAACTAGTTATTACCAGCATCAGTCTTTGGAAGCAGCTAAGGTACATAACCACTATTTTTCTTATTTGTATGAAGTAGTTAACATTTTTTTTCCTTGGAAAATATTGGCCATGTTTTGTTTGTCAGATAGAGTAGAGCAGGTTTTTCTTATGTAGCTTATGTCAACTGATATATAGGTAGAAGAGCTGTGTATCTCAGTTGTGAAAAACATCAAGGATTCAGTTGGTTGGCCAGGGGATATAGTAACTGACAAAGTTGTCGGTGCCTGGAGTGGGGAACTTCCGATTTACTTGAGGAGGTTGTACAATGTGGGTATTGGTCAGGAAACTGTTTCCTGCAATGAAAAAGATATCAAAGAACTGCTTACTGCAGAGGCACCAGTTGTTTCCTGCAATGTGGAAGGTCCTAAAGAGCCAATTGCGGATGTGTCTTTGGACGTATCTACTTCTGTTGCATCTGTCTCTGCTAAAAGCAATGACAACCTTGAAACAAAATCTGTACAGAATACAGTTAGTTCCAAAGTTGTTTCCTCCAGCGGAGAAGATACCGAAGAACAGCTAATTGCAGAGGTGCCTGTGGATTTATCTACTTCTGCTTCATCTCTCTCCAATCAAAGTAATAACGACCTTGAAGCAAAATCTGCAGAGAACATAGCTAGCTATCAGGTAATTCTGCGGATCCCTACTTTTCTATGCTTCTGCCTTATAAACAGGAAAATATGTAACTACTTTCGCTAGCTTGGAATCCTGGATCTTGATGTGCTGGTACTGCACATGTCTAAGATTAACTCTAGATATACTGAGAGACAAGAATTAGTATAGACATATATAGGGTGACTAATATGAGAAATGAAAAATGTATATTCTTCATCACGTTCACAACAGCTGCCTCGTAATATATGCTGCTATCTGCTATCGTAGCATTTATTTCAATTTACAATTCATGTGTTTACTGATCTTTTATTTTTCCTTTTTGATAAAAACTAAGGTGGTTTTGTCAAAAGATGGGGATATAATCGGGTTTCAGCCTACTAGCCGTGTTGCTGTTAATCACTGGGCAAGTAATCCCTTGGCGAAGGAGCTCTATAAAGGGAAAAAGATTTCTCCTGGTATGCCTTAATGAGCTGCGCTTGTATGTATTAAAGTCAGTGTTAGATATTATTTGAGCTCTGACTTACCTAACAAATGAAATCTCTCTCAATCAGGTCTTATTGAACCTGGTCTCAAAATTCCTCTTCCCCGCGAGCTCGTTCAACTAGAATTACTGATGTCTGTGAACTCAGAATCTTGGTTTGTATTGGCTAGGCCAATTCAATAATCATCGCGACCAAGACCTGCAGCTATTTGTAAGTTAAGTTCATCCAGCATAGTATTCTAAAGTTAGCATCAATTCATTGTTAGGCCGACCGAGCGAAGCGATGGAGGACTCTCTATATGGTGACTTTGTGTCAATGTGAAGCAGGACTTTTTTTTCCAATTTGACACAAAAAGATTTGGTGTTTGTAACCAAAAAAATTCGATCAACAATGAAAGGACTAACTTGTCCCTCCTTTGTAGTCAAATTACTATAACTCCTTACGTATCATATTTTTGTAGGGGTATAATTGATAACCAAACTTTAATCTATAATATAAGCGAAAATGGTTTTTGTTCCACCGTCGCACATGAAAAGACCAGACTGTCCTTCCACGTTTTTGATATTCAGCACACTATTTCGTTATTATCGTTCAACCCAGGGGCAAATTGTCTATTCACTACTTTTCTTCTAAAACATGTAAAAAAGAACAGAACTCTCTCTCACCTTCTCTTCTCTTCGACTGTTTTTTTCTCAATCGAGATCTTCCATCTTCGATTCCACTGATGACACCATGACCATCACCAGCAGCATCACCACCACCACCACAGCGCCAACACCTCCACCTCCACCGTCACCACCATCCACCTAATTCAAATCAACGAATCATAATCATATTTTCCCACAAATTGAATCCCCAGATTCATTGTTTCGATCCCAATCAACACAAACTTAACCATAAGTTTTTGCCAAAATTTTGTAATTGGGTTTATTGCGAGAAAGAACAGAAGGATGAAAATCTGAAAGTGATATCGACAAATCTGATGGGGCAGAAATTAATAAAACGAATTCTCAATCAAATGTTTTTAATTAGATTTGTCGGAAAATAAAACTCTAATATAAGGAAAATAAAAAAGAGACAAACTAATCTGCTGTTTAGAAAGGTATATAATCCCCAAAAACAATTTAGCAAAACCAATCATTAAAACGGAACACATGATCAAAAAGATGATCGACAAGTGAAATCAGTAGTAAGAAAGGGATGTTGAAAATGGAGTAGTGACGAAGTCGCGAAAATGGGGAAATTGGACTGGTGACTCGGAATTGGGAAAGGTTAACAAATGGATACCAAAATTATCCTACTTCGATTTCTTCTTCTTTTTTTCGCAAGTTTTGGACAATGAGATAAACTGGACTGTACAGTAAGGAAAATGGTTTTTAGGATTTAGTGATGGCACGCGGTGTCCATATGGATGGGACACATGTCACACAACATTTTTGCATCCTAAAGCCTGACGTCTAGAATTTCTTGAGTTTTGTCGGTAGTCATCTAGCACCAGTTTCACTAGCGCCAACACCGTAGCTGCAACCAACACGACTGCACCGCTTTCATTTTCCCCCAGAAGTCGTCGTTATAGATTTGGTTTCGAGATTTTGGTATCTTATGCGCAGTGTCTATTCAGGTTCATTTGGTTGTCAATTAGACATTCAATTAGTGTTGTTGTAGTGTTACCTACATCATTTGGAGCTGGTAGGATTGTTTTTCTCTTCACTAGTGCCTACATTTTATTGTTACACAATCATAAGCTATAAACTAATAAAAAAAATGGACAGAATGAGTACCAATTACTTCAATATTAGTTCTATCTTATTCAGTCTGCTATAGCTATATTGGATATGTTTCTTAAGTGAAGATATTCATTACAAATTGATGAATATATTCCTTTCCTATTAAAAAGTTTGTTGATGAATATCGACCCGGTGTATGCAATAACACCCCTTTCGTCCCGTGCCATTATGGCACGGGCAATCCACTAGTATAATATATCTAAAAATCCGTGCCTTGGAATTTCACAAATTTTACCTCGTTGGAAAGGTTTTAAAAAAATCTACACAATGAGTATAAACCACAATATCAAATTTTGGTTTTTTACGAAAAATTCTGAGGTGTTTATCATTTTAGACACAATTTTCAAAAACTAAATGTATACCCATTATGCAAACCAAGGTATTGAAAGCGTGAAGCGTTTTTCATTTTTAGGAAGCGATGCGTATGTCGAAGCTTGAAGCGTCGCTTCATGGTTGATGTTTGAAGCGAATGTTTCCTTATAAATAAATTAGTCGTAACTAGTAATTATAAATTTATTAGGAAGATAATATCATATAAATTTTATATAAGTCTAATTTTTATCAAAAACAAATCGTGTGTACACCAATTCAACCTACTCCAGACAAGTGGGAGGTGGGGTGTTCAATTCCCCCTTAAAACATTCATATTTTTATTTTCAAAGCTTTAAATAAGAGGTGGGGTGTTCAATTCCCCCTTAAAACATTCATATTTTTCTTTTAAAAGCTTTAGAAATTTCGTTGAAATGCTGAAGTTCGAAGCGCAAAATGTTGAATTTGAAGCGAAGCGCACGCTCTGAAGCGTGAAGCGTACGCTTCATGAAAGATGCGCTTCACATGACCGCTTCAGAGCGAAATGCTGAAATTTGAAGCGAAGCGTATGCTCCGAAGCGTGAAGCGTACGCTTTTAAAAACCATGATGCAAACCACCACAAAGGATACATAATACCTTATGTAGCCAAATTTTGGTTTATGCATCGACTTATTTTCCGTTGCAACTAATAAAACGATGTACTACTTCCGTTACAAGAAAAGTGATATTTTCACTTTAGGCATAATTTTCGAAAATTGAATGCATACCCATTATGCAAACCACCACAACCACCACAAATGATGCATAACACAACATGCAACTATATTTGGGTTTATGTATCGGCTAATTTTCCATTTTAGGAAAAGTGATATTTTCACCCTGTGTCAGGAAAAATAATATTTTCATGTCGTGTCAGAAAAAAAAGAATTCACGCTGTGTTAGAAAAAAAATATATTTTTACGCCGTGTCAGAAAAATGATGCTTTTAATACTTTCGCGCTGTGTCCGGAAAAATGATACTTTCGCGCAGTGTTAGTAAAAGTGATATTTTCACACCGATTTCTTCGGTCGGCCCTCCCACCGTGGCAGCGGTCATCTAGTAGTATTGGGTTATTGAAAATTTGAATATATAAAGAAAGTGTTAGAAAAAATCAATCCTTTTTTGGGCAATTTTCAAGAAAGCGCAATTGGGGGATATTGATTACTTCCCCCAACCCATGAATCAAGCTAAGGGGTGACCATTTGAAGTGAAAGTACTAAAATACCCTTTGGTTAATTAAAATTCTTTATGAAAAGCCTGTTTTACCCTTTCACCTAAAACATTAAAATCAAAAACCAAAACATAATCCCCAATTTCTAACATTAGTTCCGGCAGTCCTTTAGGTTTAGGTTTTCATTTTTTCCTTTAGGTTTAGGTTTAGAAAAAATCAATCCTTTTTTGGGCAATTTTCAAGAACGCGCAATTGGGGGATACCCAATCTAATTGGGGGATATTGATTACTTCCCCCAACCCATGAATCAAGCTAAGGGGTGACCATTTGAAGTGAAAGTACTAAAATACCCTTTGGTTAATTAAAATTCTTTATGAAAAGCCTGTTTTACCCTTTCACCTAAAACATTAAAATCAAAAACCAAAACATAATCCCCAATTTCTAACATTAGTTCCGGCAGTCCTTTAGGTTTAGGTTTTCGTTTTTTTATTCTTCATCGTTCTTCATCCTTTCTCTGTCGATTAATCGTCGATTAAAAAAAAAATCGTCGATTAACCTACCCGAATCATAACAATGCCTCCACGAAAGAAACCAAAATCCCCATCGAAAAAGCCCCATCGAACTCAAAATCGATTAGTGAAGATAAATTTAAACAAAGACTTGCTAAGATTGCTCAAGAGCAAGAAGAAGAAGAAGCAGCGCTGTCGGAAAATCAACCGCTCGCAACAATGGCTTCTGTGAGAAGGTAAGTTATTTTAAACTCAGTTATGAGTGTTTGAATCGATTTATAGCAATGGGTTTAGGTTAGAATCGCGACACCTAAAGAAACAGTTGAGTTTCAGTGGATTCTGTCATTGAATTGTGTATGAATACTATGCCGGTTTTGAATTACGGCATTCCGTCCAGGTTGAGTTCAGAGTCGGTATTTAGTTACGGCTTACATGGTAGGATGAATACAATGCCGATTTCAAACCCTGAAACTCAATGTTTAGTACCGGCACCGAAATTCGGTTGAATACTATGTCGGTTTTGTTTTACGGCATTCCTTTATGATAATTCAAGTATGCCGGTATTAAACTAAAACTTACAGGAACATTATATAATTTTCCCCACTACCGGTTGTTGATGATGGATTTTAGTTCAGGGCTAAAGTTGTAAAAACCAATTTTTGTAACCATCCTGCAAAGGATGAGACTATTTTATAAGTGATGAATACTTCTTCGCTTTATCAATTCACCTAGAATGGAGCATGTAGCAACAATTCCCCGAATATTCTGTGAATTTTAGCATTATTGATTAATGCATAGAACGCCTTGTATTTCCTGTGCTGTTCCTAGCAGAACTCTCATTGTTGGTGCGGCATGATGACTGATTGTTACTCACAGCAGAGTAGCATGAATACCCAAGTACCAACAGTGAGGCATGCACGAAATTCCCGTACAGGCTATAACTCTCGGTGTGTTATACTAGCCCGATTGAGCATGTAACTCTCGGTGTGTTATACTAGCCCGATTGAGTATGTAACTCTCGGCGTGTTACACTAGCCCGATTGAGCGTCTAAACTGTCCGTAATAGTCTAGAAACGATCACGGTCATCCAACTTAGCAGGCATGATTGGATGGTCGGGATCGAATCCAATACCCCCAGGCAGGTATTAGAACATTCACTGCCGACCAAACGCGGACCCCGCACGATCGGCCTCCCAAAAGGGGAGGCATAGCTTTCCAAACCGTCCAAACCAAGCGGAATAGACAAAAAACCCTAAATTAGGGTTTGCGGCACATTACATGTGTCGCAAAACGATCTCAAACATCCATATTCGTAGGCATAGATGGAGGGTGTAGATGTAGATTCAAAGGGCCCAGAGCATGTCAACACAATCATTGTGGGCCCGACTACACACATGACCAATCGGTCAGGACCAACCATGATTGGTTGTCCCAATTCGTGCGCACCAAACCAAGCATGATGCACGGCCGGCAAAACCCTAATTAGGGCTTGCGGCATCATGTATGTGTCGCAAAGTCATCTCGTGCGTCCATCTTCGTAGACTTGAATGGAAGGTAAAGATGAAATATTAGGGAAGGCCGAACATGATAGCATGACCACCGCGGGCCCGGCTTCATGACCGACCAATCGTCCAAAGGCATCCTTGGTCAGGCGCCTCGGTTTGTGCGCCCAAACTGGCATGGTCACGCTTCCTAAATCATAAATTGATCTTGACCACTCAACTTCGCCAGACAAATTGAGTGGCTTAGATCACGTTTCCATAGGACAGTCAGGTGTAGGCGTGAATACCAGCCTACCACCTACACGCTGTACCAAACGGCCGAGACCGACCAAGCTTGGTTGTCTCGAAATGCGTGCCTTGAAGGTGGAATATCGCACCCCTTTAAGAATCCTTTGCGACATATGATTTCTGTCGCAAATCGATCTCAGCCACTCAACTTCACCGGTAAATTTGAGTGGCCTAGATCAAACCTTCGTGGGAAAGTGAAGCATGGACATGGACATCAGCATGCCGTCTACACGCATGCCTGATCGGTCTCCCATGAAACGCCTCCCATGCTTGGATTTGACCAATCTGAAGGAGTACACTCGCGCACCTTCTAAACCCTAATCTGAGGGTCGCAGATGTGGGTCGCTGATCATCTCGTCCGTCCAACTTCGCCAGCTCGGACGGACGGCCTAGGATAAGAGTTAGGCAACCAATGAAGTATCACCGTGATCATCGTCTGCCACTCTACCACACCATGTGGTCAGTCAAGGGAGGATTTGCTAGCGCAGCCTCCAAACCCTCACGTGAAGTAGGCAGGGCATGATGCTCAATAGCGATGCTTCGTATATGCCGAATACATTCGATGCATGACATGCATAGAATACATACGATACTTTACAAGTATCGACTTCCTAAATAACTTAGTTATTTAACTAGCATTACATGCTACCTTCTGTGGGTCCCATGCTCCACACACCCGAGACATCAATCATGTCACAAACTGGGGGATACACACTAGGGTATTGGTCTGGAGGTTTACAACGTGCAACACGCCATCACAAGAACGTGTTAGGAATACATGGACGGTTAGTGATGATGGGGAAGTGGGCAAGATTGATCGTGTGACACTAACACACCACTCCACTACTCCATCACTCCACTTCCTCCACTTCCTACGAGAGACGTGAATAAGGCTCAAATGACTTGTATAAATAGGTTCTCCGCCCTATTTCCACAACAGAGAAGACAAGAGCATAACACAGAAACCAAGTGTTAATACGAGACGTATTCAAACACCCAGAGCCTGCTTGCATTATTCGTAAGCCTTCTCACCTTTCTGTTACAAGTCATAAACAAGCCTACACTTTCACAATCTCAACACCTTCTTCGCATCCCTCCCTAAGATCAACCCCATCTCCTTCACTTTGTGACTGAAACAAGTCTGGAACGGCCATTTATTGGTTTAGGCCAGAATTGTATAGATTGATCTCTCGAATCAAAAGCACTCATCGCCCAGTGTATTTTTTTAGGGTTTAGATTCACTTCTCATCCACACACCCCAAATTACCAAAACCAGTATAAGTAATTTTAATCCACAAACAATTGGCGACCACAGTGGGAGATTAATCTCTCGGTTGCAATATCGATTTTCAAATTTCCAATTTCATTCTTCAATTCCGATTTCAAGATGGTGGAACTTAGGTCTAGATCAACAATCAACCCTGAAGGATCTAGCACCGACAACACTCTTGGTATTGCTGTCCCTGTCAGTGGAGATGCTGTGCAGAACATGATAAGTACACCTCGTGGAGCTGTATCCTCTACCACTAACACCAGCGGAGCAGTGGATATTCCAGTAGGAGTAACACCTCCTATCACCAGAGCCAGAGCAGCCGCAAATCCCGGCATTTCTTCAAGTGTAACGCCTCCGGTCGTCACCAGGGAAGCCGCTACTCCTCCATCAGGACGAGGGGCCGGAGGAGCAAGAGGAGGACAACCCTATATCTCCATGGTGGACTTGATGGAAAGACATGAAGTTCTTGCTAGAGCCCAAATAGATATGGCTGCTACTCAGAAAGAGGTACTTACTTTTCTCAAAACCCTAACCAAATGATTGCCGCAGGGGCCACAACAACCCCTGGAGCCAATGAGGAACGTGTTTGATGCACCCGGGGTAGGCACTTTAATGGCGCATACCCGCATGGACGAGGAAACTCGTGACACTCCTGAACGCCCAAGAGAAAGAGTCCAACCATCCAACTTCATTACGCATGAGGACATGGAGCGACTCCTCCGAAGCCGGGGCAAAGGAAATATGGCAGACATGCACCAACACCAGCCTCCATACCCTTAAGATGTACAACGAATTCCTGTCCCAAGAGGTTATTCAATTCTCCCTTTATGATGGTACTGGTAATGCTCGTGAACATGTATCTCGATTTTTGGAATCTTTAGGAGAACACGAATACAATCATGTTCTCCGCCTGAAATAGTTATCGAAGACACTTACCAGAAGAGCATATATTTGGTACAACAGTCTCGCACCTAACAGTATATCCAACTGGAGTGAGATGGTCGACACCTTCTACATGAAGTATTTCTTCGTTTCAGAGTAGGTCACCTTTTCAGATTTGGGAAGAATCTTTCAACGGAGTAATGAACATCCGAACGACTTCGTCAAAAGGTTCAGGATTCAAGCGTTGGATTGTCATGATCTGAATGTCACCGAACGCCAGCTGGTGGAGTTATGCATCAACGGGATGATTCCTATATACCGTGCTTTGTTAGAGAATCTGGGCTTCCAAACATTTTCGGAGCTTCATGAAGCCGCTAAGCGCTCCGCTACGACAGCCCCAACATTGTTGGAAATAACAAAAATCCTTCGGAACGAAGATGCGCGTGAAAACCGAGGAAGCAGGCGCCTCATCAACAAGCAATATAATACATGTCCTTCTGTGAGCGTGGTAAGCGAAGGAGGAAAGAGGAAATAGGAAAGCGTCAGAAACAGAACAACCACCCAAGCGTGCAGCATCAGCACATATGACTCCATCTCGAAAGAAAGCGGACAAAGCTCCTGTACAAGAGTCTGGAGATACGATTCCAAACTTCTCCTTTCCCATGAATGAAGTGATAGAACTCCTGGAAGCATGGATTCAAGATGATGCGATCAAGATACCACCTATCAGACGCCCACCGACCGAGGACGAGATGACAAATCCCAAATACTTCCACTACCATAGGTTTGTTCATCACCCGACCAAAGATTGCAACAAGTTAAAACAAATCTTCAGAGAAAAGGTGGAAGTAGGAGAACTCCAGTTAGGAAATGAGGGCGTTCATAGGGACCCTCTCCCCATTAAAAGCTGCATGATCTCAGGGGATTATGTCCGCAAAACTGTACAGACCATGATGGAACGTTTGTGTGAAATCTTGTATCTCTCGAAGGGACAACGTAAAGACATGTTCACAGCCCTCAACCATGTTGTGTCAGGCAGGCGCTTGTATCCATAGATGGAAGTAGTCTCGAAGCCACAGACTTTCCTTGAAGACACGACCAACAAAGGGGACTGGGGACTCCTGACCATCGCTCGTTTGAAGGATGTCGAATTCGACAGCACGTTGATTGACGCAGCCTCCGAGTTCAACATCATCACTATCAAGACTCTGAGGGCCGCAAGGATTTCAAAACAAGAAGCTGCTTGCAACCCAACCATGATTAGGGGCTCAGAAGGAGAATTCAGAGACTCCTATGAATACATTGACCTCGAAGTAAAAATAAATAATACTCTAACGCATGCTAAATTTTACATAGTGCAAGAGTTTTCGAATTACGACATGATCCTGAGGCGTCCGTGGATACACGACAACAAAGCAGCACTAGGAGTAAGTCCTTTGCCGATTTCAGTGCCTGAAAGAATCTCCAGCAAACTGTCAATCCCTGAAGATTGTTTATTACCGTATCGAAACCTTGCAAGCGTGGCACAACTTCTTGGAGAAAGCCTGAATTCATACCTTAAAAGGTTCCGAGCCCATGTAAGTCTCATCGAACAACCTTCTTTACAAACAGTAAAGCCTCTTCGTGCTGAGTCTCGGGGACTTGTTTCAATCAACAACCTAACCGCCAATAAGAGGTGCGAGTGGGGTGCTGGTTCTTTCAAATGTTTTGCTAAGAGCTTGGAAGTAGTCAGAGACAACGTGTCCCAGAAACAAGATAATGTGTCAAGTCCAAATCCGTTTCAAATTGGAGACATGGTAGCAAAGAGGACCACATTTCAAGTTGGAGATGTGGCGGTGAAAATGACTAACCAATCTGATTTGTCGGAGACAAAGGAAGATGAACCATATTTGGTGGCAGATGTAATCATAGGCGGCTATTTCAAGATCATCAATGCTGACAAGCTTGAGGGCGTGACGATCCACTCACGATGGCTTAAACCCTACAGTACCTAGAGACGCTGTGCTACTCTTCCTCTCCGGCGTTCTCCGTAATGGTTCCTCCAGCGTTCCTCTAACAATTTCCATTTAATTGTTATTTTGTAATTCCTTCAAATAATGATTGCAATACTTGCATTCGTAGTTATTAGGGTCCCAATTTCTCAATTAATGTATTTTCTTTAAAAAAAATTACCCCTAGGCATGACACAAAGACCCAGGTTCGACCAGAGTCATTATTACCCACCAGATTAAACCAGAGAACCCTAAAAACACTTCACACCTTTCGGGAAAGTTGGAGGAATAGAATACATGCAAAGGAAAAATGGAAAGCATCTTGAACAGTTTGTCCCAGCTTACATCAGGAGGGCACATACGAACTTACACCAAGAGAGTGCGGACAGGTCCGTGGTATTTTATTATGGCATTACTTTTCTTCTCACAAGGATCACATACAATCATATGAAGGCACAACCACTATGATGCAGTCTTAATAAAGGATTTACCTCAAAAATAAGAAACTTGTTCAAACAAGTAAACAGAAATAAGTAAAACCTTGGACTCAGCCGCCACTGAGTACAAGGAGAAAAGTGTTCACAAAATCACGGGAAAATACTCAGAAAATAAGAAAAGAGAAATAACAGGAAGATTCAGTCATCCAAGGTCGACTGTGTCTTCTACACCATTGAAGTCTGCCTCAACGTCATCACGTGCCGCTACTGCTTCTTCTTCCGGGTCTTCCTCAGCCTCCACTTCAGGTATTTCTGCAACCACGTTCTCCACGATGTCCCCAGTAGGGGCAGCTTCCATATCTTCCTCAAGAGCCGCTGCAACATTGGAGATCGTGCTGACGACTTTTGGGAGCTCAGGTTCGTCCGTATCAAAATCAAGAATGATCACACCATCGCGGATCAGATAATCACCCATGTCTTCCCGTGGAGGCAGTTCATGTTTAACTCTTCGCCTTTTCAGCCGTGCAGCAAATCTCTCAGCTCTTGCGCTTACCGGTGGTTGCGACGCTTCCTCAAGCCTCCATTTTTCTTCCATGTCGATTAAAGTCAGAAGATCACGAACGCGTTCTCGAGCGACACGAAGGTACAGAATTGGCATGCCCCGTATGGCGTGATCATCTTCAAGAAGCGGAACATCAATTTTAGCCATCACCTCCTCGAACGGACCATTAGTCTCGGGTTTATTCACTTCGAATCTTCTTTCAGGAGAGATACCAGAGTAGTCCTTGCCAGCCGCCTCCATTCTGCAAAAAGGATCTATGATTATGTTAACAAAAGTCATCACCGAGAAGATCAAGTTATACAAAGGATGTGGAGCAATACCTGAACAAAGAAAGAAACAATTCTACAATGAGGGGAGACCCAGATTTTTCTTTATATTTCACGAGTTAACAAGATCCCGGAGAAAAGAGGAGTCTTCACTTACCGTATGTAAAGGCTACAAACGCGGGATAACAATTAGTGGATATTTATCGGATATTTGAAGGAAATCATCGTGCAATGAGAAGAAATGCATCCAGTCTAAGAAACGGGTCAAATTCTATCCTGGGGACTTGATTATGTCAATATTTGGCTAATGGGATAGTACGAGCGCACAATGGTCCCATGACCGTGATCGAATGAAGCAGGCACACAACAGGTCCTTCGAGCAAGCAGGCGCGGGTGAGACCCACGTTTGATCAAGCGCATAACAGATCTCGTGAACAAAGCAGGCAAGAACATTTTAGGATCTAAATGATGCAGGTATTAGGCCACATCAGCAAGCAAGGCCGAGGTCACGAAACAGGTGTTGATCAAGGTCACAAGGCTGGTATAAAGTTGATATCTGATTAGAGGTGCGCGACGGGACTCACGTTCAATCAAGCATGCATGGCGGTCCCGCATTCATTCACACGTATCATAACATGATTTTTTTTTTATATTCATGGGAATCGTGTCTATGAAATTCAAGCCAAGAATGACTTTCTCAAAGAACAAAAGAGGTTTACCTAAAATTAGGGTTTGCGTCCAAAAAAAAAAAAAAAAAAGTGAATGCACTTACCTCGTCAGCGAACGGACGGCAGCGACAAGCACCGCCGATGACGGCAATGTGATCGGCGGCGAGATCGTGGCAGCGACGGTGTGTTCGGTGGTGACAGGAGCTACGGACGACGGAAGCTGACCAACAAAAAAAATATAAAGGGGAGAAAGGGGTCAGTCCCTTTTTATAGACAAGTGATTGGAAAATCCTTATGAGAAAAGGATTCCTCTTTTGTTTCAAACACCAAAGGCAGGAAACCGGTCCCACCCAGGACTCCATGCTTGCAACAACATGTTCACATGCGCGGTTAATAGCGGACGATCAAGGCTTTCCGGGTAATCTCTCCTCATCTCGTCCTTTTATGTTATATATGTCACCATCTCATGCCTACCCCACAATAGTGTAACCATTATATACTAGGCAGAGGACTTAATGTTGATGGTGGAATTTAGTTCAGGGCTAAAGTTGTAAAAACCAATTTTTGTAACCATCCTGCAAAGGATGAGACTATTTTATAAGTGATGAATACTTCTTCGCTTTATCAATTCACCTAGAATGGAGCATGTAGCAACAATCCCCCGAATATTCTGTGAATTTTAGCATTATTGATTAATGCATAGAACACCTTGTATTTCCTGTGATGTTCCTAGCAGAACTCTCATTGTTGGTGCGGCATGATGACTGATTGTTACTCGCAGCAGAGTAGCATGAATATCCAAGTACCAACAGTGAGGCATGCACGAAATTCCCGTACAGGCTATAACATGTTATACTAGCCCGATTGAGCATGTAACTCTCGGTGTGTTATACTAGCCCGATTGAGTATGTAACTCTCGGTGTGTTATACTAGCCCGATTGAGCGTCTAGACTGTCCGTAATAGTCTAGAAAGGATCACGGTTATCCAACTTCGCAGGAATGATTGGATGGTCAGGATCGAATCCAATACCCCCAGGCAGGTATTGGAACATTCACTGCCGACCAAACGCGGACCCCGCGCAATCGGCCTCCCAAAAGGGGCGGCATAGCTTGCCAAATCGTCCAAACCAAGCGGAATAGACAAAAAACCCTAAATTAGGGTTTGCGGCACATTATATGTGTCGCAAAACGATCTCAACCATCCATCTTCGCAGGCATAGATGGAGGGTGTAGATGTAGATTCAAAGGGCCCAGAGCATGTCAACACGATCACTGTGGGCTCGGATACACACATGACCAATCGGTCAGGACCAACCATGATTGGTTGTCCCAATTCGTGCGCACCAAACCAAGCATGATGCACGGCCGGCAAAACCATAATTGGGGCTTGCGGCATCATGTATGTGTCGCAAAGTTATCTCGTGCGTCTATCATCGCAGGCTTGAATGGAAGGCAAAGATGAAATATTAGGGAAGTCCGAACATGTTAGCATGACCACCGCGGGCCCGGATTCATGACCGACTAATCGGCCAAAGCCAGCCTTGGTCAGGCACCTCGGTTCGTGAGCCCAAACTGGCATGTCACGCTTACTAAATCATAAATTGATCTCGACCACTCAACTTCGCCAGACAAATTGAGTGGCTTAGATCACGTTTCCATAGGACAGTCAGGTAAAAACCATTCCTTACTGAAACACCTACACGAATGGTTTAGTTTATAAGCACTACCTAGTAAATACTCATACATTAGGCGTGAATACCAGCCGCTATTAGGTGGTAGGCTGGCTTAGTTTATAAGCACTACCTAGTAAATACTCATACATTCTTGAAACCATTCCTTACTGAAACAAATCTTGGCGAAAAATCGGTTCGTACAAATTACAAACACCTTGTGTTCAGTTTATAGGTTACCTGAACTTCCTAGTTATTTATGAAAACGATTACATCTTCTTTCCAGTTGAAAAAATAATTCAACAACAAACCCATATCTCCCACCATTACACCAAATCTAATACATTTCTTAACCTGTTTCGCAGCAAAAGACTTCAATTCGCGAAAAACTTAAGCTTTAAAACATACCTGGATTCCTGAATAATCAAACTCTATTGAGTAAACTGAGATCGAGATCAAAATCGACGTTGAGTTCAAAATCGAAATCTTAATCTACTGTACAATTTTGAATGTTTACAGTGGAGAGAGAGACAGTGGAGAGAGAGCTTATCACTTGCACAAAAATAATAATCAACATTGTTAATGGAATATCACAACATGGTTTCACGTATGTTAATGGAACACTCCATATTTCTATTGGAGTGTTCGTATCCCTTTTCTTCTATATGTTTCATGCTTTCATCATGGTTCAAGTTGTTTAAGTTCGTACTAATAGCATGATAACTCTACGATTTGATAACTTCGTTTTTTCTAGAACTATTGTTTGTCAGATTCTTTTGGTTCAAAGCTGGATTGTACGTTTGACGTTTTAAATTTCAATGGATTTTTACCTAAGTGACAAAGGTAATTACCAGGAATTTCTTAGGTTGAAGTTTTACACAAAGTGAGAATATAGAGAAACTAGCAGTTTTATTGATCCTAAACAGTATAGTACTACTATATATATGGGATGACAATGCGAGGATTACTAAACGAGTTTATGCTTTCCACGAGTAATATACTGTTTTTTAGTTTATAATAATCTAAAGATATTCAATTTTGAGGTTAACGAGGGTGTACGGGTTGAAAAATGCAACAATTTTGTTGACGATCTCTTTACAAGCTAAAACTAATCAGCATTAATAAAATAGTAGCTCAGAATATTGATATGGGCGGCTTGGCAGTAGCTCTATATTGTCAGTGGACAAATAGTAGTTATAGCTAGGCCATAAGTCAAGATCATTTTATTTTTCTATTTTTTCTCATTTATAACTCCAGTACAACTAGGGCTGGCAATGGATAACCGATATCCGGTATCCATTTCCGATTATTCGAAATCCTATAGGATTTTATCCGTTATATCGGATACCGGATATCTGGATCCGATAACTTATCGGATATTTCCTCTTAACCTATCGGAATCGGATCGGGCTCTATCCGATTGGTTAATATCCGATATCCGATAAGGTAGGGGTTAACGGATAAAAATCCTATAGGATAAGGTCATACATTAACGGTTTACTAGTAGTGACAATTGAAACAATGTTGCAATGGAAGGTTATCGGGCAATAAACAATGTTTAGTCGTCACATTGTCTTTAGCATTAGAGTAGTAGCAAGGTTCAAGTTAAAATGGTGTTACGTTTATGGTCAAAAAACTGAAGAAACGTCCATAATGATAAGGTCATATATTAACGGATATTAACGGATAAAAATCCGATATCCGATAGCTTAACCTTAACCTTATCGGATTGGAATTTTTGGTATCCGCCGGATATTATCGGATACCGGATATCCGATAATCCTTAACCTTAACCTTATCGGATTTGCCAATATCCGCCGGATATCTATCCGTTGCCACCCCTAAGTACAACCAATGGGTTGAATAGTTTTACATCTATTTGTTTAATTCATGTCTATTTAAGGTGGTTGTAATGATTGAGAATTTGGTCCATTGATCCGCGATGCAAAGAAACAAGTACTTATTATTGCTAGAGGTATTACATTTTGGACCAGTAGAATTTATGTTTACAAGTTACATTTGAACTTTGGTGTATAGTGCTTGGTAAGTTCTATTATGGGTATTCATGATTTTTCATTCTTTAGAAGATGGAGAAGGAACATGACAAAGACAAGAAACTCATGACCCAAAAATAAATTGAGGAGAAGGCTTAGAGGAGGTTGGCTAAGAAAGCCCACGAGAGGTAATATAACATGCACAAAAAAAAAAATTACTTACAGAAAGTGGCAGCGTCAATGAAAATTAGGAGGGGGTCGAGGTGGTAATGGGAGAATATGCATGCAACAATGATCTTCACTATCATAACCACCTCGACCCCCTCCTCCGTCTCCATTAATGATTTTGCATGTAGATACACTTATTTACCTCCCTCACCACGTGTACTAGCATCCCCACGTGGAAGCCACGTCACAAAGGTGGGTGACACACAGGATCATCCGTGGGTCTAGATAGTGCGCCATCTGTCAAGATAAGCGATCGAAGATGAAGGAGCATCAAAGGAAGGTATACCCGCGTAGCACCAAAGAACTTCCCTATTACACTTTACCCCCTCACGAGGCAAGATGTGATCAACGGCTAGGTGAAGCCCCACTGACAGACGCGACATGGAAGGACTGACACCGCCACGGCGCGAAGGGCATGTGTCGGTTGGATCGACGACAAGAACAAAGGCAGGCCAACGTGATGAGCGTAGGAATAATAGAAGCCGCGGGATGACATGAGAGAGGTCCGCGGACTATGCTGAGAACACAAGAAGATAAGGATACAACAGCTCTTTCCCAGTCTTAGGAAGAGAGAGACAGAGATTGGTCAGCGTGATGATCTTAGGAAGCATAGAAGCCGCGGGATGACCAAGAGGTCCGCGGACTATGCACAAAGCACAAGAAGATAAAATTATAACAGCTCCTTTCTAAGGGACCCACGTAGAAGAGCTATATATATGACCCTTCTGTTACATGGAAGGGGTCGAACAATTGGAGAGAGAGGGGGAACAATTAGAGAGAAAGAAGGGAAGAGTAAGTATGAGCGTTAACCTTCGGGTTCCATGATCACCCAAAGTCTTTCGACTAATCTTGTAATCTTTTACCATCATAGTGAATCACCCTCAGACATGTGGATGTAGGCCTTAGAGCCGAACCACATAAATCTTTGTCTTATTTACATTTCGTATTGATCTACCCTAATATTTGTATGCATCTCTTAGATCTGTCGTTATGGATGTTGAGGAGATCATGGAAAACCCGTGGGGTTTAGAATCAATGAATCAACATCTATCCCAGCATCTCACAATATATTCGTACTTTAATGCATGCACTCTGTACATGCGAAGATTTTTTGTGGACCCGTTGATGCCTACGTGATTTGCGTGTTCACAATTTGGCGCTAGAAATAGGGACTTTTGTCCCTATCAAAAGATTTATCTCTCTGTGATTTTTTAGACAGATTTGCGCTTTAAACTCGTTTTTCGCATCATATCTATGTTCTTTGTATTTTCTACTCGCAGATCTGGGCCTCTTACGACTTTTAACCGGCAGATCTGTGTTTTGGGATACTTTGTGCATATATTTATGACCAATGTATTTTCTACCAACAGGTCTGGGCGTTTTATAACCTCTGGACCGACGGATTTATTTTTTAACTATTTTTTATACTTATTTTCTACCAGTAGCCTCGTAACGACCCTATGACCCCATTATTTCAATTGAGTCGGTACATCTACCCACGTTTTTTTATATTACCCGCATGATCAGTAGTTTGAATGCATTCTTTGCCGCTAGGAATCTAACTTGTGGGTACCGTGAACTAATAGCTAACCCGTGAATCTTGCCTCGATTTATCTCCGTGCCATATCTGCAGAGTATTGCAATGGAAAAGAGCAAGGACGTAGGAAAATCTAAGGTACCATCAAAAGAGACGCCTAGGACTATGCCAATAATAACAAGGAGCAAACAGACAAGCGAAAGACTCATAGCCGGGGGAAAAACGCAGTACGGATCGGAAGAAGCATTACTCTCAGAAGCAGGCATCATTGCAATGGAAGCACAGAAGGCTGCGGCGGCAAAGGCTACGTCATCTACGGTGGTAGCTTCTCAAGTGGTCTGTCTCCAAAGCGATGGCTACGGCCAGACCTAATGAGCCACAACATGCGGCGAGAGGCTCGGTGATCCAAGACCCTCCGTACGGGATGCCGCCGGTTAATGGACGAAATACACAACTACGAGCAGGATACCACGGGGTGGTAGAACCCATTGTGTAGCTGGTGGAAGAAGTTAATACCGCAGTCCCCGACGGACAAGCCCAACTTCAAGCAGGAACGCTAAGTCAAGAATCAAACCGTCTGCGCATATATGGGCGGAGATAGAAGAGGCGAAAAGGAGTCAAAAGACATACGCAGACGCGGTGACCTTGCTAGCCCAAGAAAATCAGCAATTGAGAGAAAAGATCCTCCAAAACGCGGAGCTAGGGAATCAACAAGACGAGGCTAACTCTGCGATGAACGAAGATCAAGAGCGATCCTCGAAAACACCCTGCGGCAGGTAACCAAAGAAGAATACCCCGAAGAGGTGCGCGTAGCAACAGGAGGTCTGACCCAGACTATTACCCGGAGACTTCGGACTACTACGACGAAGATGAGGACACGTTGCTACAGCCTACGAAGAAGGCACAGTCATCCACGCAGGACGAGCACTATTTGGCGATGGAGAGTCTTCGTGCGAAATGCTAGCAGAAATCAACCAAATCAAGACCAGGCAAGGGAGCGAAGGCTAAAGCAGGTTATGAAAGAAGCCGAGACTACACCCCTAGCGCACCAGTTAGCTACAGCTACTATTCCACGAAATGTCCAGTCCCATCCTTCGAATATTACGACGGGTCCGCGGATCCCGCGGCCCATCTACGATATTACAACAGGGTAATGGCCAGGTGGGACTATGATGAAGCTATACTATGCAGATATTTCCCTTCCAGCCTGAAGGGATCCGCGCTATCCTGGTTCGATAACCTCAAGCCAGGATCCATCGATTCGTATGATCGGCTCACCGAAAAGTTCTTGGCCACCTACATGTATAACAAGGTCGTCAATACAGGAATGGACAAACTCTTCTCGCTTGCCATCAAGTACAGGGAATCCATTCGGGAATACACAGATAGGTGGCACAAGATATGTCAAGCCATAGGATAGGTAGATCCCGTAGTAAGTATTAATTGTTACAAATGGGGAATGGACAGGATGAGCCCATTGTTTGTCGAAATCCACGGCATCATCCCCGCCACAGAGGGAGATTTGAGGATAATCATCGAAAAACATGCAAGGTTGGAAGAAATTCAGCGAGATAACCCAAGAGCGCAGGCTCAACGACCTCCACGGACCAATTACGCGGAACAAGCAAGCGGATCTAAAAGTTACCAAAGAGATTCGAAAGACGACTACAAGAGGTCTGGTAGAAGGTTCGAAGATCAAATCTACACGAAACTCAATACCAGCTACTCACGTATCTTAAAGGAGATCAAGGATCGCGAAATTTAGACTGGCCTTGGACTAAGGGGAAACAACCACCAGCCTCAGAGAAGTCCAGAGAATAATGTGATTTCCACTGCTTCAACGGGCACCCAACAGAGAAGTGCAAAAACCTCAAGATAGTGATACAAAAGCTGATAGACGCGGGGGATCTCAAGAAATACGTTGAAAAGACTGCACCAGAAGACAGGGCCAAACGCAGCAAACAAGTACAATTACCAGAAGGCAACCGCACAGTGAATACTATATCCTGCTCAGAGAATAAAGAACCAACCCTAACTGCACAGATAGGAAAAAGACTGAGGAAAAAATTTGAGGACTATTGTGAGCTTTACAATTTGGAGGGGAAAGAGGTGGAAGATCATCAAGAATGGATGGACGCACCCCTAACCTTTGAAGCCGAGGACATTGAAGATGACATGGAAGACCACAACGATCCTCTGATCCTCACCTTGCCAATTGCAGGATGCAACATAAAGAAAATCCTCATCGATGGGGGGAGTTCCGTAAACGTCCTATTTTACGATACCTTCAAACGTATGGAGCTCAATGACGAGCAACTCTCGGCCTCACACCACACCATCCACAGATTCAATGGTACGGCTACTAAGCCTATCGGAGATATTGTTCTGCAAGTGGATGCTGGCCCCATGAAAGTTGACGCTCGTTTCAGTGTGGTAGACACACCTTCACCTTACAATGCCATTATTGGGAGGAGGTTGATCCACAAG
Source organism: Papaver bracteatum (assembly GCA_023529315.1). Taxonomy (NCBI): domain Eukaryota; kingdom Viridiplantae; phylum Streptophyta; class Magnoliopsida; order Ranunculales; family Papaveraceae; genus Papaver; species Papaver bracteatum. The sequence continues at coordinate 955,603 of JAJJWX010000963.1, forward strand.
CTTAAGGGGGTCGCAGCTACCTACCATCAATACCTTAGGTTTCCTACCCCCTAGGAGTGATGGAGATTAAGGGTGATAAAGCTTCCGCAAAGGAATGCCAGGCAATGCAGATGCAACTCAACAATGAGGAAGACGAGAAAAGGAGAACTCGTAGGGCTCGAAACAAAGCAATATCAAAGGACAAAGCCATCGATGAATACTTGAAAGAAATCTCAGGGAAAAGCTTATCCAAGGGGCACTCCGTAGGAAACACGGAAGTATCAACATCAATTGCTGACCAGGACGCCCCTACGAACAAACAACCCGAGCCTGCCAAATAGCAATTACAGAAAGTTCCTCACCTTGGGGAACCAAAACCCACGTTCACATCCTTGGAAGCGGTGAAGGAAGTTAACATCGGGACAGAGGGGAGCCAGAAGAAGATCAAAATAGGAACTCTGATGGATGAAGAACGCGAAGCCTCTCTGGTGAAACTGCTCAAGGAGTACGCGGACGTCTTCGCGTGGAAACTATCTGACATGCCAGGAATAGATCCAAAGATCGTACAACATGAGCTGCGCATTAAACCTGGCACACCCCCGGTAAGACAGAAGGTGCGAAAGGTAGCCACAGAGTATCACAAAGCAGTGGAAACGTAATTGCGAAAGATGTTGGATGCTGGTTTCATAAGAGAAGTCAAATATCCCACCTGGATATCTAACATGGTGATTGTACCAAAGAAGAATGGCGGGGTCAGAATCTGCATCGACTTCACCAACTTGAACAAAGCATGCCCCAAGGACAGCTACCCACTACCCAGTATCGATCAACTGGTCGACGCTGTAGAAGGATACGAAGAGATATCATTCATGGACGGGTACGCCGGGTACAATCAACTATTTTTAGAAGAAGAAGACCAGCAACATACATCATTCTACACACCCCACGGCCTCTATTGCTACGTAAGAATACCATTCGGACTCCGGAACGCAGGAGCAACATACCAAAGGATGGTCGATGCTGTTTTCAAACCATGGATTGGTACTACCCTAGAAGTCTACGTTGATGATATGCTCGTAAAAAGCAGATTCAAGAAGAACCATCACCAAGACTTGAGGGACATCTTCGAAGCTATGAGGGAGCACAACATGAAGGTAAACCCGGAGAAATGCACCTTCAGAGTAACATCTGTAAAATTCCTCGGATACCTGGTAACAAAAAGGGGCATTGAGGTAGATCCCGCAAGAATCCGAGCCATAGTAGACATGCCATCCCCAAAGAACCTAAAAGAAGTACAAAAGCTCAATGGATCCATAGCCGCTTTGGGAAGATTCATCTCTAGATCCTCGGATAAGTGCAAGTTCTTTTTCAACATATTGAAGAAGGGAACAAAATTTGAATGGACTACGGAATGCGAAGAAGCTTTCCTAGGCATCAAGCAATACCTAGCGGAGATCCCTATCCTTCAGAAACCAGATCCTGATGAAGTTTTGACGTTGTACATCGCAGCAACCGATGACGCAATAAGCGCAGTACTTGTCAGGACCCATACAAAGGAAGAACAGAAAATATACTATGTCAGCAAAACCCTGAACTCCGCAGAAAGAAATTACACGAGGATCGAACAACTGATTTTAGCCATCGTATGGTCCACCGTGAAGCTGAGAATGTACTTCTTGACGCATGACATACGTATCCCGTGTCGAGCACCCTTAGAATCCATCCTCAAAGGGGCAGGAAAGGTAAGACGCATAGAAAAATGGAGCACATACCTCGACCAATTCAGCATCCACTATGAGCTTCAACACTCTCAGAAATCCCAAGTACTTGCGGACTTCCTAGCAGACCTACCTCTGGACAATGAAGAAGAAGTGCGCATACAGGGATGGAGAGCCGCGGGTTCCCCAGAAATTGAAAAGCAAAAGGAGCCAAACGATATCCTTGAACCAGTAAACCCACGGCAATGGGAGGTCTTCGTAGACGGCTCCAAAAATAGAGAAGGCACTGGATTAGGCATCGTTATCACCACACCCACAGGGGATAGAGTCGTACACGCATTCAGGTTGGAATTCGAAGGCCATACAAATAACATCGTAGTCACAAACATCTTATTCTTATATTTTGTGATTCCACAATATATTATTTCACTACCATATGATTAAGATTATTGTGAGGTGATTGATATTACTTGGATGTTCTTAGGGAATATAAGTCTAGTGTATCAATCGGTTCATGTTCACCTTGATTTATCAAAAGACAGAATAAAACTCATATGTATTTGTGTGGGAGACATATTTATCTATTCAATAGACTCTTCCGTGTGAGACAGATTGGTTTATCAAGTCTTCGACTTTGGGTCGTAGCAACTCTTAGTTGTGGGTGAGATCATCTAAGGGAATCAAGTGCATAGAGTCCTGCTGGGATTTAAAGGCGTAAGGAACGCGATTGTACCTTAATTAGTGTGAGATTGGTTAGGGCTCAACTACATTCTAGTCCGAAGTTAACTTGGAGTAGGCTAGTGTCTTTAGCGGTTTAATACGATGTGGTGTTCAAATCTGGACTAGGTCCCCGGGGTTTTTCTTCATTTGCGGTTTCCTCGTTAACAAAATTTCCGATGTCTTTGTTATTTCTTTTCCGCATTATATTTTTTTATATAATTGAAATATCACAGGCTGTGCGTAGTTCAATTAATTAGATAATCCAACCTTTGGTTGTTGATATAAATTGATTGACACTTGAACATTGGTCTTTGTTACCGTTCAAGTTGTTTCGCATAATAATCATGCTCGCGAATTTCTATCTATTTTATTTGCTGATTACATTGTGAATCAGAGATACAACTCTTGGATATATTTTCAGAGTCTGACTGTCTAGTTGATTTTGCTGGAATTATATTGGAGTTAGTCCATACATATTGTATAAATGAAATATTGGGTGAGGTTGTTAGACCCCGCTTTATCAATTGGTATCAAAGCAAGCAAATACATTTAAGGCCTCATAAGTCTGTATTTTTAGCGATCTGAGTCTATGGACATAAGTGTAATCTCTGTAAACGTACCACCAGTATTCGACGACTCAAATTACTTATGGTGGAAAATTGTTATGCGTTCCTTTCTTCAAGCGTGTGATTTTCAATCATGGGTTTATGTTATTAATAGTTATGATCCTCCAATGGTTACAGAAGATGGTGTCTCTATTGTAAAGGATATTGGTAGATATGAACCTAACGAGATTCTTGTTGAAAAGCAAAATTACGACGGTTTAAATGTTATCATTCATGCCATTACCCTACATCTTCAGCACCATATGACAACGTGCCTCGGTCTAAAGATGCGTGGGATATCTTAGAAACTGTATTCGAAGGGAATACCTCTGAAAAGGAAGTGCGGCTTCAAAACCTAAATTCTGATTGGGAAAACATTCGTACGGCTGAAGAAGAATCATGTGATGAGTTTAATCACAAAGTATATGAAAGTGTTAATGCATCTTTTGCATTGGGTAAGACTATTCCTGAAAAGGACATTGTGATGAAAATTCTCAGATCATTGCTAGCCAAATACGATTCTAAGAAACATGCTATCGTTGAAGGAAATTACCTTGATACGCTTTCCAAAAATACTCTTGTTGGAAAGTTAAAAATACTTGATCTTGATCAAAACACGGTCAGAACATCTGCGTTCAATGCTGTGACCAACACAAGCGAATCTAACTTGTCTTGGGCTGATGAATGTTCTTCCAATCATGTTGATTTTGATAAATCACTGATTAACAAAAGATCAAGGATATTATAAAAAGAAGCAAAATATGTGAGAAACGTCTCTCACTAGTTAATGCTTCAGATGATTCAATACAAGAAAAATCACCCCATGTTGTCAATATCGTGCATGCTTCCGATGTGTGTAATGAATTTTCAGCTCTCGCAGAATAAACTTCTTCCTACTCAAATTCTGATTCAGAGTTTGAGTCTGACACTGAGATTTTTAAATTCTTGGATAAGAGTGAAGAAATTCACCAAGAAAATCTCCAACTAAAGGCTTCGTTGGAGAAACTGGAATCATCGCTTCAGGTGAAAAATCTTGAAATAGATTTCTTAATGATGAATTCACCAGAACCCTATCTTTGAAAGAAAAAGAGATTAATATTCTTAAGTGTAACCTGCAAAGGTTGTCTGGAAGTTCTGACAAAATCTCAGCAATGTTATTTGGTCAGATATCTTTTGGAAACACAAATGGTTTAGGTTTCAAAAGCAAACTGTGAGCACAAACAACTCCATTGTTCCAGTCTTTTTTTTTTTCTCAATCACATTTTTTTTATTAATTGAATAGCTAAAAAGAGTACAATGGGAGATACAAAATAAAGACAGCTAAAACAAAACTCTCAAGCTAAAAAGAAGCCAAAACAACTTATGGCTTACTATTCACTAATCTAGAATTTAGATTGAAAAATTTAATTACTTGAGAATCATAGTGATGAGCCCATCTTTTACCTTTCATTCTAACACCTCCTTCATGAACCACTTGAATTATCCTTCTTTTGAAACTATGAATGTTGATTTTACCATTTTCAAATAAAATGGAGTTCTTGAGAAACCACAGTTCCTTCATTGTTGCACAAGCTGCTGTAAACCATACCTCTTTTATCAATGGACTTTGTTGATATGCTACTGGACAAATATCCATGAAGGATGATGGTTTATGAAATGCAAAAACTGAACATAGACAATTCCAAATTGTAACACTAAATTCACATTTCCACAGTGTATGTTCCATGTTGTCCTGCTCTGCTACACACATACAGAATCTAGAAGGCATTTCATACCCTTCATTTCTCATTATTTCATCATCAACATATACACCCTGTTGAAGCTTCCAGATATTGCAAGAAATAGAAGGATGCAGAAAAGATTTCCAAATAAAGGAAGGCCATACCAGCTTCTGCTGCTTGAGTCTTATTTTCTCCACTGCTAATGCTGTAGTAAAAACACAATTTTTGCTTCCAGTCCATTTTATAGTGCTAAATCCACCATTCATGACAAGAATTATATCATCTTTTAGAACTGACCAAGCCCATTTCAAACCTGAATAAAACCACTGACCATGATTATCTTTAAATTTTGCAGTAAAGAAAAGAGCCCATTCATCTTGAGAGTTTATCATTTTCCACATTATCTTCATAAGAAAAGCCTTGTTAATGGTTTCTAGTCTTCTAATACCTAGGCCACCTTCATCATATGGAGTACATACCTTTTTCCATGATAATGTTTTATATTTTCTAACTTCACTGTTGCCAGACCATAGAAAATTCCCAATAAGCTTCTCACAAATTTTAATGATTGAAGCAGGCCATCTATAAACAGTCATATTATAGAATGGAATACTGCATAAGACTGATTTGACCAAAACTAGTCTTTCTGCAAAGGATAAAATTTTACCTTTCTATTTAGCTAACTTGTGCTGAATCATCTCCACAACAGGCCATACCATTGCTGAAGTTACCGTACCTGGAGCTAAAATTACTCCTAAATATTTATCAGGGAACTTAGATAACTACATATTAACCAACTCACATATTTGTAACTTCCTAACTGAGGACACACCATCAATGAAGCACTTACTTTTATCTTTGTTGATTAATTGACCTAAGCTGGCTTGGTATTCATCAAGTAATGTAAATAAACTATTCAGAGATTTCTTAGCACTATTGCAAAAGATACAAACATCATCTGCAAAAAATAGATGGGTTGGATGAATACCATTCTTAATCACCATTGGAAGTATTTTACCTCGAGACACCAATTGAGATATGTTCCTGCTAAGTACATCTTCCATTAGGACAAAGAGAAGAGGTGATAATGGATCACCCTGTTTTAATCTTCTGTTCATTAAAAAGAAGCCACAAGGCCCACCATTAACCATTACCGATATCTTAGCTGATTCAAATAATGTGAGGAGCCAATCACACCATGAAGAAGAGAAACCATATTTTTGCAAGACTTGAAAAAGAAATTTCCAACTTACTGAATCATAGGCTTGAGAAATATCAAGTTTAAAAGCTACATTACCTCATATTCTTTTCTTCTTCATTTCATTTACCATTTCTAAGGCAAGCAGAATTTGATCTTGAATGCTTTTACCTTTGATGTAAGCAGCTTGTTGAGGTGATATTAATTTCTCCATAATTTTGTTCATCCTTACAGTAATGAATTTGGTGAAGATCTTAAATAAAAAATTGCTTAAACCAATTGGTCTAAATTGTTTTGTTTTTTTTTTTTTTTTTTTTTTTTTTTTTTCTCCTTGACATTTTGGAAGAAGAACAAGGAAATTTGAATTAAGTCCTCTAGGAATTTATCTCATTCTACAAAAAAATTGGATTGCTTCTACCAAATCAGTACTTATAATTGGCCAACAAGTTCTATAAAATATACCTGAAAAATTATCAGGACCTGGTGAGCTCTCTGGATCCATCTAAAAAATAGTATTCTTTATTTCTTCATGATCTGGAAATGCATCCAACATTTCTTGATCTGAATTGCTTATAAGAGTAAGAATGGCATCTAACAATTTATCTGATATATTAACCTCCTGAAATTCAAACTTCTGCTTGAAGTGATGAACTGGTGTATCAGCTATAAGAGATGGATCTGAAATGATATTACCATTATTATCTTCAAGTTCACTAACCAAGTTTGCTGCTTGCCTTATATTCATCTTAGTATGGAAAAATTAGGTGTTTGCTGCACCTTATTGAATCCATTTTTTTCTAGATTTATGCTTTAACATTACATTAGCTTGCACTTCTCTGCTAGCATGGTCATTCTGAGCTGACACTAGATTACTCAAAGCCTCTTCATCAAAAGGATGATCATCTGAATACTGCATAGCAATACTAACTTTCTCTTCTGCTTCTTTAATCTTGACTTGAACATTCCCAAATAAATTCCAGTTCCAATCATTTAAGTCTTTTTTTAATGTTTTAAACTTTTGCATAAATACATAAGCAGGGTCACCAGCAATATGTTGAGACCAACTCTCATTGACAACTGACAAGAATTCTGGATGATATATCCACATTTTTTGAAATTTTCTAGGACAGTTATGTGGTCTAGGAATATTATGACAACCCCCCAATAATGGTACATGATCAGAGACTATTCTTAATCCAACCTTATAACCCCAATCTCCATATTTTTGAAGCCATTGCTGATTAAAAATTGCTCTGTCAAGAGTGCACAAAATTATTTTTCTTCCTTGTTGACAATTTTACCATGAGAATTGTAATCCTATTTTAGGAGCCTGAAGAAGTTCACAATTGTCTAAACAGGTAGAAAAATCTAACATGGAAGCTCTGTTGGGAGATTTACCACCTATTTTTTCATCCAGTGAAATAACTGCATTAAAATAACCTAAAAATATCCAAGGATTCTTTAGTTCACTGATAGCTTCCATTTCAGACCATAAAAATCTTCTTTGTACCTTCTTCACATGTGCATGAAAACCAGATACAAGAACATCTCCAATACTGACAGTAATCATTTGACTAGAGACAGATATTACTTGAGGAGTTGAAATGTTTTTATCCCAAAACAACCATATATTACCTTTAATATCTAATATAGAATTGTGAATCACCATGCTTTGCATTCCAGTTAAATTTAATTTCTCACAAAATGATGCACTGTATTTAACTTTTGGTTCTGCAATGATTACTAAAGAAGGACTAAACTATTTAACCAAAGACCTTAATTTATCCTGAGCCCTAGGTCTCCTCAGGCCCCTGATATTCCAGTATATTAACTTCATTTGATAAGAGGAGGAGGGTTTATAGGACCTCCTTTCCCTTGATTTTGATTTTTCCTGAAATTATACTTAGAATTAACTTGAAATTGTTTAGTTACCTTTGCAGTATCAGATGGACTTGTGATTTTTGATGATGATGCTGTATTAGATACCATTTCTTTCTCAACTATTTTAGACCAAGATGTCACTTAAACTGTTTCATTGGATACTTGACCAGTTTTTCCATTCACAAACTTGATAGAAGAATCTTCTAAATTATTGACTCCCTTTGGTGTTGAAGTATTTGGAACTTCTTTAATAAGAGCTTCTTGTTCTATTTCACCTTATTCACATACAAGAGAACTAAAGTTCCCTTTAAGAACTAATGTACTTCCAGTTGGTGGCTTAAGAATTGATGTATCCTGAATAGTAGTCACTATAGAATCTTCACCTGCTCTTTCTGAGACATCACAAATATAAAATGGAATGTGCTTCTATTTTATTGGTGTTGTAAATTGCTTCTGATTATTTTCACCACCTGCATTATCTACTTTAGGCTTTCCCTGTTCAATTCTACATTCAGTAGTTAAATGACCAATGATTTTTCAATTATGACAAAATTTAGGATATACTGGAATTGATATATCCTTAAAGAAGCCTCCTAATTTTGTTCCAATCCAGATTTTGTTAGGAATGGAATGAGCAAAATCTATCTCAACTAGAACATTATCATAATAACCAATTTCACAATTCGCAGTAGCAATATCAATTTTAATAGGAGTTCTGATTTCCATACAGATTTTAAAGAGAATTTCCTCCTTCCAAAATTCCAAACCTAGACCAGGTAATCTAACCCAGACTTGATCTTTACATGTCCTTTGTGATGATGGTCTAAAATTGGAGACCCAATTTCTAACTTGCAATACTTGATCATTTACTTCCCACTGCCCTGATTTGATTGTCATTCGATTAACTTCATTATCCAGTTTAATTGTGAAAAAACCTCTTCCAAGAGGAATGAGCTTACAATCACCTATTAACTTCCATTATTGACGCAAAATAATAGCAGCATCTACGAATTTGATTTTCTGTAGGTATAATCTACAAATGAGAGAGAATTTCCATGGAGATAATCATTATTCAAAAAGATTATCAGTAATTCTATTGTTGGAATTTTTGGAACTGAATTATTTTGAGATAAACCTAAATTTGTTGAATGAGAATTTTCAGAACAAGTGGTTTCCGGACAAGAATCTATTAAAAACCACCTGAACTAATGATCCCTAATCATGAAAACCAAGAATTAATGCTTTTGAAACCACCTGAATTGATGAATCTAAGCACAGAAATTGAGAATTCGATGGAAAATTTTCGCCGAGTCAGGCACCGAGTTGCAGAGCGTGACTCGCCGAGTTCTTTCTCAATTTTATTGTTGCAATTGTTTCAGTCTATTTTGGAATAATTAATGATGAATGTTTTGATAAACAAGAGGAAAATAAGCAAGACAATAAATCTTCTTTGATTTGTTCGTTTTCTGGAAATGCAAATTATATCCAGAATAAGTGTTGGAAATTCAAGATGAACAACAAAAGGATTACCAAACTTCAAAATGACATGCAAGGAATGAATCTGGCCTTGGGTAATCAACAAGGTACTTCTAAAGACAAGAAGAAATCTAAGAGGACCAGATTCAAACGAGGTAAGAAGTATGTTTATACAATGAACCTTGATAAGTCACTATGTAATAAAAGATGTGAGCATTCGGCTTACTCCGTCACTATCTAATACTAGTGATGTCTGCATCCTCATCTTTAACTTGAGAAAATGAGGATTGCATCAAGGTTGCTCAAGTTTTGTATATTTGTTAATTTCTTATTTTTTATATTAATAAAATATCTTCTTAGTTAATGGATCATGAACCGTAAAATACTTTTTCAAAGTTCTTCTAGGGTTTGGCTGTCCATTGGTTTATTTATATTCATTTATGATCAAAATTCCATTCACTTCTTTTATCTTTGAAAGACACAGTTTCATGGCTCCTATAACTAGAGGTACCACAAAAAGGGATGCAGTTGAAGCAGTTAATGGGTAAAATTATGTTTGGAAGGCACATCCGGAGGTATATTTATGTCCAATACCACGTCTTGCTAATAGTTACCATAATTTACCACGAGCTTTCCAATATACCCAAGTCGCGTACTATCTAATTATAAAATGACTGATGTATCCCAAAAATTGTCGCACTGATGTTGCGTTTGGATGGGCCATATAAATATAAAAAGTATACTCAGGATACCAAGCCATTTCTCTCTCTTGAGATATGCAGCGAGTATCTCCCTTCGTCGCCTTTAAACCCTAGTTCATTTGGTGCAAAATATACCCACACTAGTGCTTTCGCCATAAAATTCATTAAACGTGAGATAAATTCAAACCCTACCTTCACCGTAACTCGAATGATTTCAATGAATTTGGGTGCTTTCCTAACTTTTTGTTTTATTGTGTCCATGGTTTTGGGATTTCGGCACTGGTATAAGCTTCATAACTGGTAAATTCTTCTTCATCTCAGTAAAGTGGTTCCATGGGTTTCTAATAGTTATTTCAATTCTGAAAATAATAAATTACTACATAGTCATGTTGGTGATATGCAAAATCATATGCATCCTGGTTATACTTAATTATTTGTTTATTTTATAATTGGAGACCCAATTGGGACAGGTAATTAAGGTTTTATCGCTGAATTTAATTTGTCAAGACCATGGTTTAGTTCAACATCTTGAAAAATAAAACTGTTTCTCTTTTCATATATTGACCCTATGAAACCATATATCTTAAATACAAATTTTTAGTCCTTTGACACCTTTGGGATTAAGAATCAGTGGATGTAGAATTCTTTGCAAACTTAAGTATGTGTAGTTCTTCTTTCTCGAAATCCACTGAAATTATGAACCTGATGTTTTATATATCGGCAGTTGAGTGAATTGCTGTGATGGTAAATTGATTTTTTATCCATGGTGTTAGGGAAAGATATCTGCTACTACAGCGAGAGGTTCAGCGGATACTGACCTCCAAGATGATGTCAATTCCAAAGAATATTTAGAGATGGATTTTGCATCTGTTGAATCGTCGGAATGTAATTCATCAGGAACCGAACCATAGTATGTTTGTTTCATTCGTTCTCATAAAGTCTTTTCTTTTAGAGTGTTTTAGAGATAAGTTTTAAATATATTACCATTTGGAGATGCAGTAAATTTTGTAGATGGTGAGGTTTGCCATTTGGAGATGCAGTAGTTTTTAATAGTAATGTAGATGATTGTAAGATGAACATATTACCAAAAGTTAGTTTTAGTCTATTAGATTCATTAGCATTTGCGTTTTATAACTACATTGGTGTTGAAATTGTTAGATGGTTTGAGAATAACCATGTCAAAGAATCCTACTTCTTCAAAATATTGTAGTTGCTGGATATTCTTGGAAGAAACTGACTTGAAGCATCTCATGTGTATAGCAAGTTTGTTCACCCACATAAGTATCGGGATAACTACCCGAGAGCAACAAATCACGCAGTTATGCATCTTATTCCCACGATCAAGGGTCGTTTGTGCGAAAAGGCTTACACAGTATCTGCTTCAATGGCAATTGGCCACTTCCTGGATATGCCTGGAACCCTTAACAACAGTACAATTTTGCATTATCTACTCTCACGGAAAATTGAGAGACAAGATGATGGTGATCCATTTTGTATGAACTTTGGGGTTGCAGGGCATATCTTGAGGTTTGGGATGAAAGAATTTGCACTTGCTACGGGACTTAACTTCAAGTTGACAGCTACAACAAAGGAAGATCTTGATAACCCACTCCCAAAATGTATCACGGATTCACCAATCATGATAAATCATTTCCCTGGAGAAAAAAATGGTAACAGTAAGAAAAATCTGGACGCGATTCGAGAAAGGATATTTGACCATCTGTACTGACGATGAGAACGCTAAGTTGGCGCTTCTCTTATTTTTGCACGTTATTCTTTTGGGATGCCCGGCGAGAGATGTAGTAAAGGGAGCAGATTTCCATTTGGCGGACAATTTGAATAACTTCAACAAGTTCCCAGGGGGTCATGTTAGTCTTAGAAAAACCATCTGCAGCTTTCGATCAGCTCTGTTTGTGAAGGATGAAAAGAAAACTAAGAAATCCAGTGTTGTCAAGAAATACAAGGAACCAAAGAATAGTGGTCGGTTGGGATTTTCGGCTTATTACAGGGTGTTTGGACTATCATACGCTCTGACAATAAGTTCACATATTCTATCTAAATGGTCTTATTTATCTTGTATACTTGGGAGGTTTGTAGTCTGTACAATTCAAGTTCTAACTATTGTTGCTATTTCAGGCTTGGGCATTGGCAAGTATTCCTGCAATTAGGGGTTTATGTGGACAGGTTGTGTCGAAGTATACTTGCGGTCGGTGGTGCACTGTCATGGAACGTGTATCCTTCACAAACGAACCGAGATATAGTGAACTTGTATCCATGAGACAGGGGATAATAATAGATTGCGATGAGTACGAGATGTACAATGGTGACTCCCTTAGATTTCTTGGCATAGTAGATGATAAGGAGGTGTTGGAGAATACTGTGGAACAGTTTGATGTTCCAAAAGAATCTAGCAAGGTATATGAATCCTTTTGGTCGGGAACGACCAATGGATTTGCGCGGGAGGTTGGCGTAGGACATGGGTCAGATACTTTATACACTCTTACGGAGTCCCAGCTAACAAATATGTTTGCTATTTGCTTACGAGAGAAGTTGGCTCCATCCAGCGTTAGTTATGTGGATAAAAATACCGCAGCGGGGGAGACATCGTATGATGGAGATCGGGTTAACACAACAACGACTTCCACACATATGGACTCAGTCATTAATACTGAAGAAGTTTTAAAATCAGAAGAGACGGTAAATAAAGTAAGTACTCCAGATGATGACGGTAAAGGGATGGAAGCAAGAGAAGAAGAAGAATCAACCGATATAGAAGATGAAACATTTAATTCTCCAGTGGGTACGGATGTAGAAATATCTAAATCCCCTGACGTACCCAACTTACAGAGGCCTAGAATCATAAATGCGGGACTTCAGATTGAATCACTGCATGCAAGCCTCACTTACCAAAAAAATTCTATAAATGACTATGCTGGGGAAAATATTGAGGATCCAGGTATTTCAAAGAACTGTAAAAGGAATCTGAACATTTACATATGGACAAGGCAATTGTCTATCACTTATTTACCGTATTTAACTCGAAATTCATTGTCTCATGATTGTTAAAATACGCAGGGAAAATGTGGATCCAAAGGAAATCAAGAAGGCAAATGACCCACGTCCTAAGAAATATCCGGTGGAGGAGATTAAACAGACAGAAGAAAGTTTGAAATTGTATTAATATGTCAAGTTATTAAGAGGAACATCACAACCATGGTCCAACTGGTTATCAGACACTGTAAGTAGATTATTTTATTATAGTTTATGTTCATGATATTTTATGAATTTACTCGTCAGCTTATCTATTTTGAGAACTATTGCAGATTGTTAATTGTGTATTGCACTCAATACCCAAACACCCTGGATTCACGAAGAAAACTCGGTGGACCACAGTTGGTAGTTACATCGCTGTGAGTGTTATATGAAAACTATGAAACTTATCACATTTGCACTGTAAACATACTTGCATTTTTTACATGTTAATAATGGCTTGAAATCTGCGGTTTCTCACGCTTTATTAAACATCATCCTGAAAAACAACGGCACGCTAGAGATCAAACACTGAGATCCAAGACCGAATAAAAGCAACAATTATATTATAAAAAATTGCACATGATGGAGAAATATGGCATTGATGGTAAACCATGGTCCGAGGTTGATGTGGTTTACACTCCAATGCTGATGAATGACAATAATTTGGTAGCAATTGAAATCCTCTTGAGGACACAGAAGATTTGTATCTACGATACCTTATACAATCATTAAAAGCGTAAAAGATCCACCAGTACAGCAGGGAACCCATCCGAGGTCATCGCTATCTGCGATATTCTGAGGACTATCCTAGAGAATGCATAATGGAATTGCGACTACGCAGACTTTGATCAAGTGGTCCCTAAACAAAGCTCGAGGATAGTTCTTTGAGATCTCGTTAGATGAGAGTTCAACATCCTAGATGGTGCAATTGGTAAACCAAAATTGACACTTCTATTTTTATTGGTTTAGTTCCGGTGATTGCAGAGTGTATGCATTGTGCTTTATCCTGTGTTTGATAAAGGGAGTTTCTCTAGACCGATTGCAAGACAAAGATATTATTAATGCTTATCGTAGGAGGTTTTCTGTTCGATTATACGACGATACAAGTATCGAGGTAAGTGCATGTAAAAGTGAATAGCAAAACCTTTATTATTTAGATACAACAGTGACGCTGATGATACCACTTCACCAATTTTTTTGGTGCAGGATTATATTCCGTGAATCGGGTGGAAATGTTGGAAGCAAACTTTTGTAAGTTTGCAAAAAGTTTTTTTTTAAAGGTTTGGGAGTGAAAGTCACAGAATTCATTCAAGGCTCCAAAATATAGTTAGGAGGGTGGATATAGTGGTTGGGTGTTTATGTGGGAAACGGATGTACAAATACAGTTAGAAGCAAACTTTCTTCTGTGAGTTTAGTTTCTTGCTCGAAAGGTCATTTTTTATTGGTGTCTTTCGCAATTTATTTATTTTGTCATGGTTGGATCTCCGTGCAGGTTTATTTTTCTTTTGGTATGAAGTCCTTTTTTTCCTGTTTCTCATGGTATCTATAAGATTCATTGACTTTCGCTGGCTCTGGGTTTCCCCTTGGTAGCCGTTGAATCTAGTGGTGGCAATGTTATTGGTAGTAGTGAAGCATGTTGGAACGATGGGGGTTGGATGATGACGGGTTTCATTTGTTACTTTGTAACACTGATCTGCTGATGTTTGGTTTTCTCATCCATACTAATTGATACCTAATGCAATGTTGATTTGGGGTTAGCCTCATATCAACAGGTTCGCTCTTGTAACACATGGCTGTAGAATTTATACCAAAAACGGTTATAACTATATCCCATAATTTTGAAAATAAGCAATTTAGTCGTTGCATATCGCCTTCAAAGCAATTGTATTTATGTTTTTACGTATAAGAGAGATCCAAATGACAAATTATTGGTGCTCAACAGTTTATCACGTCAAATGTGGTGCAATTAAGCCAAGGAGGGGCGATAGGTTCGAAGAGGTGTAATTAAGCCTGAATTGAAAGGTTAGATAAAATTTATTATGGATGGAAGTTTTCAAAGAGTCGTGATGGTTCTGGATACCGTGTATGGGGTATCGAACCGGCATGCAAGGTCTCTATACACTGAAACAGGTGTCTAGAATTAGGTTTTGAAAATATGCTTGCATGGAGTAATGATGTTTATGGAGAAGGTGCGCATATCTTTGAATTCTCGTTAACAGCAAAGAGATGGGACGTTTAACCAAACACCATAAATAGCTATTAATGGTGCTATACTTTCTATTTATGAGGCTTCTCTCCGATCCTAAGTTGGCAGAGAGCAAAACAATTTTTTAAATCGGTAATACGGCATATCAGTCCATTCTATAGAATTTAAAAAGGGAGGTCTGCCAGTGTAACTTTCTGTCATATAGCCTCTCTTTTCCATTTCATCAGCTACAAAATTTATCTCATGATATACATGCTCAAATGTCATGTGCGCATAATCAGCTTTCACTATTAATCATCTCTGTCGTACAATCCATGGCATAGAGTCAGCGAAGAATGCATGGGCTGCACTTTTGGAGTCCGAACGCACACGAATTTTCTCATGGCCAAACTGCTTAGCCTATTACAATCTGCTAATTAGTTGTGGAGCCCAGACTAATGCTCAACTCCACAAGCACTTCACAATTGCTAATTCTTGCCACTGTACCCGAGCCAACAGGTCCCGGATTACCTTCTGAGGCCCCATTACAACAAATTAAAATTTCTTCACATTCCGGTGGCCTCCATAAACACTCCATTGGGATGATAAGCTTTACAGTCATATGTGCAACTCGAAAATACCATAGAATTCTCAAATCCTGGCATGTGTTGAACATGTGGCATGTCATTCTCATTCATTCATAAATAGAAGTATTGACACTGATTCATAATCTGGGAAACGCAAGCCAATTTTTGTTAGTCATGTATTTGACAGAAGATATAAAGATCAAACATATATGGATTTTAGTAATTTGTCCCTTTGCCAGATTGTAAATTAAGACTAGGTATGTATATGCCTCTCCTTCAAGTGAATTATACTGGATAGAAAATCAAAGATGCAATTTCAAACACGCTGTACCTTATGCGAACCAAGAGCATTGCAGGGCAACTATTATGAAACACTTATTTTCAATACATTTTAGTCTTGTACATGTTCCATTTCTTTGATTGTAGTTTTAGTTTATAGAATACATCCTGCATATCCAGCATTATCGACACACAATCGTCGGACAATATGAATAAGCAGACTTCATCATATTGCATTTAAAAAAGTTACAACCGTTCCGCTCATTCAGTGTTGAGCAACATTTAGCAGTAACATTATCATTTCATATCTAGTTATTACATGCTCATAAACAAAAACATACCTAGTTATTAATCCCAAGTCTTTCATCTTCGCGAAATTCCTCAATTCTCTATGTTAGGACAGGTTTAGCTTCGTCAACATTAGCAATCCCAAGGCCGCCTTCATATTTTCGACAATATAATACAAGATGCATGATTTGAGATATGCTGTAAATGCTAGAAATTAGTAACTAGGGATTCTTTGCAGAGAGTACTGTAATGCAGATGTTGATCTCGGTTGTAATAAACTGGGTCTTTTCTGCACAACTAGTTTTCTTGTAAGGAATCCAGTCAGAACTGTAATATTGGCTTTTTGAGAACTTTTAATGAATTTAGTTTTTTGAAATGGATGTTTAATGAGGCTAACAAGGTAACTTAATCTCTATAAATGCAGACGTTGATCTCGGTTGTAATGAACTGGGTCTTTTCTGCGCAACTAGTATTCTTGTAAGGAATCCAGTTAGAACTGTAATATTCGCTTTGTGAGAACTTTTAATGAATTGAGTTTTTTGAAATGGATGTTTAATGAGGCTAACAAGGTAACTTAATCTTTGTAGATAAATCTGTAGATAGTGTTGAATTATCGAAGGTAGATTCAATCAGGAGAGAATTTAATTTTGCAGGATGTTGTAGCATTACAGGAGAAAAAAACTCGGAGAACATGCAGAAAATGCATACAATTTTGAGGATTTAATATAGTTTGAAGGTAGTTACCCTTCTGAAAATTTCTGCAAAACGAGTTTTGAGCTCACATTAAACAATTTTCTTCGGTCAACCAATGAAAATCGAGGGTTTTTTCCACCCACATATTTACTCTTTTATCTTACAAAATACCATTGAATACGCGTCACATGTGCGACTCATTTGCGACATATCAATAATACTCCTAGCAAAAAGTAGCACTGAATACACGACTCAAGTGAGATTTATTAACGACACTGAAATAATGTGCGACACCGAGCCGAACGGCTCTTAACTTAATAGCGTAGTTTTTGCATTTCTTATTTGATGGATGTGCGACAAATGAACTACATGGGTCCCAAATCCGTTTAAGCTGAGTAAATGATGGTAGGCTCTTGACTTAATATCACCATATTTGGGCTATCCGAGTGATAGGTGTATGACATATCTGCGACTATTTTTAATGGCCAGATTAAGGAAAATTAATAACTAATGGATATTATTTCTGGTTCGCATTAGGGGTTCTATTGTTTGAAGAAGAAGTAAAACTAATTGAAACAACATCCTATTGAAGTCTCACGAATTGAGATTTTAAATCAGTTACACAAGATACTATTTTTTGATTGACATGAATCATCATAACAAATCAATTTTAAAATTTCTTATACCATACAGTTAATCGGCTGCAACACATACTTACTTCTGTTGAACCAACATGAATCGAAATCCTAAGTAGTCATTCAACAAACGAACCTCACAGAAACGATATAATTTCTGATCAGAAACTTATAGGAACATCAAGAGTTTTCCATCACGAGCCTAATTAAAACTCTTTTACTGGAAACCCTCTCTCACAAACTTACCGACCAAATCAGTACTCTTCCATTACAACAACCATCTATTTTATCGATCAAAAAAAGATCAACCGTCCATGTCTTACCTACTGAGTTAGCTGAATGAAGTGATGCCTGAAAATTAGAAAACTCTAATCTCCAATTACCCAAATCAATCATGCCTGAAAAATGAACTCCATAACCATATCGTTATGTATGTGCGACCCAAAGTATATGTTTTGTTTGGGGCGAATTAGTCAACAATAATATGAAATGCTATTATGTTAAGTTGTGTTTCGTTAACTTCTATTGTGGTACCAAACGTCATTGACCCGCAGTTAATGTGTATCTTTGTGAATGAATCAATTCCTCAAGGAAGAAGAAGGAGAGATCTACAAATGATGAAGAAGGTTCTTCCTCTAACGGCCTCTTATCTGTTTGTCATTTTGATATTAACTTTAGAGGTATGGTGAAAGATTTCACCAACAAAAGAAATGATTTAAAATCTCAAATCATATTCTCTTTAGAAAAGATAGATCACTATGAACATATGTTATCTCTAACAAAGAACACTTTGTGTGGACTAAAAAGAGAACTTAGTGAGTTAACTAATATTTTTGAAGATTTAGAGGAATTGAACTATCCCATAATCAATGGGTTTTTCAATAATGAAAAGGAATATTTAGTAGATGCTCTAAGGAAGCTCTACGATGTCTAGGAAGCTTCTTATGAGAATTTATTCTTATGTTTTAAGAAGGATAACTAGGGTTTGGAATAACAACTAGAACACCGCTTCCACGGTGACCGAAAAAATGAACACTAAAACTGAAGGTTTTTTTTTCTTTTTCTTTTTAAAAGCATAACCAATGATCAAATAATAAATGTGCAACTAACAAGCCACCTGCCATCCTTTTTGGCTGCAAACTCTAACGTGGCAACAAAATAAAAAGCCTTGTCATCAACCTCCAGTTTTGGAATAACCCCTTTGTTTGTGGGGCTTAATTATTACATCCTCCGAGGGCTTAATCATCTTATTATCCGTCATGTTCGCAACCAGGTTGTGAGACTCAGTAGTATAACTTCCCACCGATTTGATTGGAAATATCCATTCATCATTTAATCTTTCATTTCATTAATTAGAATCTTTGAGTAATGTATTTGCAAATCAGATTGGTTGAAGTTTGACCATAGGCTGAGAGACAACCATAAAATCACTGAATATTAGATTCTTTATCACTGGGTTGGTTTTGATCAGTAAAATTGGTGAAGCTAGTCATGCTCTTCAATTGTAAGGATTTGATTTTTAATCCCATTTGAAATATTGAAGCTTTGATTTCTAAGATCGCGTTAATCAATCAAGGTATTGTTAATTTAGCCTTTTGTTTTAAAGTTGTTTTTGATTTAAAATAAATAATCGTTTTCTCTGGTAGAGCTTTAATCAATTGTTTTTCTTTTGACCAGTTGTTAGTGAAAAACAATTTGATAGAAATTGGGGTGAAGTTCAACAGCTCTATCAATAATGGATTATTGTCAGTTCAGGGAAAAATCCGTCCTATTGCTTAATTTACTTTGACTATTGTTACCAATTAGTAAATCCCATTGCTTAATCAGATAAATAGTTCTTAAATTATAAATAATTTTTTAATTTTAGTGTGGTGGCGGCGGAGGTGGTGTTGGTAGTGGTGGAGGTGGCGGAGGTGTTATTGATTGTGCTCGCGGCGCTAGTGGTGGTGGCGGTGGAGGTGATGGTGTTTGTGGATGCGGTAGTAACGTTTGTGTCTGGTGTTGGTGGTGTCGTTGGTCATGGAAGTGGTGGGGATTATGGTGGTGGTGGCAGTGCTGGCATGTGGTGGTGCTGATGGATATGTTGGCGGGTGATGGTGTGGTGGCGAATTAAAGAATGAGTGCTTTAAATTTAGGGTGGTGCTGGTAGTGGTGGTGGCGACAGAGGTGGTGCTTGTTGTGTTCATGGCGCTGGTAGTGGTGGCGACAGAGGTGTTACGGTGGCGTGGTAATTGGTCATGGTAAATGGTTATAGAGAGGAGAAGAAAAAAATGGACGCTGGTCTTTTCCTGGGCGGCGATGACATAAATGGAGGTGAGGATATTGAAAGAATTGGTTTTTTAGTATAAGGGTACTCTGGTCTTATCACATGCGACGGTTGAACGGTGGAATCCTTTTTTTTCTTTAATTTCGTTAGGTTTCAATTGACAAAAAAGTGGTCATAAAAGGGACTCCCTCCCGAAGGGCCCTTTGGTCGGTCGGCCCAATTATTGTGAGTACACATAGCTATTGCCAACGATTTTCATCTTGCAATGTTTTTAGATTTATTTATTTAAATTCTAAAGTTTATTTAGAAGATGATTTTGCAGTTTTAATCTTTATTGGTTTTATATATTGCAAAAATATTTTTATAGGATATGTGTGTTTACGTCCATGAACTATGATTGTCCCATATATATCAAAAGTTAAGTCTATTATATGTAATTATGCAAATATTGATGGAAAATAGAATGGACTTTTGTTAACAAAGATTAAGTCTATGAAATCATTATGCAAATAGATTGATGAAAAATAGATTGAATCTTTGAGTATTCCGCAGTATTGATCTTTCCCTGATCCACTTCTATGTGAAAGTACTATGCGGCTCCGTAAGTTCTCTTATGTTGAGCATTTCCGATTAAATTAATCATGGGTTCTCTTATGGTTAATTTAAATGAGTTTTATGGATACAAATTCATGTTTCATGTAATTTGTTAATGTCAAAAGAAATTCTTATTTTTTTGTAAAAGTAAGGCCGCTCTTGTTGTTCTCTCGGGAATGAGATTTTATGGGGGAGAGTTCTTAATTGAACTTGTGCTTAATTTCAAAATCTTTGTGGGGAGTGCGGATGTGGAATATTGTAGGATTTCTTATCTTTATAAACTTATTGATGAATACACTAAGTTTCGACTATGTGAAATCATCGAAACAAAGTTGATATGTTCTCTTTTAGTCATGAAGTATCTCTATGAGAATTTTTTATGATCCCGCTAGTTTTCATACCTTTTCCAATTTATATTGACAAAAAGGGGGAGAATTATTGTGTAGTTCACGCTACAAATACATATGGTTTACGGATCATTATGTAAGGGAGAGTGGTTTTCATTGAGATGAAGTATTGACTAAGGGGGAGTAATACATATCACCATAGTATTTTTGTCAAAGTTGTGAAACAAATCGACTTTGATGATGTGCAATAATACTATGACACCGTATAACAATGATTTAGATCTACTGTTTTCTCATTGTTATAGCTACGGATCTTCAACAACTATGATGTTGAGTTAAAAACGTTCAGAATCACTGGAGTACTTGGAAGTGACGAAGATTTCGAGTAATGTTGAAGAACCAAGGAAATCAAGCGTTTGGATGAGAAGCTACAAAGTTTATTTATTTTGTAATTCATATGTATTATTAGTTTTGTCACTAAAATTGACAAAGGGGGAGATTGTTAGAGAATTGCTCGGTCGAACTCGCAAGCATTGCTATATCAAGCTTGTTTGTCAAGTTTAGTTTCCAAAATTATAAGTCTTGATTTCTAGTCTACTTATAGCTAAGTCTCGGATTATGATAGAAAGTGTAGTTGAGCATTAGACTTTACGACGTTCATCTATTGAAGACGAAGAATTACTAAGGGGAGCTTGTGGAACTTCATTAACAAAAGGTATGTGGATACTTGAACTCATCTATCACTCAAAAGTCTATCTACTCTATCTCTTATTTGAGACAAAAGTCATATAGCTATATAAATTTGATTATGCACATTTGATATTTCGAGTTGAGTTTAACTCGCTTACATATTTCTCGAAATATGTGTTGGTAATAGAGCTGGAAAACCATGCAAAAAACCGCAAGTTGACCCGTCCCGGCCCGTGAAAACCCTCGCCCGTCCCGGCTGGTTCCTAAATGGGACGGGCGCGGGTTGGAGAAATAGCGGCTTGTGAGAAAACGGGTTAGTCCATCTCGGCCTGTAAACCCAAGGGTTAAACCTTCCAACCAGCCAACTCCTAATAATTTCCACCGTATGATTCTTACATTTAATCATGTTCGTTTGTTTGTGTTGATGGTGGTTTTTAGCTTAGGGTAATAATCGTAAATCCTTGCATCCGATGTGACATCACTCTGCAAAGAAACAGAGCCATGTGTGCTAACTTTTCCACTGGAAAATTTATTGAGCCGCTCAATATACTTACATGAAATTTATCCAGACTGGCGAATCCCAGATGTTCTGTAAATTTCGGCGCCTTGCGCATATTCACTTAATATAAGTTCCTATGAATGCATTCTATGCTATGCTCTCAGGCTGAACTCTTAATGTTGATATGGCATGACGATTAGTGTTCACTCACAGCAGAGTAGCACGAATCTCCAAGTATCAAGAATAAGATCTTTGCATAAGGTATTCAATTAGAAAAGCATGATGCTCATTGGAAATGAACTTAAAAGAGCTCTGTGTCGACACATATAATTCAATCAACCTTACTAACTTGCAAAAGTTAGGGTTTTGCGCCTCGCGCAGTATACCAGACCTTAATAACTTGCAGAAGTTAGGGTTTTGCGCCTAGCGAAGAATACTAACCTCGCTTGTCAAAATTAAGCCTAGGAAAACTAGGTAATTAATATTCCATGGATTAGAAGGTGCAAAACCTCGCCTAAAATCAGAAAAAATAGGGAGCCGCAGCAGCAAAGGGAGGCGTGGCCATGCCTTAGGCCAGCTGGCGCCACTTTCCATTACCCACGCCCCATCCTAAACCAGCTCTATTTACCTCGACCAATCTGGTCGCTTTAAGTCCGCCACAATGCACTGGAAGTGTGGCCGTGCCCTAGCTTGCCGGCCCACTTCCCATCGACCAATCAGGTTTCCCTAAATATGCCAAACACATTCCAAATGATGCCGATACCATGTTTCTTGCCGGCCCCTTTTCATCGACCAATCAGGTCGCTTTGAATCTGCCACAGCGCACTGGAAGTGTGGCCACGCCCTAGTTTGCCGACCCTACTTCCCATCGACCAATCAGGTCGCCCTAAATGCGCCACGCTCATTTCGAACAAAGCCGGCCCCATTTTTTTCTTACTAGCCCCCAATTCTTTCAAATATAATTCTTCCACGACGCCTTGGACACGCCAAGCCCTAATTTTTTCAAGGAGAATTCTTCCACGATGCCTTGGCCACGCCAAGCCCTAATTCTTCCAAGGAAAATTCTTCCACGACGCCATGGCCACGCCAAGCCCTAATTCTTCCACGGCGCCTTGGCCACACCAAGCCCTAATTCTTCCAGGGAGAATTCTTCCACGGAACCTTGGCCATGCCAAGCCTTAATTCTTCCAACGGCGCCAAGACTTGGCCATGCCAAATTCTTCCAAGGTGCCTAGATTTGGCCACGCCAAATCTTTCTAAACGACGCCAAACCCTAATTTTGGCTGCAGAGCCAATTTTTAGCTTTGTCCAAGCCGCAACGTCTCTGGCATACCACTATGCTGCGACTACTCTCATGCCGCCATGCCATGGCTATGCCACCGGCATGCCATTAGCATGTGGCCGACGCCACTTCACTATACAACAAGATGTGGCCATAATCAATGGCCATCCTTCTTCATGATATGCAATCTCAGCCATCCAAGTTCGCCAACGAACCGATAAGCTCACGATAAGTTTTAGGCGACTAGCCAAGATGAGTCTAGCATTACATGCTATTTACCTGCGAAAAGCCTCTCAATTTTAACTTGCCACACGTAGAAAAGTGCTACATGTTTTCCACGAAAACACTCTAGACATCAACACATGTCACGAATTGGGGGATGCTCATTAGGGTATTAGTTTGGCAGTTTAAATCATGTGGCGTGCACTACGCCCGCTACGATAAAGTTTTATAAGAATGAGGCGGTTAGTAAATACAAGGAGTAATGGTGAAACGTTTCCTCATTATGGAAACATCAATTCCCGACGTTACCCATTATTGTTTCCTTCCATTTACTCAAACCGTTTCCAATTCTTACGAGACCAAGGTACGTTTCGATGTGATTAGTATAAATAGGTCTCACCTATTTCCACCAAAAAATAAGTTTTTTGGTCGGCAACACTGTTTATGGGTGAAAACTACTTCTGCTGGTTTTGGTAATTTGGGGTGTATGGATGAGAAGTGAATCTAAACCTTAAACAAATGCACTGCGCGATGAGTACTTTTGATTCGAGAGATCAATCTATAAAATTCTGGCATAAACCAAGAAATGGCCGTTCCAGACTTGTTTCGGTCACAAAGTGAAGGAGATGGGGTTGATCTTAGGGAGGAAAGCGAAGAAGATGTTGAGATTGTGAAGGTGTAGGCTTGCTTATGACTTGTAACAGAAAAGTGAGCAGGCTTACGAATAATGCAAGCATGCTCTGGGTGTTTGAATACATGTTGTATTAACACTTGGTTTCTTTGTTGTGTTCTTGTCTCTCTCTGTTGTGGAAATAGGGAGGAGAACCTATTTATACAAGTCATTTGAGCCTTATTCACGTCTCTCGTAGGAAGTGGAGGAAGTGGAGTGATGGAGTAGTAGAGTGGTGTGTTAGTATCACATGATTAATATTTCCCACTTCTCCCATCATCACTAACCGTCCATATCTTCCTGACACGTTCTTGTGATGGCGCGTTGCACGCTGTAAACTGCCAGACCAATACCCCTGTGTGTATCCCCCAGTTTGTGACATGATTGAAGTCTCGAGTGTGTGGATCTTGGGACTCACAGAAAGTAGCATGTAATGCTAGTTAAATAACTAAGTTATTTAGGAAGTCGATACTTGTAAAGTATTGTGTGTATTCTATGCATGTCATGCATCGAATGTATTCGTCATATACGAAGCATCGCTATTGAGCATTATGCCCTGCCTATTTCACGTGAGGGTTTGGAGGTTGCGCTAGCAAATCCTCCCTTGATCGACCACATGGTGTGGTAGAGTAGCAGACGATGATACTTCACTGGTCGCCTAACTCTTATCCTAGGCCGACCGTCCGAGCTGGCGAAGTTGGACGGATGAGATAATCAATGACCCACATCTACGACCCTCAGATTAGGGTTTAGAAGGTACTCGAGAGTACTCATTCAGCTTGGTCGAATCCAAGCATAGGAGGTGTTTCATGGGGGAACGATCAGGCATGCGTGTAGACGGCATGCTGATGTCCATGCCCATGCTTCACTTTCCCACAAAGGTTTGATCTAGGCCACTCGAATTTACCGGTGAAGTTGAGTGACTGAGATCGATTTACGACAGAAATCCTATGCCGTAAAGGATTCTTAAAGGGGCTCGGTATGCCACCTTCAAGGCACGCGTTTCGAGACAGCCAAAATTGGTCGGTCTCGGCCGTTTGGTACAGCGTGTAGGTGGTAGGCTGGTATTCACGCCTATACCTGACTGTCCTATGGAAACGTGATCTAAGCCACTCAATTTGTCTGGCGAAGTTGAGTGGTCGAGATCAATTTATGATTTAGGAAGCGTGACGATGCCAGTTTGGGCGCACGAACTGAGGCGCCTAACCAAGGTCGGCATTGGATGATTGGTCGGTCATGAAGCCGGGCCCGCGATGGACATGCTAGCATGTTCGACCCACCCTAATGTTTCATCTTTTCCTTCCATTAAATCTTGCGAAGATGGACGTACGAGATGACTTTGCGACACATACATGATGCCGCAAGCCCCAATTAGGGTTTTCCTGGCCGTGCATCATGCTTGGTTTGGTGCGCACGAATTGGGACAACCAATCATGGTTGGTCCTGACCGATTGGTCATGTGTGTAGACGGGCCCATAGTTATTGTGTTGATATGCTCTGAGCCCTTTGAATCTACATCTACACCCTCCATCTATGCCTGCGAATATGGATGGTTGGGATCGTTTTGCGACACATGTAATGTGCCGCAAACCCTAATTTAGGGTTTTTTGTCCATTCTGCTTGGTTTGGACGGTTTAGCAAGCTATGCCGCCCCTTTTGGGAGGCCGATCGCGCGTGGTCGACCCCGGAGTCATATTCTTCCTTCACGAAGTCAATTTTCATCTGTTCTGTTGATACAAGTTTAGTATTTCTTAATTTTTTTTTACAAGCCCTAGTTTAATTTTGGCATCAATTCTTCTACAGATTTTGTTTTTTTCCGTGTTTAAAAAAAAACCCTTCATTGAATTTCCACTTAATATTTTTTTTGTTGTTGAATTTCATTGCAGAAAAATGGAATGATAGTGGAGAAAAGTTTTTGAAGAATTTTGTGATAGTGGAATGCTATGGTTCTCTTTATTATCACTTCCTAGACAAATTTTGACATTTTGGTAAGTTAATTTCTTACATTTTCTGTTCAATTCATGTGTTTTACAGATTTTTTTTTCTTTTGCTGATTTGTATTTTGGTGCTGTTAATGGATGCCGAGCTTCCATAAGTAATACATGAGGACCAATCGATTATAAGTAAATTACTCCAGTAATCCATGTGGCAGAGGAAGATGTTATTGCTGGACCTTGTTCAAAAGGGCGCTATTGTTCTTTATAAACCAATAAATTCGGGTTTTTGAACTTGTTGTCGACTTTTGAGGTACTATCGGTTCATTTGAACCTTCAAGGGTAGGATTCTAATTCTCCTTTAACTTAATGTTACATTTTTTTATTGGGTTTGGTGGCATCACATTTTGCTTTGTACTCTGGATTTATTCATTAACATCTAGTAATTGTGAAAAAGTATGTAGATCCATCAATGGTAGGATCAACTTTAATATATTGAAGTAGCTATGGCTGTTGATGCAAGTTATCTTAATTGCGGAATACCTCACTTTGATTGGTTGTTGTTTTCGTGGCTTTTCTTTTCTCCAGTATGCTCAAGATATTTTCTAAGTTTTGTCTAATTCATCCCCTTGCAGGGTTCTATTTTGAAATTGTATAGTTCTGAATGTGTTGTATCTTGATGCCTCTATGTTTTTTTATGCTTTTTATATAGATTGTAATCTTATTATTGGATATGGTTTAATTCTTCTTGCTAGTGATGGTTACTTCTGGGCTGGGGTGCAAAAACAATCCCAAGCACAATATAAGATGTTTAATTAACAGGCTGAAGCTAGAAGCTCTTCGTACAACAATCATATGAGCTAGAGAGCTGGAGCTAATCCAAGTCTAAGGGGACTGAATCTATTGTATGTCAATGGTTGTCAGTCTAGTGCTAAATGGACTACCACTCTTATAATAGTATATTGTAAATTTGATTCAAGTATTTTCCGTTTCTGTGCTTGTAAGTTTGTTAAAGGATTGGTCAGTTCATGTAACCACCTCTTAGCTTAATGTACTACCCTTTATCATTCAAATAATAGATATAAATAATATGTTTCGATGTTATTTTCGTTTGCACAATGTACATTTTTTTTTCATTTTTGTTTTTGTTTTGGGAAGAATGCTGGTGCTCCATAAATTCTTAAGCCATGGCGGTAAATGTTACCCGTAACTGTAAGTTGTCATTTGGCCACGTTAACATGTATTCTGCCAATTTATTTGATAGTAATGGTTATGGTTAAAACGAATCTATGTGCCTTAAAGGTACACATTAGCCACGTTGAAAGCCTAATGTGTGTCCGTAAGGAATTTATCACCATGGTTTAACAATTTTCCGTGTCCAAAAAGTAAATAATAGCCACGTTGAAAAAAAAATGTGTTTTTATAAAGTTTATCGTCATGGTGTTTCAATTTCACTGTATCTACATGTCATAAATTGTCCATGATAAAATGAAATTTGCGTGTCTGATTCATGATAAAGGCCATAGCTAAAATAAAATTCACGTGACATTAAGGTAAAATTTAGCCACGTATAAATCAAATTGTGTGGCTATAAGGATGATATAGCCATGGTGATAGTGAAAATGCTTAACTACAAAAATAATAATGAGTACCATATAGACACGATTATAGAGGTATGGCCATGGAAATTCATATTTTATAGTCACTCAAAGCTTATGTATCCATAGAGGTACCTCTTTGTCACGGCACCTGATGCCACATTTTTAGAGTGAAAAAAATACATGGCCAAAAGCCTATGTACATGGTGATTGAGTGTGGCCTATGTGAAGATTTTTACTAGTGATCTGCGTTTGGTCGGCAGTGAATGTTCCAATACCTGCATGGGGGTGTTGGATTCGATCCCGACCATCCAATCATGCCTGCGAAGTTGGATGACTGTGATCGTTTCTAGACTATTACGGACAGTCTAGACGCTCAATCGGGCTAGTATAACACACCGAGAGTTACACACTCAATCGGGCTAGTATAACACACCGAGAGTTACATGCTCAATCGGGCTAGTATAACACACAGAGAGTTACATCCTATACGGGCATTTCGTGCACGCCTCACTGTTGGTACTTGGATATTCATGCTACTCTGCTGCGAGTAACAATCAGTCATCATGCCGCACCAACAATGAGAGTTCTTCTAGGAACAACACAGGAAATACAAGGCATTCTATGCATTAATCAATAATGCTAAAATTCACAGAATATTTGGGGGATTATTGCTACATGCTCCATTCTAGGTGAATTAATTAAGTGAAGAAGTATTCATCACTTATAAATTAATCTTATCCTCTGTAGGGTTTTTACACAAAGATTGGTTTTACAACTTTATCCCTGAACTAAAATCCACCATCAACATTAAGTCCCCTGCCTAGCATATAATGGTTACATTATTGTGGGGTAGGCATGAGATGGTGACAAATATACGGGAGAAAACGAGATGAAGGGAGCTTACCCGGAAAGCCTTGCTCGTCCGTTGTTAATCGCGCATGTGAACATGTTGTTGGAAGCATGGAATCCTGAGTGGGACCGGTTTCCTTTTTGGGTGTTTGAATTAAAAGAAGAATCCAATCAAAAGAGGAATCCATATCCTATTGGGATTCTTCCAATTCTTGCTTATAAAAGGGAACGACCCATTTTATTTTCCTCACGATTTCTCTTTTTCTTGTTCGTATTCTCCTGCAGCTGTTGTGCACACAGCCGCCGGAGCTTGACGCCGCCGCCGCTAGTTAGGTAACGTCCCTTTTTTTTTTTTTTGTTGCAAAACCCTAATTTCTTAGGTAAAACCCTTTCGCTCTTTGAGAAGACCATCTTGTTTGTAGATGAAACTTTGCTTCTTTTTACTGTCGCATGCAAAACTTATAGCCTTAGGTAATAGTTTAAAAACCCATGAATAAGCTCGTTTACTCTTCGCCCATAAACAAAACCGTGCATGCAACCTTAAACAAATGTGAGACTTGCCATATATGCCCGATTGAACGTGGACCCCACCACGTGCACCTGATCGACCAGCCTTGTCACTTCGTCCAACGCCCGGCTTGTCATGACCCAATTCCATCTTATTTGACCGATATGAGATTAGTCTTGCATGACCCAATACCTGCTTGGCCGAATCATGGGCCCCACCTGTGCCTGATTGAACATGGACATGCTGCGTGCCTGCTTCACTCGAATGTGAACTTGGGGTGATGCACATATGTATTTTTTATATAACGGCTGACCCACTTATCCCTTAACACGAAGTAATGACTCCTTTATTCTGCACTTTATTGTAGTTATTGGTAAATAAACAAAGAGGCTCCTGTTGAGATGTCATTTGGGGATGTCGCTGTTGCAAAATAGGAAGGTGTTGATAAATACAGAGACATGCCGAATATAGATGATGAACTATTCACCGTTCCCTTCCCAAGCGTTAGGAAACATCTTGGCCACAATATAGTAATGCTTTCAAACTCAGAAGGTGAAGATACTGTTGCGTCATCTTCTCTAGCATTCGTAATGAGATTATATCTTCGAAAAAAATGAATATCCTCCTTCTCCTATTGACTTCAAGGTTTGACACACTCTACTGAGCTCTTATGAGGGATGGATGAGATATATGCTGAGCAATGATACTATCAAGGACAACTTGACCAAGGCACAGATCATTGAAGCTGTTATGGCGTCTGCTTCTCTTCACATTAACAAATATACTGCGAGTTTGATTACTTTCATTTCGCGATGGCGTCCTTCCACACACACAACCATTTGTAGATGGGGAGAAATAACTATTACCCTGGAAAGTGTAGCCGTGCTGATGAATCTTCTGATTGCTGGGAACTTCCATTATACATTATCTGACGAAGAGAAGGCAACCCTCAAGGCTATACTTAAAAAGTCTGGAGAGTATGACCAACAGAAAAGCGATGTAAGATGCTTCTATATTTGGTGGGTGTCTGAGTGGTCTCCTACGAAACAGAATCCAGGTCAAAAACTGGATGATGAACTTAGCATGGTTGCGTTTCTGTCCTTGTGGCTATCTCGGGACATCTTCGATGATGGTTATGGGAAGAAGACTATAAGACACGACCTCGTCATGTTTGCTATAAAACTGGAAAAAGGTGTGGTTCTTCCTGTGGGAACTTTGTTCCTTGGATCACTGTACTCTCATCTGGAAGCTTTGGCGGTAGACATGTATGCTTCCAACGGATATAAAAAGGTAGAAACGCACATCCACATCGCTTTCCTCCAAGCGTTCTTGTGGGAACATTTCAAAGGTTATGCTCCTGTCCCTGTAACTCCGCTCCCCGGTTTGTATGGTGGTTCAAGGATACTTCGTTGGAAAAACAGGCATCCAAAACCCGGGTTAAGACTTGTTGATTTTCTTGATAACGTGTATGCCATAGACTTCCGCCCATGGGGGGCGGTCCATTCTTCAGTGATTCAACCGGAAACTTCCACCATTGCTTCTGACATTGTGTTGCACACTGAGGGAAGAAACATGAGTCATGGAGAAGCCATCTACCTTCGAAGTTGTATACCAGGATATATTCCAACTTTCTTCGATGAGCTCCTATCTGCGGTTTCTTACAATATCGACAGAGCTGCTCGCCAAATGGGATTCGACCAGGGTGTTCCCTTCCATCGTCCGCGAATACCTTTGCTAGAACTCATCCCGTCAATTCTCAATGCTGATATCTTCACACTAGAGCAGAGCCTTCCATTTTTTCCCATTAGAAGAAAACCGATGGAAACTGATAAGTACAAGGAATTTTGGAGAAAGCAACTGTTAGATTTACAGACGTTCTCGGAAGAAATTGAGATATCTCCTCGTGACATGCCATCTCCTGAGATCCTGAAGCAGCACAAGTGGTTGAAGCCACTTCCGGGTAAACGATCCAGAGCTAATGCTACTGATAACTGCAGTCCCCGGGCCAAGAAGCAAGCGTGCGGCCCCGTGATCCTCAATTCCTCTAATATGCAGGTATTTTGAACATCTTCGATCTTTTGATTTCATTTTTCTTAAGTAACTTCCAGCAACGATGATTTTTGTTCGTGATCAGGGAATTCCGAAAGAAAATGCTTTCGCAAGATTGGCGCGTAACCATAGTGAGAACTCTGGAGACACTGATCGGCATATTTAGAAGTCTGGTGATACTGAAACCTTTGTATAAGATTACGAGGATGATGGAGGTTCATTCCATGATGAAGGAAGCATCTCCGCGAGTAATGAGGAGCCTGATCAATCTGGCGAGCCAGGAGACAAGACTATGAAAGATTCCAACCTCGATATTGGGAGGAATGACGATGTAGAAGCTTCTGGAAACACCACATCCGTATGGTTGTAGACACTACTCCTTCTAAAGAGATTACCGTGACTTCTAACGCGTTGGTCATGTACTCAAGTGCTGGTGTCACCTTTGATCCTTCTTTTGACGTTCCTTTCACAAATCATGTGATAGTTGGAGGGTTCAGCGTGCCATCTAAGTATGAAGAGTTATATACCAAAATATGGAAGATGTATGGTCACATCTCCACTACCAAGAAGCTTACGAGTCGTCTTGCATTATTTAAACGTGTCGAAGAAGCTTTATCTTCTATCGATGACATGGGAATCGTGACTGGGCGCACCACTTCTGAAGAAGTAATCGAAAACTGGGAGTTTTACCGTGATGTGTTCGTGAAGTATGAGTTTAATGCCTCCTGGTTCTGTGAAGGGCTCGCTAAAATCCAGAAGCTGCAAGCTGAAATGCGTGAAGTCCCTTCTGTAGACATCATCTCTTGACAGGAAGAAAAGGTTGAAACACTGTCTCATGAGTTAAAGCTGGAACAAGATCTTCTCCAGAAGATAAAAGCCGCCCATGTAGAGAAGGATGAGTTGTTACTGAAGGACTTCCCTTGAACAGTTTATGCCGTCTATTTTCTTTCGTTTTTAGGAGTTGAGTGATGTGAGGGTTTCCTTTCACAATCTTGATTTTAGGTTTTGAACTGGTAGGTGATTGGATCTTTAAACCGGTTTATTTTGAGATAATTCTTTGTGAATGATTTTTTAAGAGAGATTATTCTGAATGAAATTTGCATTCTGGTTATGAGCAATGTGGCTAATACAACAGTATTTATATGGATTTGTGAATATCGTGCTAGCATGAAAGGAGACAAATATAGCGTTTGACCATCGAATATTTCTCATGCGGGATGCCAAGTCCCCAGTAAACTCTAAAACCATCTCGTAAAAATTATGTGATAAAACTTACTTGCTTTTGGAATTCCATCGGTTTGAGTTTAGATCTCCCCTAGTTCTTACTTCGGGAAATTGCATGCATTCATCTTCGGAGACATGCGGAAAATCTTCAGAACTTAGCTTCTCTTGGAAAATGCACTTCAGGGCATTGAATTCACTGGTGGGATGGCGGAGAAAACGATGATAGTGAAAATATCTCGGATTCATCACCTCCTGATCAGTTGGTTATCGCCATACCTGAGGCAGTTGGACTTCTCCGTCTTGTACCCACTTCTCCAATAACTCCAAGACCTTATTCATGGAAAGTGGGAAATGCGGGTATGTTGATCCATATTTTTCTTGCTTTGACGGACGCTGCTGTGATATCTCTTGATGACTTTGATATGAAGAATGTTTTGGAGTCGGGACGTGTGCCAATGTATACGCGGCTCGCTTGGGTGGCCGCCTTCGCTGAGGCACTGCTTTCAAATATCTCGTGTTAACGAGAGCGTCATTGTCAGTTGGGTGAGTCAGGTATCTCCAGCCTTTGTGCTTCTGTGACTCTTAGCTGACTTCCCCCTCTTCAGGTAGTTCTTCTCTTGGTTGAAAAGTGGCGCTAGATTGGGCAGCTTTTTGTGCTTCGGCAAGGGTCCTGATGTATAAATCTTCCAGCGGGGTTTCATAGGCTGGCCCCCTTCTTTTGTCTGATAAAGGCTGTGGCATTCCTGTCACGTCATTTCCCTAGTAGAGTTGCTTTAAATCTCCTTCGTTGGACGGATTATGCTGTTCATCTCCCCCTGGCCTCCTGGTGCGGCCATGTGTTCCTTCTGTGTCCCGATTGGAAGAAACACGATTTATACTCTTCGGGTAGGCATCTTCTGAACCCTCGCGTAATTGAACTGCTATATCATTCAGAAGACGGAACGTTTCGCTCTGCCTTCTAGCGATACAAATTTGGTTTGATAGGACGTCTTCTAGCATTTTGGATATATTATCCATGAGGTTTGGATCATTCTTGGTCCCAGGATAACTCGGCTGAGGAGAATACATCGTAAGACAGAAACATGGTTTTTCAATTGAAAGAAATGAACAGGTTAACGATTGAAATGGATCTAAGATCCATCCCCTTGAATTTGAGAAAATCAAATCGGGTATTGAAAGATGAAATTGGGAATTGGAAATTGATATTGCAACCGAGAGATTAATCTCCCACTGTGGTCGCCAATTTTTTATGGGTGAAAACTACTTCTGATGGTTTTGGTAATTTGGGGTGTGTGGATGAGAAGTGAATCTAAACCCTAAACAAATGCACTGCGCAATGAGTACTTTTGATTCGAGAGATCAATCTATACAATTCTGTCCTAAACCAAGAAATGGCCGTTCAAGACTTGTTTCGGTCACAAAGTGAAGGAGATGGGGTTGATCTTTGGGAGGGAAGTGAAGAAGGTGTTGAGATTGTGAAGGTGTAGGCTTGCTTATGACTTGTAACAGAAAGGTGAGCAGGCTTACAAATAATGAAAGCATGATCTGGGTGTTTGAATACGTGTTGTATTAACACTTGGTTTTTGTGTTGTGTTCTTGTCTCTCTTTATTGTGGAAATAGGGCGGAGAACCTATTTATACAAGTCATTTGAGCCTTATTCACGTCTCTCGTAGGAAGTGGAGAGATGGAGTAGTGGAGTGGTGTGTTAGTGTCACATGATCAATCTTTCCCACTTCTCCCATCATCACTAATCATCCATGTCTTCCTGACACGTTCTTGTGATGGCACGTTGCACATTGCACGCTGTAAACCACCAGTCCAATACCCCAGTGTGTATCCCCCAGTTTGTGACATGATTGATATCTCGAGTGTGCGGATCGTGGGACCCACATAAGGTAGCATGTAATGCTAGTTAAATAACTAAGTTATTTAGGAAGTCGATACTTGTAAAGTATCGTGTGTATTCTATGCATGTCATGCATTGAATTTATTCGGCATATACGAAGCATCGTTGTTGAGCATTATTCCCTGCCTACTTCACGTGAGGGTTTGGAGGCTGCGCTAGTAAATCCTCCCTTGACCGACCACATGGTGTGATAGAGTGGCAAACGGTGATCACGGTGATACTTCATTGGTGGCCTAACTCTTATCCTAGGCCGTCCGTCTGAGCTGGATAAGTTGGAAGAACGAGATGATCAATGACCCACATCTGCGACCCTTAGGTTAGGGTTTAGAAGGTGCGCGAGTGTACTCCTTCAGCTTGGTCGAATCCAAGCATGGGAGGCGTTTCATGGGGGACTGATCAGGCATGCGTGTAGATGGCATGCTGATGTCCATGCCCATTCTTCACTTTCCCACGAAGGTTTGATCTAGGCCACTGAAATTTACCGGTGAAGTTGAGTAGCTGAGATCGATTTGCGGCAGAAATATTATACCGCAAAGGATTCTAAAAGGGGCGCGGTATGCCACCTTCAAGGAATGCGTTTCGAGACAACCAAGCTTGGTCGGTCTCGGCCGTTTGGTACAGCGTGTAGGTGGTAGGATGGTATTCACGCATATACCTGACTGTCCTATGGAAACGTGATCTAAGCCACTCAATTTATCTGGCGAAGTTGAGTGGTCGAGATCAATTTATGATTTAGGAAGCGTGACCATGCCAGTTTGGATGCATGAACCGAGGCGCCTGACCAAGGCCGGCTTTGGCCGATTGGTCGGTCATGAAGCCGGGCCCGCGATGGTCATGCTAGCATGTTCGACCTGCCCTAATGTTTCATCTTTGCCTTCCATTCAAGCATGCGAAGATGGACGCACGAGATGACTTTGCGACACATACATGATGCCGCAAGCCCCAATTAGGGTTTTGCCGGCTGTGTATCATGCTTGGTTTGGTGCGCACAAATTGGGACAACCAATCATGGTTGGTCCTGACCGATTGGTCATGTGTGTATCCGGGCCCACAGTGATCGTGTTGACATGCTCTGACCCCTTTGAATCTACATCTACACCCTCCATCTATGCCTGCGAAGATGGATGGTTGAGATCGTTTTGTGACACATGTAATGTGACGCAAACCCTAATTTAAGGTTTTTTGTCCATTCCGCTTGGTTTCGACGGTTTGGCAAGCTATGCCGCCCCTTTTGGGAGGCCGATCATGCGGGGTCCGCGTTTGGTCGGCAGTGAATGTTCCAATACCTGCCTGGGGGTATTGAATTCAAACCCGACAATCTAATCATGCCTGCGAAGTTGGATGACCGTGATTGTTTCTAGATTATTACGGACAGTCTAGACGCTCAATCGGGCTAGTATAACACACCGAGAGTTACATGCTCAATCGGACTAGTATAACATACCGAGAGTTACAGCCTATACGGGCATTTCGTGCATGCCTCACTGTTGGTACTTGGATATTCATGCTACTATGCTGCGAGTAACAATCAGTCATCATGACGCACCAACAATGAGAGTTCTGCTAGGAACAACACAGGAAATACAAGGCGTTCTATGCATTAATCAATAATGCTAAAATTCACAGAATATTCTGGGGATTGTTGCTACATGCTCCATTCTAGGTGAATTAATTAAGTGAAGAAGTATTCATCACTTATAAAATAATCTTATCCTCTGCAGGGTGTTTACACAAAAATTGGTTTTACAACTTTAGCCCTGAACTAAAATCCACTATCAACAAACACACAATATCTAGAAATCACCTGGTAGATTTCCAACATGCTCACCAGTTCTACTTTCTGGTACAAGTCATAAAACGCCCACACTTCCAGAATCAACTATTTTGGTCTCAACACTTTCTTCGCTTCCCTCCCTAAGACCAACCATTCTCTTTCACTTTGTGACCGAAGGAAGCCTGGGACGACCATTTCTTGGTTTAGGCCAGGATTGTACAGATTGATCTCTCGAATCAAAAGTATTCCCGTGCAGTATATTGTTTATGGTTTGGATTTGTTTCTCACCCACACACCCAAAATTACCAAAATCAGCAGAAACAGTTTTCACCCATAAATAATTGGCGACCACAGTGGGAGATTAATCTCTCGGTTATAATATTAATTTTCAATTCCCAATTTCGTTTTCAACCCCGATCTCAAGATGGTAGAACTCAGGTCCGGATCGGCAACAAATCTTGAGAACACTAGCGTTGAAATCATCCCTGGTACTAGCGCTCCTTCCATTGGAATTAATACGCCACCCGCCAACACCAGCAACGCGGAAAGTGCTCCTTCAGGTGTTATACCACTGATCTCCAGAGCCGCTACCGCCTCTCCCAATGTTTCTACAAGTCTGACACCTTCAACCGTCACCGGAGCTGCTGCTACTCCAACCTCCCCTTACCACTGTTGATATGATGGAAAGACAAAAGGTTCTCGTAAGGCACAGACAGATATGGTTACAACTCAGAAGGACATACCTATTTTCCTCAAGACACTAACGAGCGGCTACCACAAAAGTCACGTCAACCCCAGATGGAGCTGATAAGGAAAACTTTTAACATCCGGCGTAAGCACTTCAACAGGACGCGCCTTTATAGATGAAGAGGATCGCGTTTCTCCTAAACCACCAGTAGAAAAGAATCAGCAATCTGATTTCATCATACATAAAGATCAGGAACGACTTTTCCACAATCGAGGCAAAGAAATCAGTAACCCTCCTGAATTCACAGAGACCCTCTTCTCGTCAAGATCCGCATGATTTCTGGGGACTTCGCCCACAAAATCATGCAGTCCATGATGAAACATTTATGTGGGATTCTATATTTCTCCAAGGCGCAATGTCAAGACATATTTGCAGCCCTCAACCGCACTGTATCAGGAAAGCAGATGTTTCAAGCCAGGGAAGCCGTTCCCGAACCCCAACCTCTCCTGGAAAGCACGATTGATAGATGAAATTGGGGACTCCTAACCACCGTTCACTTGAAGGATATCGAGTTTGACAGCATGATAATTGACGCGGCCTCCGACTTCAATATTGTAACCGCCAAGGCTCTGAGAGTTGCAAGCGAAAATCAAACATAAGAAGCGTATTCTGTCCCATGAGGAGAAAAACTCTACTTGCCGACCAGCACTATTTGTGACGTCTTCCCATATGCCATATCATATCAATTCATTTTTCGAAGCCAAGGTTTAATGGCGCCCTCACTGGAGTTCACTCCAGGATCCTCTTCGACATTTCGCTCCAGAAGATGACTCAACATTCTCTCCGGAAGCCGCTCCGCTTCTAGAGCCAGAAGCCGCTCCGCTTCAATGTTTCACTCTAGAAACCGCTTCAACATTCTCTCGGAAAGCCACTCCGCTTCCAGATCCAAAAGCCACTATGCTTCAATGTTTTGCTCTGGAAACCGCTTCAATATTCTCTAGGGAAGCCTCCCCTCTTCTAGAGCTAGAAGTCGCCCCGCTTTAATGCTTTACTCTGGAAACCGCTTCAACATTCTCTCGGGAAGCCGCTTCGCTTCCAGAGCCAGAAGACGCCCCACTTCAATGTTTTGCTCTATAAAAATCTCTTCAACATTCTCTCGGGAAGCCGCTACGCTTCAATGTTTCTCTCTGGAAACCGTTTCAACATTCTGTCGGAAGTCGCTCCGCTTCAGCATTCTCTCCATAAGCTGCTCCAGGATCCGAAGCCGAAGCTTCAATGTTTTGCTACATAAGCTTCAACGTCCTCTCCAAGAGCCGAAGCCACTTCAACGCCGCTCTTTCCTTCCAAGATTCTTGCCCGTAGCCACCACACTCCTCCTAGTCAAGTATCGTGATCACAGACAGCCAAGGATCGTAGTTGTGGCCACTTTTTGATCCATATCGCCAAACCTCGTGTTCGTGGACAGTTTACTCGCTTACGCATCCAGCCGATCCCTTTGCTTCCATGAACGCCCATGCAATTCCAGTCAACCTATTTTGGTTCCCACGACAAAGAAGTCTCTTCTTATCACAGCTACTGCCAATAACCGTTGCTGCTCATTTGTTGATACCAGCCAGAGCTTCACCATAGCAACAACAAAAACAAAGAAGACACGGTCAACCGAAAAGTCATAACTGCGATAAGGTCATCTACTCTTCAAAGGTGTAATGTAAGAATATCATCACCTTTCTGTCTAGAAGGCGCCTGCAACACTTTACGAGGCCTCGACGGATCCCAAGCCTACTCAGAGAAAACAACGTAACCAAAGAGAAGTACGACTGGGGACTGCTCATCACGTTCCATCCCCAACAACAATCAAGCATTCATGAGATCATTCCAGAGACGCGGCTAAAACATTTTTCTTTAAGAGACGGAGGGAGCCATGAATTAATGGCATGACTCTCTCAGTTCTACTTCTTCGTTATCCAGAATGTTTAGTCCATGTGATATTCCAAGAACCTCAGCATCACATCCATGAGAGTATGATAAGATTGTATCAAACCCCATAGGCGTGGATTCAAGGCGATGAAATTAAAGTAGGATCTACTTGGGGACTAAATCCTCCTTCATGATTAGGAGCTTAAATGCAGTCACCACCTTACCAGTGAATGCAGCAGAAACACATCTTCCACGAGAAAATGGGTTCAGGATAATTACATATGGGGACTGCCAGAATGGGATGCCTTCACTGCCCTCAACTAGGTTATTTCCGATTTCAACATCATCACAGTCGAAGTTCGCAAGAATTTCTCAACATGAAGCCATACACGCGCATCAAAAACCCTTAAACTACGCCACAGAGATACATTCACATATATGGCCACATCATCGAATCTAACAGAAGTATAAATGGGCACTTCTCACTTCATACCATTCCAGACAATATTCCATGGTTCATAATATGGTTCAAAGGATGTCCTTTGGAACGAATTCCTTGAAGACTTGATATCAGCACATCGGCAATGGAATATCTCTCAACTCATCTATTTCACCCAATGGCTTCAGAAGATTTCGACCATACAAGCATTCACATCATGTCATTATCGCAATCAAAAGTCTAGGTACCAAATAACCTAAAGTCAAGGATGAACCAGCAACGCAACCACAATATCCAAGATTATCCCTGACATTGTTTCATCCATCCATCCCAAGAGTGCAACGGTGTTTGGTAAATTTTTAAATCCACTGGAAAGGTCAGATACTCATTCTTCTGGAGTCATAACCTTATTACACATTCTGGAGAAGATCGATGGTACTGTTGAGTGGATACATGTGAGAGCACCAACTTTGAGTTTTCCTGGCTCGCTTTGCTACTGATTTGGTGATTGATTTATTACCATTAATGCTCGCTCTACCACCACTAACAAATGACAAAGATGAGCCAGATATTGTAGATGAAAGCACAGAGATAGACGAACAACAAAAACAGAAGAAGGTCAATACCCCTTTTCATATGAATGCAGTTTCTAGAGTTTGAACAGAATAAGGATTCCTTACTGCTCCATGAACGGGAATAGATTACTG
Organism: Papaver bracteatum; assembly: GCA_023529315.1. NCBI lineage: Eukaryota > Viridiplantae > Streptophyta > Magnoliopsida > Ranunculales > Papaveraceae > Papaver > Papaver bracteatum. Next base: position 995,469 of record JAJJWX010000963.1, read on the forward strand.
GGCGCACCACACTCATGCTTCATAGCCGAATAAGTAGTGTGTCGATATCTCCGCTCCATGACCGAACCAGCAGCGCGATAGCACGAGGAACACCAGTTGCCCAACCTGCAACTTTCCATAGCTCCATAACTCTATAGTCAAGGAAACTATCCATGGATCCATCATTCTGTGGTCAAACCAACTCTCCATGGATCCAGCGCTCCATGTTTAAGTTAGCACTAACACTCCAGCATTCCGTGATCTAGCTAGCAAATCTTCCAAGTACCATTTCCACCGTTCCACGGACTGAATCCATTAGTCACATCATCGTCGCTTGGTAGCCAAAGTTTCAGTTCCATCATCACCGTTCCTAGAAGAAACGTTAAGAAACATACCTAAAATACGCTCACCTACATTTGCTGCTGCTCTCTCTACTGATCCAAACCTTTGCTGCTAACAACAAGATGTGGAAATAAAACAAACAATATTAAAGTAAGGAAGATGGGTAACGCCTTTTATAGGCATGGTGTTTTTTGGGTTCGAATAGAGAAAGGTTTCTCTTTTTGGACATGCACCAAAGAAGGCAGCTAGGCCCACGGTGTTGGCGTTCCATGGCGTTAATCTCCACGACCCGGACAACACTACGCCAATGCCCCGTGGCCTCATCTTTACCAAGCCAGCTGCACCATGCCCGTGCCATATATCATGTCCAAGCCAAGGCTCCATTGGCTTTCCAAGCTAGCCGTGTCCGTCCGCCATTCCAAGCTAGATGCGCCATCCGCCATGCCACGCTAGCCGCGCCATCCGCTACTCCAAGTCAGCTGCACCACGCCCGTGCCAGAATTCGGCATCCAAGCTAGATGCGTCATCCGCCATGCCAAGCTTGCCGCATCATCAACCACTCCAAGCCAAAGTCGTGCCATCCACCAGGCCATGTATATAGCCATTGGCCTTCCAAGAAATCCAATGCTCCATTGGACTTCCAAGCAAGCCAGCACTCTATTGGCCTTTCCAAGCCAACTCTCTATTGGCTTTCCAGTCCAAAACCATTCCATCCACCAGGCCACGGATATAGCCATCGGCCCTTCCAAGCTAGATGCGCTCATTTTAAGCGATGAAGCTTCATTTGGGCAGGGCCTCCCCAAGATTGCGGCTTTGGGAGTTGGTGAATGTTTTTTGGTCTTCTATTCTAATTTGTAGAAATGCAAATAATACATATATAGGGAAAGGACGTTGGTTGGGAAGGAAATGCAAGATCGCTTTGCATTTCCCATGGGAAGCGGATGGCGTGATGCTTTGGCCTTCTATTATGCATGCTAAATGCAACATTTCTAATTTATTGGCATCACTGGCTAACAAACACGTGAGTAAGTCCAATTCCGAAGCCAACCACTATGCCAATCTAAATGCTCTATCCGCTTATCCAAGTCAGCCGCACCAGGCATGTGCCAGAAGTCCGCGCCCAAGCTAATTGCGCTATTCCGAGCTAGCCGCACCATCGGCTTTTCCAAGCTAGTCGCACTATTTTCCATTCCTCAGCATCATCTCCGCTTGTCCAAGGTTGAAGCACCATCTTATCCATTCAAGACAACACAATCTCCACCATTCAAAGCCACGTGTCCGCCATTCCCAGACCGGAAGCACCATCTTTACCACCCCATGGCCCAAATTGGCATAAATGTTCCGGGAAGCAAGACTCTACGTCGACACCCCCTAGTCGGTCGAGCCGGAAATGCGCCAATACAAAGATCACGGATTCCTCATGCCTTCCACTAAAGGTTAGTTGAATTTCCCTGGCAAACTGTTCACGTCTTCCCCCCTTCGCTTTTGCTCTTGACCGTCACTATCTCATGCTTACCCCGAAACAATGCCATTGTTACGTGCTAAGCAGGGGACTTAATGTTGATGGTGGTTTTTAGCTTAGGGTTAAAATCGTAAAACCTTGCATTCGATGTGACGTCACTCTGCAAGGAAATAGAACCATGTGTGCTAACCTCTCCACTAGCAAATTTATTGAGTCGCTCAATATACTTACATGAAATTTATCTAGACTGGCGAATCCTAGATGTTCTGTAAATTTCGGCGCCTCTCGCATATTCACTTAACATAAGTTCCTCTGAATGCCTTCTTTGCTATGTTCTCTAGCTGAACTCTTAATGTTGATATGTCATGACGATTCGTGTTCACTCGTAGCAGAGTAACACGAATCTCCAAGTATCAAGAATAAGATCTTTGCGTAAGGTATTCAATCAGAAAATCATGTTGCTATATGGGAATGAACTTAAAAGAGCTCTTTGTCGACACATAGAATTCAATCAACCTTACTAACTGTTGATGGTGGATTTTCATTTAAGGCTAAAATTGTAAATGCCAAAAAATTATGCGCTAACATCTTGTAAAAGATAAGGCCATTAATAAGTGATGGATACTTCTTCACTTTACCAATTCACCTAGAATGGAGCATGTGGCAACAATCCCATTATGTGAATTAAATACACGAAATTCATCCAGGTTGGAGCATGCAGCAACAATCCCATAGACCCTGTGAATTTACAGCATTATTAATTTATGCGCAACCAGCCTTGTATTTCCTGTACTCATTATTAGTGTGGCATGACGACATAGTGTTTCTCTCAGCAGAGCAACACGAATCTCCAAGCATTATAATGAAACATGTACGAAATACCCGTACAGGATGCAACTCTCGGTGTGTTATACTAGCCCGATTGAGCATCCGGACTGACCGTATCAGTCTGGATATGATCACGACCATCCAACTCCACCAGCATGATTGGATTGCCCATATCGATTCCATAACCCCCAAGCAGGTATGGAATACCCGTTGCCGAAACAATGTGGGCCCCACATGTTCGTCCTCCCCAAAAGATTGGCCTAGATTTCCAAAACGTCCAAACTATAGCAGTACGGACGGAAAACCCTAAATTAGGGTTTGCGGCGCATCACATGTGTCACAAAATAGTCTCAACCATCCATCTTCGCAGGTATAGATATAGGGTACAGATATAGATTCAAAGGGCCTAGAGCATGTCAATGCAATCATCGTGGGCCCGCCTACATATCTGAACAATCGGTTAGGACCAACTATGGTTGGTCATCCTGATTCGTACGCCCAAACAGTGCATGACGCACGACCGTGAAACCCAAAATTAGGGTTTCTAAGCATCACGAGCGTTCATCTTCTCCGGCACGAATGGAGGATCCGAGATTAGATTAAGCAGGTACGGTCATACCAACATGACCACCGTGGACCCATCTATTCCCTCACCTGATCGGCCAAGGCATAACATGCCTGGTTATCCTCATTCTTCCGTCCAAACTAGCGTGGTCACACTTCCCGATTGCAAACTAATCTCGACCACTCAACTTCTCCAGACAATTTGAGTGGCTTAGATCACGTTTTCATGGGACATTCAGGTATAGGTGTGAACACCAGCCTACCACCTACACGCCAGGCCAACCGGCCAAGACCGACCAAGATTGGTCGCTTTGGAACGCGCGCCTGAAGTTAACACGATGTGCGGATTTTGCGGCACCAGTTTTCTATCGCAAATTGGTCTCGACCACTCAACTTCGCCAGATGAATTTAGTGTCCCAGATCACACTTTCGTGAGACAATGGGGTATGGGCGCCTACATTGTCATGTCATCTACATGCATGTATGGTCGGCCATCCAAAATTCGTATCCCAAGCTTGGATTCGATCAGGCTGAAGAGTGGTGCTTGTACGCCAACTCCAAAACCCTAATTTCACCAACGGTCGCAGATGAGTGTCTCAGAGACCATATCTTCCGTCCAACTTCACCGGCTTGGTTATACAACCCTGGTTAGGAGTTAATTGGTCAGTGCGGGGTCATGGTGATCATCATCCACCAATCTACCACACCATGTGGTCGGTCAAGGGAGGACTTGCTTGCGAAACCTTCAGATCGTCACATAAAGTAGTCTGGATATGAGACTAATTTGAGACTCTCAAACAGCGATGCTTCATACATGCTGAATATACTCGATGCAGTACCTACATAGTATACACACGATACTTCACAAGTATCAATTTCCTAAATAACGTAGCATTGCATGCTACTTTCTGTGGGTCCCACGATCCACACGTTCAAGACATCAATAATGTCACAAACTGGGGATACATACTGGGGTATTTATCAGGCGGTTTACAGCGTGCAGCGCACAATGCGCCATCACAAGAACGTGTCAGGAAGACATGGACGGTTAGTGATGATGGGAGAAGTGGGCAAGCCTAGTCGTGTGACACCAACACACTACTCCACTACTCCATCACTCCACTTTCTCCACTTCCCACGAGATACGAAGGTTAGGCTAAAAGACTTGTATAAATAGGTTCTCCGCCCTATTTTTTAACAAGAACGGAACAAGACGAGATAACAGAGGCAAGTGTTGATATAATCGTATTCAAACACCGGAAATGATAGCTTACATCCTGCAAGCCAGTTCAGCTTTCTGATATAAGTCATACATAGCTAACACCTTCACAATCTCAACACCTTCTTCGCTTCCCTCGCTAAGATCAAGCCCATCTCCTTCACTTTGTGACCGAAACAAATCTGGAACGACCATTTCTTGGTTTAGGCCGGACTTGCACAGATTTATCTCTCAAATCTACAAGCACTCACCGCGCAGTGCATTTGTTTAAGGTTTAGATTCATTCCTCATCCACACATCCCAAATTACCAAAATCGGCAGGAATATTTTTCACCCATAAACAATTGGCGACCAAAGTGGGAGATTAATCTCTCGGTCACAAAGTCAATTTCTTTGAAATCCGATTCAATTTTCGCAATTTCAAGGGGATATATCTTAGAACAAATTCAATCAGCAATTCATTTCAAGATGGTGGGACTCAAGTCTGGATCAGTAAACAATTCTAATGGAGCTAGTGTGGATAACACTCCCGGTGTCGATGTACCTGTCAGTAGAGCTACAGTGGTAAATACATTTCGTGGAGCCGTCACTTCTATCACCAACACTAGCGGAGCAGGAGATATTCCATTGGGTGTAATGCCTCCCATCACCAGAGCCAGAGCAGCCGCGAATCCCGGAATCTCCTCAAGTGTAACGCCTCCGGTGGTCACCAGAGAAACAACTTCCACTCCTTCATCGGGACGAGGAGCCGGAGGGACGAGAGGAGGACCATCTCACACTACCATTGCATACTTGATGGAGAAGCAGGAAGTTCTTGCTAAGACTCAAACAAATATGTCCGCAACTCAGAAAGAGGTACTCACTTTTCTTAAGACATTAACTGATTGATTGCCACAAGAGCCACAATAGCCCCTGAAGAAAATAAGAAACGCATTCGACGCACCGGAGAAGGTACTTCATCGGCGTGGACCTACATGGACCTAATCAAAGAAGCGACATCAGATATGAGCAGTCTTTTCATGAAGACTCGTACACTGGGGACTGATCCTCACAACGATCCTCCTCAAGTCAATAGTTTCACTATGAACCAGAGGCTGGTGGATCAGGAAGCGGTTTCTCTAATGGAAAGTTTATGCGAATTTTCACACCTCTCGAAGAATGAGCGTGCGGAGACGTTTTGCTGCGATCAACCAGAAAAAGGTCACAACCATGCCCTACATGTCACCGCACGCATCAAGGATTCAGAGTTCAAGACGGCCCTTATCGACATATGAGCATCTTTGAATGTGATTACTCTCAAGACTCTCAGGATATCCAAGGTTCCCCCAGGCAAGGTCGTACAGAAGCCTACCACAATGACGGACTTCGAGGGAAACCAAACCAGCACATACGGGAGAATCTTCGCGAAAAGAATCATATAAGTTCGTTGCGTCCCACTCCCCACGTAGGCGTCAATTCAGGAAGAAGACCGGCTTGCATCATTGAGGGCTAAAACCCACGATGCATCTTTGCTGACGAAGAATTCTTCTCCATCCTGTGAATCCACGACCCACGTTCACATGAAGAGGGAACGAACTTTTGTGACGAGTCGTGATCATAAAGGGAAAACGGTATACCGACGCTACCATTATCAATTAGCAGGGGAGACTGTTACCTAGTCTCTCCACCCAATGGAATGCTACAACAGCAACGAACCACAAGGAAAAGTGCTAGATGCTCCACAACAGCTGCAAAATGGCACCAACTCCACAACTAATGAGATTGAAATCGTTTTGGAATCTCCTATGCCTATCTCCATCAACTCAACCTTGTGTATGGATAAAAGCACGAAGATCGTGGAACTTCTCAAAGAGTATCAGGACATATTCGCTTGGAGATATGAAGAAATGCCAGATTTAGATGAAAATTGGTCACCCATCATCTACATGTCGTACCTGGATCCAAGTCGGTTAAACAATTGCAGTTCAGACACGAGGAAAATGGATAGATCAGGTGCTGCATAGACTTCAGAGACTGGAACATGTGCTGCTCCAAAAATGATCCTCCTAACATCGACATGTTATTAGATGCAACCAACGGACATGTCATGTTATCCTCCATGGATGGATGTAACGGCTACAACCAGATAAGGATGAGCATGACACAAGTAAGATAGCTTTTTGAACTCCTCTCGGAAATTTTTATTATACCATACTTCCATTTGGTTTAAAGAATTCCGGTGCAACGTATCAAAATTCTATGACGGCAATTTTCCACTGGAGCCGATACCTCAAGAGACCAGCCTCAAGAAGATAACGATGTCCACGCATCATATAGAGCAAGATCCAGGCAAGTCACTCTATCAGACAGTGGTCGAACAAGATCCCGACGAGTCACTTTATCAGACAGTGGTACATGTCTATCATGATATGTTGGAGAATCTGCGCTTTTGGTCATCCTATGGAGCTGTTGAACGCTCATCTACAACAACATATTCTCTTATAGAAAGAACCAGGCCTGCCGGTAATGAAGAGCCTCATAAAGTTCATAGGGGCATATATCTCACCAACAAGCTATGCAACCTTCAGCCTTCTGTAAGTAGTTCCCTGAAGAAGCAAGAGGAAAACCACTGAGATATAACATCTTGCGCGTCTAACAATTCCAACTCCAGTACCACACACATGACTCCCACAATGATGAAACAACGTCCAAGATATTCCATATCTGGATCGACAACAACCACTACGAACAAACCATGTAAACCACGCTTGGGGACTGAGGCTCAGCATGAAGTTCCTTTACCGTCAGTCAAGGAATTCTTCAACACAAGAGAGATGGTCAGTCAAAAAGCATGGAATTCGCAAGAGTAAATCGAACTGAAGAGGAAGCCACTTCAATGCTCCCTCCAGCAGAAGCTGCTTCAATGGTCTATTCAAGATCCGCCTCAACGCTCTCTTCAGGACCCACGTTCGCTTCAGAATCCTGCTTCAACACTCTCTCCAGGATCCACCTCAACGTTCGCACCAGAAGCCACTTTACCATCCTCTCGAGTCGTTTCAACACTCAAGCTACATCAATAATCTGCGCTCTGGTCAAGTTATATTTGATGTAATTATTGATCAACATATGTCTCATCCATCCTTCATGAGGGCTCAGCGGAGCATGAAAACCTTGAAGTCGATAGGAGAAGGGTTATCCTGTGGAACAGATATTTTCATATAGTTGAAAGGGCACGGTGAACAACTCATCATCAATGTTCGACATATCTTTGAAGCTGTCAACACCTCCTAACTTGGCACCAGCATTATCCCTAGAAGACATCTCAACAGGAGTTCTTTTCTTCATTCTACAATAAAAGACAAGAGTCAGTACTTGTATAAAAATACGTGAGATGTGTAGTCGCACACGACAAAACACACATTCACGTTGGAGTACACAAGGATGGTATTGGGTCCAAACACCGGTGTTGATCAAGTCACAAGTCCAGTATTGCTCAAGTTTCAAGTCCGGAGTTGATAAAGTCACAAGTCCAGTATTGCTCAAGTTTCAAGTCCGGCGTTGATCAAGTCACAAGTCCGGTATTGCTCAAGTTTCAAGTCTAGAATTGATCAAAGTCACAAGGCTGGTATTTGAATAAAATAGGCGGACGCAGCAGGGCCGGTTTTCATTCGAAACACATGGTCGACGTTCAGTCAGGCACGCGGCGGGTCCCACTTGATACCAACCCCATATTGATCGAAGCAGGCACAACCGGTCTTAAGAAAAGTAGACATGCGATGGGTCCCACTTGATCAGGCACAACCATCCCCATATTGGTCTAAGGAGGCATAGCCGGCCCCGAGAAAAGCAGGCACGTGGCACGCAGTGGACCCACGTTTAACCGAAGAAGGCAAATCAAGCCCACGTTCTATCAAGCAAGTGCAGTAGCCCTACGAATGAAACAGGCGTAACAGTCCATCGAAGCAGGCATGACCGACATCATGCTAGGGGAACGCTCGCCTGGACGTCTCTTGAATGTGACATGCTCGAAGGACAGGACGACCCGTCTCTCTTGGTAATATCTAACTTTGTCTCATAAGTTTTATCTCTAACTGTCACCATCATATGCCTACCCCACAATAGTGTAACCATTATGTGCTAGGCAGGGGACTTAATGTTGATGGTGGATTTTCATTTAAGGCTAAAATTGTAAAAGCCAAAAAATTATGCGCTAATATTTTGTAAAAGATAAGGCTATTAATAAATGATGGATACTTCTTCACTTTACCAATTCACCTAGAATGGAGCATGTGGCAACAATCCCATTCTGTGAATTAAATACACGAAATTCATCCAGGTTGGAGCATGTAGCAACAATCCCATATACCATGCGAATTTACAGCATTATTAATTAATGCGCAACCAGCCTTGTATTTCCTGTACTCATTATCAGTGCGACATGATGACTGAGTGTTTCTATCAGCAGAGCAACACGAATCTCCAAGAATTATAATGAAACATGTAAAAAATACCCGTACAGGCTGCAACTCTCGGTGTGTTATATTAGCCCGATTGAGCCACTCTCGGTGTGTTATACTAGCCCGATTGAGCATCCGTACTGACCGTATCAGTCTGGATATGATCACGACCATCCAACTCCACCAACATGATTAGATGGCCCAGATCGATTCCATAACCCCTAAGCATGTATGGAATACCCGTTGCCGAACCAATACGGGCCCCGCATGTTCGGCCTCCCCAAAAGATTGGAATAGCTTGCCAAAACGTCCAACCCATAGCAGTATGGACGAAAAACCCTAAATTAGGGTTTTCGGCACATCACATGTGTCGCAAAACAGTCTCAACCATCCATCTTCGCAGGTATAGATGGAGGGTGTAGATATAGATTCAAAGGGCCTAGAGCATGTCAACGCAATCACCGTGAGTCCGCCTACATACCTGACCGATCGGTCAGGACCAAACATGGTTGGTCATCCTGATTCGTACGCCCAAACAGAGCATGACGCACGACCGTGAAACCAAAAATTAGGGTTTCTAAGCATCACGAGTGTTCATCTTCTCCGGCGCGAATGGAGGATCCGAGATTAGATTAAGCAGGTCCGGTCATACCAACATGACCATCGTGGACCCATCTATTCTCTCACCTGATCGGCCAAGGCATACCATGCCTGGTTATCCCAAATCATTCGTCCAAACTAGCGTGGTCACACTTCCCGATTGCAAACTAATCTCGACCACTCAACTTCGCCAGACAATTTGAGTGGCTTAGATCACGTTTTCATGGGATAGTCAGGTATAGGCGTGAACACCAGCCTACTACCTACACGCCAGGCCAACCGGCCAAGACAGACCAAGATTGGTCATCTTGGAACGCGCGCCTGAAGTTGACACGATGTGCGGATTTTTCGGCACTTGTTTTCTGTCGTAAATTGATCTCGACCACTCAACTTCACCAGACGAATTTAGTGGCCCAGATCACACTTTCGTGAGACAATGGGGTATGGGCGCCTACACTGTCATGTCATCTATAAGCATGTACGGTCGGCCAGCCAAAATTCGTATCCCAAGCTTGGATTCGATTAGGCTGAATAGTGGTGCTTGTGCGCCTACTCCAAAACCATAATTTCACCAATGGTCGCAGATGAGTGTCTCAGAGACCATCTCGTACGTCCAACTTCACCGGTTTGGTTATACAACCCTGGTTAGGAGTTAATTGGTCAGTGCAGAGTCATGGTGATCATCATCCACCACTCTACCACACCATGTGGTCGGTCAAGGGAGGACTTGCTTACGCAACCTCCAGATCATCACATGAAGTAGTCTGGATATGAGACTACTTTGAGACTCTCAAACAGCGATGCTTCATACATGCTGAATATACTCGATGCAGTACCTGCATAGTATACACACGATACTTCACAAGTATCAATTTCCTAAATAACGTAGCATTACATGCTACTTTATGTGGGTCCCACGATACACACGTTTAAGACACCAATCATGTCACAAACTGGGAGATACATACTAGGGTATTGGTCTGGCGGTTTACAGCGTGCAGCGCACAACGTGCCATTACAAGAACATGTCAGGAAGACATGGACGGTTAGTGATGATGGGAGAAGTGGGCAAGCCTGGTCATGTGACACCAACACACTACTCCTCTACTCCATCGCTCCACTTCCCACGAGATACGAAGGATAGGCTAAAAGACTTGTATAAATAGGTTTTCCGCCCTATTTTTAACAAGAACGGAACAAGACGAGATAACATAGGCAAGTGTTGATACAATTGTATTCAAACACCGGAACTGATAGCTTACATCCTGCAAGCCAGTTCAGCTTTTTGATATAAGTCATACATAGCCAACACCTTCACAATCTCAACACCTTCTTCGCTTCCCTCCCTAAGATCAAACCCATCTCCTTCACTTTGTGACCGAAACAAGTCTGGAACAACCATTTCTTGGTTTAGGTCGGACTTGTACAGATTTATCTCTCGAATCTACAAGCACTCACTGCGCAGTGCATTTGTTTAAGGTTTAGATTCATTCCTCATCCACACACCCCAAATTACCAAAATCGGCATGAATAGTTTTCACCCATAAATACTAACTTGCAAAAGTAAGGGTTTCGCGCCTCATGCATTATACCAGACCTTACTAACTTGAAGAAGTTAGGGTTTCACACATCACGCAACATACTTGACATTGCTTGTCAAAATTAATCCTAGGCAAACTAGGTAATTAATCCGCCATGGATTAGCAGGTGCAAAACCTCGCCCAAAATCAGAAAAACAGGGAGTCGCAATAGCAAAGGGAGGTGTGGCCATGCCTTAGGCCAGATGGCGCCACTTGCCATTGGCCACGCCCCATCCTAAACCTACTCTATTTCCCTCGACCAATCAGGTCGCTTTAAGTTCGCCACAGCGCACTGGAAGTGTGTCCACGCCCTAGCTTGCCTGACCCACTTCCCATCGACCAATCAGGTTGCCTTAAATGCGCCACACACATTCCTAATGAGGCCGGACCCATGTTGCTTGACGGCCCCATTTCCATCGACCAATCAGGTCGATTTAAATTTTCCACAACGCATTGGAGGTGTGGCCACGCCCTAGCTTGTCGGCCCCACTTCCCATAGACCAATCAGGTCGCCCTAAATGCGCCACGTGCATTCCAAACAAAGATGGACTCATTTTGCTAACCGGCCCCCAATTCTTCCACGACGCCTTGGCCACGCCAAACCCTAATTCTTCCAAAGAGAATTCTTCCAAGGGGAATTCTTCCAAGGAGAATTCTTCCACGGTGCCTTGGCGACGGCAAGTCCTAATTCTTCCAAGGAGAATTCTTCCACGGCGCCTTGGCCATGCCAAGCCCTAATTTTTCTAGGGAGAATACTTCCACGGTGCCTTGGCCACGCCAAGCCCTAATTCTTCCAAGGAGAATTCTTCCAACGGCACCAACACTTGGCCACGCCAAATTATTCCAAGGTTCCTAGATTTGGCCACGCCAAATCTTTCCAAATGACGCCAAGCCCTAATTTTGGCTGCGGAGCCAATTTTTAACTTTGTCCATGCCGCAACGTCTCTAGCATACCACTATGCCACGACTAATCTCATGCCGCCATGCCATGGCTACACCACCGGCATGCCATTAGCATGTAACCGATGCCACTTCACTATACAACAAGATGTGGCCATAATCAATGACCATCCTTCTTCATGAGATGCAATCTCAACCATCCAAGTTCGCCAACGAACCGATAAGCTCACGACAGGTTTTTGGAGACTAGCCAAGACGAGCCTAGCATTACATGCTATTTACCTGCGGCAAGCCTCTCAATTTTAACTTTCCACACGTATAAAAATGCTACTTGTTTTCCACGAAAACACTATAGACATCAACACATGTCACAAACTGGGGGATGCTCATTAGGGTATTGGTTTGGAGGTTTACAGCGTGCGGCGTACACTACGCCCGTTACGAGAAGTGTCATAAGAATGAGGCGGTTAGTAAATACAAGGAGTAATGGTGAAACATTTCTTTCATTATGGAAACATCAATTCCAGGCGTTACCCGTTACCGTTTTCTTCCATTTACTCAAACTGTTTCCAATTCTTACGAGACCAGGGTACGTTTCGTTATGACTTGTATAAATAGGTCTTACCTATTTCCACCAAAAAATAAGTTTTTGGTCGGCAACGCAAAATATCTAGAAATCACCTGGTAGCTTTCCATCCTGCTTTTGCTTCCCTCCCTAAGACCAACCCTTATCCTTCACTTTGTGACCAAAGCAAGCCTGGGACAGCCATTTCTTGGTTCAGGCCAGGATTGTACAGATTGATCTCTCGAATCAAAAGTACTCCAGTACAGTATATTTTTTAGGGTTTAGATTTGTTTCTCATCCACACACCCAAAATTACCAAAATCAGCAGAAACGTTTTTCACCCATAAACAGTTTGTCATACAAATCTTTAAAAAAAAAAACCAAAAAGATTTCACTTTCTTTCTTTCCTATTTTTTTCCCCATTATGCTCTCTGCGCCTCCTAGTACCACCCCATCTTCTCTATCTCTGAACTGACAGTAACCCCAGATTCAAACTACAAAACCAAACTTCTTGTTCATATTCGATTGAATCGTTTCACCAGCAGCACCAGATCAACACCCTTACATACACATCTCTTTCTTGAACCCTAACCTAGACCTGCAATGACCACAAACCCATGACTATCAACTGCATCGATAAGAACAAAGAAGATCTCTTATTCCTTGTTTTTTCTCAATTAATCATGGCAACAAACTACATTTCATTTCACACAATAACAGAGATTTTAAGAAGAAGATATGAGCAATTGAAGTTAGATAAGTGAATCTGTAATACCCAAATATTTGGCACTGGTTGGCTGAATGGAATATAAGTAATGCTTTTTCCTTTCCTAACACCGAGGCCTTTTCAGCACGATTGGCTCCAGAGATGGCAGAAAACTCTGCAGTTAAGCGTGCTCGGGCGGGAGCAATCCAGGGATGGGTGATCTCCCGGGAAGTTGCTGATGGATTACCACAACGATGCATGTTTAAAACCCCACACTACCGGATAACCACAGTGGCTAAGTGGGGACAGTATCGGTGAAGGGACGGGTCATTACAAATGGTATATGATGGTTATTTTCAATGATGTTGTAGTAAAAGGTTCGTTAAGACTTGTGAAAGCATATTTTTTAGATTTAATTTTTAAAGAAAAAATATAACAAACTCTAAATAAAGTTTTGTAAAAATTATGGAGAGGCTGGGGCTAGGATTCCACCATTGATCGATATTAGTGACTTAATAAAACAATAATTATGCAACTCAACATTCAAATTGATTCTAATAATGTTGCCTAGACATGTAGATTTTCAGAAGAATAGATGTTAATCCAATCATAGAATATCAAAACACTAAAGCAAGCATATTCTATCAAGAGAAAATACACCTAACTAATCAAAATCATATGATCAAATTTTAGTTCACCGCAAAAATCATAATAGAGTTGTTATAATTAATTAAAAGTAGAAATGTATCACTTTTACCGAAACAATGGCTTCCTCCATTTCCCTAAGGATTGGGTTTAACTCATCATGATGGAAACACGCTCAAAATTCAATTTCATTGCTCCAAATGTGCTTACAAAGATGAGTATGTAGGAAAAGATGAAAAACCGGGTTTGTAACAATTATGTTTGTTACAACCTAACTGTTACAAAGAACGATAGAGACGAATGTCACTGTAGTTATGCGACCCTACACCCTCTGTCGTTGTAACTGTATCATGAACGACTGTCTTAAATAGTCTAATGTTCTTCAATCTCTCTTCAATGGCAGCAGCAGCAGATTTCTCCAACTCTCGTTTCTTTGCTCTGTTGTCTCCCCAATCACTCCGTTTCTGAACCATAACACGAGCTCCACTTCGTCCGTACATCTCTAAACAAAGCCACTCCATTTCTCCAACATCTTCTCGATCTCACCATTTGAGCCCCATCTCAATTTATTCATAATGCTGCTGCCCCAAAACTAGCCAACATATATCTACATTCCCTTCCTTCCATACACCAATTTATTCCCGGACTATCCCTAAACTTTATTGATTCAACCACTTCTCAATTCAAACACCAGCTGCAATCATCCATCAAGCCCATACATGGACTTCGATTCCCTGACCATCTCTGTATCGTCAGTTGCATAATTTATCGACCAATTATCCCAACTCCGGCGACAATACTTTCTCTAGCTCGGCCTCTTGGTACCTACTCCATCTGTTGTCCGTGAATTATATCACCAGCTCCATTGATACACGGCACACAAACCCCATTTCCGGAAGAACTTCATCACTACAAACATCATTTCACTTACTTTAGCCATTAAGAACAAATAACAACACTGTCAATGAAGTACTGGCGTTGCTGGAGTTCGACTAACATCAACCAGTTGGTCTCCATCAAGAACAATCAATACCCCTTCACCATTTACATCTCCTCAGCGTATAAACCTTCTCCGTTCACTGGTTGTTTAGCTACCTACTCGACGACTGCAACGTCAGTTCACATCCATCTTCATTCTCAGCTGCCAACACCAACTGTCCGTTTAAGCATCTCAGTCTCGGCACCCCATAGTTTTCTCACTGCTGCTTCATTTCTCAATCGAGATTTTCAGTCCAAACCAATTTCGAACCACATCCTTTCTATACATTACCAGCAGCTGCTCCATCTAACCTAACTCTCGGTCGAACTTCCAAAATGATAAGATGAAGAAGGGATTTGGTGTACGCCCAAGCAGTCTGTATTCCTCCTATGGTCAGAAACATACAGATGTCTCCACGACTTCAACATCTTGGGTATACCATTTTTAACTCTTGGTGGGCTTCCATGCCGTGCATTCTCTAGCCTGAAATAGTTAGGTTGTTCCGCAACATTAACTAGGCTCCTCTTTGGTGCTGAAAACTGCGACATCTGTACTTTGAGTCGCAAATGCAATAATAACTCTCATTTAGTCGTTTATTCTCTGGATGATCAGAATTGCTTGTACTTTCTACAAAAGCACTAAAATAATGTCATTAGCCAAAATATTGAGTCCTAGCTAATATAAATATGGGTATAATTATGTCGCACATACGTGCTTATCAACACCCTCACACTTATATTTTGCTAGTCCCGAGCAAAACAAAGAATGTATCCGCTCCACAGCTGGATAAATATCCGCTCAACAACTGGATATGAAGATGTCTGCTAAATAGCTAGACGAAACCACTAAACAGTGGTATAAATATGTCTGCTAAACAGCTGGACGAATCCACTAAATAGTGGATAGAGATGTCTGCTAAACAACTAGACAGAAAGACCCGCTAAACCGCTAATCATATATTTTTGTTTATTATTATTTTATTTTTTTAGACCCGCTACACAGCTGGTCATAGAAAATACTCTAAAAATATTCAATTTTTTTAAGACCGGCTACACAGCTGATCATATTTTTTAGGCCCGCTACACAGCTGGTCATAATATTCATTTTTTTTTTAAATCATAATTCCTAACGAAAACGCCACTCCCCCACACTTAAACATTACATTGTCCTCAATGTAATTGAGTCATCCAACATAGAAATTAAGGTGAGAATTCTAAAATTATAAACAAATAAAAATAAAAGATAGAGTTAAGGGAACAAATATGATGGGTTGACTCCCATGAAGCGAAAGATATTTGTTTCCCTGCTTGTGCTTTCTAAGAATCTCAAACAGGGTGATAATACACCAAAGTAGCTTGCAAATCATATATATCAAGTCTGAAAAGTTGGGGATCAACCCAACAAATCAGGCCAGCTGCAAATGTGAACCTGCAAACACTATAAACCTCAAAACGAACGTGTAAATCAATTCTCAATAGAAAGCAATCCTTAGTCAAGATAAGCATATCACTCTCATGGAAAACAAACATATTAGTTCCTATTTAGGAAACACGCTCTAAATCAGGTTTTAAATCAGCTGAAATACGTTCAGTCGACATATTATCTTCACTAGAAATCATAGGAATAAATGCATTGACAACGTAAAAAGGCATAAAATCATCGGCACAATGGTTTAAACATGCATCTAGTGATTCAAGTTTGTCAAAATTAGTAACTCTTAAGTCTGGTTCTAAGTCCGCGGAAATAACTTCCGTTGGTGAGTTACCTTGATTAACTATTGGAAGACGTAATGCATTGACAATATCAATAAGCATCGGGTCATCCGAATCAGCAAAGTGTGCTAAACAAACAGATAAAGGCGCAAAATCATCGGTACAATTTATCTGACCAATATCAATATGTTCAACATTCACATATGCATTTATAAAATCACAAGATGGATCATCGAAAGAGGAGATCAATGGGACAACAATATCATGAATCGCCTCATCATTATCTATAACTAGAATCTCACTATTCGAATGACTAGAAGGTATCTCATGATGAACGTCTACTGTCTCAAAGTCGTTAGACTCAACACTAGTATCTTCTGTATAAACAGATTCCTCTAAATCATCATTTGCATATAACTTTTGGCATGCTAGAATTCTTAACCTTTGTTCCAAACTAGGTGGTGTGTGTTTTTAATACTTCTCATAAATCATTAGAGGCGATTCTTCACTCACCATATGTGGAAACAAAATTCCATACCGTTGCCCATGCATATACTCCCCAAGCGTCATATCAGAAGACGTCTCCTCAGAATGTGAACTTCTACGTTTATATTCTGCAAGTGTCATCTTAGATAACGTCTCGTGCAAAGAATTCATCATCCTCAAAAAGACTCCTGAAATAAAATTCTAAAACACAAAAAGAGTCAAAAGGAAAAAGAAATCCTAAAATAAAATAAAAATATTGTACAAAAATAAAAATAAATAAAATAAAAACCAAACTATTTACAAATCAAAAATACTAATTACAATATTACACAACCGCTCCTGGCAGCGACGCCAAAAATTAATGGTTATTTTCAATGATGTTGTAGTAAAAGGTTCGTTGAGACTTGTGAAAGCATATTTTTTAGACTTAATTTTTAAAGCAAAAATATAACAAACTCTAAATAAAGTTTTGTAAAAATTATGGAGAGGCTGAGGCTAGGATTCCACCATTGATCAATATTAGTGATTTAATAAAACAATAATTATGCAACTCAACATTCAAATTGATTCTAATAATGTTGCCTAGACATGTAGATTTTCAGAAGAATAGATGTTAATCCAAGCATAGAATATCAAAACACTAAAGCAAGCATATTCTATCAAGAGAAAATACACCTAACAAATCAAAATCATATGATCAAATTTTAGTGCACCGCAAAAGGCATAATAAATTTGTTATTATTAATTAAAAGTAAAAATGTATCACTTTTACCGAAACAACGGCTTCCTCCATTGCCCCAAGGATTGGGTTTAACTCATCTTGATGGAAACACGCTCAAAATTCGATTTCATTGCTCCAAATGTGCTTACAAAGATGAATATGAAGGAAAAGATGAAAAACCAGATTTGTAGCAATTATGTTTGTTACAAACTAACTGTTACAAAGAACGATAGAGATAAAATGTCACTGTCACTGTAGCTATGCGACCCTACACCCATTGTCGTTGTAACTGTAGGATGAACGACTGTCTTCTACAGTCTGATGTTCTTCGAGCTCTCTTCAATGGAAGCAGCAACAGATTTCTCCAACTCTCGTTTATTTGCTATGTTGTCTCCCCAATCACTCCGTTTATGAAGTATAACACGAGCTCCACTTTTTCCGTACATATTTAAACAAAGCCATTCCAGCAAACATCTTCTCGATCTCACCATCTGAGCCCCATCTCAATTTATTCATAATGCTGTTGCACCAAAACTAGCCAACATATATCTACATTCCCTTCCTGCCATACACCAATTTATTCCCGGACTATCCCTGAACTTCATTGATTCAACCACTTCTCAATTCAAACACCAGCTGCAATCATCCATCAAGCCCATACATGGACTTCGATTCCTTGACCATCTCCGTCTCGTCAGTTGCTTGATTTATCGACCAATTCTCCCAACTCCGGCGACAGTACTTTCTCTAGCTCGGCCTCATGGTACCTACTCCATCTGTTGTCCGTGAATTATATCACCATCTCCATTGATACACGGCGCACAAACCCCATTCCCGGAAGAACTTCATCACTACAAACATCATTTCACTTGCTTTAGCCATTAAGAACAAACAACAACACTGTCAATGAAGTACTGTCGTTGCTGGAGTTCGAATAACATTAACCAGTTGGTCTCCATCAAGCACAATCAATACCCCTTCTCCATTTACATCTCCTCAGCGTATAAAGCTTCTCTGTTCACTAGCTATTTAGCTACCTACTTGACGACTGCAACGTCAGTTCACATCCATCATCATTCTCAGATGCCAACACCAACAGTCCGTTTAAGCATCTCAGTCTCGGCACCCCTTAGTTTTCTCGCTGCTGCTTCATTTCTCAATCGAGATTTTCAGTCCAAACCAATTTCGAACCACATCCTTTCTATACATTATCAGCAGCAGCTCCATCTAACCTAACTCTCGGTCGAACATCCAAAATGATAAGATGAAGAAGGGATTTGGTGTACGCCCAAGCAGTCTGTATTCCTCCTATGGTCAGAAACATACAGATGTCTCCAGGACTTCAACATCTTGGGTATACCATTTTTAACTCTCGGTGGGCTTCCATGCCATGCATTCTCTAGCCTGAAATAGTTAGGTTGTTACGCAACATTAACTAGGCTCCTCTTTGGTGCCGAAAACTGCGACATCTGTACTTTGAGTCGCAAATGCAATAATAACTCTCATTTAGTCATTTATTCTCCGGATGATCAGAATTGCTTGTACTTTCTACAAAAGCACTAAAATAATGTCATTAGCCAAAATATTGAGTCCTAGCTAATATAAATATGGGTATAATTATGTCGCACATACGTGCTTATCAGTATCATAGCCGACGACGGGTCACCTGCCGAGGGTGGAAAGGTACGCTGGACGGGGTTGGTCCAGGTGCTTCTCATGAGGGGAAGGGAACGTCGGAGATATGGGCTTGCGAATATATTCCGGAGCCGAGGGCGGTTCCAATTTAAGGTGGTGGTATTGTAACACCCCGATATTCCGCAGTGGTTGGCCGAATGAAATGTAAGTAATGGTTTGTCATATCCTAACAACGATGCCTTTTCAGCACAGTTGGCTCCAGAGTTGGCAGAAAACTCTGCAGTTAAGCGTGCTTGGGAGGGAGCAATCCAAGAATGGGTGACCATCCGGGAAGTTTCCGCTGGAGTACAGCAGCGATGCCCGTTGAAAATCCCACACTGTCGGATATCCGCAGTGGAAAAGTGGGGACAGTATCGGTGGAGGGACGAGTCATTACAAATGGTATCAGAGCCGACGACGGATCACCTACCAAGGGTGGGAAGATACGATGGACGGGGTTGGTCCAGGTGCTTCTCATGAGGGGAAGTGAACGTCGGAGATCTGGGCTTGCGAATATATTCTTGAGCCGAGGATGGCTCCAATTTAAAGTGGTGGTATTGTAATACCCCGATATTCGGCAGTGGTTGGCCGAATGGAATATAAGTAATGATTTGTCATTTCCTAACACCGAGGCCTTTTCAGCACAATTGGCTCCAGAGTTGGCAGAAAACTCTGCAGTTAAGCGTGCTCGAGCTGGAGAAATCCAAGGATGGGTGACCTCCCGGGAAGTTGCTGCTAAATTACCGCAGCGATGCCCGTTGAAAATCCCACACTGTCGGAGAACTGCAGTGGCTAAGTGGGGACAATATTGGTGGCGGGACGGGTCATTACAGAATCAGATCTATATATATACTCAAAACAAGTAAGTAAAATCGAACCCACACCTTCTTTTTGCCAAAATTACATGTTTAACTATGTTAATTTTGAAAACGAAATGCAATTTTATTTCTAGGGTTCATAAGAATTAGGGGTTTTTCTGTTTTGTATATTAATTAGGGTTATAATCGAAATAGAAGATTTTGAATGACTAATTTGACGTAATAATGGTTCAATTATGGTATACTGAAAATGATATGAATTATAATTACATCATGAATGAGTGAACATTGATGCCTCTGTACATGATATAATTGATGTTTATGACATTTTATGCTAGAGATATTTAGATGAATGTCTTAAATTGATGTGCTTCAGGGTAATGAAGATGAATTTTTGTTCAAGTGTGAAGAAGCTGAGAGTCAAGTAGGTGGTGGTGGTGGTTTGCAGTGATGGCATTGTTGTTGGTGTTTGAACTCAGGTGAGGAATTCAGGGTGGAGGTGGAGCTTCAGATGGCTATGCATTCAGTATTTTTCATTTCGCTTATGGGGTAAACTGCGTTTACTATTTTAGATGTTGCAAAAATATATAACCCGATATAATCTGTACTCATTTTATTTTTAATTAAAATTAATCTTTAATTTTGTTTTTAATTAAACAAGTCGGGTTAACCCGCAAACCCGCAAGTTTTACCCGCTACAGACGCGGGTTGTAGAAATAACCACCCGTGAAGAATAACGGCCCGCAAGCTTGAACCCATTTAACCCGTAACCCGTAACAATCCATCCCCGGCCCAACCGTTTGCCATCTCTAGTTGGTAAGCTTTCGCTTTAACCAAGTTCATCTTATATTCTTGACGAAAGTCAAAAGATGATCATGTGAAAATCGCCTGGTAACATGATTTGTGTGAGACAGTCATTTGATGTAGACTCGGAATGTTTCGTATTGATCTATCGATCACTTGAAAAGTTGTTTTGAAGCTAATAGTTTGTATGAGACAGCTATTTTCGTCATCTAAGAATTCAATGATTTAAATGGGAGTTTAGAAAAATTAATCATGATTGGATATAGCACAGTATGCGTACTTGTATGCTAATTGTTGCAAGTTATTCCAAGTCTGGGAACCATAGTATGCATACCCGTATGCGTACTGGCGTAAGTTCAAGTCCGGGAAATCAACTGAGTTTGGAGGTATGCGTACCCATTCGCATACTTGAGTAGGTTATGTTCTAAAATCAGTTTGTTCATGAACTAATACATTTATATATAATAAAGAATGCAATCTTTTGCAAACAGTGGCTATAATGTTCATGAATTGATTCGAGTGAATCAAAATCGATTTTGCTTCAATTGTATCTTGTACACTTCTATGAGAGTATAAATAATTAAACAACTTTATAACTAGTTTCATTTGAGTCATTTGAACTAGTTGTGTTAAGATGAAAAAGGTTGATATCAAAATGTTCATATGGAATAACAACTAGAACATTGTTGCCACGGTGAGAAGGGCCGACATAAAAAATGAAAACTAAAACTGAAGGTTTTTTTTTTTTTTAATTATTTTTAAAAGCATAACCAATGATCAAATAATAAATGTGCAACTAACAAGCCACCTGCCGTCCTTTTTGGCTGTAAACTCTAACGTGGAAACAAAATAAAAAGCCTTGTCATCAACCTCCGGTTTTGGAACAACCCCTTTGTTTGTGGGGCTTAAATATTACATCCTCCGAGGGCTTAATCATCTTCTTTTTCGTCATGTTCGCAACCAGGTTATGAGACTCAGTAGTATAACTTCCCACCGATTTGATTTGCAGTATCAATTCATCATTTAATCTTTCATTTCATTAATTAAAATCTTTGAGTAATGTATTTGCAAATCAGATCATTGAAGTTTGACCATAGGCTGAGAGACAATCATAAAATCACTGAATATTGGATTCTTTATCACTAGGTTGGTTTTGGTCAGTAAAATTGGTGAAGCTGGTCATGCTCTTCAATTGTAAGGATTTGATTTTTAATCCCATTCGAAATATTGAAACTTTGATTTCTAAGATGACGTTAATCAATCACGGTATTGTTAATTTAACATTTTGTTTTAAATTTGTTTTTGATTTAAAACAAATAATCATTTTCTCTGGTAGAGCTTCAATCAATTGTTAGTGAGAACAATTTGATAGAAATTCGGGTGAAGTTCAACATCTCGATCAATAATGGATTATTTTTTGGCCAGGGGAAAATCCGTCATATTGCTTAATTTACTTTGATTATTGTTACCAATTAGTAAATCCCTTTGCTTAATCAGATAAGTAGTTCTTAAATTATCAGTACTTTTTTAATTTTGGTGTTGTGGCGGCGGAGGTGGTGTTGGTAGTGGTGGAGGTAGCGGAGGTGTTATTGATTATGTTCACGGCGCTAGTGGTGGTGGCGGCGGTGGAGGTGATGGTGTTTGTGGCTGCGGTAGTAATGCTTGTGTCTGGTGTTGGTGGTGTCGTTGGTCATGGCAGTGGTGGGTATTATGGTGGTGGTGGAAGTTCTGGCATGTGGTGGTGTTGATGGTTATGTTGGCGGGTGATGGTGTGGTGGCGAATTAAAGAATGGGTGCTTTAAATTTAGGGTGGTGCCGGTAGTGGTGGTGGCGGCGGAGGTGGTGCTTGTTGTGTTCATGGCGCTGGTAGTGGTGGCGGTAGAGGTGTTATGGTAGCGTGGTAATTGGTCATGGTAAATGGTTAAGGATAGGAGAACAAAAAAATGGACGCTGGTCTTTTCATGGGCGGCGATGACATAAATGGAGGTGAGGATATTGAAAGAATAGGTTTTTTTAGTATAAGGGTACTCTGGTCTCATCTCATGCGACGGTTGAACGGTGGAATCATTTTTTTTCTTGAATTTCGTTAGGTTTTAATTGACAAAAATGTGGCCATAAAAGGGACTCCCTCCCGAAGGGCCCTCCGGTCGGTCGGCCCAATTATTGTGAGATGAAGTATCTCTTTTAGTCATGAAGTATCTCTATGAGAATTTCTTATGATCCCGCTAGTTTTCGTACCTTTGCCAATTTATATTGACAAAAAGGGGGAGAATTATTGTGTAGTTCACGCTAAAAATACATATGGTTTACATCATTATGTAAGGGAGAGTGGTTTTCATTGTGAGATGAAGTATTAACTAAGGGGGAGTAATACATATCACCATAATATTTTTGTCAAAGTTGTGATACAAATCGACTTTGATGCTGTGTAGTAATACTATGACACCGTATAACAATGATTTAGAGCTACTGTTTTCTCATTGTTATAGATACGGATCTTCAACAACTATGATGTTAAGTTAAAAACGTTCAGAATCACTGGAGTACTTGGAAGTGACGAAGATTTCGAGTAATATTGAAGAACCAAGGAAATCAAGCATTTGGATGAGAAGCTACAAAGTTTATTTATTTTGTAATTCATATGTATTATTAGTTTTGTCACTAAAATTGACAAAGGGGGAGATTGTTAGATCTGCTCAGTCGAACTCGCAAGCGTTTCTATATCAAGCTTATTTGTCAAGTTTAGGTTCCAAAACTATAAGTCTTGATTTCTAGTCTACTTATAGCTAAGTCTCGGATTATGATAGAAAGTGTAGTTGAGCATTAGAATTTACGGCGTTCATCTATTGAAGATGAAGAACTACTAAGGGGAGCTTGTGGAACTTCATCAACAAAAGGTATATGGAGACTTGAACTCATCTATCACTCAAAAGTATATCTACTCTATCTCTTATTCGAGACAAAAGTCGTATAGCTATATAGATTCGATTATGCACATTTGATATTTCGAGCTGAGTTTAACTCGCTTACATATTTCTCGAAATATGCGTTGGTAATAGAGTTGGAAACCCAGGCAAAAAGCCGCAAGTTAACCCGGCCCGGCCCTTGAAAACCCTCTCTTGTCCCAGCTGGTTCCTAAACGGGACGGGAGCGGGTTGGAGAAATAGCGGCTTTTGAGAAAACGGGTTAGTCCATCCCGACCTGTAAACACGAGGGTTAAACCTTCCAACCGGTCAACTCCTAATAATTTCCACCATGTGATTCCTACATTTAATCATGTTCGTTCGTTTGTGTTGATGGTGGTTTTTAGCTTAGGTTTAAAATCGTAAACCCTTGCATACGATGTGACGTCACTCTGCAAGGAAACAGAGCTACGTGTACTAACCTATCCACTGGCAAATTTATTGAGCCACTCAATATACTTACATGAAATTTATCCAGACTGGCGAATCCCAGATGTTCTGTAAATTTCGGCGCCTCGCGCATATTAACTTAATATAAGTTCCTCTTAATGCCTTCTATGCTATGTTCTCTGGATGAACTCTTAATGTTGATATGGCATGAAGAATCGTGTTCACTCATAGTAGAGTAGCAAGAATCTCCAAGTATCAAGAATAAGATCTTTACATAAGGTATTCAATCAGAAAAGCATGTTGTTCTCTGGCAATGAACTCAAAAGAGCTATGTGTCGACACATAGAATTCAATCAACCTTATTAACTTGCAAAAGTAAGGGTTTCGCGCCTCGCGCAGTATACCAGACCTTACTAACTTGCATAAGTTAGGTTTTCACGCCTCGCACAACATACTAGACCTTGCTTGTCAAAATTAATCCTAGGAAAACTAGGTAATTAATCCGCCATGGATTAGCAGGTGCAAAACCTCGTCCAGAATCAGGAAAGGGAGGCGTGGCCATGCCTTAGGACAGCTGGCGCCACTTGCCATTGGCCACGCCCCATCCTAAACCGGCTTAATTTCCTTCGACCAATCAGGTCGCTTTAAGTCTACCACAGCGTACTGGAAGTGTGGCCACGACCTAGCTTGCCAGCCCCACTTCCGATCGACCAATCAGGTCGCCCTAAATGCGCTACGCGCATTCCGAACAAAGCCGGCCCCATTTTTCTTACCGGCCCCCAATTCTTCCAAAGAGAAATCTTTTACGATGCCTTGGCCTCGCCAAGCCCTAATTTTTCCAAGGAGAATTCTTCCACGACGCCTTGGCCACGCCAAGCCAAGCCATAATTCTTCCATGACGCATAGGCCACGCCAAGCCCTAATTCTTCTAAGGGGGATTCTTCCAAGAATAATTCTTCCACGGAGCCTTGGCCACACGAAGCCCTAATTCTTCCAAGGAGAATTCTTCCAACGGCTCCAAGACTTGGCCACGCCAAATTCTTCCAAGGCACCTAGATTTGGCCACGACAAATCTTTCCAAACGACGCCAAACCCTAATTTTGGCTACGGAGCCAATTTTTAGCTTTGTCCATGCCGCAACGTCTCTGGCATACCTCTATGACGCGGCTACTCTCATGCCTCCATGCCATGGCTACGCCACCGGCATGCCATTAGCATGTGTCCGACGCCACTTCACTATACAACAAGATATGGCCATAATCAATGGCCATCCTTCTTCATGAGATGCAATCTCAGCCATCCAAGTACGCCAACTAACCGATAAGCTCACGACAAGTTTTAGGTGACTATCCAAGATGATCCTAGCATTACATGCTATTTACCTGCGGCAAGCCTCTCAATTTTAACTTGCCACACGTAGAAAAGTGCTACATGTTTTCCACGAAAACACTCGAGACTTCAACACATGTCACAAACTGGGGGATGCTCATTAGGGTATTGGTTTGGTGGTTTACAGCGTGCGGCGTACACTATGTCCGTTACGATAAAGTGTCATAAAAATGAGGCGGTTATTAAATACAAGGAGTAATGGTGAAACATTTCCTTCATTATGGAAACATCAATTCCAGGCGTTACCCATTACCGTTTTCTTCCATTTACTCAAACTGTTTCCAATTCTTACGAGACCAGGGTACCTATTTCGTTACGACTTGTATAAATAGGTCTCACCTATTTCCACCAAAAAACAAGTTTTTTGGTCGGAAACACATAATATCTAGAAATCACCTGGTAGCTTTCCATCCTGTTCACCAGTTCTACTTTATGATACAAGTCATAAAACTCCCACACTTCCAGAATCAACTATTCTGGTCTCAGTATTTTCTTTGCTTCCCACCCTAAGACCAACACTCCTCCTTCACTTTGTAACCGAAGCAATCCTAAGACGGCCATTTATTAGTTTAGGCTAAGATTGTACAGATTGATCTCTCGAATCAAAAGTACTCCCGTGCAGTACATTGTTTAGGGTTAGGATTTGTTTCTCACCCACACACCCAAAATTACCAAAATCAGCAGAAACGGTTTTCACCCATAAAAAATTGGCAACCACAGTGGGAGATTAATTTCTCGGTTACAATATCAATTTTCAATTCCCAATTTCATTTTTAACCCCGATCTCAAGATGGTAAAACTCAGGTCCGGATCAGCAACAAACCCTGAGAACACTAGCGTTGAAATTATCCCTGGTACTAACGCTCCTTCCAGTGTCATTAATATGCCACCCGCCAATACTAGCAGCGCAGAAAATGTTCCTTCAGGTGTTATACCACTGATCGCGAGAGACACTACCTCCTCTCCCAATGTTTCTACAAGTCTGACACCTCCAACCGTCACCGGAGCCGCTACTACTCCATCACCGGGACGAGAGGCTGGAGGATCCAGAGGAATCCAAACTCCCCTTACCACTTTTGATATTATGGAAAGACAAAAGGTTCTCGTAGGGCTCAGACATACATGGATACAACTCAGAAGGACATACCTATTTTCCTCAAGATACTAATAAGCGGCTACCACAAAAGTCACATCAACCCCAGATGGAGCTGACAAGGAATACTTTTAACATCCGGCGCAAGTACTTCAACAGGACGCGCCTTTATATATGAAGAGGCTCGCATTTCTCCTAAACCCCCCAGTAGAAAAGAATCAGCAATCTGATTTCATCACACATAAATATCAGAAACGACTTCTCCAAAATCGAGGCAAAGAAATACGTAACCCTCCTGAGTTTACAGAGATCCTCTTCTCGTCAAGAGCCGCATGATTTCTGGGGACTTCGCCCACAAAATCGTGCAGTGCATGATGAAACATTTATGTGGTATTATATATTTCTCCAAGGCGCAATATCAAGACATATTTGCAGCCCTCAACCGCACTGCATCAGGAAAGCAGTTGTTGCCAGCCAGGGAAGCCGTTCTCGAACCCCAACCTCTCCTAGAAAGAACGATTGATAGATGGAATTGGGGACTTCTAACCACCGTTCACTTGAAGGATGTCGAGTTTGACAGCACGCTGATTTACGCGGACTCCGACTTTAATGTTTTAACCGTCAAGGCTCTGAGAGTTGCAAGAGAAAATCAAACAGAATAAGCGTATTCTTTCCCACGAGGAGAAAAACGCTACTTGTCGATCAACACTATTTGTGACGTCTTCCCATATGCCATATCGTATCAATTTATTTTTCGAAGCCAAGGGTTAATGGCGCCCTCACTGGAGTTCTCTCTAGGAGCCGCTTTGATGTTTCACTCCAGATCTGATTCAATATTCTCTCGGGAAGCCGCTCCGCTTCCAGAGCCAGAAGACGCTTCGCTTCAATGTTTCGCTCTGAAAAATAATTCAACATTATCTCGGGAAGCCACACCACTTCAATGTTTTTCTCTGGAAACCGCTTCAATATTCTCTCGGAAGCCGCTCCGCTCCCAGAGCCAGAAGTCGTTCTACTTCAGCATTCTCTTCATAAGCTTCTCCAGGATCCGAAGCCGAAGCTTCAGCGTTTTGCTACATAAGCTTTAACTTCCTCTCCAGGAGACGAGGCTTCTTCAATGCCGCTTCTTCCTTTCAAGGTTTGTGCCTATAGCCACCACACTCCTCTCAGTCAAGGATCGTGATCACATCCAGCCATGGATCGCAGTTGTGGCCACTTTTTGATCCATCCCGCCAAACCTCGTGGTCGTGGATAGTTTACTCGCTTACGCATCCAGCTAATCCCTTAGCTTCTATGGACGCCCATGCAATTCCAGCCAACCTATTTTGGTTCCCACGACAATGTAGTCTCTTCTAATCACATTTACTACCAAGAACCGTTGCTGCTCATTTGTTCATACCATCCAGAGCTTCACCATAGCTACAACATCAACAAAGAAAACACGGTCAACCGAAAAGTCATAGCCGCGACAAGGTCATCTATTTTTCAAAGGTTTACCGTAAGAATATCATCACCTTTCTATCTAGAAGGCGCTTGCAACACTTTACGAGGCCGCGACGGATCCCAAGCCTACTCAGAGAAAACAACGTAACCAAAGAGAAGTGCGACTGGGGACGGCTCATCATGTTTCATCCCCGACAACAATCAAGCATTCATGAGATAACTCCAGAGACGCGGCTGAAACATTTTTCTTTAAGAGACGGAGGGAGCCACCATTCTCTCAGTTTTACTTCTTTGTTATCCAGAATATTTCGTCCATGTGATATTCCAAGCACCTCAGCATCACATCCAGGAGAGTATGATAAGATTATATCAAATCCCATAGGCGTGGATTCAAGGTGATGCAGTTAAAGTAGGCTCTACTTGGGGACTGAAGCCTCCTTCATGATTAGAAGCTTAAATGCAGTTACCACCTTACCAGTGAATGCAGCAGAAGCACATCTTCCACGAGAGAATGGTTTCAGGATAATTACATATGGGGACTACAAGAATGGGATTCTTTCACTGCCCTCAACCAGGTTATTTCCGATTTCAACATTATCACATTCGAAGTTCACAAGAATTTCTCAACATGAAGTCGTACACGCGCATCAAAAACCCCAAAATTACGCCACAGAGATACATTCACATATCCGGCCACATCATCGGATCTAACAGAAGTATAACTGGGCACTTCTCACTGCATCCCATTCTATACAATAGTCCAAGGTTCATAAGATGGTTCAAAGGATGTCGTTTGGAATGAAGTCCTTGAAGACTTGATAGCAGCACATCGGAAATGGAATGTCTCTCAACTCATTTATTTCACCCAATGTCTCCGGAAGATTTCGACCATACAAGCATCCACAACATGTCATTATCGCAATCAAAAGTCTAGGTACCAAATAACCTAAAGTCAAGGATGAACCAACAATGCAACCACAATCTCCAAGATTAGCCCTGGCATTGTTTCATCCATCCATCCCAAGAGTGCAACGGAGTTTGGTAAATTTTGAAATCCACTAGAAAGGTCAGATACTCATTCTTCTGGAGTCAGAACATTATTACACATTCTGGAGAAGATCGATGGTATTGTTGGGTGGATATATGTGAAAGCACCTACCTTGAGTTCTCCTGGATCGCCTTGCTGCTGATTTGGAGATTGTTTTTTTACCATTAATGATCACTCTACCACCGCTAACAAATGACGAAGAGGAGACAGATACTGCATATGAAAGCACGGAGCTGGACAAACAACAAAAACAGAAGAGGGTCAATACCCCTTTTCATATGAATGCAGTTTCTAGAGTTTGAACAGAATAAGGATTCCTTACTGCTCCATGAACGGGAATAGAATACTGGGTGCACCACACTCATGCTTCATAGCAGAACAAGTAGTGTGCCGATATCTTCGCTCCATGACCAAACCAGCAGCGCGACAGCACGAGGAACACCAGTTGCTCAACCTGCAACTTTCCATGGATTCATAACTCCGCGGTCAAGAAAAATATTCATGGCTCCATCACTCCGTGGTCAAGCAACTCAATCTTCGCTTGGCCAAGGTTGAAGCACCATCTTTTCCATTCAAGACAACGCAATATCCACCGTTTAAATCCACGCGTCCGCCATTCCTAGACCGGAAGCACCATCTTCACCGTACAAAGTCATGCGTCCGCCATTCCCATCCGAAAATGCGCCAAGTCGTCAATACAAAAATCATAGATTCCTCATGAATTCCACTAAAAGTAAGTTGAATTTACCTGGAAAACTATTCATGTCTTGCCCCCCCTTCGATTTTTCTCTTGACCGTCACCATCTCATGCTTACCCCGCATCAACGCCACTGTTACGTGCAAAGCATGGGACTTAATGTTGATGGTAGTTTTTAGCTTAGGGTTAAAATCGTAAAACCTTACATCCAATGTGATGTCACTCTGTAAGGAAACAGAGCCATGTGTGCTAAACTCTCTAGTGGCAAATTTATTGAGACGCTCAATATACTTACATAAAATTTATCCAGACTGGCGAATCCCAGATGTTCTATAAATTTCGGCGCCTCGCGCATATTCACTTAATATAAGTTCCTCTGAATGCCTTATATGCTATGTTCTCCGGCTGAACTCTTAATGTTTATATGGCATGATGATTCGTGTTTACTCGCAGCAGAGTAGCACGAATCTCCAAGTATCAAGAAAAAGATATTTGCATAAGGTATTCAATCAGAAAAGCATGCTACTCTCTGGCAATGACCTTAAAAGAGCTCTGTGTCGACACATAGAATTAAATCAACCTTACAAACTTGCAAAAGTTAGGGTTTCGCGCCTCGCGCAGTATACCGGACCTTACTAACTTGTAGAAGTTAGGGTTTTGCTCCTCGCACAACATACTAGACCTTGCTTGTCAAAATTAAGCCTATGAAAACTAGGTATTTAATCCGCCATGGATTAGCAGGGGCAAAATATCACCCAGAATCAGAAGAAATAGGAATCCGCAGCAGCAAAGGGAGGGGTGGACATGCCTTAGGCCAGCTGGCGCCACTTTCCATTGGCCACGCCCCATCCTAAACCGGCTATATTTCCCGCGACCAATCAGGTCGCTTTAAGTCTTCCATAGCGCACTGGAAGTGTGGCCACGCCCTAGCTTGTCGGCCCCACTTCCCATCGACCAATCAGTTTGCCCTAATTGCGCCACATCATTCCGAATGAGGTCGGCCCCATGCTGCTTTCCGGCCCCCTTTCCATCGACCAATCAGGTCGCTTTAAATCTACCACAACGCACTGGAAGTGTGGCCACCCCTAGCTTGCCAGCCCCACTTCCTATCGACTAATCAGGTCGCCATAAATACGCTACGCGCATTTCGTACAAAGCTGACCCCATTTTACTTACCGGCCCCCAATTCTTCCAAAGAGAATTCTTCCACGGCGCCTTGGCCACGCGAAGCCCTAATTCTTCCAAGGAGAATTCTTCCACGATGCCTTGGCCACGCCAAGCCCTAATTCTTCCAAGAATAATTCTTCCTAGGGGAATTCTTCCAAGGAGTAAATCACGAAGCTCAATCACGTCCACATTCTCCGTAGGGAAGTTTTTGTAATATGGCTTTAATCTATGGCCGTTTACTTTGAATATCGTCCCTTTCGTGAGACTAGTTACTTCAACTTCACCATAAAGAAAAACATTAGTGACAACAAAAGGTCCACTCCAACGTGAC
Organism: Papaver bracteatum; assembly: GCA_023529315.1. Classification (NCBI taxonomy): domain Eukaryota; kingdom Viridiplantae; phylum Streptophyta; class Magnoliopsida; order Ranunculales; family Papaveraceae; genus Papaver; species Papaver bracteatum. Next base: position 1,027,007 of record JAJJWX010000963.1, read on the forward strand.
CTTAGCTTACCGGGAAATAACTTAAGATGGGAATTAAATAGAAGAACTATTTGGCCCACAACAAAACTCTTTCTAGAAATCATCTTGTCATGAAAAAGTTTAGTCTTTTCCTTGTAAATTCGAGCACTCTCGTAAGCATCATTACGTATCTCCTCTATCTCATTAAGTTGTAACTTTCTATGTTTCCCCGCATTATCATAATCCATGTTGCACATCTTTATCGCCCAATAAGCCTTATGTTCAAGTTCAACTGGAAGATGACAAGCTTTTCCATACACCAACCGATATGGAGACATACCAATCGGTGTCTTATATGCTGTTCTATACGCCCAAAGTGCATCGTTGAGTCTATAACTCCAATCTTTCCGTGTTGTGTTAACGGTTTTCTCCAAGATGGACTTGATCTCACGATTTGAAATTTCAGCTTGCCCACTAGTTTGTGGGTGATATGGCGTACCGACCTTGTGATGTTTGTTGTACTTCTTAAGAAGAGCATGGAAGGATTTCTTGAAGTGCGAGCCTCCATCACTGATAACCACTCTTGGTGTACCATGTCTAGAGAAAATATATTCCTTCACAAACTCAAAAAAAACTTGAGAATCATTAGTAGGGGTGGCTTTAGCTTCCACCTATTTTGAAACATAATCCACATCAAGAAGTATATAAAATTTTCCATTCGAATTAACAAAAGGACCCATAAAATCAATTCCCCACACATCAAATATCTCAACAGTGAGAATTGGTGCGAGTGGCATTTGATTTCGAGCACCTAGATTTCCCATTCGTTGACATCTATCACAAAATTTAAAAAAATTATATGCATCCTCAAACAAGGTAGGCCAATAAAATCCACTCTCAAGAACTTTGAGAGAAGTACGTTTAGCACCAAAGTGACCACCACAAGCATAAGAATGAAAAAATAATAGAATTGACTGAAATTCAGAGTTCGGTACGCACCTGCGGATAATTTGATCAACACCATATTTCCACAAGTAGGGCTCATCCCACACATACTGCTTGGCTATCTTCTTAAGCTTAAGCTTTTAAAAATTAGACATTGTACTAGGTAGTTGCCTTGTAACCAAGTAGTTCACTATATAAGCGTACCAAGGTATTGAATCTTCAATTGACAAAAGTTGTTCGTTTGGAAAATGATCTTGTAAAGGAAGTTCTTCATCGGAAACAACAAGTCTACTAAGATGATCAGCAACAGTATTTTCAACACCTCTTTTATCTTTGATTTCATAATCAAATTCTTGCAACAACAATATCCACCGTATAAGTCTTGGCTTAGCTTTTTTCTTCTTAAGTAGGTACCTAAGTGTTGCATGATCGGAATACACAACCACTTTTGCACCCACCAAATATGATCTAAATTTTTCAAGTGCAAACACTATAGCCAAAAACTCCTTTTCAGTGGTAGAATAGTTAATTTGAGCATCATTTAGGGTCCTAGATGCATAATAAATCACATGTGACCTCTTGTCTACTTTTTGACCCAAAACAGCTCCGACTGCATAATCACTTGCATCACACATTAACTCGAACGAAAAATTCCAGTCAGGTGACTTAATAATTGGTGCAGTAGTCAACAATTCCTTCAATTTATTAAAGGCATCCTTGCACTCCTGGTCGAATTTAAAGGCAACCTCCTTTTGCAATAATTTGCACATCGGCATTGAGATTTTGGAGAAATCTTTGATAAACCTCCTATAAAAACCTGCATGACCAAGAAATGAGCGAATTTCCCTCACCTAAGTGGGGTATTGTAAGTTCCTAATCAAGTCTATCTTTGCCTTGTCTACTTCGATCCCTTTAGAGGAAACCATGTGGCCAAGTACAATTCCATGGTCTACCATAAAGTGACATTTCTCCCAGTTTAAAACCAAATTAGTGTTTATGCATCTTTTAAGCACAAGTTCAAGATTATTTAAACAAATATCAAATGAATCGCCATAAACACTAAAGTCGTCCATAAATACCTAAATGATGTTCTCCACGTAATAATAAAATATACTAACCATACATCTCTGAAAAGTGGCAGGCCCATTGCAAAGACCAAATGGCATTCTTCTGTATGCAAATGTACCGAATGGACAAGTAAAAGTTGTCTTCTCTTGATCCTCCAGTGTAGTAAAAAATTGATTGTAGCCTGAATAACCATCCAAAAAGCAATAATATAAATGTTCCGCTAACCTCTCTAACATATGATCAATGAAAGGCAAAGGAAAGTGATCCTTGCGGGTAGCCGAATTTAGATTTCTGTAGTCTATGCACACTCGCCATCCTGTCTGAACTCTTTTAGGAACAAGTTCATCATCTTGATTTCTAACAATATTGACACCTGATTTCTTAGGCACCACTTGCACTGGACTAAACCATTTGCTGTCAGAAATTGGGTGAATCACCCCCACACTAAGTAATTTGAGGATCTCTTTCTTCACGACCTCCATCATTGGGGGGTTAAGCCTACGCTGAGCATCACGTACTGGCTTTACATTATATTCTGTAAGGATTCTATGCATGCACATGGATGGACTAATGCCTTTGATATCAACAATTGTCCAACCAATAGCCGTTTTGTGCTCTTTCAGAACCGAAGAAGGCGTTCTTCCTGTATTGCTGTGAGATTCTTTGCAATAATGACTGGAAGCTCTTCCCCATCACCTAAGTAAGCATACTTTAAGTGATCAGGTAGAGGTTTCAGCTCTAATTTAGGTGCCGGCACAACAGATGGTAAAGGAACTTCATCAGTAATAGGTAAAGAGATATATGAGATATTACCTGTTTTAAATTCTTTTGATGACGTTAAAGCACCACATGTCTTAACAAATTCCTTGGGAATATCAACGTCCAAGTTAGGCATGCCATGGACGTCCAAATCCATGTTATTTTATAGCACAGATTCTAGTTCATCTTATTTGTTCAAATCAAACATCTGTTGTGCCAACGAACTAGTAACATCAACAGAGAAAGCGGAGTGCACATCACTAGGATAACGCATAGCTTCAAAAATATTGAAGCGTATAACCTCCTTATCAAATTCCATAGTGAGTGTACATTGTCTATATCAATCTTCGTCTTTGCTGTTTTCATAAACGGTCTCCCAAGAAGTAACGAAGTAGATGAACAATTATCTCCATTATGCATATTCACAATGTAAAAATCAACCGGAAAGATTAACTGATTCACTTGAACTAACACGTCCTCCACGACTCCTTTAGGATATATATTGGACTTGTTTGCCAATTGAATAGTAATCTTCGCCTCTTTCAAAGGTCTAAGATTCAAAGAATCATAAACATCGGCTGACATAACACTTATCAAGCAAAGCACGCTCGAATCGTCTTTTACCAATAGTAATTGGTACTGTGAAGCCACCAAGATATTCACACTTTGCAGGCATCTTCTTTAATAGCATAGCTATTGCACTTTCGCCCACCTGAGTAATTTCATTAGCAATCAACCTATCCTTCCTTGTACACAAATCCTTCAAAACCTTAGAATACCTGGGTACGGTTCTGATGGCCTCAATAAATGGGATGTTTATTTGTATCTTGATGAAAATATCCATGATCTCCTTATCTTGAGCTTGCTTCTTTGATTTGGAAAAACGAATAGGGAAAGGAGGTGGTGTGCTAAAGGTGGGAACCATGTCCTTAGGTTGGCCGGTTGAGGTTCGATTTTCCTTTGGGACGGTTTCCTCCTCTACTTCCTTTTCGATGTCATTATTAATCACTTCTTGTTTCTTTGGATCCTCCGTTTGTTTCCCACTTCTTAGAGTTACTGCATTAACGTGCTCTCTTGGGTTCACAAAAGTTTGTGATGGCAACTTTGTCGAAGCTTGTGCTTTCATTTGATTCATATATGTCACCAATTTCCCAATCTGTACTTGCAAGTCTTTAACGGCAGCATTATTCTTTTGTTGATATAGTAGGTTTTGTTGAAATATCTCCTTTTGCTCTTTGGATGTTTCATCTTGCTTTAGCATCATAGCTTTCATCATGTCTTCTAAACTAGAGCTTTGATTCTGTTGTTGAGGTTGTGGCTGAAATTGTTGTTGAAAATCACCTTGCCTCGCATAAGGATTAGGAGTTGTAGCTTGCTTATTTGAATAATTGAAATTAGGATTATCTTTCCAACCTGGATTGTAGGTATTAGAATATGGATCATACCTTGGCCTATTATTAGGGAATAAAGCATTAACTTCGGCCTCTTCTTCATATGATGGAGCTACTACCGAAGATATGCGATGAATCGCCTTCTCAATTATACTCAAACGATGCTCTGTATTCGGAGAGTCCCCCATATCGCTAACTCTTCTAACATTTGAGTCATGTCTTGTATAAAACTGTTGAGCATTTGAGGCCATACTCTTAATCATACTAGTTGCTTGAGAGATTGTCTTCTCAGTGAGTGAACCACCGGCTACTGCATCAATCAGATTCCTCTGTTCCGGAAGTAATCCTTCCACGGCGCCTTGGACACGCCAAGCCCTAATTCTTCTATGGAGAATTCTTCCACGGCGCCTTGGCCACGCTAAGCCCTAATTCTTCTAAGGAGAATTCTTCCAACGGCGCCAAGACTTGGCACGCCAAATTCTTCTAAGGTGCCTAGATTTGGCTATGCCAAATCTTTCCAAACGATGCCAAACCCTAATTTTGGCTGCGGAGCAAATTTTTAGCTTTGTCCATGCCGCAACGTCTCTGGCATACCATTATGCCGCGGATACTCTCATGCCTATATGCCATGGCTACGCCACTGGCATGCCATTAGCATGTGGACGATGCCACTTCACTATACAACAAGATGTGGCCATAATCAATGTACATCATTATTTATGAGATGCAATCTCAGCCATCCAAGTTCGCCAACGAACCGATAAGATCACGAAAAATTTTAGGCGACTAGCCAAGACGAGCCTAGCATTACATGCTATTTACCTATGGCAAGCCTCTCAATTTTAAATTGCCACACGTAGAAAAGTGCCACATGTTTTCCACGAAAACACTCGAGACATCAATGATGCGTGTCGTAGGTGCACTCAAATTAAATTACTTATTTTCACATAACTAACTGGTAATATAATGGAAGTAAGGATCGTTCCCACGAATAGCAAGGAGATTTAGTTGTCAAAAGTGTCACAATGGGGGGTTTTGTTTTTGATTTTAGAACAAAGTAAATTACAAAGCAATTGAAAATAATAAAGTTGTAAGAAATGGAGAGAAATATGATCAGGGAATCCTTTTTCGTTACTAAATAGTCATCAAAGTAGCATATTCATCTATTCTTTATCATTCACAAATTATTATCAACCGTAGGAAAACAACTAGCGCAATGCTATCCTCAAAATTCCTTAAGTCACTTGACACCGAAGCGCTTGAATGCCAGATTCTATTCTATAAACCACCTAGAAGTAGCGCACTCTAAGACTCTAACTGTAATTTGGTCGAATGTTTTATATTTTGTGAATTCAGGTCAATCCTAGTAGTTGAACTCTTAGCGCAAGGTTCACTTTCTAGTGTTGTCTTTACTTGCGATTGCTCCACAGAATCCCTTTGCAAGGTTTTGCAATTTCTACTTGTGTAGAGAATTATTCAACAATTACGGATATCCTAATTCTCTACTAGCATTAGGTTAACTAATAAACTAGTTCAGTTGGCCACCTAAATAATTTATCAATCAAACATAAAATTAATTATTGTAAAAACAAACAATAATCATATGAAGAGTTGAAATATATTTATATGCTAAATTGAATCATATATTAGAACTTAGAATTCATCCCCAATCACTAAGAAGTTTAGCTACTCATGGGATTAACAAAACCCATGAGTTTCATATAATAAAATGGTAAAAGAAATAGTTACGGTGATGAATCGCTCCAAAACCCTAGCTTTTCTTCCTTGAGTTCTCCTCTCCAATTGCTTGATAAAAGATTATAAGATTCTTTTTTAGAAGTTATAGAAACATCTCTTATATAAGTGTCCCAATTGTAGTTGCCCGTGCACCCAATCCCGGTCGAAGCAGGTTGCGAACACTTGCCAAAACACACCATCCTAGCCTAAGTAGATCATCACCAAGTCTGGCCGTGTGAAAATTTCGTGCAAAGAGTACTCAAAGTAGCTATTGGGCTTGCATACAACTGGTAAAATCCAGCCCATTTCTTGTTAATGGATCGTCAGTTCCATGGAACTGACATCCTATTTCCTTTACTCCTTCACAATTCTCACGCATATATGAGCGTCGGTGAAGAATTATTTTTCCTTCGTCAGAATCACGTTCACTCTGATCACCGTGAGTTTTTTAAGTTACGAAATTTTTTAGTTTCTCGACAACTTCTCATAATCACCCGCGGACACTCTCTCCTTCGTGAGAATTATTTCTCCTGACTTTTGGTCTTCTTCTCGCCACAGTTCTCGGACAGATAACCCACCGTGAGTGATAATTTCTACTGGATTTTTAGTTTCACTCTGTCAGAATCACGGACAGTTAAGCCACCGCGATATATTTCTTTCCCTGGATTTTCACTCCGGCAAATAACTTCCAGGGATAGTCTGGTTGTCGTGAATTTTTCATTCCCCTGGATTTTGTTTCTTTTCCGCAGCAACCTCACTTGTACCAGGCCCTCCGTGAAAGCTAAAAGTTTCTGAGATTTTCTTCTTACTCGAACTCTATCTGCTCGATTCAATAACTGACCAGCAGCTCGACTTCTATCTTATATCACCACTGCCAAACTCCATCGATCTTGGCTTCCATGGAAGACTTGAGCACAATAACTACAACAACCCATTCCATCAGTCAACAATATCATCTGAGCTCCATCTTGTTTTATCACTGGAAGCAAACTCTCTTCCATTCCATTGCTTCCATTTGATCATCAGCTTCATATTCCATCTCTCGTTCTCGTCTGCCAGCAGTACGCAGACTCCTCCTCAATAAACTCCATCGACAGAGAATAACTCTGTTTCATCTTCTTTACCACAGCCTTCTATCGATCTCTATAATCTTCACCCATATCAGTCACCATTAATAATCAGCAGCACCTCCAACTCAAGCACCATCAGCACTGCCTTCTTCTCGCAACATCATATTCTTCGTTCAATGCCACTGCCAAGTTTGAGTTTCATCACCAGCTCGACATTCCCTAAATCCAGTTCCATAATAGCAGCAACAACATCATTTACGAGCTCAACTACCATGAACAGACTTCTCCCATCATGAGAACGTTTAATCGGCCATAACCATCATCCTAACATGCTCGTTATATCTCCATGCAACCAAATTTGTTAACATCAAAGCTCTTTCATGGTCTCGTCGTCACTACTGCCAACTGCCAAAGTTCGTTTCATCATCACATTCAACTGTCTACCATCCCTGAGCTCCATCATCACTATCTCCTAATTCCACAGATAATAGCATTGGATACCAACTTGAGCTGCAGCCTTTCTCATTGTTTATCTTTATTTCCAATGTCCGAGCAAACCATGGCAGCAACCCATTTCTTCGCCAATAGCCATATCCTCATGTTAACCTCTGCATGAACCCTGAAATGGTCGTGAGTGCACGGTGAAGAAGATGATAGCGGCAACCCCTTATCCAATTAGCAGGTGCCTTTAACAGTTTACCCTTTCAACTGTCAGTCTTGCAAGACTGACAGTTCAATTCTTAGTTTACACTTCTTTTTCTCCTAGCTTCCTCATATGATGTCGGAATGAGTTCGTTCTTTCGCCGGTTGCTTCGTCTTTTCGTCCTTTTCGAGATGATAGCAAGAACACCTCAATTTGGATGAGTTCCACTTGGTCTTTGGCCCTTCTCCGCTTGCGGCTAACTTCTTTTATTGCACAATTAAGTGCCAATTCGCTTCTTTTGGATGATTCACCTAGCAAAACATAAATAAAGAAAAATAAACGTAATATACAATAATTTTGCAAGAAACTAAATAATTACTAGCATGGATTCGACACTAAATATATGCAAAATATGCACTTAACAAATTCCCACACACTTTGCTTTTGCTAGTCCTCGAGCAAACTATCTAAAATACAACAACTCCATGTTGCCGAGGATACGGTTACTCTTAGCATGAATAACAGGCCTTTAAACCCCTATGTGTCCCTAGTGGACGAGTTATAGTCTCGTGAGGGCTTACGAAAGATATACCCACAAATCCTACTCCAACTTCAAAGCGTTCCAGCTTCCCAAGCATCCAAAGAGCTATGAGGACATAGAATTTCTGCATGCTAGTAATAAGAAGTTAGAAATACCAAAGAACATATTCATTCTTTAATTTTGAGTGAGAAATAACCATACCATAATGAGAGAAACTCGTGTTTGAGAACGATCAATAAGCATTTCGCCTCGACTTATGCCTCACTTAAAAGGATTTTATGATAATTTCACTCAATAAGAAGGCTTTTTTATGGGTCTCACATGTGTGCAGGTAGGAATAAAGAGAGAATCCTACACACGTTGAATGGTGGGAAGGAAACCTTCCGAATTATTTCTGGAGACTTCACAAAATCGTGGAAAACAAAGATATTTTTCTGATGATCTCTACGAAAGGAAATCAACCACTATAGCAAGGATGGGAGTACTTACCACCTTCACATCTGATTGCCATGATGAAAGCACCACTCTCATAGCATCCAATAGAAACGTCTTCCTTCGGCTCGTCTTCTTCATCTTGGTCTTCGGTCTTCAACTGTTGATGATAAACTCTTGAACTTGTAGAACTTCGACAATTTGTACTCTTTTCCTCAATTCCTTGTTGCTTGAAACTTCTTTATGTATTTTTCTTCCCCATGGCCTTATTGAACAACCTAAATGCAAATCTCTTTGTATACATTTCTTTTTTCTTTTTTCTTTTTTATTTTGTAATTTTTTTTTTAATTTTTTAATTTTTTTTTATAAGAGAGATTGCAACTAAAACAATAAAAGTGAAATAAAATTAACATGGCCATGAGAGAAGTACTTTACCACTTTAATCTTGACAACTTGTATTGTTTTCGTATCATAAAATTCAATAATTCTCATCTTTTGATTTTCTTCGCTCTTATAAATAAGTCTTCATACTTAGATATAGAATTCCGCTCCTTATGTATAAGTCTTCAACATGTATATAAAAATCTGCTCATTGTATGTTTCTTTACTTGGATATGAAATATGCTCTCTCTTGTATTGTTATTTGTAACCTCAAACGTCTTCAACTTCCCTTGTAGATTTTGATGTCGCTCCATTGTTGATGATGATGTGTTTCTATGGATCTGTTGTTGGCGAGAGAGAGAATGGTGCCTGCAAATCAAACTACAAGAAGGTGGTTTTCATCTATAGACGTCACCCTTATGATTGACAAAATTATCACTCAAGAGACCAAAAATAGTGCTTCTATTGGTGGGAGGTTGGGTAGCTCACCATTCTACCCGGAATTAACGTACGGTGACACACACTCAAAAGAAAGCTCTTTAGTCAGCTACAAAAAAATTTTTGGTCTGGTGCCTTGGTTGATATGAAAATGGGTAGTCTCCATTAATGATTGATCAGAAACTCTAATAATGCATTTCTCTCTGCTCCTAATTTGCATCACCGACATGATTAAATCCATTATTTAACACTCCAATCCGTAAGAATATTCCGAACGTAGTTCCCTAATACTTCCAAGTTCAGTTATGTCGGTCAGAATCTCTATGTAAACATACCTAGAAGTACGCTAGTGACTCTAAAATCTCTACAAGTTGAAGGTTTTTTATGCAAAATTTTGAAAAAATCTATATGCAAAATACTTTCCCACACTTAAACTTCACATTGTCCTCAATGTGTAAAACCAAAAGTTCTGAATTCTGACGTAACATCAGATAAAACGCAAAAAATGTGCAAATTGGTAAGGAATTTGAAAAAACTCAATTTCACAAAGGTTGTTCATCTACGTGTTTTCTATACAGTGTCAAAAGGGAACAGTCTTTCGATAAACGGTATGACAGTTATGGTCCTCTGAATCCCATATGTTCTGTAAATTTCGGCGCCTCGCGCATATTCACTTAATATAAGTTCCTCTGAATGCCTTATATGCTATGTTCTCCGGCTGAACTCTTAATGTTGATATGGCATGACGATTCGTGTTTACTCGCAGCAGAGTAGAACGAATCTCCAAGTATCAAGAAAAAGATCTTTGCATAAGGTATTCAATTAGAAAAGCATGCTGCTCTCTGGCAATAACCTTAAAAGAGCTTTGTATCGACACATAGAATTCAATCAACCTTACAAACTTGCAAAAGTTAGGGTTTCGCGCCTCGCGCAATATACCAGACCTTACTAACTTGCAGAAGTTAGGGTTTCGCTCCTCGCGCAGCATACTAGACCTTGCTTGTCAAAATTAAGCCTATGAAAACTAGGTAGTTAATTCGCCATGGATTAGCAGGTGAAAAATCTCACCCAGAATCAGAAAAAATAGGGATCTGCAGCAGCAAAGGGAGGTGTGGACATGCTTTAGGCTAGCTGGCGCCACTTGCCATTGGCCACGCCCCATCCTAAACCGGTTATATTTCCCGCGACCAATCAGGTCGCTTTGATTCTTCCATAGCGCACTGGAAGTGTGGCCACGCCCAAGCTTGCCGACCCCACTTCCCATCGACCAATCAGGTGACCCTAATTGCGCCACAGCATTCCGAATGAGGTCGGCCCCATGCTGCTTGCCGCCCCCCTTTCCATCGACCAATCAGGTCGCTTTAAATCCACCACAACGCACTGGAAGTGTGGCCACGCCCTAGCTTTCCAGCCCCACTTCCCATCGACCAATCAGGTCGCACTAAATGCACTACGCGTATTCCATACAAAGCCGGCCCCATTTTACTTACCGGCCCCCAATTCTTCCAAAGAGAATTTTTTCACGGCGCCTTGGCCACGCCAAGCCCTAATTCTTCCAAGGAGAATTCTTCCACGATGCCTTGGCCACGCCAAGCCCTAATTCTTCCAAGAATAATTCTTCCTAGGGGAATTCTTCCAAGGAGTAAATCACGAAGCTCAATCACGTCCATATTCTCCGTAGGGAAGTTTTTGTAATATGGCTTTAATCTATGGCCGTTTACTTTGAATATCGTCGCTTTCGTGAGACTAGTTACTTCAACTTCACCATAAGGAAAAACATTAGTAACAACAAAAGGTCCACTCCAACGTGACCTTAGCTTACCGGGAAATAACTTAAGATGGGAATTAAATAGAAATTTTTTTTGGCCCACAACAAAACTCTTTCTATAAATCATCTTGTCATGAAAAAGTTTAGTCTTCTCCTTGTATATTCGAGCACTCTCGTAAGCATCATTACGTATCTCCTCTATCTCATTAAGTTGTAACTTTCTATGTTTCCCCGCATTATCATAATCCTTGTTGCACATCTTTATCGCCCAATAATCCTTATGTTCAAGTTCAACCGGAAGATGACAAGCTTTTCCATACACCAACCGATATGGAGACATACTAATAGGTGTCTTATATGCTGTTCTATACGCCCAAAGTGCATCATTGAGTCTATAACTCCAATCTTTCCGTGTTGTGTTATCGGTTTTCTCCAAGATGGACTTGATTTCACGATTTGAAATTTCAGCTTGCCCACTAGTTTGTGGGTGATATGGCGTACCGACCTTGTGATTTTTGTTGTACTTCTTGAGAAGAGCATGGAAGGATTTATTGAAGTGCGAGCCTCCATCACTGATAACCACTCTTGGTGTACCATGTATAGAGAAAATATATTCCTCCACAAACTCACAAACAACTTGAGAATCATTAGAAGGGGTGGCTTTAGCTTCCACCTATTTTGAAACATAATCCACATCAAGAAGTATATAAAATTTTCCATTCGAATTGACAAAAGGACCCATAAAATCAATTCCCCACACATCAAATATCTCAACAGTGAGAATTGGTACGAGTGGCATTTGATTTCGAGCACCTAGATTGCCCATTTGTTGACATATATCACAAGATTTAAAAAAATTATATGCATACTCAAACAAGGTAGGCCAATAAAAGCCACTCTTAAGAACTTTGAGAGCAGTACGTTTAGCACCAAAGTGACCACCACAAGCATAAGAATGACAAAATGATAGAATTTACTGAAATTCAGAGTTTGGTACGCACCTGCGGATAATTTGATCAAAACCATATTTCCACAAGTAGGGCTCATCCCACACATACTGCTTGGCGATCTTCTTAAGATTAAGCTTTTGAAAATTAGACATTGTACTAGGTAGTTGCCTTGTAACCAAGTAGTTCACTATATCAGCGTACCAAGGTGTTGAATCTTCAATTGACAAAAGTTGTTCATCTGGAAAACGATCTTGTAAAGGAAGTTCTTCTTCGGAAACAACAAGTTTACTAAGATGATCAGCAATAGTATTTTCAACACCTCTTTTATCTTTGATTTCATAATCAAATTCTTGCAACAACAATATCCACCGTATAAGTCTTGGCTTAGCTTTCTTCTTCTTAACTAGGTACCTAAGTGCTGCATGATCGGAATACACAACCACTTTTGCACCCACCAAATATGATCTAAATTTTTCAAGTGCAAACACTATAGCCAAAAACTCCTTTTCAGTGGTAGAATAGTTAATTTGAGCATCATTTAGGGTCCTAGATGCATAATAAATCACATGTGACCTCTTGTCTACTTTTTGACCCAAAACGACTCGATCGCATAATCACTTGCATCACACATTAACTCGAACGGAAAATTCCAGTCAGGTGACTTAATAATTGGTGCAGTAGTCAACAATTCCTTAAATTTATTAAAGGCATCCTTACACTCCTGGTCGAAGTTAAAGGAAACCTCCTTTTGCAACAATTTGCATATCGGCATTGAGATTTTGGAGAAATCTTTGATAAACCTCCTATAAAAACCCGCATGACCAACCCTCACCGAAATGGGGTATTGTAAGTTCTTAATCAAGTCTATCTTTGCCTTGTCTACTTCGAGCCCTTTAGAGGAAACGATGTGGCCAAGTACAATTCCATGGTCTACCATAAAGTGACATTTCTCCCAGTTTAAAACCAAATTAGTGTCTATGCATCTTCTAAGCACAAGTTCAAGATTATTTAAACAAATATCAAATGAATCGCCATAAACACTAAAGTCGTCCATAAATACCTCAATGATGTTCTCCACGTAATCAGAAAATATACTAACCATACATCTCTGAAAAGTGGCAGACGCATTGCAAAGACCAAATGGCATTCTTCTATATGCAAATGTACAGAATGTACAAGTAAAAGTTGTCTTCTCTTGATCCTCCGGTGCAATAAAAAATTGATTGTAGCCTGAATAACCATCCAAAAAGCAATAATATAAATGTCCCGCTAACCTCTCTAACATATGATCAATAAAAGGCAAAGGAAAGTGATCCTTGCGGGTAGCCGAATTTAGCTTTCTGTAGTCTATGCACACTCGCCATCCTGTGTGAACTCTTTTAGGAATGAGTTCATCATATTAATTTCTAACAATAGTGACACCTGATTTCTTAGGCACCACTTGCACCGGATTAACCCATTTGCTGTCATAAATTGGGTAAATCACCCCCACACTCAGTAATTTGAGGATCTATTTCTTCACGACCTCCATCATTGGGGGGTTAAGCCTATGCTAAGCATCACATATTGGATTTACATCATCTACCATAAGGATTCTATGCATGCACATGGATGGACTAATGCCTTTGATATCAGCAATTGTCCAACCAATAGTCGTTTTGTGCTCTTTCAGAACCGAAGAAGGAGTTCTTCCTGTATTGCTGTGAGATTCTTTACAATAATGACTGGAAGCTCTTCCCCATCACCTAAGTAAGCATACTTTAAGTGATCAGGTAGAGGTTTAAGCTAAAATTTAGGTGCCTGCGCAAAATATGGTAAAGGAACTTCATCAGTAATAGGTAAAGAGATATTACCTGTTTTAAATTCTTGTGATGACGTTAAAGCACCACATGTCTCAACAAATTCCTTGGGAATATCAACATCCAATTTAGGCATGCCATGGACGTCCAAATCCATGTTATTTTGTAGCACAGATTCTAGTTCATCTTCTTTGTTCAAATCAAACATCTGTTGTGCCAACGAACCAATAACATCAACAGAGAAAGCGGAGTGCACATCACTAGGATAACGCGTAGCTTCAAAAATATTGAAGCGTATAACCTCCTTATCAAATTCCATAGTGAGTGTACCATTGTCTATATCAATCTTCGTCTTTGCTGTTTTCATAAACGGTCTCCCAAGAAGTAACGAAGTAGATGAACAATTATCTCCATTATGCATATCCACAATGTAAAAATCAACCGAAAAGATTAACTGATTCACTTGAACTAACACGTCCTCCACGACTCCTTTAGGATATATATTGGACTTGTTTGCCAATTGAATAGTAATCTTCACCTCTTTCAAAGGTCTAAGATTCAAAGAATCATAAACATCGGCTGACATAACACTTATGGATGCTCCCAAATCAAGCAAAGCACGCTCGAATCGTCTTTTACCAATAGTAATTGGTACTGTGAAGCCACCAAGATATTCACACTTTGCAGGCATCTTCTTCAATAGCATAGCTGTTGCACTTTCGCCCACCTGAGCAATTTCATTAGCAATCAACCTATCCTTCCTTGTACACAAATCCTTCAAAACCTTAGCATACCTAGGTACGGTTCTGATGGCCTCAATAAATGGGATGTTGATTTGTATCTTGATGAAAATATCCATGATCTCTTTATCTTGAGCTTGCTTCTTTGATTTGGAAAAACGACTAGGGAAAGGAGGTGGTGTGGTAAAGGTGTGAATCGTCTCCTTAGGTTGGCCGGTTGATATTCGATTTTCCTTTGGGACGGTTTCCTCCTCTACTTCCTTTTCGATGTCATTATTAATTACTTCTTTTTGCTTTGGATCCTCCGTTTGTTTCCCACTTCTTAGAGTTACTGCATTAACGTGCTCTCTTGGGTTCACAAAAGGTTGTGATGGCAACTTTGTCGAAGCTTGTGCTTTCATTTGATTCATATATGTCGCCAGTTGCCTAATATGTACTTGCAAGTCTTTAACGGCAGCATCATTCTTTTGTTGATATAGTAGGTTTTGTTAAAATATCGCCTTTTGCTCTTTGGACGTTTCATCTTGCTTTAGCATCATAGATTTCATCTTGCTTTAGCATCATAGATTTCATCATGTCTTCTAAACTAGAGCTTTGATTCTGTTGTTGAGGTTGTGGCTGAAATTGTTGTTGAAAATCACCTTTCCTCGCATAAGGATTAGGAGCTGCAGCTTGCTTATTTTGATAACTGAAATTAGGATGATCTTTCCAACTTGGATTGTAGGTATTAGAAAATGGATCATACCTTGGCCTAGGATTAGGGAATAAAGCATTAACTTCGGCCTCTTCTTCATATGATGGAGCTACTACCGAATCTATGCGATGAATCGCCTTCTCAATTATACTCAAACGATGCTCTGTATTCGGAGAGTCCCCCATCTCGCTAACTCTTCTAACATTTGAGTCATGTATTGTATAAAACTGTTGAGCATTTGATTCCATATTCTCAATCAGACTAGTTGCTTGCGAGATTGTCTTCTCAGTGAGTGAACCACCGGCTGCTGCATCAATCAGATTCCTCTGTTCCGGAAGTAATCTTTCGTAGAAGTATTGAATGATAAATGTTGGGGATATATTATGGTGTGGGCATCTTTCCAACAACTTCTTATACCTCTCCCAATATTCATATAAAGACTCCCCAGACATCTGTAGAATGCCACTAATCTCCATACGAATGGATGCCACTTTGGAAGCAGGAAAATATTTCTCCAGAAATAGCTTTTTCATTCCATCCCATGTTGTAACACTCCCTGAAGGAATACAATACAACCACTCTTCTACTAAGTCTGTCAATGATAACGGAATGGCTTGTAGCATAGCCATATCTCTGTCTGCGGTTTCATGCCTCAGACTTGTCATTGTGTTCTGGAACTGTTGAAGGTGTCCATTTGGATTTTCACCTAGATGTCCCTTGAACTTTGGTATATGATGAAGTAGATTCGACTTCAGCTCCACTGGTTCAGTGATTGTAATGCACATTGGTTGAGAATCTAAGCATGGAGATGTCAACTCTCCTAACTTTCTCTCTGGAGGTGGAGGTGGAGGTGGTGGATTATTGTTACCGCCCACCATTGTTGATGTAGAAGGTTCTTCTTGCAACTTTGGACGTGCTTGTAGTATCGTTCCTTTACGGGTTTGAATTCCGCACCTCTGGTAATTCCAATCCTTTGATGCCAGAGATTAAGTACCTGAAATAAAATTCTCAAAAGCTAAATCAAAAACTAAAAATAAGACTAAAAACAAAAAGAAAAAAAACAAAAAAAAACAATTAAAGCTACCGACTGCTCCCCGGCAGCGGCGCCAAAATTTGATGCGTGTCGTAAGTGCACTCAAATTTAATTACTTATTTCCACACAACTAACTGGTAATATAATGGAAGTAAGGATCATTCCCACGAAGATCAAGGAGATTTAGTTGTCAAAAGTGTCACAATGTGGGGTTTTGTTTTTGATTTTAGAAGAAAGTAAATTACAAAGCAATTGAAAATAATAAAGTTGTAAGCAATGGAGAGAAATATGATCAGGGAGTCCTTCTTCGTTACTAAATAGTCATCAAAGTAGCATATTCATCTATTCTTTATCATTCACAAATTATTATCAACCGTAGGAAAACAACTAGCGCAGTGCTATCCTCAAAATTCCTTAAGTCATTGGACACCGAAGCGCTTGAATGCCATATTCTATTCTATAAACCACCTAGAAGTAGCGCACTCTAAGTGTAATTTGGTCGAATGCTTTATATTTTGTGAATTTAGGTCAATCCTAGTAGTTGAACTCTTAGCGCAAGGTTCACTTTCTAGTGTTGTTTTTACTTGCGATTTCTCCACTGAATCCCTCTGCAAGGTTTCGCAATTTCTACTTGTGTAGAGAATTATTCAACAATTACGGATATCCTAATTCTCTACTAGCATTAGGTTAACTAATAAACTAGTTCAGTTGGCCACCTAAATAATTTATCAATCAAACATAAAATTAATTATAATAATAACAAACAATAATCATATGAAGAGTTAAAATAGATTTATATGCTAAATTGAATCATATATTAGAACTTAGAATTCATCCCCAATCACTTAGAAGTTTAGCTACTCATGGGATTAACAAAACCCATGAGTTTCATATAATAAAATGATAAAAGAAATAGTTACGGTGATGAATCGCTCCAAAACCCTAGCTTTTCTTCCTTGAGTTCTCCTCTCTTATTGCTTTATTAAAGATTATAAGATTCTTTTTTAGAAGTTATAGAAACATCTCTTATATAGGTGTTCCAATTGTAGGATCCAAGGCAACTATCATGTACTTGCTGACAAGAATCATGCGCTTGGATCCAGTTTGATCCAATCATGTTGTCTATAAAAAAGAAGTGAAAAAAAAATAAGAAAAAGAAAATGAAAAAGAAAAAAAGAAAAAAAGTATTATTTTGGTTGAATAAAGTCACTCTTGGTTCCCTTGTATATGCTAGTGAGTTGATGTAGAATTCATACCAAGTAGCTCAATCCAATAGGAATAGGTTCATCTTGGCAGTGACATTCAGACAGATATGGGAAACATCGATCACTTGTGAGCATTCGCCAACATCTACATCTATATCCATCTTTTTTTATCTTTTCATTGTGATTGTGGTTTGTTAGTTTCCGAGTATTGTGGCTTGTTCGACTATCTAATTAAAGCTTTACTAATATATGAATTGAATTTTTGCAAGGAACCTCCTCCTGTAGTCATTTTGGATTCGTTCATTGATTTGTCACAAATAGACGGAGTTGGAAATATAGGTTTTGTAGGCAGACCTCTTGTAAACCTTCACGATACTAAAACTCGTCCACTAGGGACACCTAAGGGTTTAAAGGCTTATTATTTATGCTTAAAGTGACCGTAGCCTCGACGAGACGGAGTTGTATGTATTTTTTATAATTATTTTTGTTTGATTTGCTCGAGGACTAGCAAAGTCTAAGTGTGGGGGAATTTGATAGGTGTGATAAACACCTAATTTTATATCTAGTATTTATGCTTTCTTTGCGAGTTTTCATGTAAATTATGTATCTTATGTGTGAATTTGAGTTTCTTAGGTGCCCTGGAGTCATACGGAAGAAAAGGAGAGGAAATCATTCATTTAGAGCGGAAAGCGCAGAAAAGATAATTCACAGGCAAAAGATACTTGGAGCGGGACAAATTGCGCAATGAGGTCAAGAATGAACCGTCAGTTCCTTAAACTAATAATCGAGTTAAGCAAAGAATTAGGCTGTCGGTTCTCCGAAACCGACAAAGCATATTTGAGCTGGTTGGCCCTTATCCATTTTACATGGGGTGGCTTTATCCCCTTCATTTCTTACACGACCTAAGAATGAGAGAAATCACTCTCTCTTATTTCTTATTCCACCTTCATTGTCTGAAGAAAGCATGGCGGCAGTTGAGAAATTCAGGGAGTTAGTGAAAGGAAAAGAGGCGTTGTTAATGGTGAGATCGAGAGTGAAGCTGAGCACCTGATGATGAAATTGAGATCGAGAATGGAGGAATTCGATAGAAGAAGTTCACAGAGCTTTTAATTATGCTGAGTAGAGTACTGGTGCTGTGGTTGATTTGTGACAGTTTATGGTGTAGGTTGATGGATTTGAATCCTTGATGGAATTGGAGTTATGGGTTTGATTGAATTCGAATTACAGGGTAGAAGAGAGCTCATACAACACCAAATTGGGTTGTATCCCTGTGAATAGTTTCACACAGACAAAATGTTTGAGAAAATGCCGGAATGACTAGTCTTCACAATTTCAAAGTCAGATGCTGCACCATCTGTTGCCGCGGAAGTCAGGGAAGCAGATGGAGGTGTTTTGAGTCTGGTTGTGGTGATCTGGGTGAGTTGGAGCAGTAAGGAGAAGTTCTTACTGCAGGTTGTGAACTCAAGGAGATGGCAGTGGTAATGTTGTGTATGTTGATGTGCAGGGTGAAGCTCACAAGCTGTGAACTCAGTTTACAAGGGAAGAAAGCTTATAGCAGGTTAAGGTGGTATGATGCTGTTGGTTTCAGGAGTTGAAGTTGATGCAATGGAGGCCTCAGACATGATGTTGCTGCCATTAAGAGATGGATTGTAGTTGGAGCAATTTTGTGTCAGGAGGTGTTGGTACTGATTCGCAGAAATGGGTGATGCTGGTGTGTTGAAATACAGTGCAGCTTTGTTGTGCAGCCAGGCAAGGAGGACTGAGAGGGTTGAGCTGCAACTGATGGTTGAGGTGCTGCTGCTTTGAAGCTGTGTAGGAGTTGAAGCAATAGCAGTTGCTGTGGATTGTCACTGCTGTGGCATTGCAGATCAGGAATTGGTGTTGCTGGTGATAATTGCAAAATGAGTGTTATGGCCTTAGGTATTGACTGAAATGGTAAGCTGCTGGTTCAGTTGGAATTGCAGGTGGAGCTGAGCTGCAGGGAAAGATGGGTGGCTTGAGATGTAAGTGGTTGGTGGTCTGTCATAGAGTTATGGAGGTACATATAGAGTTGTAGTTGGTGGTGTTATTGCCATGGGGTGACTGCAAGTGATGGTTTGCTGGATAAGGTGGAGGTTGGGTTCAAGTCAGAGTCCATGTGCTGTGTGGGAATGATACTAATGATATTGAGGTGGAGCTGCAGGTGTTGTTGATGGTAATGAAATTGAATTGGAATTGGATGAGATGGATTAAAGATAATGAATATATTGGGAACATGGCAGCAATGTGGTAAATCTGCTACAACTGGTGGTCTTTGATGGTGCAATCAGGTGAAGGGTTACATGTATTCAGGAGCAAAGCATATGGTGAACTGATAGGAATTGCAGTTGGTGGTAGTGTTGATATTCAAGTATATGGAATAGTGTTGCTGGGACTTTTGCAGTTGATGGACCAGTGGATTGAAATTGCAGGTGATGGCTAAATTACTGCAGCTGCAATTCAGGAGAAGAATTACAGGTAGCCTGAGTTGTTGCTGAATTGGATGGCAGCAAAGGTTTGAGCTATGCTGTGTTCCGTGGCGCTGTGTGAGCTTATTGGGTTGATTGGATGAATCAATGGCATGAGTTTGAGTTGGTTTGTACTCAGGGAATGAAATGAAGCAATGGAAGAGCTGGTGCAATGGCTGTGACAAAATTGCAGCTGCAGTGCGAAAAGCGAGCGAAAATGGCGAGCCGGTGAGCATAGCTCCGGTAGTCGGATTTTGGAACCGAAAGTGGGGATTGTCAAGATTCAGTGAATCATGAGGCTGGTATGAGTCGAACGAAAGAGTTGGCGGCCGGACATAGGAGCTACGCGTCGCGCTTTTGGGTACATTTTCGCAAGAAACAAGGAATTGGCTAAAATGGTTTTTGTGAATGTGTGGATTGCAGAGAAGCAAAGTTGAGCTACTGGAAGTGTAGAATTAATTGGTGATAGTTTCAGATGGCAAAAGTGATCGGAGAAAGTTTTTCGGCGACCGGATTCCGGTGATGACGTCAGCACTCCGACGACTAGTTTTGGACCCGAAAATTCCAGAAATATATTTTTCACACATGGGCTTGGTGGACTGGTAGATGGACGTGGACTTGAAGATTTTGACCTATTTTTGGAAAGCAAAGGGCTATAAAAAGAGAGTTTCTACAACAAAGAAACAACGTTTTATTCTATTCTTGGAGCTTTTGCAGAGAACTACTTCTAGGGATTGATTTCTTTTATGTTTCACAGTCTTCCTTTGAATATTATGATGATGAACTCCATGAATATGAGTAGCTAAATACAATAATTGGTTATGGGATAAAAGTTGATTTCTTCAAGCATGTTATTTGATTCTATGAATTAGTTTTGTCTCAAGTTTATCGTTTATGATTCATTGTTTTTATTATCATATGATTTGAATGCTAGTTTGGTTGAGTCCGGAATCAATTGGATTTGTTTTCATCTCTAAAGCTATATTAGGGTTTTCAATACGTAAAAGTTGTTATCTCTGATTTTTAGTAGCATCTTGTGGTTAATACTTGTAGTGATACATCTTTTTAATCGCATATGAATCATAACCTTTGTTAAAACGAATTAGTGCTTTTACACATTTGTTTGCATCGATTAGTCTTATTTCATAGAACTTATTGCTCTTAGGGAGTTAAATATAATTGTGCTTTTACACTTTAGGTTGCTTTTTAAGAAGATTTCTCAATAGCATCTTTTAATGTTGTTTGTGATAAAATCAGGAAATAAACGGGATACTCTTTGCGATCAAGATATCCTAGGACTTTTGATAATTGAGAGATTAAATACCAATTCTAATCATAGATGAAAAATACATGTTTATGAATGATACTATCCCTTAACCAATATCTTCTCCTTATTGATTATTCCAACTATTTACTTTGCTTTATTTAGTATTATTACTTTGATAAAAACAAAAACACACCTTGGGTTATTTGGTTACATAAGAATCTGAAAATTGCATAACAACAATCGCCTCTCTGTGGATACGAACTCTTTCTTATCGAATACTATATTCATAATTAGTTAAGTGAGGAAGTGAATTATATTTGACGTATACGACACGCATCAAATTTTGGCGCCGTTGCGGGGGAGGAATTCGGCTTGTTATCTAGTTTTTAGTTTCTTTTTTCGTTTCTTGTCTTGTTTCTCACTTGTTTGTGAGAATTGTTTTTCAGGTACCTAATCGCTGGCTTATAAAGATTGGAATTATCCAAGGTGCGGGATAGCTACTCGAAAAGGAACAATACTCCAACCAAGGCAAGGCACGACGGAAGAACACGACTTGGAAGTAGAACACGAAGCTCTTCGGCAAGAAGGAGAGGAAGTAGAACACGATATTCCTTTTGAAGAAGAAGGAGAAGGAGAATAAGAAATGGGTGACCCTGCAAATAGTTCACTTAAAGACTTAGCTTCTCACAAGCTGGATATACAGCAGGGTTGCATTCAAACCGACTCCACTTTTGAAATCAAGCCGGGACTTCTTAGAGAATTACCAAAGTTCCATGGTTTGGTGAATGAAGATCCAAACAAGCATCTTATAGATTTCCACACCATTGTCATGGCTATGCTCCCAGCAAATATGGAGGCGGATGGTGCTATGTTGAAGGTTTTTCGATTCTCATTGGAAGGTAATGCTAAGGATTGGTTATACTACTTGCCTTCAGGGAGTGTTACAACTTGGAATGGGCTCAAGAAACTCTTTCTAGAGAGATATTTTCCTGCATCTAAGGCTACTCAAATTCGCAAGGAGATTTGCGGAATAAAGCAAAATGTCGGAGAATCGTTATATGATTGTTGGGAACGATACAAGAGGTTGGTGGCCAGCTGTCCTCATCACCAATTTAGTGACGCTATGATCATCCAATACTTCTATGAAGGACTCCAATCAAGTGATAGGAATCTTATCGACGCAGCGGGTGGTGGTGCACTAGTGAGCAAGACGGTGGCACAAGCTAGAGAGTTGATTGAAAACATGGCAGCAAACTCTCAACAATTCTTGAGTCGTGGTTCGGATGTGCTTCTTCGGTGAGTCAATGAAGTGAGAGAGGTGGAGGAACTTCGTCAACAAATGGGAAACATCACAGCAATGCTACAACAAGTTTCAGCCGCGGTGATACCAAATTCTCATGGGTATGAAGACGTCAATGAGCAAGCTAATGCGGTGTTTCCAAATCAGCCAAGACGGTATGATCCTTATTCCAATACTTACAATCCGGGATAGAGAGATCACCCCAATTTTATCTATGCGAACAAGTAAGGAGCGGTTCAACAACCTACTTTCAACAATTCGGGTGGATTTCAACCTCAACAACAACAATTCCATCTGCGTCAACAATTTCAACAATCTCAATTTCAACAACAACAATCTCAAAATCATGGGTCAAGTATGGAAGAGTTGATGAAATCTTTTATGCAAAGAACGGAGAGCACGATGAAAGAGTTGCAAACCCAAGTTGGTTCTATGGCTCTTGATATGAACCAAATGAAGGCACAAAATAGTGGGAAACTCCCTTATCAACCTATTAACCCAAAAGAAGGTGTCAATGCGATTACGTTGAGAAGTGGTACACAACTTGTGCAACCCGAAGTTGCTGATTCGGGCAAGGTGGAAACACCAAAAGAACATGTTTTGGAGGAGAAGAATGAGGATTCTCCCCAAACTTCTGAGGTACCTATTCCTAACTCTAAAACTCATATTCCTACTTATGTTCATCCTTTACCGTTTCCTCGCAGATTTGCAAATTCTAAGAAGGAGGCACTAGAAAAGGAGATTTTAGACGTTCTTAAGAAGATTCATGTGAACATACCACTCATTGATGCTATTAAGAAAGTTCCAAAGTATGCAAAAGTGTTGAAGGACTTGTGTACCAATAAGCAAAGGCTCAAAGGTAATGAAGTGATTAGTGTGGAGGAGAATGCTTCGGCAATATTACAACACAAACTCCCACTGAAATGCAAAGACCCGGGTAGCTTTGACATCCCCGTCACAATTGGTACCACTACATTTAACAAAGCAATGTTAGACTTAGGTGCATCCGTTAATGTTATGCCTGCATCTATGTATAAGTCACTTGATTTAGGTCCTCTCAAAAGGCTGAAATTGTGTTGCAATTAGCCGATCGTTCTAATGTCTACCCAATGGGTATTGTTGAGGATGTTCTTGTGCAGGTTAATCAACTAGTATTTCCAGCAGATTTTTGTGTCTTATAGATGGATGAAGGTTCACCGGACTCGTCTCTTCCATTGCTACTTGGGCGTCCCTTCATGAAAACGGCGAAGACCATTATTAATGTGGATAAGGGAACGCTAACTATGGAGTTTGATGGGGAAGTAATACGTTTCAACATTTTCGATACGATGAGATATCCTAGTGATGTCCACTCTTGCTTCTCCGTTGATGTTATGGATACGTTGGCACAACAAATGTTTGAATTGAATGGTGAAGATGCTTTGGAAACCATTTTAACTACATCCATTGATAATGGTGTAAAGTGTGGTATTGAGGTTAAAGAAGACCTTGGTGATCTCAACTCACTACAAGGATGCCCGGAAACTCATAATATCTCTTTTATTTCTTTACCATGCAGTGACGAAAAACTTTTACCTTCAATTGTTAAATCTCTAAAGTTAGAATTAAAAACTCTTCCTAGTCACCTAAAGTACTTGTACTTGGGTGACAATGAAGAGTTACATGTGATTGTTTCTAACGAGCTTAGTGAATTATAGGATCAAAAACTTCTAAGGGTACTAAGGAAGCACAAGACGGCCAT
The DNA here is from genome assembly GCA_023529315.1 of Papaver bracteatum. Classification (NCBI taxonomy): domain Eukaryota; kingdom Viridiplantae; phylum Streptophyta; class Magnoliopsida; order Ranunculales; family Papaveraceae; genus Papaver; species Papaver bracteatum. Next base: position 1,051,353 of record JAJJWX010000963.1, read on the forward strand.
AGGATGGACAATTGCCGATATCAAGGGTATAAGCCCTGCCGTTTGTATGCATAAGATACATTTGGAGGACGATGCAAAGCCTACAAGGGAAGCGCAGCGTCGTTTGAACCCCCCCAATGATGGAAGTTGTGAAAAAGGAGATACTCAAGCTTTTGGAAGTGGGTGTTATCTACCCCATATCCGATAGCAAGTGGGTGAGCCCGGTACAAGTTGTACCAAAGAAATCAGGTGTGACCGTGGTGGAGAATGAACTTGTCCCAACTCTTGTTCAAACCGGTTGGAGGGTTTGTATTGATTATAGGAAATTGAATGCCACTACTAGAAAAGATCACTTTCCATTACCTTTTATTGATCAAATGCTTGAACGTTTAGCTGGACACTCTTATTATTGCTTTATTGATGGCTATTCAGGTTATAATCAGATTGTGATAGCGCCGGAGGATCAAGAGAAACCACTTTCACTTGTCCTTTTGGTACTTTTGCTTATCGAAGGATGCCTTTTGGCTTGTGCAATGCTCCAGCTACTTTTCAAAGGTGTATGGTAAGTATATTTTCAGAATATGTTGAAAACATAATCGAAGTGTTCATGGACGACTTTAGTGTCTTTGGTGATTCATTTGAACTTTGTTTGAACAATTTGTCACTAATCCTTGAACGATGTGTTGAAAAAAATCTTGTGCTTAATTGGGAGAAGTGCCATTTTATGGTAACTCATGGTATAGTTTTAGTCCATATAGTATCTTCTAAAGGCTTGGAAGTTGATAAATCTAAGATAGACCTTATTCTTGCTCTAACCCCTCCCACTACGGTGAGGGAGATACGCTCTTTTCTTGGTCATGCAGGTTTCTATCGTAGATTCATCAAGGATTTTTCCAAGATAGCATCGCCACTTTGTACCTTATTGCAAAAAGATGTGGTTTTTAACTTTGAAAAAAAGTGTGTGGCGGCATTCAATCGTTTGAAAGAACTTTTGATTTCATCCCTATCATTAAACCACCGGATTGGAGCAAGCCTTTTGAGCTCATGTGTGATGCAAGTGATTATGCGGTTGGTGCGGTGCTTGGGAAGCGTGTGGGGAAGATACCTCATGCTATTTATTATGCTTCTAGAACGTTAAATGAAGCCCAACAAAACTACACTACCATTGAAAAAGAGTTATTAGCTATTGTTTTTGCTTTGGAAAAGTTTCGCTCTTATCTAATTGGTACAAAAGTTGTTGTCTTTTCAGATCATGCAGCACTTAGGTACTTGCTTACAAAGAAAGAGGCGAAACCGAGGCTCATACGGTAGATTTTACTCTTGCAAGAGTTTGATATAGAAATCAAGGACAAGAAAGGAATTGAGAACACCGTTGCGGATCATTTGAGCCGTCTTGATGTAGACAAGGAAGCTATCCCGTTGCGTGAAAGTTTCCCGGATGAGCAACTATTCTCAATTGCGTTTGCGGAACCATGGTATGCGGATATTGTGAACTACTTGGTCTCTAAACAAATCCCAAAGAACTTGTCTCGTGCTGAGAGGGACAAACTTAAAAGGTTAGGAAACCAATATATATGGGATGATCCATACTTATGGAAACATGGCAGCGACCAAGTCATACGAAGGTGCGTTCCCGACTCTGAATTTAACTCTATCTTGTCTTTTTGTCACTCCTATGCTTGCAGAGGACATTTTGGGAGTAAAAGAACAGCTCACAAGGTACTTGAAAGCGGTTTTTATTGGCCAACTTTATTTAAGGATGCACATATATTTTGCACAACTTTTGATAGGTGCTAAAGGACAGGCAATCTAGGTGCCCGAAATCAAATGCCACAAACTTTTATTCAATCTATTGAAGTTTTTGATGTATGGGGTATTGATTTTATGGGTCCTTTTGTCAACTCCCATGGGAATTTTTATATCTTACTTGTTGTTGATTATGTCTCGAAATGGGTGGAAGCTAAAGTCACCCCAACTAATGATTCTAAAGTGGTTTCAGATTTTGTGCAAGCTAACATTTTTGCAAGGTTTGGAATTCCAAGAGCCATAATTAGCGATGGGGGTTCTCACTTCAAAAACAAGTTCTTACAAGGATTATTGAAGAAGTACAATGTGTCGCATAAGAATGCAACACATTATCATCCCCAAACAAATGGACAAGCCGAGGTGTCGAACCGAGAGGTGAAATCCATACTAGAGAAGACGGTGAATCCAACAAGGAAAGATTGGAGCATGCGACTTAATGATGCTTTGTGGGCTTATAGAACCGCGTACAAGACACCTATTGGGATGTCTCCCTTTAGGCTTGTGTACGCTAAGCCTTGTCACTTACCCGTTGAGATTGAACATAAAGCGTTTTGGGCTATTAAGCAATGCAATTTGGAGTTAGATGGTGCTGGAAAACAAAGGAAGTTACAACTCCAAGAGCTAGAAGAGTTACGCAATGATGCATTTGAAAGCTCGCGCATTTACAAGGAGAAAACTAAGGCATTTCATGATTCTATGATTTCTAGAAAACAATTTTGTGTTGGGAAGAAAGTGCTTTTGTTTAATTCTCGCTTGCAATTAATTCCGGGTAAATTAAGGTCACGTTGGATCGGACCTTTTATTGTTACTAATGTGTTTTCTCATGGTGCAGCAGAAATTCGTAGTATTGCTACAGGGAAGGAGTTTAAAGTGAATGGACACCGGCTGAAACCATATTATGAGAACTTTACTTCCGAAGTTGTGGAAGGTGTTAACTTTGTGGATGCACTCCCTCTGGAGGAGTCTTAGTGAACAAGGAGAACGTCGGGCTGACGAATTTAAACCAAGCGCTAAGTGGGAGGCAACCCACCGGTTTTGTATCTTTACCCTTATCTTTTTATTTTTATGCATTTGCTTTTATTTTTATTTTCTTTGTTTTTGCATATCATTTGCGGAATTTCCCACCTTGAACTTTCTTTGGATGATTCAATTTTACATTGAGGACAATGTAAAGTTTAAGTGTGGGGGAGCATTTATATGTTTGTATAGTTAGTTTTAGTGTGTTTTAAAAAAAAAAAATCAGAAAAATAGAAAAAACCAAGAAAAATTTTGTGTTTTTTGAACTCCGAAATCTAGAAACTTGTGCCTTTAGGATGACACCATTAGTGGATGGAACCATTTTGAATGCAGGAGTTGAGGAACCAATTAACTAAACGGGGCGAACATAGCTCATAATCATAAATACCATGATAGTTGCCCGTGCACCCAATCCCGGTCGAAGTAGGTTGCGACCACTTGCCAAAACACACCAGCCTATCCTAAGTAGCTCATCACCAAGTCTGGTCGTGTGCAAATTTCGTGCAAAGAGTACTCAAAGTAGCAATTGGGCTTGCATCCAACGGGTGAAATCCAGCCCATTTCTTGTTAATGGCTCGTCAGTTCCATGGAACTGACAGCCTATTCCCTTTACTCCTTCACAATTCTCATGGATATATGAGCCTCGGTGAAGAATTATTTTCCCTGAGTTTTTATTTTACCTTCGTCAGAATTACGTTCATTCTGATCACAGTGAGTTTTTAAAGTTACGGAAATTTTTAGTTTCTCGACAACTTCTCATAATCACCCGCGGACATTCCCTCCTCCATGAGAATTATTTCTCCTGAATTTTGGTCTTCTTCTCGTCACAGTTATCGGACAGATAACCCACCGTGAGCGATAATTTTTGCTGGATTTTTAGTTTCACTCCGTCAGAATCACAGACAGTTAAGCCACCGTGATATATTTCTTTCCCTGGATTTTCACTTCGGCAAATAACTTCCACGGACAGTCTGGTTGCCGTGAATTTTTCATTCCCCTGGATTTTGTTTCTTTTCCGCAGCAACCTCACTTATACCAGGCCCTCCGTGAAAGCTAAAAGTTTCTGAGATTTTCTTCTTACTCTAACTCCATCTGCTCGATTCAATAACTAACCAGCAGCTCGACTTCTATCTTATATCACCACTGCCAAACTCCATCGATCTCGGCTTCCATGGCAGACTCGAGCACAATAACTACAGTAACCCATTCCATCAGTCAACAATAGCAGATGAGCTCCATCTTGTTTTATCATTGGCAGCAAACTCTCTTCCATTCCCTTGCTTCCATTTGATCATCAACTTCATAGTCCATCTCTAATTCTCGTCTGCCAGCAGTACGCAGACTCCTCCTCAATAAACTCCATCGACAGAGAATAACTCTGTTTCATCTTCTTCACCACAGCCTTTTATCGATCTCCATGATCTTCACCCATATCAGTCACCATTAATAATCAGCAACACCTCCAACTCAAGCACCATCAGCACTGCATTCTTCTCGCAACATCATATTCTTCGTTCAATGCCACTTCCAAGTTCGAGTTTCATCACCAGCTCGACATTCCCTAAATCCAGTTCCATAATAGCAGCAATAATATCGTTTACGAGCTCAACTACCATGAACAGACTTCTCCCATGATGAGAACGTTTAATCGGCCATAATCATCATCCTGACCTGCTCGTTACATCTCCATGCAACCAAATCCGTTTACAGCAAATCTCTTTCATGTTCTCGTCGTCACTACTGCCAACTGCCAAACTTCGTTTCATCATCACATTCAACTATCTACCATCCCCGAGCTCCATCATCATTAGCTCATAATTCCACGGATAATAGCATTGGATACCAACTTGAGCTTCAGCCTTTCTCATTGTTCATCTTTACTTCCAATGTCCGAGAAAACCATGGCAGCAACCCAGTTCTTCGCCAATAGCCATCTCCTCCTGTTAACCTCTGCATGAACCCTGAAATGGTCGTGAGTGCATGGAGAAGAAGATGATAGTGGCAGACCCTTTACCAATTGCATGGTGAAGAAGAAGACTGACAGTTCAATTCTTAGTTTACACTTCTTTTTCTCATAGCTTCCTCATATGATGTCGTTCTTTCGCCGTTTGCTTCGTCTTTTCGTCCTTTTCGAGATGATAGAAAGAACACCTCAATTTGGATGAGTTCCACTTGGTCTTTGGTCCTTCTCCGCTTGCGGATAACTTCTTTTATTGCACAATTAAGTGTCAATTCACTTTTTTTGGATGATTCACCTAGCAAAACACAAATAAAGAAAAACAAATGTAATATACAATAATTCTGCAAGAAACTAAACAATTACTAGCATGGATTCGACACTAAATATATGAAAAATATGCACTTAATAATCAACACATGTCACAAACTGGGGGATGCTCATTAGGGTATTGGTTTGGCGGTTTACAGCGTGCGGCGTACACTACGCCCGTTACGAGAAAGTTTCATAAGAATGAGGCGGTTAGTAAATACAATGAGTAATGGTGAAACGCTTCCTTCATTATGGAAACATCAATTTTAGGCGTTACCCGTTACCGTTTCCTTCCATTTACTCAAACCATTTCCAATTCTTACGAGACCAGGGTACGTTTCGTTGCGACTTGTATAAATAGGTCTCACCTATTTCCACCAAAAAACAAGTTTTTTGGTCGGCAACACACAATATCTAGAAATCACCTGGTAGCTTTCCATCCTGCTCACCAGTTCTAATTTCTGATACAAGTCATAAAACGCCCACACTTCCAGAATCAACTATTCTGGTCTCAACACTCTCTCCGCTTCCATCCCTAAGACCAACCCTTCTCCTTCACTTTGTGACCGAAGCAAACCTGGGATGGCCATTTCTTGGTTTAAGCCAGGAATGTACAGATTGATCTCTCGAATCAAAAGTACTCACGTGCAGTACATTGTTTAGGGTTTAGATTTGTTTCTCACCCACACACCCAAAATTACCAAAATCAGCAGAAACGGTTTTAACCCATAAAAAGTTTTTCATACAAACCTTAAAAAAAAAAAAAAAGATTTCACTTTCTTTCTTTCCTATTTTTTTTCTCCACTCTGCTCTCTGCGCCTTCTAGCACCACCCCATCTTCTCTATCTCTGAACTGACAGTAACCCCAGATTTAAACTACAAAACCCAACTTCTTGTTCATATTCATTTGAATCGTTTCACTAGCAACACCAGATCAACACCCTCACATACACAACTCTTTCTTCAACCCTAACGTTGCCATTCAATGACCACAAACCCATGATTATCAACTACATTGACAACAACAAAGAAGATTTCTTCTTTCCTGTTTCTTCTCAATTAATCATGGCAACGGACTACATTTCATTCCACACAACAACAGAGATTTTAAGAAGAAAATATGAGCAGTTGAAGTTAGATAAGTGAATCTGTAATACCCTAATATTTGGCAGTGGTTAGCTGAATGGAATACAAGTAATGATTTGTCCTTTCCTAACACCAAGGCCTTTTCAGCACGATTGGATCAAGTGATGGCAGAAAACTTTGCAGTTAAGCGTGCTCGAGCGGGATCAATCCATGGATGGGTGACCTCCCGGGAAGTTGCTACTGGATTACCGCAACGATGCCCGTTGAAAACCCCACATTGACGGATAACCACAGTGGCTAAGTGGGGACAGTATCGTTGAAGGGATGGGTAATTACAAATGGTATCATAGACGATGACGGGTCACCTGCAGAGGGTGGGAAGGTACGCTGGACGGGGTTGGTCCAGGTGATTCTCATGAGGGGCATGGAATGTCGGAGATATGGGCTTGCGAATATATTCCGGAGCCGAGGACGGTTCCAATTTATGGTGGTGGTATTGTAACACCCCGATATTCCGCAATGGTTAGCTGAATGGAATGTAAGTAATGGTTTGTCCTTTCCTAACACCGATTCCTTTTCAGCAAAGTTGGCTCCATAGTTGGCAGAAAACTCTGCAGTTAAGCGTGCTTGGACGGGAGCAATCCAGTGATGGGTGACCATCCGGGAAGTTTGTGCTGGAGTACTGCAGCGATGCCCATTGAAAACTAGGGGTGGGACTTTGTTTGGGTGGGTGGGTTAGAAGGCTTGGCCGAGGCAAACCCGAGCTATGAATTTTTTTCCCAGATTGCCCATTGAACCCGTGGAACCCATGGAGGTACTGCCCAAGTCCGCCCAAGTTATGTTCCTCGGGTTTGCCCAAGTTTCGCTGGACATACGAGTTTATTAATATGATAATAACAAATTTTAGTAATAATAAGATTTAATTGCTTAATTTAACTCAAATTTCCAAATAACTCGAGATTATTTACAATAATAAAGACATTTTTCATGTTGAATGATTAATGAGATAATATAATTTATATTTTCATTATTAGATTTGAAGATAATATCTAAAATTATTCTATATAGATAATAATATCAATTATAAAAATAGTTTTATATAACTATATCATAATTTTTCGGGTTGGGCGGGTTACTTGGGTTAGGATAAGTGTAGTGGAGGAGGGGAGTACCCACTTGTACAGTTGCTACACGTCAGCAGGAGGGGAGGACTGAGTGTAGTGGTGCGGGGAGAAATTTAAATATAAGCGAGGTGCAAGACATCGCCTGGACGAGTTTTATTTATATAAAACACTACAAGTGGGCCCAAAACCTGATATTCATATATTTTATTAGTTTTTTTATTATAATAAAACTCTAAGCGATGTTTAATCCCTCGCTTTTCTCTTTTTCTAGCGAGGTCTCCTTCCTCGCCTCTCTTCAAATCCCCTCTGAAGTCCCCTGCTTTCGAGCAGAGAGAATATCAGTGTAAAACTTTCCGTGGCTCACCTTCTTCCATGCGTCGCTATCATCCCCTATTATCTCTCCACTAAACTCAGCCTTAGAAACATTTGTGCCCATGCTTGCCCAAATTCAACTCGGGTTTATAAATTTTATGCCCAAGCTTGCCCAAAGTTTTGAAATACGTTGCCCATGCCCGGCCAATGTTCGGGTTGGGCATGGGTTGGGTGGGTTAACCCAACTCAAGTCCCACCCCTATTGAAAACCCCACACTATCGGATATCCGCAGTGGGTAAGTGGGGATAGTATCGATGGAGGGACGAGTCATTACAAATGGTATCAGATAAGATGATGGGTCACTAACCAAGGGTGGGAAGATACGCTGGACGGGGTTGGTCCAGGTGCTTCTCACGAGGGGCAAGGAACGTCGGAGATCTGGGCTTGCAAATATATATTCTGAAGCCGAGGATGACTTCAATTTAAGGTGGTGGTATTGTAATACCCCGATATTCGGCAGTGGTCGGCCGAATGGAATATAAGTAATGATTTGTCATTTCCTAACACCGAGGCCTTTTCAGCACAATTGGCACCAGAGTTGGCAGAAAACTCTGCAGTTAAGCGTGCTCGGGCTGGAAAAATCCAGGGATGGGTGACCTCCTGGGAGGTTGCTGTTGGATTACCGCAGCGATGCCCGTTGAAAACCCCACACTGCCGGATAACCGCAGTGGCTAAGTGGGGACAATATCGGTGGAGGGACAGGTCATTACAGAATCAGATCTATATATATACTCAAAACAAGTAAGTAAAATCGAACCCACACCTTCTTTTTGACAAAATTACATGTTTAATTGTGTTAATTTTGAAAAACAAATGCAATTTTATTTCTAGGGTTCATAAGAATTAGGGGTTTTTCTGTTTTGTATATTAATTAGGGTTATAATAGAAATTGAAGATTTTGAATGACTAATTGGACGTAATAATGGTTAAATTATGGTATACCGAACATGATATGAATTATAATTACATCATGAATGAGTGAAAATTGATGCCTCTGTACATGATATAATTGATGTTTATGACATTGTTATGCTAGAAATATTTTGATGAATGTCTTAAATTGATGTGCTTCAGGGTAATGAAGATGAATTTTTGTTCAAGCATGAAGAAGCTGGGAGTCAAGCTGGTGTTGGTGGTGGTTTGCAGTGATGGTTGTGTTGTTGGTGTTTGAACTCAGGTGATGAATTCAGGGTGGAGGTGGAGCTTCAGATGGCTATGCATTCAGTATTTTGCATTTCGCTTCTAGAGTAAACTGCGTTTACTGTTTTAGATGTTGCAAAAATAATAACCCGATATAATATATACTCATTTAATTTTTAATTAAAATTAATCTTTAATTTTATTTTTAATTAAACAAGTCTGGATAACCCGCAAGTTTTACCCACTACAGACGCGAGTTGAAGAAACGACCACCCGTGAAGATAACGGCCAGCAAGCTTGAACCCGTTTAACCCGTGTAACCCGTAACAAGCCATCCCCGACCCGCCCGTTTGCCATATCTAGTTGGTAAGATTTCGCTTTGACCAAGTTCATCTTATATTCTTTACGAAAGTCAAAAGATGATCATGTGAAAATCGCATGGTAACATGATTTGTGTGAGACAGCCATTTGATGTAGACTCGGAATGTTTCGCATACTGGTGAACCCAAACTAATTCCGACCACTTAGGTATGCGTACCCCTTCGCATACTTGAGTAGGTTATGTTCTAAAATCGGGTTGTTCATGAACTAATACATTTATATATAATAAAGAATGCAATCTTTTGCAAACAGTGGCTATAATGTTCATGAATTGATTCGAGTGAATCAAAATCGATTTTGCTTCAATTGTATCTTGTATACTTCTATGAGAGTATAAATAATTGAACAACTTTATAACTAGTTTCATTTGAGTCATTTGAACTAATTGTGTTAAGATGAACAAGGTTGATATAAAAATGTTCATATGGCTAACTTATGTTTACTATTGTTGGGCCAAAAAGACGTACACGTTTAGGTATGGTTACTCATATCTAAATGAAGTCACTTTTCATTTGTGTGTAACAAGCTAACTTCGATCTAACAGTTGAAAAATATTAGCTTGAGTCTAATCAGGTTTTCATTTAATGGTGAATATTCAATACTATTTTCTTACGAGAGAAGGAGGTGTTGGAGGATACTGTGGAACCGTATGATGTTCCAAAAGATTCTAGCAAGGTATATAAATCCTCTTGGTCGGGAATGACCAAGGTGTTTGCGCGGAAGGTTGGTGTAGGACGTGGGTCAGATACTTTATACACTCTTACGGATTCCCATCTAACAAATATGTTTGTTATTTTCTTACGAGAGAAGTTGGATCCAGCCAGCATTAGTTATGTGGATAAAAACACCACAGCGGGAGAGAAATCGTGTGATGGACATCAGGTTAACGTTGCAGCGGCTTCCATATAGATGGACTCAGTCATTAATACTAAAGCAGTTTTAAAATCAGAAGAGACAGTAAAGAAAGTAAGTACTCCATATGATGACAGTAAAGGGGTGGAATAAAAAGGAGAAGAAGAAGAAACCTGGTTTTACCAATTATGCATGTAACAGTGAAATTACCGGAATTTTTCAATCAGGTGGGAGTTTTTTTTCAAGACATGTCAAAGCATTTTCCCCTACACTCATCACTTCATTATTGGTTAGCTTGTGCTTGTTAGTGCACAATTTTTTTAGAAACCTTGCACAACGAGGAACTTATCTCATCTTAGCTTTATATAGATCTACGTTACCATGAATCATGTTCTCATGTTTGGGTGATATTTGGAGTTATTATCCCACTGATACAAAATAACCCAATCTTCCCATTTCCCATCGAGTTTTAAATCCAAGTGAAACCTAAAAATATAGATATATTTTGATAAAGTTTTGATTCGGATTTCCGAACATATAACTGTTTCTAATTAATAAAAGTTACCAGGTCTTCATATCTACAAAAAATTTCCAGGATACAACACATGGAACAAAATAAAAGGATCGAACTAGGTAATTAGAACTTTTGTTTATATTAAGATGTGTCCTAAAAGTCAATTAATACACAACATGTGCATAGCTGGTGGTCAGTGGTGGTGATATAAAAAACATGGGAGGCAGGTCCAACCTAGTGGGGGTGGGGTATGATATCTTCCTAGGTGTTGTCACCAAAGATCGACTCTAAAATTATCTATATTTCGAAAATGTGGCAACAACCTTTCTATAGCATAAAATAGTGCTTGAAAGATGATTTTTATTAAAGGGAGAGCAAAAACAGATCTGGGGAGAGCAAAAATCGGAGCTGACTCGCTGAGTGAGACTGGTTATATATATGTACATGAATCGGACCAAATTACCCTCTTATTGTATCATTCCTTGCTTCTACCAGAAATGCCCACTCATGCTGCAACCCTTATCACCACCACTATCAATCGTTGCCAACTTTAATGATTTTTAGGTTAGTTAGTGTTTGTACCGTAAGTAAAAATGCCACATAATGGGCCAAATTGGTACTTGAGTCATCTATTGGCCCTCATCCAAACCCGTTAAATAGTCAACCGAAGCAGCCCACCTGCTTGCCCAGTATTACATAAAGGCAACGCCCGGTGATAGGATCCGGGAAGAACCCTATATGTAAATAACCGCAATCGCACGGTGTCTACAATGCAGACAACAGAAAGTAAACCAAACTAATCGAACCAAATGAATTCAATGGAAACAAGGTTTTATTGTATCCACCACTACTTCCATTCAATTAATGAAATGAAACATAATTAATGATTATTTATTTATCGTCCGTTCTATCAACATCACCTATTATATGTATTAGATTCGCAAATATCACTGGGACACCCTAAGCATGACACATCAAAAGATAAACCAAAGCATGCACCATCAAATTGCGTTAGTGAGAAAATAATACGAAACTAAATTTTAGGTTCTCAAATAATACCTGGCTATTCTAAGCATACCCCATCAAAGGATTAAACCCAAGCATGGAACATCAAATAAGTAGACAAATATATTTTAGATCCAAACAATTTTGCACAAAGGTTATAAAAACCGGTGAAGCAACAACTCATATTTTGATAAATCGATAAACAATAATCAAAGATTAATCTTATTCAAATCATAATAGTCTATCGCTAAATTTTATTCCATTCTATTCAAAATAGCCTAAACTCCATGTGGCTTCAACATAAACCCTAGTCATGAAAATCTAGCAAGACATAATTATGGGTTTCTTAAAAACCCCCAAAATAAATTACAAAAGATAAAAACAATAAATCGATATCACCGTTGTCACCCCGGAATCGATCGTCGTCTTCTTCTCTTGTTTTTCTCCTCCTCTCGGCTGTTTTCGCCTCCAGACGACCTCCATCAGGCCACAACACCATGTCTTGTTGCTGCCAATTGGTAGGCTCGGAAAGATACCTACTTCTATGTATAAACTGCAAGTGCACAGTGTCGACAAGCAACACAGGGAAAGCACAGGTCGAACCACAGAGACTTGGAGAGTGTAGAAGTTGATTCTAAATCCTGATTCAGAGAGTAACCAAAAGGGGTTTGATTTTGTCGATACGACGATATAATTTTCAAGTGACTGAAATAATAAAAGTAAAAGATGCAAATAACAAGATATGTAAACAATGATAATATGGATACTAGGGTATTCAAATCCACCAATAGCCTATGATATGCATTCAACTTGTAATATTATTCTTGTCCTTATAGTAGATTCAAGTCTACCGTATAACTAAGGTGTTTCTACAATGGATAATTTAATCACAACTAAAGTATTTCTCCAAAGCATTAATTGTCTAATTAAGCACAACTAATCTAAAGATCAATATTTGGTTAAGCATGAGTTATAGCATAACCAACATAGATATATTCTAACTACAATGGATACATGGCATACATTGTGAGAGCAAGATGTTGACAAACTTGGATTAAATTATATCTTTAAACAATTCTAAACTTTCAAGAACAAGATACAATATATGAATACATACCAATGAGTTACGGCTTCATTTAAACCCTAGAAAATGAAACTAGAACATGAAGAACATTACAACAAAACTTAAATTTGATAAACTAACATGAACAAGCTATTCTTGGATGGTTTTTCAACACAACAACCCTCTCTATTTATACACAAAATTCCCTCAAACACTTGGAACCGAATTTTGGCACTCATCCACTCAACAAAACATGTTTTCTTAATTGATGGAATATATTTGGTTGTGGGAAACAAATTGGGAGTGATTGAGTGATAGAATGGGGGTGAGGTGGATATTTTGGAAAGAATCCAATGGGGGTGAGGTGGATGTTTTGGAAAGAATCCAATAGGGGTGAGGTGGAAATGGATTTGGGTCTTGGGTTTTGGATCATGGGTTGTTTAATCCCATGAATTTGTAAACAGGTTGCCACTGATGCGCGAGCGGGTTGCAACGCTTCCAACTTTCTTCTCTTTTATCTTCTCAATTCTTCCAAGCTTTATTTAGTACTTAAAAACACAAAATTAATTAATACAAATATTTATTCTTGAAAATGGTAAAAATGCATAATTTGGGATAATATATGACTTTGAAGCGCGAAAGATGAGTTAAGTGCCAATGAAAAGGTGTATGAATATGCAATATTTGGCACTCATCAAATACCCCCAAACCTGAATTTTACTTGTCCTCAAGTGAAACAGAAATCCAGAAATCCTAACTATACCACTGTCGCCGGTCTCTCGAATGCATTTAGCGTATGCACTAAGCCTTTAAACCCCTAGGTGTCCCTAGTGGACGAGTTGTAGTCTCGTGAGGGCCTACCAAAGAAGTACCCACAAACCCTTCTCCAATATCAGAGCATCCATAGAAATGTCTTTGTCTTCGGTCTTCAACTGTAGATGATGAACTTCGGAATTTCGTAGAACCTTGATAATTTGTAACCATTTTTTTAAGACCCGCTACACAGCTGATCATCATATTTTTTTAGTGACCCGCTACACATCTTATCATCATTTTTTTTAGTGACCCGCTACACAGCTGATCATCAGATACCAAACACAAGACCCGCTACACAGCTGGTCATCATAAAAAACATTTGATTTTTGATTTATTTATTTTTTAATAAAAGACTAAAAAATCTATATGCAAAACACTACAAAAAAAAAAATCCTACAAAAGACCCGCTACACAGCTGGTCATAGAAAAGAAGAAAAAAAATGCAAAAGACTACAAAGGAAAAAAAAACCTACAAAAGACCCGCTCCACAGCTGGTCATCAGAAAAATTTTGATTTTTGATTTTTGATTTTTGATTTTTGATTTTTTTTTTTAATAAAAGACTAATTTGATTTTTTTAATAAAAGACTAAAAACTCTATATGCAAAACACACCCCCAAACCTAAATCTAACATTGTCCTCAATGTTTCAAAAGATGATAAGAACACATATCAAGAGAACAAGGTAGAGAAGATTTAAAGGAAAGAGATTACCCGATGCAGAAAGGGTGGTGCTAACAATAATTGAATGAATGCTTTGAGAGAAAACAATATGAGCGCAAGACAAAAAGTTTGGTTAGCACACATATATGAAGAAGATTCAAAAATTAATTACTGGATTATATACAATAAAAATTCACCATACACCAACAATCTAAAAAGTTGAGGATCAACCCAAAAGACGGAGTGTGAAAACAACAACAGCCTTACACAATTATAACACAACAATGCAAGTAAGACTGCAAGTGTGAAAACATTACCCCCAAACCTGAACTTGTCAATAGATGTGTTTTTGAGCACAAAATCTAACAATTTCAGGGGTTCATCATGCACAAGATCTAGTTCAAAGTGGATTTTGTCAGGGATGGGCAGAAAAACATGAGGGTATTCCAGATATGACTTCTCAATAACAGGATATTTGGTGGACAAAAAGTACAAAAGAATTTGAGATGCATATAACTCTAACCCTAGGTTTGGAATTGTCAACAACATTGATTCAGCACACTTAAAAGGAACAATTTTTAGGTCCAGTGCAAGACCATCAGTTGGTGACTTAAGAAGGAGAGTAGGTACGTCTAAGTTGCTCATATGGATGAGATCAAGAGTACCCTTATCATTAGTTACATTTACATCTCCTAAGTCATCTACAAGTGTGACAGTATGATTACATTCATAGAACAATTCATCAAGACCTAGTTCATAATCATCATCATCCAAAGTTTTATTCTCATGCATATACAAATCCAAAGAGACATCACAATGTTGTGACCTAGGTAGAGAATCAGACACGTCAATTATATTTTGATGCATAAGATCATTAGTGTCGACACGAGATTCAAAATTACCTATGTCAGACACAAGTACAACATCATGCTCATGCTCATAAAACAAATCAATAAGCCCCAGTTCACAATCATCCCCTAGAACTTCAGTTTCATGCATAGGAATATCACGAGAAACTTCACATTGTGACTTAGGCAGAGAATCAGACACATTAAAGTTATTTCCATGCATAGTTTCATTGGTGTCTACAGAAGATTCAACATTTTCTAAGTCACAAACAAGTTGTGTAGCATGCTCTCTTTCACAGGATAACTGCACAGGCTCAAGATTAGTAACCACATCACATGTATATGGAACATTAGAAGAAACATCATTCATTAAGGTCGAGGCAGAGAAGCCTAATGTCTCTGAACCCAAAGGTTCGACAATATTTTCAGTAAAAACATGTTCTTCTAACATAACATCGTCATCATCATCATCAGAGTAGTATGCATACTCATCCCTATTAAAAACTTTGTTTTCAGTCAACTCATTCTTTTCTAGGTGAGGCTCATATTCAATATTAGTGACATGAGTAGGACTTGACATACAATTATCGACATTTAATTCAGTAGGGATAACAAACATCTCATCATGAACTTCTTTCCTCTCCTCATTTAGTGCATCAAGGATTTGACTCATTTTGAGTTCTAAACTCGCAAACCTTTGGTCAGTTAACTTTTGATATTGCACAAGGTTTTGATCAAATTCTAAAATTTCATTATGTTGTTCAATGAAAGGAGAGTCATCAATAGTAGGTATCTCATTTTCATATGAATATTCAGTACATGGTGATGCATGAGATTCACCATTGAAGGAAAATTCATGGATGTTGCTATATGGATGATCATGCAATGCTTGCAATTCAGATCTAGCATTATTTTGTTCCATCAATTTGAGATTTTCCATCACAGATTGCATATAAGGGCTCAGGGGAGTATAGAATTGCTCCGCATCCCCTGGATGTGAGTGATACATATGTGGATAACAACTAGGGTCTATATATTGTGTCTCGGGACCTTAAAAAGGTCCATAATTTTCCCTAAAGTTATTAATACCATGATCTATGGGGTTCTCAAAATATGAAGCATGCACATGTGCAAGGTGTCCATTGTGTCTGTATTCATTCCCAGTTGCAGACCAAAATCCTGACATGATTTCTAACTAGCACTAGGCTTGTTGCAGAGATTGGGAGGTACAGAGACCATTTTTTTTTTTTTTTTAATAATAAAATTAATGGAGAAAATAAAAATAAAAAAATAGAATACCACAAACAAGGAAGGGAAGTTCTATTCAATCACAAACAAGGCTGACTCCACCACAGTAAACCTACTGATTTCTAGCAAACAAAAAGCATGATGGCTCCACTTAGATTGTTTTCTAGACCAGCTTTTATTCCTTCGAAATGGAATTCGTTACAATCTGAGAAAACTCCTCTGGAATCAATCCGAGTTTAAGTAAATTGAACAGAGGCGAGGGAAGCTGCTGGAGCTTTGATACCCAAGGCCTCACCGCATTCTAAGGCGGTGCAGTCACGCATTCAATTTTCAGAAACTATCATGAACTTTGAAGTATGCTTAAAGAGAAACCAATATTTTCCGAATGACTGTCCTACTAAGCTCGTTACCTTATAGGTCTTGTTCTACTTCAAATTTTAAAGCTTAGGTTCGCGTATGTATCGTTTTCCTAAGGAGGGCAAGAAGAGAACGGTGATGAAATCTGAATCCCTTATCTTGTATGGCCAGTCCTTGCCCTTTACTAGGAAATTAAAACAGCCGTATTCAAATCCTCAACATATATGCAACCGAAGGAATACAGTAACTCGCTAACAGGGGATTCACGAGTGTTTCGGCAAGCTTACCTCCCGTTCCAGACGGGGGATAAACCGTTGTTGTCGATTCGGGCCACGACTCCTATGTCATGAACGAACCCGAGGGGCCGAGGTGATATTGTAATCACCGTCCTTCTCTGCAAATAGTTGATATTTAATACTACCCTTCCGTAGGGTTTAAAAATAATAATAATAAAAGAATGTCCAAAGTCCAAAGTCCAAAAATAAAAAATGCAAAAGAAAAAGAAAATTACAAGAGTAGAGGAATCCTAATACAAACTAAAAATAGATAATTAAAATAAACTCTTTTTTTTTATTAAAATAAAAACTTCTCCTGCTTTCTTTCGCTTCCTTTCCTTCGCCTTTACAACAGCTACTCAGGCACCTGTTGAGCTCAAAATAGGTAGTTAGGGTTTCGAAGTTTTAAAGAAAAAGCAAAATTAAGAGAAAAAAAAAATATATATATATATATCAAAAACTTGGTAGGCTCGGAAAGATACCTACTTCTATGTATAAACTGCAAGTGCAAAGTGTCGACAAGCAACACAGGGCAAGCACAGGTCGAACCATAGAGACTTGGAGAGTGTAGAAGTTGATTCTAAATCCTGATTCAGAGAGTAACCAAAAGGGGTTTGATTTTGTCGATACGACGATATAATTTTCAAGTGACTGAAATAATAAAAGTAAAAGATGCAAATAACAAGATATGTAAACAATGATAATATGGATACTAGGGTATTCAAATCCACCAATAGCCTATGATATGCATTCAACTTGTAATATTATTCTTGTCCTTATAGTAGATTCAAGTCTACCGTATAACTAAGGTGTTTCTCCAATGGATAATTTAATCACAACTAAAGTATTTCTCCAAAGCATTAATTGTCTAATTAAGCACAACTAATCTAAAGATCAATATTTGGTTAAGCATGAGTTGTAGCATAATCAACATAGAGATATTCTAACTACAATGGATACATGGCATACATTGTGAGAGCAAGATGTTGACAAACTTGGATTAAATTATATCATTAAACAATTCTAAACTTTCAAGAACAAGATACAAGATATGAATACATACCAATGAGTTACGGCTTCATTTAAACCCTAGCAAATGAAACTAGAACATGAAGAACATTACAACAAAACTTAAATTTGATAAACTAACATGAAAAAGCTATTCTTGGATGGTTTTTCAACACAACAACCCTCTCTATTTATACAAAAAATTCCCTCAAACACTTGGATCCGAATTTTGGCACTCATCCACTCAACAAAACATGTTTTCTTAATTGATGGAATATATTTGGTTGTAGGAAAAAAATTGGGAGTGATTGAGTGAGAGAATGGGGGTGAGGTGGAAATGGATTTGGGTCTTGGGTTTTGGATCATGGGTTGTTTAATCCCATGAATTTGTAAACAGGTTGCCACTGATGCGCGAGCGGGTTGCAACGCTTCCAACTTTCTTCTCTTTTGTCTTCTCAATTCTTCCAAGCTTTATTTAGTACTTAAAAACACAAAATTAATTAATACAAATATTTATTCTTGAAAATGGTAAAAATGCAGAATTTGGGATAATATATGACTTTGAAGCGCGAAAGATGAGTTAAGTGCCAATGAAAAGGTGTATGAATATGCAATATTTGGCACTCATCACCAATCATTCTCCATTTACCCCTGAGACAGTTGTTGTAGTAGTCGTTCTCTTCTTACTGTCATCTCGATGATGTTTCCAGCATTAAATCCATGCAATTCGTATCCACAAACTCAATCGAACCCAATGTTCTTGATGCACGAACTGCTGGCGATGATAAAGAAATGCAAGTAGTGGAAGATCTGGACACATTCACATTAGTGCCTTAACGTGTCTCAACAATGAAAAACAATTCGCCTCCCCACGTTCTTTCTCGCCATGTCATTATTCATCTAACCAATCACGTGCCTGGGTTTACAAAGACATTTCTTTGTGTGACCATTTCACTGTTATCTTCTGGCGGGAGACACTTAAATGATTCATATTTTTGTTGCAAACCCTTCTTAGCTCTGCTTTTAGCCATTTATTCTCGAATGTTCCATTTCACTTGTACTTTCTACAAAAGCACTAAAATAATGTCATTAGCCAAAAATCGGGTCCTAGCTAATATAAATATCGGTATAAAATGTAGCACTTACGTGCTTATCAACACCCCCACACTTATATTTTGCTAGTCCCGAGTAAAACAAGGAATATATCCGCTACACAACTGGATATGAAAAGTGTTGTCTGCTAAACAGCGAGACTGATCCGCTAAACAACAAGACCGAGAAATGTCTGCTAAACAACAATATGAAACCACTAAACAGTGGTATAAAGATGTCTGCTAAACAACTAGACAAAAAGACCCGCTAAACAGCTGATCAAATTTTTTATTTTTATTTTTTATTGTAGACCCGCTAAACAGCTGGTCATAAAATGAAAATTTGAAAAAGAATGAAAAAGACCCGCTAAACAGCTGGTCATAGAAAATACTCTAAAAATATATAATTTTTTTAAAAAGACCCGCTACACAACTGATCATCTTTCTTCTTTTTTTTCTTTTTTTAAATTATAATTCGTAACGAAAACGCCACTCCCCCACACTTAAACATTACATTGTCCTCAATGTAATTGAGTCATCCAACGTAGAAATTAAGGTGGGAAATTCAAGCAAACAAATAAAAGATAGAGGAAAGAAAACAAATCTGATGGGTTGACTCCCATGAAGCGAAATCGTATGGGTTGACTCCCATAAAGCATACTCTTTGTATCCATGTTTGCGCACATAAATAAGAACCTCAAACAAGGTGAGGTTGCACCAAAGTAAACTGCAAAGCATATATGTATAGTCTGAAAAGTTGGGGATCACTCCAACAAATCCAACTCGACGCTTAATCTGAACTCCGCAAGCACTATAAACCTCCAAAAAGAAGTGTAAATTCATTCCCAATAGAAAACAGTCCTTAGTAGAGATAAACAAATAACTCACATGGACAATAATAATAGAAAGCATATTATTTTCTATTCGGGAAGAACACTCTAAATCAGGTTCTAAATCAGCTAAAATACATTCAGTCGACACATTATCTTCACTAGAAATCATAGGAAGTAATGTATTGACAATGTGAAAGGGAAAAACATTATCAAAATCAGCATAATAGTTTAAACTTGTATCTAATGGTTCAAGTTTATCAAAATCAGTAACTCCTAAATCTGGTTCTAAGTCCGCGGAAATAATTTTCGTTATGGAGTTACCTTGATTAACCATTGGAGGGCGCAATGCATTGACAATGTCAATAAGCATTGGATCATCAGAATCTGCAAAGTGTGCTAAACAAACAGATAAAGGCTCAAAATCATCGGTACAAGTTATCTGACCAATATCAATATGTTCAACATTCACATCTGCATTTATAAAATCACAAGATGGATCAGTGAAAGAGGAGCTCAATGGGACAACAATATCATGAATCGGCTCATCATTATTTGCAACTAGAATCTCACTATTCGAATGACTAGAAGGTATCTCATGATGAAAGTCTACTGTCTCAAAGTTGTTAGACTCAACAATAGTATCTTTTGTATAAACTGATTCCTCTAAATCATCATCTGTATATAACTCTTGGCATGCTATAATTCTTAACCTTTGTTCCAAACTAGGTGGTATGTGTTTGTAATACTTCTCATATATCATTAGAGGCGATTCTTCACTCACCATATGTGGAGCAAAAACTACTTACCGTTGCCCATGCATATATTCCCCAAGCGTCATTTCACATGATGTCTCCTGAGAATGTGAACTTCTACGCTTGTATTCTGCAAGTGTCATCTTAGATGACGTCTCCTGAAAATCACTCATCATCCTCAAAAAGGCACCTGAAATAAAATTCTAAAATACAAAACAAGTCAAAAGGAAAAAGAAATCCTAAAATAAAATAAAAATATTGTACAAAAATAATAATAAATAAATAAATAACCAAACTATTTACAAATCAAAAATACTAATACAGTATTCCACAGCCGCTCCCCGGCAGCGGTGCCAAAAATTGATAGGATCCGGGAAGAACCCTATATGTAAATAACCGCAATCGCACGGTGTCTACAATGCAGACAATGGCAAGTACGGGTCGTTCCCACGAGGAGCGGTGGAAATACTGTAATCAATAATTCTGATCGACTAACCAATCAAGATATGAATTTTTGATTTTCGAGAATAATAAAAATAAAGAAAATAAACCAAACTAATCGAACCGAATGAATTCAATGGAAAGGTCGGTAACCAAGGTTTTATTGTATCCACCACTACTTCCATTAAATTATTGAAATGAAACATAATTCATGATTATTTATTTATCGTCCGTTCTATCAACATCACCTATTATATGTATTAGAGTCGCAAATATCACTGGGACACCCTAAGCATGACACATCAAAAGATAAACCAAAGCATGCACCATCAAATTGCGTTAGTGAGAAAATAATACGAAACTAAATTTTAGGTTCTCAAATAATACCTGGATATTCTAAGCATACCCCATCAAAGGATTAAACCCAAGTATGGAACATCAAATAAGCATACAAATATATTTTAGATCCAACAATTTTGCACAAAGGTTATAAAAACCGGTGAAACAACAACTCATATTTTGATAAATCGATAAACAATAATCAAAGATTAATCTTATTCAAATCATAATAGTCTATCGCTAAATTTTATTCCATTCTATTCAAAATAGCCTAAACTCCATGTGGCTTCAACATAAACCCTAGTCATGAAAATCTAGCAAGACATAATTATGGGTTTCTTAAAAACCCCCAAAATAAATTACAAAAGATAAAAACAATAAATCGATATCACCGTTGTCACCCCGGAATCGATCGTCGTCTTCTTCTCTTGTTTTTCTCCTCCTCTCGGTTGTTTTCGCCTCTAGCCAACCTCCATCAAGCCACAACACCATGTCTTGTTGCTGCCAATCATTCTTCATTTACGCCTGAGACAGTTGTTGTAGTAGTCGTTCTCTTCTTACTGTCATCTCGATGATGTTTCCAGCATTAAATCCATGCAATTCGTATCCACAAACTCAATCGAACCCAATGTTCTTGCTGCACGAAAATGTTGGAGATTATAAAGAAATGCAAGTAGTGGAAGATCTGGACACATTCCCATTAGTGGCTTAACATGTCTCAACAAAGAAAAACAATTCGTCTCCCCATGTTCTTTCTCGCCATGTCATTATTCATCTAACCAATCACGTGCCTGGGTTTACAAAGATATTTCTTTGTGTGACCATTTCACTGTTATCTTCTGGCGGGAGCCACTTAAATGATTCATATTTTTGTTGCAAACCCTTCTTAGCTCCGCTTTTAGCCATTTATTCTCTAATGCTCCATTTCACTTGTACTTTCTACAAAAGCACTATAATGTTATTAGCCAAAAATGGAGTCCTAGCTAATATAAATATGGGTATAAAATGTAGCACTTACGTGCTTATCACCCGGTCATTGGTCAAAGTCAACGTCCGGTCAATGGTCAATGTCAATGGTAAAAATCAACAACCTGTCAACAGTCAAAGTCAACCATCAGTCAATGTCAAGGCCGTGTTGCCGATGGTGCTTCCATGCAGTTTCCACTCATATTGCAAATGGTGCTGCCATGCAGTTTCCACTCATGATGCCAGCAGTGCTGCCAACCAATTCCCAGCTAAATATTTTATGTCACTGCCAACCAGTCTCTACCCGTGATATCATCTGTGCTGCCATCCAGCCTCCATCCATGCTTCCAGCCATTATGCATGTCATCCAGTCAATTCAGTCTGCCAGCCATCATCCTTCCATACTGCCAGCCATTATGCCTGTCAAGCATCAATCCAGTCTGCCAGCATGCAGAATTAATTCTGGAGGCATGAATGAGCAGTTTCATGCGAATTAATTCTGGAGGCATGAATGAGCAGTTTCATGCGAATTAATTCAGGAGGAATGAATGTGCAGTTTCATACGTAATTAATGCAAGGGGAAGTAAATACCATTTATATTCAGGATTGTATAAATAGGCGAGACGTAGCAAATAGAGAAAGTGATAGAATGTAACACAAATATCAATAAAATATTTATCCCTAAGGGGATTCATCCGTGGACGTGGGCAAACCATGCCGAACCACGTTAAATCCATGTGTCTGTCATTTCTGATTATTTCCTGTTATTAGCCTTATTTTTATCAACAACACCAATATCATTGTGCTTTGCGCCTGATAATATTTCTGGGTGCAAACATTGGTGCCAACTAAGGGGACTACAAGAAAAAGGATCGTGTTTTCCCGTTGAGAAAATTAGTTCAGAAAGCTTCAAAATCGTGTCCGTCAAAAAGCAGTTTGGACGTCATCAAAAATTACTATTGCAGTCCAGTTGATCGTAACTGCTGCATCGCAAAAATCTGCAGTCCAGCTGATCGCAGCCGCTGCATACCAGATAATCGCAGTTATTGCAGTCTAATTGGTCGCGATTGCTGCAATCCAGATTCGTTGTTCGAGATATGTTGTAACTATTACCTTTAGAAATCACTGAAACTGCATCACTACAAAGACCGATGAAACCGCTCCTAGGACGTTCAGTCCACGGTAAAAGATGGCATAAAAACATCATCAAAATTATTACAGGATTTTTGATTCGCAACATGATAGGGTCCAGAGTTCGTTGCAATTTCCTCCAAGGATCGTTAAGATTGCTATTAAAACGAGGAGAAAGCCCAAGTAAAAAAATAAAAATAAAATAATTACTGCTGCAATCCAATTGATCGTAACTGTTACAGTATAATTTTGATCACAGTTCCTGAAGTACAATTGATCGCAACTACTGCAGTCTAGCATCGCAGTTTGAGATTTACTGAAACTATCACCTTCATAAGCCACCAAAGTTGGACCACCAGAAAGATCGTCAAATTTGTTTGTTGGATATTCGATCCGCGCATGTTTAAGACCAAAGTTCGAAGAATCTGCTTCCCAGATAACACAGCGTCCACATATTCGAATTTGTAGTATGTCAAAATCATTACTACCATGTTCACAGGGCTGTCTAGCTACCTGCATCTCTATCCGCTTGCATTGTCTATCTACATCAATAACACCAACTACATATACGACAAATGTGGGAGGGAAAAATCCAAAGGAAAATCCCAGAAAAGCATCTCAAAAGGTTCCGAAAAAGGCCACAAAAGTATAGAAAAAACAGCGGCAGAAAAGTCCATGAGAAACGGCAACGCTGTACAGAACCGTTGCTAAAAGTCCAAAGAAAGTTTGTAAGAAACAATAACAGTCCCCAGAAGCCGTTGCAAGATAGTATGATGGAAAAGATAACGGTTCATAAAAACTGTTACAAAAGGTTTGAAAAGAATGGCCACAGTTCACAAAAAGCGTTGCGAAAAAATTTCAGGAAAAAAAATGCCGGCGGACAGGGCCTGCGGGTCGTGCCGGCATTTCCATCACCCACGTCAGAGTTATTTTGACCCACGTTACATCGGTTCACCCACTTTAGCCGCTTTGTTCACCCACACTAGCATTTTATGTCACCCACGTTTTGTTTGTTCACCCACGTCAGTACTGGTGGGAATTATCCTGTGTTTCGCGGTTTACTCAATTAGCATACTACTCGGTTATTTCCACCCCTGGAGTTTACACTAGAGGATGTTTACGCCCACCTGTTTTAACCGATCCGACTCACCGAGTTCCATCCGAGTTGAGTCATTAACTGACTGGATTTTTCCACTCCTTGCTGGTTTGCCTTGCGGATTTATAAGCCCCACCTGGGCTTGAGCACACTATTCTTCTTGGGCTTGGTCTTCAATTTTGCTTCCTTGATATCTTCTTCATCCCACGTCCGAATTGGGTGATTTTTGGATCGTTGCGATCGCATTTCAATATCCTACATCATGAAGGTAAAATTTTTACATTTGGAGAAGGATGTTTGTGGAGCAATCACATCATCAACGTTTTTGGAGCAAGGCGCTCACTGGGCAAAATCATTGAAAAAATGGATCACATCATCAACATGTTAATACCGCGCCTCAACCGGTGCCACGCCAGCTAACTTTTTTCCATACGAGTTGCCACATTAGAAAATTTACTCCATGTCCATAGAAGTTGCACCACTCCTGACCGGTCAGCAATCTATCCACCCGACTTACTCCACATGCAATTTTGTTTGTTCGATAACTTCTTCATCGTACGTCCGAATTGAGCGATTTTCGGCTCGTTGCGATCGCATGTCAATTTCCAACATCATGAGGGTGGAATTAAAAAAAAATTGAGATCGGAGTGGTGACACCGAAGAGGGGCGCATTTTAAATCACCATATGTAGCCATAACAAAATCTTTAAAGATTGATGTTGTGTCGATTTAAGTCCACATCATGAAAAGTTTGTGCTTGTTGAGTAGATTTTCAAATCTCAAGACACTTATGTTCGGTGATGATCATAACTGCTACAGTCCAGTTGATCGAGTTGTTGTAGTCCAGTTCCGCAGCAAATACTACAGTCCAGTTGATCGAATTGTTGCAGTCCTTTTTCGCATAATTACTACAGTCCAGTTGATCGAGCTGCTGTAGTCCGGTTTTTTTCAAAATTGTTTCAGTAAAGTTTTCCTCATAACTGCTTCAGTCCAGTTTTCATAATAACTGTTATAGTTCAGCAGATCGCAGCTGCTGAAATACAGTTCCATGGCAACTGTCTGCAATCCAGTTTTGATTCAACTTGTGTATTCCAGTACGCGCAGACAAATCTAGTAGCTGAGTCAAGATGAGACGCTAAGGAAACTACACTAGTCATAACTGCTGGAAAACATCAACATAGCCAGTGGACATCCTAATCACCTCACAAACGAAATCGCAATAACACTTTTAATATGGTACGTATACAATTTACATATTTTCGCTTCTTTTCATATAATCATACATACTTTTGTTCAATGAGACACCTATAATGTGGAGAGCATTTTCTTACGAGGAGATGTACACATTTCAATTATGTGCGTATCTGGAATAGTGGGATTGTCCCCCCCCCCCCCCCCCCCCCCCCCCCCCCCCCACCCCCCCACCACCACCACGCGAATTCCGGATAGCACACATCTTCAAATCCTTCAATATGACTGACCATCACTTAGGGGTGGAGATATGTAACACCTTATGGTCTAAAATAGCTCTTTTGAGGTGAGCTGCATAACGCTCCATACACTTGGGGGATAGTTACATAGCACCTATGTGCAATGCGGAATTCAGCTCCTGAAAATCAAAACTTCATGGAACCCAAACTTCTTAATCCTCCAATGAGTTACAGGATTAAGAAGAGGAGAGCATACACCATAATAGAGCATACACCCTAATATTTTAACGCAATTATTGCAATCAGTAATGTTAAACTGCTACAGTTAAGTTGATCAAATTAATGTAGTCCAGTTCAAAAGCAACGGCTGCACTCAGTTGGACGCAACTGATGCAGTCCAGTTTTGTTCATCAATTCTGTTGTGATGGACCGGAAAATTACGCCTTTGGAGTGTTGCCCCACAGGCCGTAACTTCCCCGATGCACCATGATGAAGCTACGATCCGAGCCTTAAAGCTAGGCAAATGCACATTTAATTTCCCTTGCAAGCATGCTCATGGAGCATGATGCATCTATTTAAGCTTCCACACCGTTCCAACTTAACCTTGTTCCGCAAAGGATTTGTTAAGAAAATAAATACTTTCTTAATACGGCAAAAATGGCCTTTTGAGGCTCTAAACGATGAAGTTTGGCTAAATTTTGGTGACCTTGTGGATCTATAGATCAACACGTATTGATCTTTGGGCCGCTTCCCATAAAAATGGACTCCTCTTGAGCTAAATTATGACACTCGGGTTTTTAGCCTATTGTTTGAGGGTGAAAACTGTTTCTGCTGATTTTGGTAATTTCTGGTGTATGGGTGAGAAACGAATTTATACCCTAAACAATGTACTGCAAGGTAGTACTTTAGATTCGAGAGATCAATCTGTACAAATTCGTTCTAAACCAAGAAATGGTCGTTCCAGACTTGCTTCGGTCACAAAGTGAAGAAGAAGGGTTGGTTTTGGGGAGGGAAGCGAAGAAAATGTTGAGACCAGAATAGTTGATTCTGGAAGAGTAGTTGTTTTACGACTTGTATCATAAAGTGGGAAGATAACAGATGGAGAGCTAGCAAGTATTTTCTGAGTGTTTTATGCTCCTGACCTGAACTTATTGTTCGGTGGAAATAGGTAATGCCTATGTATACAAGTCGAAGTGAAACGTACTCTGGTCTCATTAAGAAATTGAAAAAGGGTGAGTAAATGGGAGGAGGTGGTAACCGGTAACGTCTGGAATTGATGTTCCATAAAAGAAAGTGTTTCACCATTACTCCCTGTATTTACTAACCGCCTCATCCTTATGACACTTTCTTATAACGGGCGTAGTGTACGCCGCACGCTGTAAACCGCCAAACCAATACCCAATGAGCATCCCCCAGTTTGTGACATGCATTGATGTCTCGATTGTTTTCGTGGAAAACATGTAGCACGTTGTTGTTGTCTGGAAAGTTGAGCTTGGGAGACTTACCGGCTCGGTGGTGACCTTCAACGGTCGATGTTAGAGCACTGCTCGGTCGAACTCGCATGTGTTGCTATCTCAAGCATGTTTGTCAATGTTAGTGATCAAAATTATAAAGTCTTGATTTCTAGTCTACTATAGCGAAGGTCTCGGACTAGGATATAAAGTTTAGTTGAGCTCAAGAACTCCATGGCAATCATCATACAAGATGAAGGGCTACTCAAGGAACTAGTGGATCTTCATCGACTAAAAGGTATGTGGAGACTTGAACTTATTGATGAGCACGAAAGTGCGACGCATTTTCACCCATAAATACATTAGCTGGGACTCATTTTATCACTAATAAACTTGTTAGGAGGTGTTTTTGTGAAATAAGCTCTTATGGAGAAAGTTGCTCGAAAAGTGGTTTTTGTACCCCGGAGGACACATGTTATTCGGACTCACAAATTTTGGATAACGGGTAACCTATTACTAACGGGCACCTTCTTTACTAATCAGCACCTATTACTATCGGCACCCAACCACTCTGGATAAGGGGAGACCTCATCTTCAACCATTTGAATTTTCATTTTGGCGGGAAAAACTGGTTTTGAACCAGTAGAATTAGGGTTCGAGAATTCAACGAGATTTAATGAGACTAAAGTTATGATATCAATTGGGTTTATTCTTTTGGTCCAAACAGGGCTGAATATGGTGTTTGATTCTATTAAAACTGGCTGGTTAATCACCAATCGAGAGAACATCATTATCGGGATAAGGGTTTGGAATTTGAAGATGTTTAATGGAGATTCAATCGCTGGATTTTATTTTGATTGACCTGTTTGGGCTAAACAGGGATTGTACGGTTAATGTATTTGATCCAATTAGGCTAGAACATCGTGTTTTGGTTAAATAGGGGAAAGAAATATCGTGTTATTCCCGAGTTGTATGCGTGTGATAGGAAGTTGGCTGAGTGTTTTACGCGGCCTGAGATGAGTCATCAGTGTGTTTGGAAGTTGGTTGAATGATGCATACACGTGAGAAGCTAAACCAGGGTTGTAATATTTTCGTGTTGGTGTTATTTTGGGAAGATACGTGCGGTTAAGGAAAGATATTAGTTAGGGACTCTATTCTATTGATGAAGAGATATTTTACAGCTCATTCAATCGTAAAGAAGAGAAGAGAAGGAAAAAGGAATTATTTTGTATCTTCGCAGCATTAAAGAAGAAAGGATTTGGAAGTTATTACGAGTTTTGTGTGGTGTAATTACAAAGATTTTTGGGTCCTGAGGTGATAAATAGTTGTTGGGGTACGAGAAGAAGGGGATGGAGAGTTTGGGATATAATTGGGAGAAGTACAGAGCATCAACAGAGGCGAGAATCGAGTTGCAGAGAAAACTTTTCTGCTGCTGCATGGGAAGAACACGAAGAACTTAAGACCCACATGCAACAGTCGTATATGCTACAGTATCTGTGACACTTCCTTTGTATCGTTCCCGTAACAGTTATTTTGTAGCAATTATAAGTGTTACAAAACCTAGTTTTAATTATTTTCCTCCATTTTCATCATTTGTGAACACCATTTGAGCAATGAATAAATACTTTGAGTGTGTTTTTGCCATGCGGAGCTAGAACTCATCACTGGGACAATGGAGGAAGCTGTTTTTCACCCATATGGTATTTAAATTAATTCTTTGTAGATGGTGGAATTTCGACAAAGGCTAAAATCGTAAACCCATAATTGTACGAACCTATGATCCAGCAGTCAGACGTGAGTATTGAGACACGGATCTCTCATCGAATCCTCTAACTGAGAATACTTTCTCTCAGAGTACATGCAGATATGTAGTGTCACGGATAGGAAACAACATATCTCATGAATACTGAACACTTCAGTAATTATTTCTATATAGTATCACAAGATGGACGGCTCCTAGACAGCTTGTTCTGCTAGTATAGAGCGATAACTTCTTCAGGATACAAACAACGAGTTTACCCTGACTATATAAAGGGTATGAAGCTCCAGCAAGCTCATATCGGAATAGTTAATGCTCCTAGATAGCTTGCTCTACTAGTATAGAGCCATAAATTAATTATTCCTAAATTCTTGGATTCATCCACAGAATTTCCGAAAATATTTAAATATTTCCGCAGATATTTCACTACTGCAAACCATGGTTCTTCCCAGCAGAAACCCATGGGTTAGTAATAAACATTCAACGCACGGGCATCTGAGCTACCTCTGAGTAAGCCCAATCTCAAAAGGTGCAAGTGTATTCAACGATGATGCATTAACAATCACAGCACGAACGAGTACTTCAAAATACGATGAAACGATGAACTTATGCAAAATAGGGAAAAAAATAAAAAATAATCAAAATATTGATCAAGGCGCTGGGAGCATAAGCCCACTGACTGGCCGACCGTGCCATGGACAATCCCACGCCAGTTTTGTATTTTATTACATTTTTATTATTTTCCTTGATCTGATGAAAATCCTTCATTTGAACAAATATCCTTCGTTTTGAGGAAACTCCTCAATTCCGTGGTGCTTCCTTCGCACAGAGGAAATAATATAAAATTAGGGAAAACATTTTGGGGCGTGATCATTGGCAAACCGGCCATGCCTTGGTCCCATCCGGCCCCACACCTCATGGTTCCTCATTATTTTATTATTATTTCCTTAATTTCATGAAAATTCCTTAATCTCATGATATTTCCTTGGTCCCATAAAAATAATATAAAATTAGGGAAACCCGTGTGACCGGGCCTTAGACAGCCGGCCAAGCCCTAGGTGGCCCCACATATCCCATTTTATTATTATTATATTTTTCATGTTTTCATAATCCCATGAAATTCCTTGATTTCATGATATTTCCTTCAAATTATGAAAAATCCTTCAAATCATGAAATAATACATAAAATTAGGGAAAACGCACGGGACCGGGACCTAGCCGGCCAACCATGCTCCAAGCCGGTCCCATACATCCCACACGTCCCTTATTTTATTATTATTATGTTTTTATGTTTTCCTCATCTCATGGAAACTCCTTGATTTCAACAAAACTCCTTGGTTTTATCATATTTCCCTAAAATCATGAAAAAATATTATAAAAAATAGAAAAACATTGTGGGACGTGCTCCTTGGACGGCCGGCCATGACCGGTCCCACACTTCATGATTCCTTAATTTTTTATTATTTTCCTTCATCTCATGAAGGTTTTGACGGTTTCATCAAAAATCCATGATTTCTTCATATTTTCTCAAATGAGTGCTCAACTGTACGCCAGAAAATATCAAAATTCTCAAAATTGAGATACGAACACTTTGATGACGTGAACATGTTACCTTGACCGACCAGGGTTGGATCCTTGGCTCACAATGATCCGGTCCCGTGTATCTTCACGGTTTGACCTAATTTGTGCAATTGCACGTATTAGGTCCAAAACTCTTCCAAACAACTTGGAACTTCATGAAACGATCATCATTTGATCCCGTAACCATCCAGGGCTGGATTCATGACCCCTTGGTTGGTCTCTCGTCTCTTCATAATTAATTAGGTTTTATTACCTAAGGCTCAGTCGAGCATTTTTCGAATAAATGATTAAACCAGCATTTAATCATTCTTTTATCAACGAATCACCAACTCTTCAAGAGGCCTTGGTATTTGCTCACGTGAGCATCTAGGTGATACATGGTCCCATGAAGCTGGTCCCTCCTTCATTCCATGGTTAATTTTCAAATAAACCATGAATTGATCAAATTAGGGTTTCTGAGTCCAAGGATCATAATTCCAGATTCAAACCCTAATAATTTTATGACGATTGTATGATCAGTACTCTTATTAATTATACTCGGTTCAACTACCAGTATTTTAATTAATATTTTATTTTGGTCACACTACCAATAATTCATCAGATGAGCAACACTTTCTCAAATCAAGGAATATTGGTTCAACTATCAATATTCAACAAATCAGAGTAATAATTGCTCGCCTCAACCATCAACGTGAGAATCATGTTCACGTTCAATTCATGAGTTTCAGAACATTTTACAAAATCATGTTCAACTCAGTAAATACACGGACTCATCGTCCCACTAAATCATGAAGTCAACAACTGACTAAACTAACCACGAGAAGTCAATCGTGTCACTTGGGGGGATATCAACTAGGGTTTTGGTTTGGCGGTCTACGGCACATGTGTTCAAACACACGATGGAATGTGAGCAAGTCCTGCAATCAGTTGAAGGAGTTAACAAACTAGTGGATAGAAAATCCACCAAGTCTCCGCACGCCGAGCAACTGGTTTCAAACACGATTTCCACTTCCCCACTCTTTGATTCCATAAACTGTCACACTTCATGGGATCATGGAGTCTACAATTCCAGCAATATAAATAAGTTTCTGAATCATGATTGAAACAACAACGAGAAATACAACAAGAATCTCACGTCTCATTGACATCACAGGATCATCAACTCATCAATTGAGCAATTACTCTCAACTGAGCAATTTCAATCATTCAGAACTTATCATATTCAGAATTCACAACACACCTACAATCTTTTATTACCATTGATTCCACACATTTCTTAACTTCCCTCCTACAGATCAACCCATCCTCTCTTTGTGACCGAATTTACTCTGGAACGTCCATTGTCTTGGTTTAGGCCGGAGTACTACTGATTGATCTCTCGAATTCAAAGCACTCCCTTCTTGCAGTGCATCTGTGTGAGGTTGAACATTTCGCTCGGTGATGAGCACGAAAATGCGATGCTTTTTCACCCATAATTACATTAGCTAGGCCTCATTTTATTGCTAATAAACTTGTTTTAATTCTTTTCAAGGAAATAAGTTCTTATGGAGAAAGCACCTCGGAACAATGTTAAGGGCACCCCAGAAAGTGATTAATGCACCCAAGATACCTTATCCTACAAATTTAAATTTAGGCGGGCTTAAAACATGGAGGAACAAGAAATGATGCAAGAGTTTTCAACAATTATGTTTGACCAGCACATGACGTTCTTAGCCAACACTAGCACATGACGTTCTTAACCAAAAGTGAAGATCACTTTCAAAGTTTCCAAAGTTTATGCATGCATGGGATTAAATATAGTTGACACGTTTTGAGCACTGATTATATATCACCACTTTATTATTTGCTAATGGTTTATGGTGCTTAGCAAGAGTTTACGTGTGCCAAGGAAATGTTGACTAAACATTTACCAATTATAAATGGAATTGGTTCGTGGCTTCTATACAGATGCATGAGGCAGTTCGTTATCGGCTGGATTGCATATCATCATCTCCTTTGTTTCCTAATATTATTTTATTTCGGAGTTGATTTGAGCATGTACGCTGGATATATTTGGGAAGTTAAAAGATATTCTTTAAGCAAAATCTTGGTCAGCAGTTATTCATGAGCTGGAGATGCGACGGAAATATATATTTTATGGAAACCATTTGATAGTATGACGATATTTGGCGTTAGTTTTGGATCATTTTAAAGAGACAAAAAGGAATGTGCGGCAATATAAAAATTGGAGTTTGGGCAACGTACCAGGGGATGGAGAATTAGGGGGAGACTGTAGAGATTTGTGGCCGGAGAAATGAAAGTTGCAGAAGCCATTGCTACACATTCAGGTGAAGAATAAGATAAAGAATAGATCACTGTTTTATAGACTAGTCGTCTTTTTTTTGTAACAGTTACTCAATTGTGACAGTAGATTCTGTAACATCCCCTAAGCGTTACTAATTTTTGTTCTATTTTAATTCTTCAATAAAAACACTTTTTTGAGCAATGAATTATCTTTTTGAGTGTGTTTTCACCATGCGGAGCTATACCCCTACACTGGGTTGATGGAGGAAGCCGAACTTCATGCATGGGTGAATTTATTTTATTTTCTATTTGACTTTTGCACTAATTAAAATAGAATTATGATTTGAAAGAATTAGTTATCATTTTATTAGATGGGTCATGCTTGCTTAGATGTTTGATGTCCCATGCTTACGATTTATAACTAATATTTTGATAATCTACTTTGGCAAAAATAAGAGTCCATGTTGTTTTGTTTATTGAGCGATAATTGCTGAAGAATAAATAATTGAACCTATTGATATGAATTCGGTGGAATCCTAGGCCCAGTAACTCTCGCCTTTGTTTATTATTTTCTACCTTTAAATTTAATCTCAACAACGTCCGAGTGAACGACAACCTATTTACTACTATGACAATTAAAAATATTATCACTCGGTTCAAGGAGTCTCCTCCATACGGTCGTCTCCTCAATTCCTTAAAAACAGCAAATCGTTTTTCCCCCATCTACAGATTGGCGACCATAGTGGGAGATTAATCTCTCGGTTGCAATTAAAATTCACCAAGATGGTCGGTCTTATGTCAGGATCAGTTACAAATCCTAACGCAAACATTGTTAGCACCAGCAACAATGAAGACATCCCGGAAACTGTTCTGGCCACTAACATCGACGGCGCTGACGATACTCTTCCTCAGACTAATGAGGAAAGTCATCCCCTGTTTGGCCGACATCCCGAAGAAGTCAGAGGAAATCCACCACCTACCATTTCCGATCTCATCAAAGCACAAGAAACTCTTGCAAATAATCGGACGGATATGTCCACAGCATAGCAGAAGCTGTTTGATCATCTGAAGACTCTTACTGACAAATTGTCAGAGAAAACTCAAGAAAAAAGGAAAGAAAAGGAGAAGTCCTCAGACGCTGCTGATCCTGAGGTAATTCTGATTCACACATTAGATGACGACAAGACTAACAAAGCTGCAGGCAATTCGTCAACGAAAGAATCATCGAATTTCATCACTCGAGAAGACTTGGAGCGTCTTCTGGAGAATCATGGAGAAGACAATACATCACATGTACATCGTCACCAACCCCTTTATCATGCTGCGACGCAGAGGATTCCCCTTCCTAAAGGTTATGTTTCTCTAACTTTCACTCTGTATGATGGGACTGTAAATGATCGAGAACACTTCTCTCACTTCCTCGAATCCTTAGGAGAACATGAACATAACCATGGTGTTCGTCTCAAGGAATTTTCAAAATCTCTGAAAGGCAGGGCATACACTTGGTACAACAACATTGCACCTGGAATTATCAACAATTGGGGAGAAATGATTAACGCCTTCTATAGGAAGTACTTCTTTGTGTCAGAGAAAGTCACTCTCTCTGATCTTGGAAGGATGTTTCAGAAAGTCAGTGAAAATCCCAATGCCTATGTGAAAATATTCAGAGTCCAAGCCCTGGATTGCCATGATCCAAACATCATGGAGCAACAACTGGTAGATTTTTGCATTAACAACATGCTCCTGGTCTACAGAGCCCTATTGGAAAATCTCTGATTCTAGACTTTCTCAGAACTCCACGAAGCCGCAAAGAGATCGGCAACCACTGCACCTGCTCTGTTAGAAATAGAAAACTCTACAAAGACTGAAGAAGCACGAGACACTCGAGGGAGAAGACGTATGATCAACAAGCAGTACAACCTGCAACCTTCCACAAATGCAGTCACCAAAGGGAGCAAACGAAAATCTGAGCCACAGCGTAAGCATACTTCTTCCACCCCTTCGAAGGCGTAAAAGAATGATAATGTGCAAACTTCCGCTCAGCATGCAGAGGACCCAGAAGCACCTGACTTTCCCTACTTCAATGAAGAAGTCATCGAATTGCTAGAGGCCTGGATTCAAGACGGTGCAATCAAGTTTTCGTATGTCAATAAGGAACCAACCGAAGAGTCCATAGAAAATCCTCGGTATTGTCGCTTCCATAGGTTTGTCAGCCACCCCACAAGTGATTCAAGACTTTGAAGCGCATATTCAGAGAAAAGGTTGAGTCAGGGGAACTTAATCTTGGAGTCGAAGGTGTGCACAAATATCCTCTCCCTGTCAGTACTTTCTCTATTTCTAAATCTCCAGTCAATGAGGCAGTTCAGTCATTAATAGAGCATGTATGCTAATTGCTCTATCTGTCGAAAGCGCAAAGGGGAGACATTTTTTCGACCCTGAATCACATAGTTTCCGGGAGATGCCTACTGATTCCAGATGTACCTCCTGGACCTCCAGCTACTGACAAAGAAATGTATAACTGAGGACTGCTCGCCACAATGCACATTAAAGGAAATAAATTAAAAAAGGCATTTGTTGATGTTGGCACCGCTGTCAATATCATCCCTTTGAAAACCCTTAGGGCTGATGGCATTACTCGAAAAGAGGCTACCCACGCTCCCATAGAAATCATAGATCATGAAGGGATTTCAAGAGATGCATATGGCTTCTCAAAGTTACAGAAATTTTGGTATGCACTGAGACCAAGTTTTACATAATTCGGGAAGACCCTGGATATGACATGATCCTTGGAAGGACTTGGATCCATACTGGAAGGCTAACCTTAATGCCTTCAACATAATCTATTAATGACAGGGACTCTGAGTTAGAAGGAGAAGCGGAGGACGTCCCACCATTTGAACACCTGAAGGAAGTTGAAACCTTGATTGGACTTGCGCATGAACCCGGAGAGAGTCCACATGCTTTTGTCAAAAGGTTTCGAGCCCAGGCAAGTCCTACTCCTCTTCATGCTCCAGTATTACCAATGTTCAAACATGCTACTTTGGCCCAGGGACTTCTCCCCATGAACAATTTAGCAATTACCAAGAGTTATGAATGGATAACTGGTAGGCTAGGGAAAAGATACCTACAATTATAATATAAGTGCACAGTGTCTTATTGTGTATAGTGCAAATACAGGTCGATCCACAGGGATAAGGTGGGTATAGAGTTAAAACTATGGCCTTACTACAACAGATTTAATCCAAACAGTAACAAAAATGTGTTTTATTTGCGTCGATACGACAAAGTGATGGATGATTATACAAAATAAATAAGATTACAGAGCAATAAATGGTAAACTAGGGCTTCGAATCCACCTCCGAAACGCATAGAAATCCCTAATTTGATATACTAGCTCTCCCTTCAATCAAGGACCTATAGAAATTCTAGCCTCAAACTACCTTGAAGATGTGATATAATCACTAACAAATGTGATGAATTAATCTCAGCAAAATATGTCAATTCCTAGAATTACCTATCTGTTTAAGGCATAGGTAATCACAAATTAAGCTAAATCAGTTTACATAGAGCTTGAATACATAACAAAGGATTATTCTAACTACCATGGATTATTCTAACAAAGGATTATTCTAACTCACAGATTAAATCATGTTTTTTAATAAAATTTCATGGAGAAGAAGTAATCAAACAAGAGAATTCTAATTATCAAGGGGTTTCATCTCTGCCCTAGCAGATATTTTTAGAACATAATAAAAGTAAAATCAAAACCTAAACTACTACTACAACTTGCATAGGCTACTTCGGGCTTAGTCTTCCAAATACAATATCTTTCCCTCTTTATACTAGTTTCCCCCCTATTCTAATCAATCCCATCAACCAATAAAATACAAATTGGTACTAGCTAGACCACAGGATACAACTACTCACTATGACTGATTGAGAAAAGTGGGAATGTTATTTATGCCCCTACTATCCATGGGCTTTGTACAAACACCCTCGAGGGGTAAAAAACAAGTCCAAACTAATATCTTATTTTGTCAAGTCCCTATTTTAGCCTTTTGTTTATTCTTCTTCCTTTATTCGATCTCAGCATCATCAGAAGATAAGCACCCAAATCTCCTCCTCTGCTCTGAACCTACCACAACCATCTTCATCGCTACGATCACTTACTTCATAATCCCACCACCACCATCGACACCATTTCTCCGCCACCGTAACCTTTTATCTTTATTCTCTGTATCCTCCTCTCCTGAAGACGGACACCACATCTTCATCGTCGCCATCACCATTTCCACACCACCTCCGTCACATCACCACCTCTACATCCGCCAAAATTCCAATACCATCTTTTCTCGATCATCTCCATAATCAGATCTCACAAAATAATTTTCATATTTACAGATTTAAGGTTTAAGATTTCAGTTTCAGGTAATTTTTGAATTTGAAGATTTCCATGTTATGATTTAGTTATTCTTTCTCTTCTGATCATTGAATCTTATTTTTCTTTCTCTTCATCTTCTTCTCCTCATATTATCCATAATTTCAATACCATCCAAAGATGTGATTTTTAGGTTTCGATCTATGGTAATTTCAAGTTGAAATATAGAACCACAATCAAGCGATTAAGAGATGTGTTTTATCTCGAGAGTATTTGGATGACCAAATTGATTCAAATTGATTTTCATGTTTGTATATTATGATTTGCGTAGGTTTTGTTTTGAGATTCGACTTACAAATGTTAGTGTAACTTCAGTTGAAGAAAGGGGTTTAGTGATTTGATTGTTGATATATTGCTTGAAGAAATTTAAATGATGGTGATGGTTGTTGTTGTTTGGTAACAATATGTTGGAAGTGGTGGAAGAAGATGGTGATGGTGTTGTTAAAGTTGCTTGATGGGCTTTGAACAACAACAAGAAGATGAAGTTGTGATGGAAATGAATTGGAGCTGAGATTGGTTTGTAGTTAAATGAGTTCTAGTTGTGAAGCTTCCAGTCAGTGAGATATGAATTGTAGTTGTTGATTGCAGCAGCTTGGTGTGGTGGTTATGAATTCAGGATGGGTATGATAAAATTTGAGATAGAGATGAACCGAATTGCAGTAAGAATTTAGAGAGGGTTCAGATTGTGGAGAAATGGAGACCTTGTTGTCTGAGTTGCAGAGGTGATGGAGTAAGAAGAAAATCCCTCTCACCATTTATATTGAGATATAGTAAATGTTATATGGTAAATGTTAAAGAAGAAAATAACTATGGAGTACGCGGCTTTCGTTGCAGAGAAATTTGAGATAGAGATAAACCGAATTGCAGTAAGAATTTTTTAGTTGCATCTCCAGATGAGTTTGTTTTAGTTGTTTCAGCAAAGAACTTTGGATTCTTTTTTAACAGGATTGTAATTACTGTTTTACTTATTTAACTACTGTAGATGGACGAATGAATTCTTGATGGGAAAAACCTTCCTTTAAGGCGTACACTAACTATGATAAAGGTTCGCAAGTCACATGTGGAGAAAATGGGCAAAATCCAAGATGCATCTTACGAAATTCTGAATTTTTGGAGTTCAATAGGTGGGAACTTATCTCTTCTTACCGGTAATGTATATTTCTTTTACTGTTACTAGTGTCGATGCGTAATCTTAACTGGTTTCAAGCATTTAAACTGTTTGTATGAAATGCACGGACTTGCATACAAAAGAATGATGAACATGATCTTTCTATCAAACATTTTCTATGACATTGGTCATTACTTGTGAAACAGCTAACTACGTAATTGAATTAGCATTGTTATATGATATAACTTATATCTTCTAAAAAAAGATTTTTTATTGGTGAGAGGGATAAAATTAGTGGAAATTTACCATCATTGTCTCATTTTGATACTTTCTTTTTTATTTTACAGCTAGCTGCATTTGTCTGTTATGTTGTTGCTATTATTTCTTCATAGAAAATTCAGCCGTAATACTTTTCGCGTGCACATTTCAGGTAGGATTCACAAGTTTTGTTACATATCATAGAGTCAATCCTTTATCAAACGAGCTTGTTAGTTATATTCCTATAGAAACCTGTTGGTGTACACATTAGGGTGAAAATGTTCCAAGAAGAGTATACCCCAGAATGCTCTGATCATTTGTATTAGGGACATGATTTAAGACTTCATAATAATATCTGAAATAAACTGCTCATTTCGACTTGGGCTTATAACTGATTTTAAATAGTACGACTAATTAAAATTGTTAAAATAATACTTGTTGAGATTTCTAGATATTTCATGTACAGTTTTTGTTAGATACAACTTCTGCTAGTTGCCTCCAAATTGGAGACAACTTGAACAAGTTGCCTTCATATTTAAAGACAACTTGGGCTAGTTGCTTCCATCTTTGGAAACAACTTGACCAAGTTTCTTCCAGTGTTGGAGACAAATTGTGCTTGTTTCTCCCTTTTTTTAGAGTGAACTTGTATATGTTGTATACGTATCGAGTTTCGGTTTTGTTTTTGATTGGTTTGAGTTTGTTTTGTCGGGTAAAAATGGTTGTTGCAGAGATTTATTTATTTTCTAAACCGGTGGTTAACTCTTTCATTTGTCATCTACAACCTGCAAGCCGAACAGTAAAGGAATAGTATGTATCTGATGATTGGTGGTGTGCTCAACTTATGCTTTAGATTCAACCATCATAGTAGTCATTTACTAGTATTTATTTATTTATTTGCTTTAAAAGTTATATATAATATAATATGGGTTTAAGAACCACTACTATGTTAACTAGATAGGACAGAAATGATTCCATCTTTAAATATCTTCTATGCTTGTGTGTTGTTGCTGCTTGTGTATCCAGTCAGTGAAGAGCAGAACAACGAGGATGTGATATTGTCTGTTGGTGGTTCGAATTGTTGGTTGTGCACTGAAAAGAGATATGAAGTGGAAGGTGTTGTATGTGATTTTGATATGTTACTTTGTATTGACGAATCTGTGGTGCAATGGGAGCACAACTGACTATATGTCAGAAGATGTGTGTTCGACTCACACTAGGTTCACTTTTTTGTGTACAATTTTTATTTTTTGGAGACAATTGTGCTAGTTGCCTCCATATTTGGAGACAACTTGGGATAGTTCCTTTCACTTTTGAAGACAACATTGTGCTAGTTGTTTTCACTTTTGAGGACAACTTGAGCTAGTTGCCTCAGATTCGAAGAAAACTTTAGGTAGTTGCCTTCATTTTGTTTTGCAACTTATTCGTGTACACTATTTATTATTGGAGACAACTTAAGCTAGTTGCCTCCACTTTTGGAGACAACTTGAATTAGTTGCCTCCGATATGGACATTATTTATTGGAGACAACTTGAGCTAGTTGCCTCCACTTTTGGAGACAACGTGAGCTAGTTGCCTCCAATATGGACACAACTTCAGCAAGTTGACTGCACATGGTAGTGGTGGTGGTTGGCGGTGGTGGTTGGTGGTGGAGGTGGGTGGCGGTTGCGGTGGTGGTTGGAGGTGGTAGACAGTGGTGGTGGTTGACGTTGTTGGTGGACAGTGGTGGTGGTTGGCGGTGTTGGTGGACAGTGGTGGTGGTTGGCGGTGGTGGACAGTGGTGGTGTTTAGCGGTGGTGGTCGTCGGCGGTGGTGGGTGGCGGTTGGCGGCGGTGGTGGTGGTTGGCGGCGGTGGTGGTTGGCGATGGACAATTGATGTAGTCTTTTTTTTTTTTTTTTTAAATAGTGGTTTTGTATATACATTATATAAAGAAAGGTATTTTAGTAATGTTTTAGACTTAGGGGTATTTGTAAAGTTCATAAGGGTATTTTTGCAAGGAGTCTCATAGTAGAGGTTTATAGATAATGTTCCCTTGATAAAACCATGTCTTCAATTGTCTGCTAATGCTGCCAAACATGATGCTTGCACGAAAAATGTTGGGATCCTAGTCCCACATTGGTTAGATGTGGCTTAATTGGTAGTTTATAAGTCAATGGGTTCCCTCATCTAATCAACCGGTTTTCTAGTTGAGTCCTACCCAAGGGCTTATGACGAGTTTAGGGTCGGTACCCTAACATTTGGTATCAGAGCCAACCACCACGACCCATGCCCGCTCCACGGAAGGGGTGACCTATAGGCTATATTAAAGTGTTGGGGCACCTATGTATGGGCGTAGTTGTCACCCGCACTGAATACTGATAGGGGAGTGAAGCCGCCATAAGAGAAAGGGCTACCTTCGGGTCAGTGCTGATAGAGTGGGCCAACGAGGACGTTGGGTCTGGAAGCGTGGTGGGATGTTGGGATCCTAGTCCCACATTGGTTAGATGGGGCTTAATTGGTAGCTTATACAATGGGTTCCCTCATCTAGTCAACCGGTTTTCTAGTTGAGTCATACCCAAGAGCTTATGACGAGTTTAGGGTAGGTACCCTAACAGAAAATCACTGGACATTTCTTCTTTTCTCTTGTACTCAAACAAAGCCACCTACCTATTATTAGGTTATTGTGAAGACAATGGTACAACTGATTGACAATTGAGAGAGAGACGTTTAGAAAGAGTAAAATAGGGAAAAACAAGAATGGGGCTCGAGATGAAGGTATGGGTTTGACAGTTGAGAGGGGAGGGTGTACAGAGAAATTGAAATGAGGAG
Organism: Papaver bracteatum; assembly: GCA_023529315.1. Taxonomy (NCBI): domain Eukaryota; kingdom Viridiplantae; phylum Streptophyta; class Magnoliopsida; order Ranunculales; family Papaveraceae; genus Papaver; species Papaver bracteatum. The sequence goes on from JAJJWX010000963.1 coordinate 1,092,936, forward strand.
ACAGTATGGTCGGTGATGTAAGAGAGAAGGAAAAGAAATTGTTTCTGATCCTGGAATTTTGTGAAGAGTGATAGAGAATGGACTATGGTGTTGGACGTGATTACCTATATTAGGTATAAAAATTGGGTTTCATAGTCACGTGTTCGGTTGGGAAATATTTTTTGCGACGTAACCGAATAAGGTTCGGTTGGGGAATATTTTTTGCAACTAACCGAACTTATGTTCGGTTGGTAAATGTTTTTTTGCAACTAACCAAACTATTTTCAGTTGGTTGGTAAATATTTTTTGCAACTAACCGAACTAACCAGTTCGGTTGGAAAAAGTTTTTTGCAACTAACCGAATTAACCAGTTCGGTTGGGAATTTTTTTTGCAACTAACCGAACATAAGTTCGGTTGGGAAATGTTTTTTGCAACTAATCGAAATTATGTTCGGTTGGTAATTTTCTTTTGCAACTAACCGAACTTATGTTCGGTTGGGAAAATTTGTTTTTACAACTAACCGAACTTATGTCTAAAAAACCATGGTCCCCCAAAAAAAACCATGGTCCCCAAAATATGGTTCTTCTTTAAACCGTGACTAAAAACACATCAACTTTACTTTAGCCCATTAGCTATATGCCACCCTCAGCACTTCAGTTTACTTCCCCTTCTTAGCCGTCATTCTTTGTTGCCTTGGATCCGTTAATCCAATGATACAACTGCCTGCATTTTTGGTCACATATTTCATGCTTCAAGGTGCGTTAATTCCATTCTCGGCAATGCCAGCCACATTCTTTTTATCCTCCTACAATTACAAACAAACAAGAATTATCAATATTTACAACAAAAAGGATAATTTATACCCGACACACAAAATGCATAATTTGGCTTAGAATAGAGATTAAAGCATTTGAGATGTGACGAAAGACAACAAAATGGCCTAGAAATATGCATTATTAGGCACCGATCAATAACTTCACCGCGACAATATTATACCCAATGGATGGGTTCAGCGCGTCTCCATGTTGATCAGTCCATCAAGAGATTTATTGTTGAAGAACTGGAAAAACACGACAGACAATATGCTAGATACCCTCCTCTGCACGAGTGTCCATATGTGCCCCGGGCGTGGAATCAGCACAAAATATTCAAGGAACGAACTACAAAGCCGAACAAATTCAAGGAAGGAGATTTGGTTCTCAAGGCAACTAAACGAGATCTCCATTCTGCAAGGAGCTCTAATTGGGAAGGACCATTTATGGTTGCTAAGTCCATTGCTGGAGGATATTATAAGTTGATCAACACAGATGGACGAACCCTACCAGTAATTCATGAGAATTGGCTTAAGGCATTTGTATGAAGTTATTTGATATTTGAGGTACTGGGCGTCTGAACATCCATGACGTCTGGATTTGGCACTTTTAGGATTTTCTTTCATTGTATTTCAATTCCTCCAAAATGTTTGCAATACTTGCAATCAGTATTTGAATACAGCAATTTATCAAAATTCAATTCATATTTCTTAAAAGAAAATCTCTATCAAATCCAAAAGAAAATCCTTAACCGTCTACCAATTCAAAACCATGATATCAAAACCAGAAATAAAACCTCACATCTCTCAGAAGTTTAGAAGTTTAAGAGATTATGGAAAATAAATTAAAGAAAATCAGCGAAGAAAGATTTTTGCGCCTCTGCATCCTTTAAAGCCCGTAAAGCCGCCTTCTACTTATTCATCTCTTCAGTCAGCCTGGCAATCTTGTCTTCCTTATCCATCACATCATCATTGGGAATGGGTATGTTATTTTCACATGAATCCTTAATAGCATTCATCCTATTGCGAAGCCACTTCACATTGAAGCCAAGTCTCTCAGAATTCTCCAAGTTGAACTCCCAATCAAAGAGCACATCTGGAGTTACGTCATTTCTGTCTCTAGAGCATATGTCGCTTACAACACGCAAGATTACACTTATCTGCATTATTAAAGCATAAGCACGCCCAGGATTCCTGTCGACAATTATATGACCGAATTTCTCTCATATTTTCTTGTACAAACCCACATATCCAATAGGAGCGCTGAATCCACCAACTAACTCATGATACGGGAGTGAGGCATCAAATGGAGGATCAAAATCAACTCCTGCACTTGGGTATTCATGCATAACTATACGGTTTTCAATTACTGGAGCAACTTCTACAATCAGGGCAACAGTTTCTTCAGTATCTTCTGCTGGTGTCCTGGGTTCTTATATCACTGAAGTGGCGACAATCTGGGTCTCCATGAATTCATCAACAACACTTTCATGGCCTTGAGGTGCAGAGATAGTTGCCTCCTTATTAATAATCTCAGGGTCTCTCGCTTCGTCATTTTGGGTTCCTTCATTCTCAACTTCGGTATTTTGCACCTAATACGAAGATTACATGAGATTAGGATCATCCAAGCATGAAACCAAAACAAATCATGAACTATAGCATACAAGTGGTCTAACATCATCAAAATCTTTCATCATACATGCTATATGTCAACAAATAACGTGAAAGTCACAAAAAACACGTTTTACAACAAGCTCGCCTGAGAAGATTTTATACTGCCCTGTACAACGCGATGAACTGGGAACAATTGGTGAAGAATCAAGGGTTGAGTTATATACCATTCTCTTCGTATGAATGTTATCTACAACATGTCAAAATTTCATAGCAATCGAATGAACGAGCAAGATGTGGTCGAAACTCGGGACTACACGACAGCTGAAAATTTCCTGAAAGTCTCCTGGATATTTACTGTTTTGTCTATTTCGCCCCCGAACTTGCTCAAAACTTAAAAAGGTTCTTTGCTAAAGCTTGGAAATTTCCTGGGCTTAAGGATGCATATGCGGATCATGAAAATCTAACATCAGATGAAGATTTTACGGTGTTTTTCCTAAAACGCTGAGTTCTGAATTTTCTGGTGACGTGTTTTCGGAAAAACTTATCATATGATCGCATACATTCTCATTCATTATGTTGGAATTTTGAATAGAGAAATATGAGTTAGTTAGTTTGAATGGATGTGTCCACTCACTTGAACCTTTTCAATAGGTAGTGTCTTATCCTAAGGGATGTGACTCTCCACTAAGGGATGTGACTTTTCATGAAAGGATTTCACAAGAGTCATTTCTAACCTATATAAACCCCACACATTCTCCATTGAAAAATAATATTTTTAGAGACATAAAACTAGTAGAAATTTAAGAGTTTACATGTGTCTTCAAGAGCTAAAGAAGAGTTTGTGCTACATCCATTCGTGTTCGATGTTCGGTGTTATCTAAGTGCTGCGAAAAACAAGACATATGCCGTTAAATCTGTAACAACATTATATACAGGGTGTCAAATGCCTTAAGCAAAGAGACTACTCGCCTCAATACACCCAAGTAAGTTTGTTTAAGTTTTGTGATTGATCATTTTTTTCTATCCTTCTTTTCTTGTTTTGTTGTTGGTATTACGAAATCTAATACATGTTACAAATAGTTGTAACGGACTGGTAGATAATACACGAGTTGTATTATTGGAGAATCGGTAACGAAAATATTTATCCAACAATCTTAAGACACTTGATATTATCATCCTTACTGGTTTGGGTATGTTGAGAAAGACGCTTGTGGAAACTACTTTCCACCATAAAGAATTATTTACCTAACAGCGGGGTTGTCTTAACAATCAACGAGTAGTATACGTGTGATCAGCAGGCCAGGATGAGTTCTCTTGGCGTAACTTGATTTTGGATGTGGGATGAAAGGCCATAATCATTTTAATATGAAATCCATTAATTAACTGTTGTCTACATATGATTCAAGAGTTCGAATACAATGGTAAAAAGTATTCATAGAATCATGAGTGAAGATATTTGTGTTAATTATGGTTTCATGAAAACAAAAATGTTGATTGTGAGCATGTATACTGGTTAGCAAACCAAGATTTTGAACCGTCAGAATTTAGTAATAGAACCGACAGTGATGTCAACCATGTATACTGGAATTCGGAGAGGTCTTTTCGTCAACAGACTCATGGTTTGGGGTTTGCATTTTCCATTTTGCATTTTGCTTAGATCTTGCCGTTGGTGGTTGTAATAAGATCTTCTTCATTTTCTAGAAGAAGGAAGTTGAAAAACCAGTTGTATACACGGTAAGAATTCATTCTTGTCCGGATTGGTTCACAAAGTTATCAAATCAAGTTTGGTGGCGCAGACCCTAGTTGGCAATTCGGGGTACGGGTAGTAGTTCGGGACTGCATACGTACGAGAATTATACGGATTCGGATAGGTCGGATTCGGTCAAAAATCCGGTCAACGGTTCGTTGTTCGGACAGTAGTTCGGAACGGCATACGTACGTGTATATTTGTTTTATAAATGTGAGTTCGGCACTTAAAATTCGGATTACATAAATGATAAATTGATAAGTATTATGATCTTATTACGAGACTAATTTTATTTGTATATGATTTATAAGATGAAAAAAACATTTTAGCGTGATTATTTAACAAGAAGTAAACAGTTTAATCGCATAAATGTATTATAAAACGAGTTTATAGATCTTTAAACAAAAATTAACACATAAAACACTGGTTAAACAACTATCAATAAAAAATTTAACTGAATAATTGTATTTAAATATAAAGTATATTCAAAATCAAACAAAAGTCAAGCAACATAACTCTGATCAGAGAATTACTTATGGGAGAGCGAGGTTGGGTGCGAACTAGGTTCGAAGTTCTAGTTCGGAAATATCATTCGGATTCGGTTAGTTCGGATACGTTCGCGAATCATTCGTGAAGTCCATATAATCCGGGAACTAGGTTCGGAGTTCAAATAGTTCGGAAATATCATTCGAATTCGGTCAGTTCGGATACGTTCGGGAATCATTCGGGAATCATTCGGGAATGATTCGGAGAATTACTACATGGGATGTATCCTCTCGGATATGAAAGTATGGTTTTGTTGAATCAACCTTCCACCAATTCCACCAATCACTCCTCCAATTACACCACCAACCTTTACCTAACATGGACTTCCTTGTATTCTACACCTACTCCACCAACCTTCACCTAACATGGACTTCCTTGTTTTCTTCATTTACCTACTCCATTATTTAATTAATGTAATTATTTAATTCTTGTAATGTTGGTTATAAATACCTCCCATTTTGGAGATAAAGAATAACAATTATTTTTGAGTTGAACCTTAAGTTTAACATGGTATCAGAGCTCCATGGTGAGTTGAGTGCTTCTTAGTAATAGTGAGTGCTTCGTTACTTCGATTGATCCTTCTTCCGCTGGCTTAAGGTTCTTGTTTTTCTTTATACACTTATTGAAACAAGTAAGTTGTACTACCGATTTTATGATAAACTTGTTATGTTGAGTTTATGATTGTCCTTTTTAAATCCTACTTAAACTTGTTAATCCATTCATCTTGGACTAAGTAAGTTGTACTGCTGTTTTTTGTTTCGTACAAACAGTTATCATCTTTGATCAAGATTTTTTTTATTGAGTTTGTTTTTCTTATAAGCAAACCCTTGTTAAGTTTGTTTTCATATATTTGGTTGATTTTTCAAACTTAATTTCTCTGTGCAAGAGAGAAAACTTGATTTGAATTTAAACTCTTACCGTTTTTTACCGTTATAAGACTTGTTCCTCTTATTCGACTACTCATATAATTTTTAGCTACTAGCTAGTATCTAATTGGTTTGTTTTTCGCCCCCATAAATGAGTTGTATACACAATCGGTTTCATTTGTCCCTTTTTTAATCTCACTTAAAAAAAAAAAAAAAACTTTCGCAAGCCGCTTGCGACTCGTATTCATACTTCATATAATTTCTTCTCTAATCGTGATAATGTCTTCCGTTAAACGTTGTGTTTGTTCTTGTGGAGGCAATTCACACTTCATGGAGAAATGTTTCAAGAAAATTGGCTATCCCCATTGGTGGGACGCCTATAAAATACAAATAAAGATCGACCAAAGAGGGGTAGATACATGTACTTCAATGATGACTACGACGACCGATACTCATTCTTCCGTGGTGGAATCTCATTCTTTGGTTAATCCTAACTTGTTTAAGCAATCAAGTAAGGTTGACGTCGCTTTACTTGCTACTGATTCTGGAAAAGATCATGGCTGGATTCTCGATTCTGGTGCTACGGGTCATATGACGTTCGATGCCTCTATTTTGAAAGATCCATTCCTACCTGCGTATACAACTATTTCCCACGCCAATGGTGTACCGTATCCGGTTACCGGAGCTGGGAGAGTTGATTTAACATCTTCCTTGTCCTTAGAACACACATTATTGGTTCCTTCTCTTTCAAATAATCTCTTGTCTACAGCGCAAGTAACCGCACAATTAAATTTTTTAGTACTAATCTACCCCAATTTCTGTCTTCTTCAGGATCTCGGCAACGGGGAGATAATTGGGCGAGGTACTAAGAGAGATGGTTTATATTACATCGACGATGTTTGTGAAGGGAGATCTCTTTCAGTTAAAAGGTCTTCTTATGTATCTAAAAATCAGATCTTACTGTGGCACCGACGGTTAGGACATGCTTCTTTTGGATATTTGGAGCACTTGTTTCCTGATTTGTTTAAGTCTTGCAAACTGTCAGACTTTAAATGTGATACTTGCATTCTTGCGAAGAGTCATCGTACTACTTACCCAGATAGTTTCGAGTAGAAGATATGTCCCATTCGATTTGGTTCATTTCGATGTCTGGGGACCTTCTCGTATTACCAGTACTTCTGGATTTCGGTGGTTTGTTATCTTTATCGATGATTGTACTCGTATGACCTGGATCTATTTAATGAAGAATAAAAGTGATGTGGCTGATCGTTTTCGCGCATTTCATAAAATGATTCAGACACAATTTTCGGCTAACTTAAAGGTCCTTCGTTCTGATAATGGTAGTGAGTATGTTAATGAAGTATTACAAGGATACTTTAGAGAACATGGAATTATTCATGAAACTAGTTTCCCATCTACGCCACAGCAAAATGGTGTGGCGGAAATAAAAAATCGCCAGTTACTTGAAATTACGAGGGCATGCTTTATTGGGTCAAATATGAAGCCAAAATTCTGGGAAGAAGCTATTACTAGTGCAGTATATCTTCTTAATCGAGTACCAAGAAGTGTTTTAAAATTTCAGACACCTTTGGACAAATTGGCTTCGTTTGTAACAATACCTTCTCATCTTAAGCTTCCTCCACGAGTATTCGGTTGTGTTGTTTTTGTACATCTGCAGAAACATCTACGTACAAAGTTAGATCCTTGTGCTATAAAATGTGTTTTTATTGGTTATCATCCATTCCAGAAGGGTTATAGGTGTTATCATCCTCAAAGTCATAAATTTTATGTTACTATGGATGTCACCTTTTCTGAGCACGAAATGTTTTACTCATCCGATGTATCTGATTCTCCTCTTCAGGGAGAGAGTGTTATTGAAGAGTTGAATTGGATGGATTTGTTTCCGACTAATAGTGAAATAAATATGACAGCAAATGAAACAAGCATAAGTACACATCCAACTGTCAGTAGTTCAAGAATTGATGACATACAAGTCATGGAGCCGGTTCAAGAGTTCGATATTCCTGTTTTCGAAGAAATTGACACCCTTGCTCTTGAAGATCCATATCTCTCTTCATCAACAGTACCTACATCTAATTGTCCTCCAGCCGGTGCCAATGTCCCTGAGGTAAGCATAGATTGTTCGATTAATACTAATGATACTTGTGAACTACCTGACACCGACAGGTACCAGTTGCCACCAATGAGTAATCGTGGAGTTCCACCAGATAGTTTTTCACCTGAAGCATTAAGGAAGGTGAAATACCCTATTGCGAATTACGTGTCAACTCATAGATTATCAAAGGAGGGAAAAGCGTTTGTCAGTCAAATGGCAGATGTTACTATTCCCAGAACAGTAGAAGAAGCACTATCTAATCCGAAATGGGCTGGTTCTATGAAAGAGGAGATGGTGGCACATGAAGAAAATGGTACATGGGATATAGTCTCACTACCAAAAGGAAAGAAACCAGTTGGCTGCAGGTGGGTATATACTATCAAGCATAATCCAGATGGCTCTATTGATAGGTATAAAGCAAGACTTATGGCTAAAGGGTTTACCCAGACTTATGGTATTGATTATCAGGAGACGTTTGCTCCTGTTGCAAAAATCAACACTATTCGAGTATTATTGTCTTTGGCAGCAAATCTAGGCTGGCCTCTACAACAGTATGATGTAAAAAATGCTTTTTTACATGGTGACTTGCAAGAAGAAGTCTACATGACACTACCTCCAGGTTATAATGCTCCAAACAATGCTAATGTTGTGTGTAAGTTAAAGAAGGCTTTATATGGTTTGAAACAATCTCCCAGAGCATGGTTTGGTAGATTTCGCATTGCAATGAAGAAGTTTGGGTATATATCTGAGTAATGCTGATCATACCTTGTTCCTTAAAAGAGTAGGTGACAAGGTCACTGCTCTTATTATCTATGTAGATGATATGGTGGTAACAGAAATGACCCGAAGAGATGAGTAATCGAAAAATTGCTTGTATTCGAGTTTGATATGAAAGATTTGGGTGGACTTAAGTACTTCTTGGGTATTGAAGTTAATCGATCCAGAAAGGGAATTTTCTTGTGTCAGCGAAAATATGTGATTGATTTGTTGAAGGAAACTGGTATGACTGGTTGTACGCCAATTGGGTCTCCTATGGAACAAAATCATGGTCTTGAAGAATGTTCTGATCAAATACCAACAGACAAAGGACAATATCAGAGGTTAGTTGGTCGCTTGATTTATCTTTCTCATACAAGGCCAAATATTTCTTATGCTGTAAGTGTTATAAGCAGATTTATGCATAATCCGGGTCAGCAACACATGGATGCAGTAACCAGATACTAATATATTTGAAGTTCGCACCAGGCAGAGGTTTGATGTTTTCAAAACATGGACATCTTGATGTATCAGGTTACACTGACTCAGAATGGGGAGGTAAAGGTGACAGGAGAAGATCAACATCTGGGTATGTTACCTTTGTTGGAGGAAATTTAGTGACATGGAAATCTAAGAAACAACATGTTGTTTCCTTATCCGATCTTTGAAGCAGAATATAGAGCAATGGTAAAAGGCATTTGTGAATTGTTATGGTTGAAAAGGCTTATGGGAGAGCTTGGTTTCCCATCTGAAAAACCTATGAAGTTGTTTTGTGATAATCAGTCAGTAATCAAAATTGCAGAGAATCCGGTGCAACATGATCGAACGAAGCACATGGAAATTGATAGGAACTTCATTTATGAGAAACTTGAAGAAAAAATTATTGAAGTACCATATGTCCGAACAACACAACAGCTGGCAGATATTCTGACTAAGGCCGTATCAAATAATATATTTAACGATTCACTTGTCAAGTTAGGCATCTGTGACATATATGCACCACCTTGAGGGAGAGTGTTGAATCAACCTTCCACCTTCCACCAATTCCACCAATCACTCCTCCAATTACACCACCAACCTTTACCTAACATGGACTTCCTTGTATTCTACACCTACTCCACCAACCTTCACCTAACATGGACTTCCTTGTTTTCTTCATTTACCTACTCCATTATTTAATTAATGTAATTATTTAATTCTTGTAATGTTGGTTATAAATACCTCCCATTTTGGAGATAAAGAATAACAATTATTTTTTAGTTGAACCTTAAGTTTAACAGGTTTGTGTCTGTAGATGCTCTTGTAAAGTTATCTTTTCTAGCAGAGGAAATTCTAGTGTTAGCGACGGTCAGTGGCTTTGACATTTCAAATTTAAAGTTGAAATTTGAAAAGACGCGACTCTCCATAACCCGAAACCGATGAAAGGGTAATGGTTTGTGGATGGCGATCATAAATCTGTCAGGTGTTAATGATTCACGATCGAGATTGAGTACCGCCATTATACTAAATGACCGCTACCACGGTGGGATGGCCGACCGAAAAAATTGACGTAAAACTAAATTTTGTGTTCACAATTTAGTTCCGCCGTAGGGTGAAAATATTATTTTTCCTGAGACGGCACGAATGTATAATTTTTCCAAACACGACGCGAAAATATCATTTTTCCAGACATGTAGGCCATGGTTTATTTTTACTTTGCAAATAATTTGGTGTTGATTCAACACCATATGTTATGCTTTTCATTTTAAAATTAGTTGTTTTTTATACTTAGTCAATCATTTTATTTTTCTTGTAGTTTTTTTCAAATTTTTTTAAGCTATGCCTAATTTTTAAGGAGAAAAGATACAAAATTTGGAGAATAATAAAAAAAAATTGAAAAACAAAAATTTGATATCATTGTTTGTGCTTATTGCGTAGCTAATTAAAAGGGCTTTCCAAATATATAAAATTTATAAAAATACGACTTATAGTTTGAAATATACGAGGTTTTTAAATATATAAAAAATGCATTTACTGTTGTGCCCTTCTTTTTTGGTTTATTTACGAAAATATCTAATACCTTATTCCCCTTCCTCTTTGGTTTATTTACGAAAATGTCTAAAGGAAAAAAAAAATTGATTTAGAGGGACAGCTTAGTCTTTTTCAGGTGTCCGGACCAAAATTCAATCTTTTTTGTGTAATTGAAAAAAATGTCACGCTTCACATTGACACAAAGTCACCATATATAGAGTCCTCCCTCGCTTCGCTCGGTCGGCCTAATTATTGTATCATATCGAAACCAAAAGACCAGAGCTTTGTTCAAGGATAGATATAGAGATCTATTTCCCAATTGAAAAGAATTTTGGTATAATCCTTTTAACCGAGTACAAAGGACATTGGTGTGATACTCTACACCAAATTCAGAATTTTAGGACTTGTGGAAGCCTATAGTAGATTGGCTTGTGTGTTTTGAGCAGGGTGATGACGGATGGTCATGAAACGGCTATAGATTCAGATTAAACAATATTCTCTCATTGAAAGATGAATCGGGTTATACCGAAACCAAAACGGCAGAGTTTGGCACAGGTATAGAGAGAGGATTTTAGTCTCCATATCATCTTGAAGTCCGTTAAAATCTGAATGGAGACTGTGGAAATTAAGTTGAGAGCTTAATTACTAATTAAGTCAATTTGTGTCAGTGGAACAATCAAGGCTAAGCGATTAGCCTTAATTACAAACCACTCAAGAAAGTTCTCTGATTCTCAAGGTACTGTATGTACATGGGCAGGGCATTAAAATGGACCTGAAAATGTTGTTACTAAAGGTCACTAAAATCTACAGGAAATAACCAAAAGTTGTGGTTTGGCATAGAAGATTTCAGTTACTTTTGCTGAACAATATTGGGCGATCGTTCTGGTATGCTCTCTAATTGCATCTGGCCTCTTATCGCTGGATCATGGGAAATAGATATTTATTCTTCATTTAATCAAATCTGTAGATAATTTTGAAAAATAAATTATTGAGAACTTCATGACACGAATCGTATGTCTGTGAAATTGGAATATTTCCCAAGTATCCACTTTGTTTGAGAAATACAATGATGGTGCAGTATTGGGAGTGAATGATTTTATCTGCAGTGATAAAATCTGTTCGATACAAGAACCTACAGTTGCAACTAAGTTTCTTCCATAGATCCTAGTAACTCTTGTCAAAGAGTTAATTAGTGAATTATTCCAAAATAATATATTTTAGATTGGTGTTTAATTCCTAAGATTCCACTGATAGATCAATGACGGTACATTGATTAGACGGAATAATGAAGACGGTTTATATTTTTTGAACTTGAAATGTAAACTTTGGGTTCAAAAGATGCAAGTGGTTCAGAAGGAGAAAGTCCCATTAGGAAAATATCCGGTGGCGAAGAGATGGAACCTCTTGGTTGGGATGACGTTTCATATCAATTTGAATTAATTTGGAAAGGCGCTATTAGAGAGTATGTCTGATATACATATGACCTTTCGAACTCAATTAATTTGAAATTGATTTTCCTTCTTGGCGTCATGAGAAATACAGATAAGAGAAAAACGATGAATCTCTTTATTTCTAGTATATCTCATATTTGTTGGGGTAACCGTAAGTCTATGAGAACAATACACAGATCCAAGTTTGTTGTTCATGGCAAATGAAAATCTGCGTTTGTATGTACAATAAAATTTGGCGGTTTTGCAAGAACCGCGAAAGACGAATCTCTCAAGGACTGTATACCTCAAGATTGTGGGGGTACGAAACTAAAGCTCAGATTGCTTGATGGGCTTGGAGAACAGGGACATTAATTTCAAAAAAAATGATGATATACTTGGATTTGGATGTCATTTCTGAATAGGAAACATTTTCAAAACAATTAATGTCGAGTATCCAGTTACCCCATGAGAGATTATTTTCTGAATAAGGAAATAGAAATTCCTTATGTAGTGGGCAAAATGTGGGGGTGTTTTAGAACAGATAGCCAGTACAACGATGGACTAATCTATTCAAGTCAAGCGGACTTTACAGATTATAAATGTTTTAGGAAAGTCCTCTTGGAACATAGAAAAATTATTGTGCAAAATAAAGTCTATTGGTATAGATACGGTTATCTGTGGTAAAAAATGATTTTCAAAATCATCACTGGGAATTATGTGTTTGTAGTAGTAAAATGTGTGTAAAGGAAATAAATGTTGATGGCGAGATCAACTCTGTACTCCAGAGCTTTGGACGCAAAGTCGGAGAGGTACCTAAAATTTCCTTGAGTATATACTAATGGCCAAAGTATATGTATGCTAGAAATAGATTGTTTTGATCAAACAATTATTTTGGAAAAAAAACACATAATTTGAGATTATGGTATGTCTCGATAAATAGATCGACGATATAGTACCATAAAGCAATTGTTCTCAAATGCGCGCATTGAAAATAAATAGTGTATGTGAATTGTATCTAGCTGGCAAATGATACGAATTCTAGAGAGCGTATAATTGCATCATCGAGGGAAATGGGATTAGCCTATATAGAGTAGTATTTATAGCGGACACCCAACCTAGCGATTGGAGATCCCATGGTTATCTAAGTTCAAAAGGGACAACCAAGTTATAAATTTATACTCACCGGAAACACTGTGAGAGTTTACTCAAGTTATAAATTTATACTCACCGGAAACACTGTGAGAGTTTACTCTCTTTCCCATTTCAATGATGAAACAGTGTTGCATGTCAAGTGAGAGGTTGAGAATTTCTCTTAATGATTCATATGGCTTAGTTTTCACTAAGAAAGTATGGCAGGATACTTTTCAAATAGAAGATCACCGCTTCTATGATAACTATAAGGCTAAGTTAATCTAGAGCACTCATGAAAAACCAACATCGTTCAGGGCCGAAATGAACACAACCGAGAACCGGATATGTAAGGAAATAAACTGTGTGATATCTATTGCATCGGTTTACATCATAAAGTTGGGCGGTTCAAGACATCGCATTTACCGAAAAACTAGTAAACCCGGTAGATATTCACGACGGAAGATTCAAAGCCAAAAGTTATCTCTCCCGATGCAGTGATGTTCCGCGCACAAACTATTTATAGTGTCTGCATTAGTTTTGCATGAATTTCTATTCAATGAGGGGGGTTTTTGGAATTTTGAAAAGAGAAATATGAGTTAGTTAGTGTGAATGGATGTGTCCACTCACTTGAACCTTTTCAATAGGTAGTGTCTTATCCTAAGGGATGTGACTCTCCACTAAGGGATGTGACTTTTCATGAAAGGATTTCACCAAGAGTCATTTCTAACCTATATAAACCCCACACATTCTCCATTGAAAAATAGTGTTTTTAGAGTCATAAAACTAGTAGAAATTTAAGAGTTTGCATATGTCTTCAAGAGTTAAAGAAGATTTTGTGCTACATCCATTCGTGTTCAATGTTCGGTGTTATCGAAGTGCTGCGAAAAACAAGACATATGCCGCTAAATCTGTAACAGCATTATATACAGGGCATCAAATGTCTTAAGCAAAGAGATTACTCGCCTCAATACACCCAAGCAAGTTTGTTTAAGTTTTGTGATTTATCATTTTTATCTATCCTTCTTTTCTTGTTTTGTTATTGGTATTACGAAATGTAATACATGTTACAAATAGTTGCAACGGATCGGTAGATAATACACGAGTTGTGTTATTGGAGAATCGGTCACTTCAGTTTCTGAGAGGTTTACATCAACTCGTGATCTTACATTACGACTGTCCTGTGAAGAAATTTGATACAATAATCATAACACAATCATCATGGTATTATGAAGACGCTACAAAAAATACTTACTCGTGAGATGTTTTTCGTTTGTCACTACCAGGAAAATGCTTCAATCTTGGTCTAGTAGAAATCATCTCAGGAGAAGGACGATCTTTCATTAAGGGTTGAGCATCTCTCACAAAATCAAGCAAACGCTTGAGGTACTGATCCCAAAAGTCTATGTAACCCGGAGTTACATACGTGACTCGATCAGAACTGGGGAACCAGAATTCATTTCCTTCCACATGTGTACGGTCCAGAAGAGTCATGAGCTATTCAACTGAAGGCTTTCTTCTTCGAAAACGCACTGATCCATACCCATTTTCCGAGCTGCCCTATCAATATTGTATTCTTCCACCAAGAATTCCCCGTGAATTATAGATACCAGATGACCGGGGGTGCAACTCAACATGAAGGATCTCTCACCGTCATCCAAATCAGCACCGGATTTCAGAGTCACACTCTCTTCATCATTAAAGGTTTTCAATTGAGAGATATAAGAGGGGACTGATACCCATGGGTGGAAGTTGAATTCAGATTCACAATCCAATACATCAACGAAACGGGTTTTGAGTCGAGGTTTCTTTGTAGACCAGTGCATAATCCTGGAATTAGCCTTCTCAGAGAAGACATGGTGAGCATCAATGTTCAATCCTTGCAAGACAGTCCGAGGAATGGGTGCATAATTCTTAAAATGATCCCACATCAGAGATTGAAGAAACATTGTGTTGGCATAACATTCAATCTTCATAAAACCATTCGAGACATTGGATTCTATAATCAAGGCATCCAAGTTAGAATACAGAGAGCCCAACAACAAGCTACCTATTGGAAGTTGCTCACCCTGAGCTATCTTAATCGCAAAAGGAATCACGAACGGCTTCAACAAGTTCCCATCATCCTCAAATACATCTCTAGGTAGCCATAAACACAAGAAAGCAGAGATGGATAACGTACTGTCAATTGACCAATCCGGACGAGTATCTCTTGGCCACAAGTGTATCAGCCAATGAGCATAACAACCTTTGCTGCCAGATGCCTTATTAATCTCCTCCATTGTGGTTGTCAAGATGTTAGAGATTGTATTTTACTCTGAAGGAAGGTTTTCAGGAAGATTTCCTATGATTGGAAGATGCAACAAAGCAACCACGTCTTCTAAAGTAATGGTAAATTCTCCCCATCTGCATATGAAAGAGTAAGTTGGAATACACCATTGAGCAAGTAGAGCTACAATACCTCGCGCATCATGGAAGATGAACAAATCTCCAAAAGCTTGAATAGCTCGTATTACTCGTGCATCATGCAACTTGGCTCGAACTCGCGGGAAACCCAGCATGTACCTCGACCAACCAGAAAACTTTTCCAAGGGCCGTCGAGAAAGCTTAAACTCAATCATTGATGCATAAAAATATCCTTTCTCAAGGCAGAACCGAATATCTCCCTGAGGAATCACTAACTTCTTCTGAGTAACCTCTCTGGGGTTTATCAGAAGACGAAATGCTGGAGTTTTGAGGCGTTTCTCAGGCTATTGGTCCATGAAGAATGTATCCTCTATGTTTGGAAAGTTGTTAATTCCAGGAGTCTCATCTTCACCAATGAAAGTCTCTTCCGTGCATGAATCATCCATAGAGGCATCATCATCTATGTGTGAACCTTCTCTGGAAGCATCATTGTCCACACACATATCATCTCTGGAAGCATCATTGGTTTGTGAATCGGACATCTTGCAAAGTAGTTGTAACATGTACACAATGCTCTACTTCAGTACATCATACAAACATCAGTGGAATGAAGTAATTGGAAAAGTGCTCATGCAATCATCTACAAACCGGTAACTCTTAACTCTTACCTTTTTTATGCTTTCACTAACGGTAGTGATAGTAATGCTAGAGTTAACACTCCAAAATTGTTCGTCTCTTCGAACCTACAAAACATATTTAAAAACTCAGATTCATCATAAAATCATGAAAATTTCTACTGTGTGAACATTCACCATGAGATTACGAAAACTAAAACATTATTTCATCATAAATAATTGTTTACGTCTAAGAAATACTACACAAAACTCAAGTTTTGATTTTAAAGAAAATAATATATATTTGTATATATATTAAAAAAAACGTGATTTACTCACGTAAAAAAAATTGACGTGAGCAAGGCTCACGAAAAATAAAATTTGTGGATACTCCACGGTTTCAAAAAAAAAATCATGAATAGACCATGGTTTAACAAAAAAAAAAATTCCTTCGTATCGTCATACGACTTCGAAACGAAGGTTTATTCCAATTTTGTGAAAAACTCAGGCATTATAAGATAAAGTTTTGGTTTACATGAAAGCTCATAAACAAAATTTTATCACTGGACACAAGTTCACATATAAAGAAGAAAAATATTTCTTCGTATCATCGTCATTCTTTAAAACGAGGGTTTATTTCGGTTTCGTGAAAATTCACCTTTTCATGATAAAACTTTAGTTCACATGAAAGCTCATAAACATAGTTTTATCACTGGACCTAAATATTCATATATAAAGAAAAATCTCTCCTAAATCAGGGATTATTATTAGTTTTCAAAACTAATGATCAAACGAATACGTTTAAAAAAACAAAGGTTTTCGACAAAACCCACACTCATGCATGCACATGCATATAAATTTATCATGATCAAGATATGAACAACCCATAGAACTCATGAACATCAATAAACATCAGCAAAAAAAAATCGCATACCTGTCGGCGTCGGCCGGAAGCTGGTCGGACGATAGCTATTCAGTCTGGGCATTGGCGGCTCCGGAGAAATTTTATGCTCCCCTTCTCTGCTCGGACGTGAAGAAGATGAAGGTATGAGGGAGGTGGTCGGTCGTAGGTGAAAAAAAAAAGGATTACTCCTTTTATATCAAATTTTATTTCCAAAAAACCTAATCACACAAGGATTTTCTTATTTGGCTTGGCCCGTGAATCCTAAATGACCAAGGTCTCGTCGTCCAAAATAGCGGTTCAACATCAATTTATGTTCACCAAACGACGCTCTATCATGCCACTGAGATCTTCATTCAAGTCATGGTATGCTCGTACTATCGAAATCCGGTAACGTCTTCAATTGCTTATATTTCTTATGACCGGAAAATCACCATTCAATGCTGACTGAGGAACATGGATTTCCTCACTAAGCAGGGGACTCAATGTAGATGGTGGATTTTTGACAAAGTCTAAAATCGTAAACCCATAATTGTACGAACCTCTGATCCAGCAGTCAGACATGAGTATTGAGACACGGATCTCTCATCGAATCCTCTGACTGAGAATACTTTCTCTCAGAGTACATGCTGATATGTAGTCTCACGGCTAGGCAACAACATATCTCATGAATACTGAACACTTCAGTAATTATTTCTATATAGTATCACAAGATGCACGGATCCTAGACAGCTTGCTCTGCTAGTATAGAGCGATAATGTCTTCAGGATACAAACAACGAGTTTACCCTGACTATATAAAGGGTATGGAGCTCCAGCAAGCTCATATCGGAATAGTTAATGCTCCTAGACAACTTGTTATGCTATCATAGAGCCATAAGTTATTTATTTTTTTTAAATTCTTGGATTCATTCACAGAATTTCCGAAAATATTCAAATATTTTCGCAGATATTTCATTACTGCAAACCATGGTTCTTCACAGCAGAAATCCATGGGTTAGTAATAAATATTCAACGCACGGGCGTCTGAGCTACCTATGAGTAAGCCCTGTCTCAAAAGGTGCAATTGTATTCAACGATGATGCATTAACAATCACCGCACGAACGAGTATTTCAAAATACGACGAAACTATGAACCTATGCAAAATATGGAAAAAATAAATAAATAATCAAAATATTGACCAAGGCGCTGGGAGCATGGGACCACTGACTGGTCGACCGTTCCATGGCCAATCCCACACCAACTTTATATTTTATTACATTTTTATTATTTTCCTTGATCTGATGAAAATCATTTCATTTGAACAAATATCCTTCGTTTTGAGGAAACTCCTCAATTCCGTGGTGCTTCCTTCGCACGGAGGAAATAATATAAATTTAGCGAAAACATTGTGGGGCGTGACCATTGGCCAACCGTCCGTGCCTTCGTCCCAGCCGTCCCCACACCTCATGGTTCCTCATTATTTTATTATTATTTCCTTAATTTCACGAAAACTCCTTAATCTCATGATATTTCCTTGGTCCCATGAAAAATAATATAAAATTAGGGAAACCCGTGTGATCGGGCCCTAGCCAACCGTCCAATCCCTAGGTGGCCCTACACGTCCTATTTTATTATTATTATATTTTCATGTTTTCATAATCCCATGAAATTCCTTGATTTCATGACATTTCCTTCAAATTATGACAAATCCTTCAAATCATGAAATAATACATAAAATTAGGGAAAACGCACGGGACTGGGCCCTAGCCGGCCAACCATGCTCCAAGCCGGTCCCACACATACCACACGTCCTTTATATTATTTTTATTTTTATTTTTTATGTTTTCCTCATCTCATGGAAACTCCTTGATTTCAACAAAACTCTTTAATTTTAACAAAACTCCTTGGTTTTATCATATTTCCCTAAAATCATGAAAAAATATTATAAAAAATAGAAAAACATTGTGGGACGGGCTCCTTGGCCGGCCGGCCATGCCTTGGCTATGACCGGTCCCACACTTCATGATTCCTTCATTTTTTATTATTTTCCTTCATCTCATGAAGGTTTTTACGGTTTCATCAAAATCCCTGATTTCTTCATATTTTCTCAAATGATTTCTCAACTGCACGCCAGAAAATATCAAAATTCTCAGAATTGATATACGAACACTTTGAAGACGTGAGAATGTTACCTTGACCGACCAGGGTTGGCTCCTTGGCTCACAATGAGCCGGTCCCGTGTATCTTCACGGTTTGACCTAATTTGCGCAATTGCACGTATTAGGTCCAAAACTCTTCCAAACAACTTGGAACTTCATGAAACGATCATCATTTGATCTCGTGACCACCCATGGATGGCTTCATGACCCCTTGGTCGATCATCATTTGATCTCGTGACCACCCATGGATGGCTTCAGACGAGCATTTTTCGAATAAATGATTAAACCAGCATTTAATCATTCTTTCATCAACGAATCACCAACTCTTCAAGAGGCCTTGGTATTTTCCCACGTGAGCATCTAGGAACTACATGGTCGACCCACGGTCCCATGAAGCCAGTCCCTCCTTCATTCCATGGTTAATTTTCAAATAAACCATCAATTGATCAAATTAGGGTTTCTGAGTCCAAGGATCATAATTCCAGATTCAAACAATAAACGATCTCATGATCAGTAATCTTATTAATTATACTCGGTTCAACTACCAGTATTTTATTAATATTTTATTTTGGTCACGCTACCAATAATTCATCAGATGAGCAACACTTGCTTAGATGAGCAATACTTGCTCAAATCAAGGAATATTGGTTCAACTATCAATATTCAACAAATCAATGTAATACTTGCTCGCCTCAACAATCAACGTGAGAATCATTTCCACGTTCAATTCATGAGTTTCAGAATATTTTACAAAATCATGTTCAACTCAGTAAATACACGGACTCATCGTCCCACTAAATCATGAAGTCAACAACTGACTAAACTAACCACGAGACGTCAATCATGTTACTTGGGGGGATATCAACTAGGGTTTTGGTCTGGCGGTCTACAACACGTGTATTTAAACACACGATGGAATGTGAGCAAGTCGTGCAATCAGTTGAAGGAGTTAACAAAGTAGTTGATGGAAAATCAACCAAGTCTCCACACGTTGAGCAACTGGTTTCAAACACGATTTACACTTCCCCACTCTTTGATTCCATAAACTATCACACTTCATGGGATCATGGTGTCTATAATACCAGCAATATAAATAAGTCTTTGAATCATGATTGAAATAACAACGAGAAATACAACAAGAATTTCACGTCTCATTGACATCACGGGATCATTAACTCATCAATTGAGCAATGACTCTCAACTGAGAAATTTCAATCATTCAGAACTTATCATATTCAGAATTCACAACACACCTACAATCTTTGATTACCATTGATTCCACACATTTCTCAGCTTCCCTCATACAGATCAACCCATCCTATCTTTGTGACCGAATTTACTCTGAAATGGCCATTGTCTTGGTTTAGGCCGGAGTACTACATATTGATCTCTCGAATTCAAAGCACTCCCTTCTTGCAGTGCATCTGTGTGAGGTTGAATATTTCTCCCAGAGTACCAGCAAATCGTTTTTCCCCATCTATATTATTTTATACTTATTTTCATATAATTCAATTGTTTTATGATTTCTATTAATTATTTGTTATTTTGTCTGATGTCGCATGCTTGGTTTTAATTACTTTTGATGCGTCATGCTCACAACTTACAACTAATATTTTATGAAATCTACTTTGGCAAAGAATGGAGTTAATATTTCTTTTATTTTGATCTATAATTGCCTTGGATTAATTTTTTCAACCACTTGAATATGAAAAATAGTGAAATCCTGAGTCCCAGTAAATTCTTCATCTTGTGACACATTTTGTATATATTTTATTTATTTCTAGTATTTTCGTTTATTAAATCTGAAATCAATCTCATCAAGTCCGAGTGAACGATAAACTTTCTTACCACTATCTAAAATTACATCACTTATCTATCACTAAAAAGTCTATCTACTTTATCTCCTATCTTGAGACAAAAGTCGTTTTACTATATAGACTAAAGATATGCAATGTAACATTTCGAGATGAGTATATCTCGCTTATCTATTTCTCGAAATGTGTGTTGGTAAAGCTTTCGCTTTAGCCAAGTTCATCTTTTGCCTAGTGACGAAAGTCATGTTATGTTTCAATCACTTTGGAAATTTCTCTGACGAAAACTAGTTTGTGAATAACAACTATATGACGTCCTCTGAGAATGTTTCAATGATTGAAATAAGAGTTTAGACAATATAACCATTGGGGGATATAAACATTATTGTGGTAACACATATATGTATAAGTCCTTATCACTTGAACCGAAGTTTGCGAACTTTGTTGATCAAGTGAAAACCGGAACTTGAGCAGTCAACCCAGTCCGCGAACGTGCGTAGTTCTTGAACCCGAGTATTTCTGCTGGAGTTGTAGCTAGGTTTCAGTCCGCGAACTGACGGAAGTTCTTGAACCCGAGAATTTCTGCTGGAGTTTGTGAACTCCAACCGGTTATGTGAGTCCGCGAACCCAGTCCGCGAACTTGAGTGCTTATGTCTAAAAACGATGTTCATGAACTTATTTAAATTATCTAAGGAATGCTACTGCAAACCGTGGCTTTATAGTTCATGAATTGATTCGAGTGAATCACATCATTTTTGCTTCAATTGTGTCTTGTGTAGTACATAAGATCTCATAGCAATTGAACAACTCTCTAACTAGTTCATTTGAGTCATTTGGACTAGTTATGGTGAAGAAAAATATGGTTGATATGAAAGTTATCATTTGGCTAACCATTTGGTTGACTAATATTGAACCAACTATTGTACATGTTTGGGTATGGTTACACAAACCCAAAATCGTCAAATTCATATGTGTATGGCAAGCTAAGTTTTCGATCTAACGGTTGAGAGATATTAGCTTGTATCTAATCAGGTTTTCATCTAACGGTGAATATTGAATGCTTTGTTACTAAGCTAACATTGATTGCAAACCCTGATTTGATAGACTATATAAGGTAGAAATCTAGCAACTGGGAAACCTAATCCCCACACATTCTGTGTGATATTAGTTTGCTAAGCTAGAGTCGATTCTCCTTTAACCTTTGGTTTTATTCTTCATTGGGATTGTGAAGCCAGACCGATACTACTTTTCTTGTAGTTGTGTGATCTGATCTTTCTATTTTTATCGTACGAGTACAATTGTAATAATTGGCTTGAGATTTCTATCTCCGATAGACAAGATATAAAAGTAATCACAAACATCTTCGTCTCATCGTTTGTGATTCCACAATATATTTTTTCGATGCGTCGATTAAGACTATTGTGAGGTAATTGATAAAACTGAGTTGTTCTTCTGGAATATAAGTCTGGTTTTTTTGATTGGTTCCTTTTCACCTTTATTTATCAAAATACGGAACAAAACTCATAGGTTTATTCGTGGGAGACGAATTTATCTATCTTGTAGACTTTTCTGTGTGAGACAGATTTGTTTGCTAAAGTCTTCGACTTTGGGTCGTAGCAACTCTTGGTTGTGGGTGAGATCAACTAAGGGAATCAAGTGCGCAGTATCCTTCTAGGATCAGAGGCGTATGAGCATAACTGTACCTTGGATCAGTATGAGATTGATTGGGGTTCAACTACAGTCCAGACCGAAGTTAATTTGGAGTAGGCTAGTGTCTGAAGCGGCTTAATACAGTGTATGTTTAATCTGGACTAGGTCCCGGGGTTTTTTTGCATTTGTGGTTTCCTCGTTAACAAAATTCTGGTGTCTGTGTTATTTATTTTCCGCATTATATTTTTATATACTTGACATAATACAAGTTGTGCGTTGTTCAATCGATTAGAATATCCGACCTATTGGTTGTTGATTTAAATTGATTGACACTTGGATATTGGTTTTTGGTACCATCCAAGTTATCTCTCTTTGATTAGACTCGCGAATCATATTTTCTTGAGTAAATAAAATCGAAAGATTGAGATAATAACTCCTTGAGATATTTTCTATTGATTGAGTCTAGTTGATTATCTAGAAAACAACTCGGAGTTGTCCATATAGATTGCTAATCGAAATATTGGGTGAAGTTATTAGACCCCCACTTTTTCAGTCGAGATTTTGCATCTTAAGAGGAAAGGTAGCCATTGATTATTGCAACCCTTCGCTTGGTAGCTAGTGGCATGAAAGCATGATCAGTATGGCTTTAATATGGCATAGTTTAGGCGCGGCCAAAAGTTAGGGTGTTGGCTTTGTTTAGGCGCAACTAAACTAGGGCCAAAGGTTGCCATGCGTTGGCTGGTAACCTTGGACGGCTAAGATCTGCACCTTAGATATAAAAGTGGTCGTTGATTATTGCAGGCCTTCGTTTTGGTTGCCGCAATAGGGAAGGCCGGCATGGTATGGCGTAATAAGACGGTTCGCATGCCATTGTCACATGTGGCATGGCATGCCTTGACGTGGACAAAACTAGGGTTTTGGGCCAAAGGTTACCATGCGTTGTTTGGCGACCTTGGACGGCTAGGATTTGCATAAAGGATGGAAGGGTGGTCGTTGATCATCGCATGCCTTCGTTTTGGTATCCGCAATAGGGAAGGCCGGCATGGTATGGTGCGTCAAGGCGGTTGGAATTATATTGGCGCGGTTTGGCGTGGCCAAAACTAGGGTTTTGGGCCAAAGGTTACCATGTGTTGTTTGGCGACATTGGACGGCTAGGATTTGCATCTAGGATGGAAGGGTGGTCGTTGATCGTCGCACGCCTTCGTTTTGGTAGCCGCAATAGGGAAGGCCGGCATAGTATGGTACAGCAAGGCGGTTGGCATGCTATTGGCACATGTGGCATGGAATGCCTTGGCGCGGTTTGGCATGGCCAAAACTAGGGTTTTGGGCCAAAGGTTACCATGCGTTGTTTGTCGACCTTGGACGGCTAGGATTTGAATGTAGGATGGAAGGGTGATCGTCGCACGCCTTCGTTTTGGTAGACGCATAGGGAAGGGAGGCATGGTGGGGCCAAGGAAAAATGGTGTTGATGGCTTGGCATAGTGGTGCCAAGGGTTTGGCATGGACGGCTTCGCATGGTGGGGCCAAGACAAGGTACGGTTGGCTTGGCATGGTGGGGCCAAGGA
The DNA here is from genome assembly GCA_023529315.1 of Papaver bracteatum. Classification (NCBI taxonomy): domain Eukaryota; kingdom Viridiplantae; phylum Streptophyta; class Magnoliopsida; order Ranunculales; family Papaveraceae; genus Papaver; species Papaver bracteatum. The sequence continues at coordinate 1,117,028 of JAJJWX010000963.1, forward strand.
TTTGGCATGCCATTGGCGCATGGTACGGCTAGCATGGTGGGGCCAAGGATTTGGCATGCCATTGGCGCATGGTACGGCTAGCATGGTTGGCCATTGGTGTGGCTGGCATGGTTGGCATTCCTTGGCGTATGGTGCAGCTAGCATGGTTGGCATGCCTTGGCGCGAAAATGTGGATGGCATGGTTTTCCATTGGCACAGTGGTGCGGATGGCATGGTTGGCATGCCTTGGCGCGAATATGTGGCTGGCATGGTTTTCCATTGGCACAGTGGTGCGGCTGGCATGGTTGGCATGCCTTGGCGCGGAGATGTGACTGGTATGGTTTTCCATTGGCATAGTGGTGCGGCTGACATGGTTGGCATGCCTTGGCACGGTAGCATGAGAATTAGGGTTTGGCATCGATGATGTCGGTCAATATTAATGGTTCTGTCGTGGAACATGACCCATAAAAAAAAGGTACCCCGGTAATTCTTGCGTAGGCATGCTGATTGATTCAATAAATGTGCTAGTGGTCATAGTGACGTCATGTTAGTTGTACAGTTTTACGATTTTAACCCTAAGCTAAAAACCACTATCAACATTAAGTCCCCTGCTTAGCTCGGAACGGGAGCATCGTTGCGAGGTAAGTGTTGGTGCAAAAATTAATCACCCCAACAATCTTCGAGATGTGTGTATGATGATCGAATCGACGCCGTTGATTAGATTCTCCAAAGAATTGTTGATTGAAAATGGTGGGGGGTACCTGCAAAGACACTCCGATGCTAAAATCAACAAGAGTTATATGCAAGTAGGTTGTCAAGAAATGGAATAGAAATTGTGTACCTTTTGTGCTGAGATTTAGCCTCTATATATATGCAGAGATAGATGTAGCTTTTGGGTTTTGATAGTTATCCTAATAGCTTCCCTCATCTGTATAAATCCCAAAAAGCATCCAGATTCATGATAAACCCTAATATTTATCATAATCTTTATTTATCCTAAATAATAATTATCTTGAATAATTATTAATATTTAAGATAATTATCCCCTTTATTTAGGATCCTGTATTTATCTCAAATAATATTAATAATTATAAATAAATAATTATTTAAGACTCTTAGGCTTCAATAATAAGCCTAGTGGGTTTCCTCAATAAACCCACCGGTTTCCCTAACAACTCGTACCAGGCTTCCACAATAAGCCATGTGGGTCTCCACAATAGACCCACTGGTTTCCACAATAAACCGTACAAGGCTTCCACAATAAGCCATGTGGGTCTCCACAATAGACCCACCGGTTTCCACAATAAACCGTATCATGCTTCCACAATAAGCCATGTGGGTCTCCACAATAGACCCACCGGTTTCCAAAATAAATCGTATCAGGCTTCCATAATAAGCCATGTGGGTCTCCACAATAGACCCACCAGTTTCCACAATAAACCGTACCAGGCTTCCACAATAAGCCATGTGGGTCTCCATAATAGACCCACCGGTTTCCTCAATAAACCGTACAAGGCTTCCACAATAAGCCATGTGGGTCTCCACAATAGACCCACCATTTTCCACAACTAACCGTACCAGGCTTCCACAATAAGCCATGTGGGTCTCCACAATAGACCCACCAGTTTCCTCAATAAACCGTACAAGGCTTCCATAATAAGCCATGTGGGTCTCCACAATAGACCCGCCGGTTTCCACAATAAACCGTACCAGGATTCCACAATAAGCCATGTGGGTCTCCATAATAGACCCACCGGTTTCCACAATAAACCGTACCAGGCTTCCACAATAAGCCATGTGGGTCTCCACAATAGACCCACCGGTTTCCACAATAAACCGTATTCTTCCCGTTCCAAATAGCTTGTGCGGCACGCATGTACACTATTTATACAGGGTACAAACATCGCCCCCTCTTAATTCTCAACTTGTTGAAGAATTAAGAAGAGTATCATCTTGACTGTTCATCGCAGCGTGTCTACGATGACTTCCGTTACTTTTACGAACATGTGACCACGAATTTAGCGTTGCTAACTTTTCGGAATGCGCCCAATCCAACATTTCCAAGTACTGAAAATATACTTAAAATTTCTATGCACCCTCATACTGCAAGTAACTGGCACACTGGAAACACTTTCAAAGTACCAATAATGTACTAAAAAATTTCTTATAGAAATTTACACACGTACCGGCATGTGAAGCTTGACGTGTAGATGCGCTCTCTGTTAGCACTCCCTTGTTTTGACCTGGAGTTATTGATCAGCTACTTTGTTATTTATCTGATAACCTTTTGTGGCCTTGTCCAGCTTATTGTGTGGATTTGCCCCAAAGTCGACCATATGCCAAACAAATCATCATGATATGTCCTCTTGCTCTTCATTTAGCTAACAATTGACCGATGTGTTGGTGTGACATCGACGATACGCTTCGCACCCATTCAAACAAACCCTACCGCCATGATCGATAGGAATTTGACTCTCATTTGAATGCAGGTTGCTCCCGTATCTTGCTAGGCACATTGATTTCCCATATGCTCCGTAATGGCCTTGAATTTTCTGAATCAACGCTCTTGAAACTGCGAATAATGAATGTGCGACAATCTCTGGTGTACAGATTGACTGTCATTAGCTTTTTGTCATACATTTCCTTTCATAATAAGCCATTGATTTCTTTAATAAACCACCGATCTTCCTTAATAAGTTTGGTTGGGCTACCTCAATAAGACAGACTTGGTTTCCTTAATAAACCATCGAGTTTCCTTAATAAGTCCGGTTGGGCTTCCTCAATAAGCCAGACGCGGTTTCTTTAATAAACCACCGGGCTTCCTTAATAAATCTGGTTGGGCTTTCTCAATAAGCCAGCTGGGATTCTATAATAAGCCCTATGAGTTCCTTTCATATTTTTCCTTTGCTCATTTTGCTCCATTTTAGCTTCAGCTTAACTATGTTAAAACACTTTGTTTTCTCCTTTCTCTTTATTAGAAAGACATCGCAACAATTTCCTCCTCAGGCATTCGTTCCTTGAATCTTAGCCGCCCCATTACTTGCCACGATACAGAAAAAGATGTCTTCTATTTCTCGAATTCTCAAAACAAGTTTCCTTTGATTGCAAGTTTGGCGACACTTTAGCCGCCCCCAATATCTGTAGAGATATTCCCAAGTAGAAAAGACGCCCCCATGTGAAGCAGGAACTAGATCTATTATATCTGTTCCTTACTTGCTAGATGGCTCTGGGCTTATGATCACATATCTTTTCCGTTGCCATCTTATTTTTGGTTCCATCATAATTTTTGTTTTTGGAATCGCCCTCAAAATGTTTTCTTGGTGTGACGTGTCCCTCGGTTCCGGACCCTTTCGCCGTACCTGACAACTTTGCTTTATTTTCCTTTTATGCCTTTGCGTACGTATCGTCCCTATCATACAGCTCTCTGAGGTTTCCCACCGGTTCAACTGTTAATGAATTATAAATTCCAAACTCATCATACGGCATTGCATTCTTATATGCTGCTATTATAAACCCTTCGTCCACCTTTCCGACTTCACTAACTTCCTGACGAAATCTCCTATTGAAATCAAAAAGGTTTTTGCCAGCCTCTCTATGTAAGAGAAACAAATGACTACCCTCTTTTTTGATCCCGAGATTAATCTTGTATTGCTCGAAAAAACAATCCGACAACATTCCAAAATACTTGATTGAATTAGGCTCTAATTGAGAGAACCAAGTCAGAGCCTTACCAGTTAAAGTCATTGGAAAAGTCCTGCAAAGTAGTTCGTCATTGTATCCCCACAAACTCATCGAAGCTTGGAAACACTGGACATGTTCCACCGGGTTTCCATTACTGCCATCAAAGAAATCCTTGAACTAAGGCTGGCTGAAATTCGAAGGAGGGTGGTATCGCCTTATCTCTGCGACGAACGGAGAATCCATTGAATTTTTCATGGACATAATCTGTTTCTCTTCGTCTCTGGATTGTTTATGTGTTAACATCTCGTCAATCATGGCACTCAATCTTCTTTTTTTTTTGCTGAGCACTTCGTCTTTCTCTGAGTCACTTTCGGTCTCCTTGCGGATACGTTCATTCCTAACCAGGTCCGTCCTCTTTTTTGAATGCTCCTTTTCATGCCTTGACCTCTTTGAGTGACGATCATTATTGTGATCGACCCTTCGTCTATGCCTCATACGAGTTGTCCCAGCTTGACTATCTCTTTCAACTCCATGATAATATTTATTGTTCGGAGTACGTCGATCGTAAAGTTCATTACCTCATCGACCATGACTCTGGTTACAGTTCCTTTCCTCCTCGACTCTCCTACGGTCATCCCGGCTCTGCCAACGATCACCAACAACTGTGTCAGTTCTACGTGGATTATCTATTTCTTGATAATATGTCCTTCCACTTCCAGAACGTGAAACAGCGGGGGCTTCCAACTCCCTTCCCTTCTCCAACGCGACCTTGAGTCTCTTATTCTCCCTTTCCAACTGCTGACTACTCAATCTTTTTTTTGATTAATATCTTCATATCTTCACAAAAATTCAATATCGACAAAGGCCACTCAAAGGCTATATCCCCCAAAACAATGGACCTGACTCGGGTATAACTCCTCAGAACCGCCATTCCGCCATTCACTTTTGAAATTGGAACCTTAATTTTGTAATCCTTGTCGCAAGGTATCATTCTCAAAATCTTAGCATTGCGATCATCAAGAAGTAAGAACCACTCAAAGGCATCAAAATCATGAACAAAGAGTTTAAACCGACTCGGGCTGAACGCCTCCGAACTGCCATTCCGTCGTCCTCATATGTACATGGGACCTTAATTTTGCTATCCTGAATTCCGATCACTACATTTCCATCAATTTTGAAAATAAGCAGACTTATTGCCATAAGCCATCTTTCAAGCACGAACGTACGACACCTGAACAACACCTCTACAACATTATCATTTATAATCATCACGAACAACTCCAAAAATATCATATATCAATAGTATTAAGCAGCCTTATTCTCATGAAAATAAGCCATCCTTCTGCCACAGACATCCATTTGGCAGCACGAAAATCCAATGAATTGATGGCATCACTACAACATTATCGTGTGGGAAAAATCCAGTAATATTCAACTAACATTCTATCGATAATAACATATCCATCCTCAAGTGACACATCATTAACCAAAATAATATATTCCGAAGTAATTCTCCACTTCAGAGATTTAAGAACCCTTAATAAATATATCTCTGCCAGTACATTGTATTCACAAAGATTAGCATCAGCAAATAGACACCTCGTTAGAAAGTCGACAACACTAGCTATTGAATAGCTCAGTTCGAACATCTGTAATGCACTTTGATTGAATGGTCCAATCGGCTTCATTCTTTGTGGAAAGACAATCATTACCTCAGTATATCCCAAGTGTATATACAACAAGTATTTTTCCTCTTTGAAAACGTACCTAATATGCAGAACTTGCATGTAAAAATTAATTCCCACAAATTTGATCATCATCAACGTCCGTAGTTTACTGATGGTGAAAAAAGCCACCACCTAGATACCGAACTTGAATAGAAATTCAGTAGTCTCCTTGATATCCACCTTAGATATCCCGAAACAAATTCCAGTAGATTTAACCACCGGAAATTCAAGGTCGGTGTTCATCACAATGTGATTGATTACCATGTATACTGTATTAGCAGCACCATGATTAACATCTTCTTATTTATCCCAGTTCGTAAAGAACCATAACTGTTGCAGTCGCTCACGGACTGTTAAATCAATGGGCATCACCTGTGAAATTTTTCCCTGTATGACTTGCGAATTATGCTGAGCAGCAGGTTGAATAATTGATTGGAGATTAGTTTGAACTACTGGTGGGACGATAGCTTGCTGAACAGGAGGAAAGTTAACCTGACCAACAAGAATGCTGGTTTGATGTGTAGGAGTAATGCCGGTTCGTGTAACAGGAGTTGGGCTAGCCTGACCAGCAAGTGGATTACTAGCTCGTGCTCGCACGCCTCTGCTAGCAAAATCCTCCTCTTCGCATGCATGCCTTGGTTGCTTGGATATCTAGCCGAAGACTCTCCTTGATAACGGACTCTCCTGGTGTTCTCCCTTGGAGTTGTACCCTCAGGCCGTGAACGTGAAGCCGACGCAGTTGACGATACAGACGTCGATCTTCCATCCCTTTCATCGTAGTTTTGGACAACTACGCTTCTCAAAATCCGAGCATTAGCCTGTTGGCTCGATTAATTCCGTACGGGCATATTTGCATTCATCTCAGATTGATCTACACCTGATGTATTCATCATATTGAAGCTCTCCGTGAAAAATAACTTTCCATGAATAGTAGCTTTCGAGAAATAGTAATTTTCGGTGAACAGTATTTTTGAAACCCTAGTTTCGAAAATACTCGAAGAACACGATCCCTTTCTCGTATTCCCCTTAGTCGGCGCCAAAAGATGTTGGTGCAAAAATTAATCACCCCAACAATCTTCGAGATGTGTGTATGATGATCGAATCGCCGCCGTTGATTAGATTCTCCAAAGAATTGTTGATTGAAAATGGTGGGGGTACCTGCAAAGACACTCCGATGCTAAAATCAACAAGAGTTATATGCAAGTAGGTTGTCAAGAAATGGAATAGAAATTGTGTACCTTTTGTGCTGAGATTTAGCCTCTATATATAGGTAGAGATAGATGTAGCTTTAGGGTTTTGATAGTTATCCTAATAGCTTCCCTCATCTGTATAAATCCCAAAAATCATCCAGATTCATGATAAACCCTAATATTTATCATAATCCTTATTTATCCTAAATAATAATTATCTTGAATAATTATTAATATTTAAGATAATTATCCCATTTATTTAGGATCCTATATTTATCTCAAATAATATTAATAATTATAAATAAATAATTATTTAAGACTCTTGGGCTTCAATAATAAGCCTAGTGGGTTTCCTCAATAAACCCACCGGTTTCCCTAACAACCCGTACCAGGCTTCCACATTAAGCCATGTGGGTCTACAAAATAGACCCACCGGTTTCCTCAATAAACCGTACAAGGCTTCCACAATAAGCCATGTGGGTCTCCACAATAGACCCACCGGTTTCCACAATAAACCGTACCAGGCTTCCACAATAAGCCATGTGGGTCTCCACAATAGACCCACCGGTTTCCAAAATAAACCGTACCAGGCTTCCATAATAAGCCATGTGGGTCTCCACAATAGACCCACCGGTTTCCACAATAAACCATACAAGGCTTCCACAATAAGCCATGTGGGTCTCCACAATAGACCCACCGGTTTCCACAATAAACCGTACCAGGCTTCCATAATAATCCATGTGGGTATCCACAATAGACCCACCGGTTTCCTCAATAAACCGTACAAGGCTTCCACAATAATCCATGTGGGTCTCCACAATAGACCCACCGATTTCCACAATAAACTGTACCAGGCTTCCACAATAAGCCATGTGGGTCTCCACAATAGACCCACCGGTTTCCTCAATAAACCGTACAAGGCTTACACAATAATCCATGTAGGTATCCACAATAGACCCACCGGTTTCCACAATAAACCGTACCAGGCTTCCAAAATAAGCCATGCGGGTCTCCAAAATAGAGCCATCGGTTTCCACAATAAACCGTACTAGGCTTCCACAATAATCCATGTGGGTCTCCACAATAGACCCACCGGTCTCCACAATAAACCGTATTCTTCATGTTCCAAATAGCTTGTGCGGCACGCACATACACTATTTATATAGGGTACAAACAGTAAGCATATGATGGTGACAGGCCAAGAAAAAAATCGAAACAACAAGTCATGAGAAGATGGTCAGGAAGGTCTGACTAACCTTTTTCGAGAGGTAAGGAGAGTTCATGATCCCCATGTTTGGCATCCTTGCATAAATTCTATTTGTGGTGTAGATCGTGAAGCGGTGAGATGAAGAGTGTCGGCTTAGTCTGGAAAAGCATCATCTTGGCTGGGTTAGGGAACATCATGACGCTGGCTCGGCGAGTTATTTGCATTGGAGCGGCAAGTCATGGGGCGGACGGCTTGGCATGGTGGGGCTAAGGAAATGGTGTGGACGGCTTGGCATATGGTGCGGCCATTGCAAGGCTCGGTTTGGTGAGGCAAAGCATGCGCGGACGGCTTGGCGTGGTGGGCCAAGGCAAGGCGTGGTTTGGTAAGGAAAAGCATGCGCGGACAGCTTGGCGTGGTGGGGCCAAGTCATGGTGTGGACGGCTTGGCATGGTGATTTATCTTTATGGGCCTGATTGCCTCTTTTCCTTACTTGACTCAAATAGGAAGTCATTTCCTTATTCAAACTCCCAATTATCACGCCTATAAAAGGGGTCGGGCTCTCATTTTATTTCACACCTTTATTATTTTATTTTATTTTTTTTACTCTGGCCGTGTGGTAACAGTAAAGAGGACGAGCGAATCCCAGGTATGTCTTCCAGCACTTCCTCTTTAACTTGTTTTTTCTTGTTTTCTTGTGTTAGTGCAAACCCTAGATGTAGGCGTACCTTTTCATGATCTTGTAGAAAATATTGTACTTCTGTGTTGGTATGAATCCTAGCCGTGGGTATGATTTGCACGAATTTATAGTAGCATTTAGGCGTGAATACCGTAGTAATGTTGACCGCCTCAATTTACTGTGCAAAATAGGCATGAATGAGATGGTAACTGTCATTCCCTTCTCATGAAAACCTAGGTTCTAGGGTTTACTCCTTTTCCTGGTGTGGCCGCATGTATGGTTCCTATGGTGGGGTGCGCCTCCTCGGCCGGACGCAAATTTCCCGCTGCAGGGTACGGCCTTGGCATGAGGTGGTGATGCAGGGTCTGTCAGTCCCCATTTCTTTGCCTATACGTATTATGACTTTGAAAAAAATTGGCTTGCGTCCATGATGGATCTCTTGTGTCTGATAAAATAATTTCCATGCACTTTCCGTAATAATTTCTCTTTGTATTGTTCCATTGTAGTTGTTTCGAAGGTTGAAGTAGCGTGAGAGAATTTTCGTTAGGATGACATTTGAGAAACGTCATGCCGTACCGAAAGACATAGGAAATTTCAAGCCAAACATAGATGATGAGTTCTTTACAACATCCGCCACGATTAGGAAAAACCATCCCAAGTATGTGTCGATTCTTCTGACTGGTATGGAAAGTGAAGGAGAGGCCCGATCAGTTCGGCCAGAAGGTGTAATAAAGTTTTGTCTTCAGAGGATAGAGTATCATGCTTCTCCTATTGACTTTAAAATATATGTGAGTTTGTTGCGTCCCTTTGAGAAATGTATGTGATTCATGATGACCCATGAATGTGTAAAAGCCAGTTTGACCAAGGCGCAGATCGTTGATGCTGCCGCGGCTTCCGCAGTGCTTCAAATTAGGAAATATATTCCAGGCTTGTTTTTTTTTATTTCCATATGGTGTCCATACACCCACACGGCCATATGCAGGTGGGGTGAAATGACTATCTCCTTAGAGAGCATGGCCGTATTGCTGAACCTTCCTGTAATAGGAAACCTCGATGTCAAATTGTCTGCAGATGAAGAAGAAATGTGTGCTGCTCTGGTTGCGAAATCAAAAGGATTCGTTCGGAAAGAAAACGAAACAAGGTGCTTCTATGGCTGGTGGGTGTGTCAGTGGTTTCCTGATGAGTTGGAGCCGAATAAGAAGAATAGTACGCTTCATGTTGCGGCGTTCTTGGATCTTTGGTTATCCAGAGATATTTTTAATGACGGCTCGGGTAAGAAGTAGATAAGACAGGAACTTATCAAGTTTTCCATAAAATTAGCAAAAGGTGTCATTCTCCCTATTTGCGGCTTGTTTCTTGGTTCTCTGTACACACACTTGGATCATCTGGTCGCGGATATGTGCGCTTAAAATGTCTATATGAAAGTGGATTCGTATATTCATGCCGTATTTCTCCAAGCGAAGATGTGGGAGCACTTCGAAATGTATGCTCCAAAACCGTTGGCAGTACTTCCCGAGTCCTGGGGTGGCTCTAGGATACTGCGCTAGTTGAATAGGCGCCCAAAGATTGGTTCGAACCTGTTTGGATTTCTTAACAACTCGCACATGGTTAATTTTCGTTCATGGGCTCCAGTGCATGCATCCATAACTCATACCAGTACCTTTGCTCCTGCTCCGAGAATGTCTTTTTCTTCTGATAAAGAGGATATGAGTGTTGGAGAGATGATGTTCATGCGAAGCTGCGCGCCCGGTCATGTGCCATATTTTTTTCGAGGATCTTGCAAAGCAGTCTCTTACAATATCGATATGGCGGCTCGGCATATGGGTTTTGACCAAGGGGTCCCACTTGTTCGTCAGCCGATTGTTCCAGAAGTCCCATTGCCAACTGTTCTCGATGCTAGTGTTCTTGTGTCGGGTAAAAGTCTGCCTTTTCTGCTTGCAGAACGAAATCCATCAACAACCTCCAAATATAACATATTTTGGCAGGATGAGTTTCTCGTTATCCATGGATTTGTGAATGATGTGGTAAAAAACCATCGCGGTAATCTTTCTCCTATGGTTTTAGTGGAGCATCCACTGCTGAGGGATCCTTATTCGCCCAAGCTAAAATCCGTTAGCCCGAATGAATATAGTCCCAAAGTGAATGAGCGAAGATCTAAAAGCCGTGCAGACGGTTTTCAGTCAGCTTTGACAGTCCTACATACTTTTAGTTCGTCCAATATGCGGGTACAAATTATTTTCCTCTTGATTTTAGTTAGATCATGTATATCCTTGTTTCTTTTCTGAGTACCCGTCTTTTGTATCTTGTCTAGGGTCTCAGCAGCGTGAATGCCTTTACCAAACTTACACATAGTCAGAAAACATCGCTTCTCGAGACGGAGGGTGGCGGTGCTGAGCCTATCCATGGCGATGGGGAACTCGAGAAGGATGAAAGTTCAGAGTCCGGTGATGGGGAGAGTAGTTCTTCCGACAACAGTGCAGACGGTTTTATTTGTAACTGTTACACCTAAGTTTATCAAACTGTTTAAGTCCAGTCCCTCAGCAGTTGCTACAGTCCAGCTGATCAAAGCTGCTGCATTTCGGCTCTGCTCACCGCAGTTGCAGTCCAGCTGATCGAAGCTGCTGCAGTCCATCTATGTTCGCAACTCCTGCGAGTCAGTTGATCGCATTGCTTTGAGTGCGATTTTTCTAAATCCTTGTTGCATTCCAGTGATCGAAGAAAGCTGTTTGATCGACTTTGTTCGCAACTCCTGCAGTCCAATTGATTGCAGCAGCTGCGTTGTAGTTTTGCTCATTTCTGCTACAGTCTAGCTGATCAAAGCTGCTGCAGTCCATCTATGTTCGCAACTCCTGCAGTCCAGTTGATCGCATCTGCTGCAGTGCAGTTTTGCTCGTCGCTGCATCAGTCCAGTTGATCGAAGATGCTGCAGTCCAGCTATGTTCGCAGCTCCTACAGTCCAGTTGATCGCAGCTGCTGCAGTGCAGTTTTGCTCATTTCTGCTGCAGTCCAGCTGATCGAAGCTGCTGCAGTCCAGCTATGTTCATAAATCCTGCAGTCTAGTCAATCGCAGCTGCTGCAGTGCAGTTTTTCTCATCGCTGCTGCAGTCCAGATATGTTCGCAACTCCTGCAGTCAAGTTGATCGCAGCTCTTGCAGTCCAATTTTGCTCATTTCTGCTGCAGTCCAGCTGATCGAAGCTCCTGCAATCCAGCTATGTTCGCATCTCATGCAGTGCATCATTGCTCTTCGCTAATGCACTTGAGATGATCGAAGCAACTGCAGTCCAGCTATGTTCGCAGCTCCTACATTCTAGCTGACCGCAGCTGCTTCAGTGCAGCTTTGCTCGTTGCTGCTGCATTCTAGCTGATCGAAGTTGTTGCAGTCCAGCTATGTTGGCATCTCCTGCAGTCCAGCTGGACGCAACTGCTGCAGTGCATCTTTGCTCGTCGCTGCTGCAGTTCAACTGATCGAAGCTTCTGCAGTCCAGCTATGTTCGCAGCTCCTGCAATCAAGCTGATCGCAGCTACTGCAGTGCATCTATGTTCGTAGCTCCTACAGTCCATCTAATCGCATCTGCTGCTGACCATCTTTGCTTGAAGCTTTTGTAACCCAGTTTTTCTCATTACCGCGGAGGATAGTTTTTGTGGCCGTCGCAGTCCAGTTTTACCGCAATCATTGAAATCCTGTTCCGCAGCAACTATTGTGATCTCGTTGATAGGTGTCTAAAACACCTTGCTATTTATCTATTGTTTATGCTTTCTTTGCGAAGTTTTCTTGTAAATTATGTATTTTATGTTTAATTTTGAGTTTTAGGTACTTTGGAGCAAAAAAAGAAGAAACATCGCTTAAAAGTGCTAAAGTGTCATTTCATGTGCAACTACTGTTGGAGACGAATTATTTCTCATTATTTTCTTTTATTTTTTCATCTCTGAAAAGCATGTCGGCTTTAGTGATGCAAGTTTTGTCTGAAAAGCATGGCAACCTTAGTGATGAAATTGAAGAAAAGAAGTGAATATGAGAAGTAAGAGATGGCTGCTCAAGAAACTACTAAAGGCACCCCTAGAAATGTCCCAAAAGAGTTGATAAAGGCACCCGGAAGAGTTTATAAAGTCACCCCAGGAGTTTTTCACTATATACAGCCCAAAAGTCATCTTTGTACCCCATAAATTGATTTTCGCACCCCCACGAATTATTAAATGTACCCAAAATTGCTAAAGGGACACCGGAATTGGATAGGGTGTAGTTGCGGATTATCTCACAACTACACCCTCATTAGAATCCATTAAAATGATTCCTAAACCTAATTAATTTGATATGAAACTAAGAATTAAGGTACTAAAATTATAAAGAGACACAAAGATTTTTACGTGGTTCGATCAATGTGATCTACATCCACGGTGCTTCACTAGTGATTGTATGTGATTACATGATTTTACAATTGAGACTCCATTAATGAATATTTGGAGCTCTAGAATTTTTGGGGAAGAAGATGATAAAGAAAATAAAATCCCTCTCTAAAAATTTCTCTCTCCTCCTAAAATCATCCCCTCTCTCAAAATGTGTCTCTCTCTAAATGTGTCCTCCCTTCCTCTCATGCCTAAATGGCTATTTATATGATATTACAAAATATGACAGATGTGTTGTCCCGCCATTTCTGATTTGAGAATAAACTTGCGAACCTTCGTGGTTTCCTTTGCTCGCAAAATGTCCTTCTTGCTCGCAAAATGTATTTTCTCTCCACAATTTCGTAAGTTATCATTTGCTGTGATATTCCGCACCTACATCTTGCCTCTTTTTTCTTGAATATTGCTTGAAGAGCGATCTTTAAGAAAAAATCCGTTGTAGTAGTCTTTGATCTTTGTTGATGAAGGAACGAGCGAAAGAATATCAAACTCAAAAAGTATATACTTGCCTCTATTCTTTTGCGAAGTTCTGAAGCTTTAAGAAGTAATTAGAAGTATCATCTTGCGAAGTATGAAGTATGTGAAGTATCTTGAAGAAGTATGAAGTATAAGAAATATAAAATATCCTTGAAGAAGTATAAGAAGTACTTAATCCTCGAAATATATAAGAAGTATGAAGTATCCTTAAGAGAGTGATAAATATTGCCTATGTTCATGTGAAATTATTATTCCACTTTTGGTGAGGATTCTTGCTGAGAAGATAAAGAACATCAAATATTTTCTTGGGTATCCATAGTTGCCTCTGTTCTTTATCTTCGAAAGAGAATTCTTGAGAAAATGTTGTATAATTAAATTGCATCTCTATTGTTATGTTGCCTCTGCCTCAAGTGGTAACCCTGTTATCTTCTGAATATTTCTACGAATTCACGAGTTTTTCTGCACATTTGAACTTCTGAATAGTCTTTGCGAATAGTCTTTGTGAATAGTCTTCATGAACATCTTGTTGCGAACATATTGTTGTGAATGTCTTGTTGAGAATCATCTTTGTTTGCGAATGTCTTGTTGCGAATATAGTGTTACGAACATAGTGTTGGGAATATAGTGTTACGAATATAGTGTTACGAACTATGAATAGTCCTGCGAATTATGAACTTTTCTGCGAAGTTTCGTGGTATTTTCCTGTAAAATTTTGTACAATACTTGTGCGAATATAATATTTATGTAATGATTATGTTATGAAATATGTATGTGATGCTTATGCCATGAAATGTTTATGCAATGCATTTATGATGCAAATATAATGCTTGAATGATGCGAGTATGATGCTTGTATGATGTGAATACTTATCTATTATAATGCATATTTCAAGTTTCTGTTACTTAGCTCATTTTGCCGTAGTAAAATTGATATAACTTTGAGTTGCTTCCATTCATATAACTATCTTCGCAAGTTTATTTGTGTATTTTCTTATATATATTCGTCTTTGATCGCGAATGAAATCTCTTCTTCTTCGTGAAAATTCTTCAATGGGATTGTCTTCTTTGTTTATTCAATGGGATTGTCTTCTTTGTTTCTTCAATGGGATTGTCTTCATGATATATATTGTCTTCAAAATTCTTCAATGATCTTGATGGAATTAATTGTTGTGGTCTTATCATGCCTTCCTAAGTAAAGGTCTTATTTTTCCACCTCTTTTGTGATAATATTTTGTATAGTATTTTGGCCTCTTCAGGAAGTGTTGCGACAATATGACAGGTCTAAATATTCTTGCGAACATAAATCCCCATGACATTGCCGTCTTGCGATGAAATCGCAGGACGTCTCTACACTTTCATGTAGTGACCCATTGATCTCATCTTAACTTCTTTATTATGTTCTGCGAGTTCTTTTTTCTTTTCTTTATTTCTCTTTTTTTTTTTTTTTTTTAGAAGGCTCGCAGAAGTTCAATTGTTGCACAAATATGACAAGCCTTTATGTTTTCGCAAACAATAAGCCTCGTGAAATTTGCGTCTTATAGCACGTATCAGCTCCCTAATGGAGGGTGCTGCCCTTTATCTTCCCCCTGGTTGCCCCTTCAAGGAAGCGTACATCGACCATACAAGGTTAGCTCTTCCCATCCGGTTCGCAACAACTTGACTTTTGATCGCAACCTCTTATCCTTTTTGCCTATAGGGCTTATAGTTACGAGATTGCACCCTATGGGGTATCTTTGGGCCAAGTGCATCATTTTCCAAGACTTGTCAAAAATGGCAGATGTGGTTCAACCTCACCCGGCACTCTTGACTCAACCGTGTACCTCGGCGCCTTGATCGTTTTCTGCACTTCTTGGGAAAGACAGTATGCCTTAGTCGCCCAACCTAAATCCTCTTACACCGCATTTTATATTGCGTAATGTCGCTAGATTAGGTGAGAATACAAGGTGTCTAACCCGGATAGGTACCCCATTATTGGGTTGTACCCCTAAATTTTTACCATGTACTAAGGGCCCTTGGTGGTGTTCCGGTTACCCTTAGCCACGTTTATAGATACCCCCTTAAATGACGTACTTTAGGACTTTGCCTCTTACGAAATATAGCTTCACGAACTAGGGTGTACGCCACAAAGGTTTTCCTGTATAAAATTTTCTGCGGCTCTCTTTCTTTTTTGGAGGTTGATCACAGATTGCGGTCTTTTGTTCGCAAATTGCGGTCTTTTCTTCGCAATTGATTTTTGGCGGTATTTTTTCGCCTTTTTAAAAACTCATCGTAAATTTTCCATGTACATAAAATGTTAAATGTTTTCATAAGATCTTTAGTATAAGAAGTATGAGAAGTATTAATCAAAATTGTTCTATAGAATTATAGGAATTTAATTTTCTCTAATTTTTGTAATTTTGAAGTCTTTGTAAATTTTTTGAGATCTTTAAATTTTTGTGATAAACTCATTTTTGAATCTTGCGATTGTATCACTTTTCACCCATCTAAAAAATCTTAGAAATTGTAGAAATTTTGCGAGTATATCGGTTTTAGTAAATAAAATCAAAATTCTTTTGTCTTCAGTAAATAAAGTATTCAAGGAAATGGTACTTACCTTTTTACGGCTTGTTGTTGTCTCTTGCAAAGTATATGACTTGCCATTTCTTGTGAAATAATCTCCCACTTTCTTCTTGCGAAATATCAAAAATCTTGCGAAGTAATAATTTGCTCAAAGTAATCGATCATCTGCGAAGTAATGATTTACACGAAGTTAACATTTGCGAATGAAATATTTACGATATAAATTCATGCTGCGAATGTTAGCAAGGTAAATATTTACAAAGTGTAAAGAGTAGAATTGTTTGTGTTGCGAATATTCGCATGGCAAACATCTGCGAAGTGCAAAAAATTTTGCGAATGGGGAGATTCGAACTTGTGTCCATCATATTATCAGCTCTTCTTGCGACCATCTGTCCAAGTTCTTATTTTTGTAAATGTTGCTGAATTCACAGAACTTATTCTGATGCCTAGATGATTACTTATTTTGTCCTTTTGCTGAACCCGTTTAGTAACGATGATAGCCTTCATTCTACTGGTAGATTATGACTTATTCGCACTGTGAAGACGGTTTCCTGCACCTGTAAATTATCTTACCAAAGTTCATTTGATCATTATCTTCTCGTGACTACTGTTTTCATCTGTTATATGAAGTCTTTATGCGTCCTTTACTATTTTCAACATGTCCTAAGCTCGTAACCATGTGAGCATTCGAGGAAAGTGCGAACATTCACAGGTGTTGTTCGCAAGTTTGTTGATCATTCGCAGAATTTGTAAGCCTCTCAACTATGTTACTTATTGCCCCTGATTTTTTATTGAGTTGGAGATTTTTTTACGAAGTTCGCAACAGACAACATAGCCGCAACACATTGAGGAGTTTTTTGCTGCGCACTGCTCTTATGGTCATCGTGGGTTGCTTCACCGGATATGATGAACTATGCCTGTGGATTGCTGCTGTTGAAGGAGCCTTGAACGACCACCACTACAGCCTATCTTTCCTGAGACCAGAACTACTTCGAACATCTCCCAACTCCGGCTATAGTACTTTATGCTTGCTGTTGAACTACACAGACGTAGAATGATCACAACCAATTGCCTCTTCGTACAATCCCTGGAAACATACCAATTTATATTGCCTAATCGTATCTAAGCATCTTCTCCGTTAATTGAATCAATAGCAATAGCCTCGTACTAAACCATCCAACAAACATCTCTCACGTTTACCATTTGGCAAGTTGGTTTTTCTCGCAGAAATTATACATAGTTCGCAAGAATTGGTATTCTTCGCAAGTTAATTATACATAGTTCCTCTTTTTAAATCTGTTGGCTGGTATTGATCACTTTTTAAATTCAGTAAATTCTGCAGCATGGTGTTTGTTGACAGGCCATCCAGCAGCATTTCCCCCACATCCGGCTTTCATGTAGTTGTCTTCACCACCATCGTAAAATAATTGTTGGTGATTTGGACCGAAATATCTCATTATCATATTATTAATCTGTGTCATATTCGTAAAAATCTTTTTGCCATTTGAAGACGTTGTCTTAGTAAAGATACCAGTGGGGAAAGTATGCGGCTTT
Source organism: Papaver bracteatum (assembly GCA_023529315.1). NCBI lineage: Eukaryota > Viridiplantae > Streptophyta > Magnoliopsida > Ranunculales > Papaveraceae > Papaver > Papaver bracteatum. The sequence continues at coordinate 1,134,479 of JAJJWX010000963.1, forward strand.
TTACAGTTTGGAACTACAAATATACGTTGTCTCAACCATCACGTTGTCTTAGTATATTCGCAAACAATTTTTCTCTGTGTGAAGAATTCCAAATCTATATTGCTGATTTGACATTATCAATGTGATCCTTTAGTATATGCCAAGTATATTCACCTACCACAATTCTTTGTGTCTTAGTCTGCGAGCTAGAACTTCTTGAGTTTTTACTAATTCTATTGAGGGTGTAGTTGTAGGTTATTCTGCAACTACATAATTGGCGCTAGAAACAGGGACTTGAGAATTGTGGTAGCCTAAATTTGAGGGAATTGTGGAAAATTTGAAGATCAAATGAAATCAGTAGATGGAGATTGCAAAAAAGAAGAATGTAATATGATCACAAAGACAATGATTGATGAATTTCATAGTAATATGAAGGGAAAAATATACAAGCGAGATTGTAGAGGAAGAAATATCATGGAGGAAGAAAAGATAACAACTTTAGAAGAATGGGAAAAGCAAAAAATCACATTTTCAGCAGCAGAAATGCCAAATGAAGACTTGAACCACACTTCACCATTGGTGATCACAATTCCGATCATGCTAGAAGATAAGAAAGCTGTAGAAAAATGGAAATTAAACCGAATTTTGGTTGATACAGGGAGTTCTGTTAATATCATATTCTATCATGCACTTAAGGGGATGGGAATTAAAGATGAAGAAATCACAAATTCAAAATGTCTTATTCATGGATTAGGAAAATCTACAACAAAATCTAAAGGGGAAATCGCGCTGCGAATATTACTAGGAGAAATTGAAACACATGTAATCTTGTGTGTGATAGATATGGAATCTCCATATAACATGCTGATAGGAAGGCCGTGGATTCATGCGATCAAAGCTGTTGCTTCAACATTACATCAGAGAATCAAATTTCCTACACCAAATAGAATACAAGAAATAAAAGGAGATCTTGATAGTGCAAAATTTTGTTATCAAATTGAAGTAACGCAATGCGGAGGAAGAGCAAGAAAGAAACAGCTTCGTAGGAAATTTGCGAAGGAAACAAGAAAAGAAGAAGAATTCCGAGTGTATACAATAAGATCAAAGGAAGGGAGAGGTATACCAAATGAAATTCCAGAAAAAGAAGGGGAACCAGCAAAAATAATCAAAGAACCAACACCTATGGGGGAGCAAAGTCCAAGATATGTTGCAGCTGAACCAACTAAATAAATAAATATTGGAAGTAAAGATGAGCCTTTATTCTTGCGAATTGGAACTAAGATGGATGAAGAAGAAGAAAAAAGAACTATTGATCTTTTACGAGAATATAAAGATATCTTCGCATGAAGTGTAGATGAGATACCAGGAATTGATCCATCAGTTGCGTGTCATAGATTGAACATAGATAAAAATGTAAGACCATTCAAACAAAGAATAAGGAAGATATCACAAAATTATCATGTACAAATAGAAGAAAAATTACAAAAGATGTTGGATGCAGGGATCATAAGGGAAGCAAAATATCCAGAATGGATTGCGAATATGGTCATTGTTCCGAAAAAGAATAAAGGAATAAGAATTTGCATAGATTTCACTGATCTAAACAAGGCATGTCCCAAAGACAGTTTTTCATTACCAGATATACCACAAATGGTGGAATCAATTTGCAGGTCATGATAGAGTCACTTCACTTGATGGATATAAAGGGTATAATCAAATATCACTCGCAGAAGAAGATCAAGAACATCTTTGCCTTTTTTGCTCCAAGGGGTTTGTATTGTTATGTGAAGATGCCATTTGGTTTGCGGAATGCGGGTGCTACATATCAACGTATGGTTGAAAAAGTGTTCGCGAAGTGGATACATAAAACTTTGGAGGTATATGTATATGATATGTTGATAAAAAGCAAGGAAGCTAAAGACCATGTGCAAGATTTAAAGGAAATATTTGAGCAAATGAGAAAGTTCAACATAAAATTAAATCCTGAGAAATGTATAATTGGGGTTTCATCTGGAAAGTTCTTGGGATACATAGTATCAAAGGAGGGAATACAAGTTGATCCAGAAAAAGTCCAAGCAGTTAGTGACATGCCAACACCTGCAACGGTAAAAGAAGTACAAAAGCTAAATGGACTCTTGGCTTCACTTGGAAGATTTATTTCGCGAATGTCAGATAAGTGCAAGCATTTTTTCAACATACTTAAGAAGGGAGCAAAATTCAAGTGGACTGATGAATGTGAAAAAGCTTTTCAAGGAATCAAAGAATACCTCACAAATACATCTATACTACAGAAACCAGAGAGAGACGAAGAATTATTGGTATACCTCGCAACAACTCCATATGCTCTAAGTGCAGTTCTGTTGCGAGCAGACGCAGGAATAGAAAGGCCCATTTACTACATTAGTAAAACCTTTAATGCAGCAGAGAAGAATTATTCTAAAATGGAGAAGTTAATCTTAGCCCTGGTTTATGCATCATTCAAGTTACGAATATACTTTCAAGCACATGTGATAAAAGTGGTAACCAAAGTCCCAATTGAATCAATCATGAAGAACACAAAAAGGTCAGGAAGAATAGAAAGGTGGAATGCACAAGTAAACCATTACAAGATAAAATGCGAAGTATTGTCATCGCAAAAATCACAAGTCGTCGCAGATTTTTTGGCAGAATTTCCTTTGGAAGAAGATGAAGCAGTAGAGGAAATGATGGATGTTGAAGAAGAATTTGGAAATCCAAAAGACTTGTTAACAGAACCGGATAGATGGCAAATTCTAGTGGACGGATCATCCAATAGTGAGGGAAAAGTAATTGGAGTCGTGTTGATTTCACCAGAAGGAGAAAGAACAGCATTCTCATTCAGACTAGAATTTGCATCCACGAACAATGAAACAGAGTACGAAGCTGTAGTGCATGCATTAAATATCGCAATAGAAAAGAAGCTTGAAAGTATAAGGATAACAAGTGATTCGCAGTAAGTGATTTGTCAAATTAAAGGGGAATATACCACAAATGAATCTTCTTTGAAGAAATACAAGAAACTCGTTGAAGAATTATCTGCGAAGATACCAAAATTAAAATGGAGACATATATCTAGAAAATATAACCGTCTCATGAGATGCTTTTGCATTTATTCCAAGCATCTTGACAAATCCAAATACAAGAAATATACAAATACAGACAATTCAACACCCATCAGTGGACAAAGAGAAAGAAATTGAGGAAGCTGTTGCGATGGAAGTAGAAAGAGAGTTATCAAACAACATCGCAGATTGGAGAAAAGAAATTCATGCATATCTCGCAACAGGAGAAATATCCAGGAACAGACTAGAAGCACATAAATTAAAGAGTCGGGCAACAAACTATGAGTTGCGAGAAGGAATTTTATATAGAAAATCTTTCAATGAACCACCTCTCAGGTGCTTAACTCGCGAAGAAGGAGAAAAAATATTGAAGATGTTACATGGAGGAGAAGATGGCAATCATAGTGGGGGAAGATCTCTAGCATATAAAGCAAAGATACAAGGATATTACTGGCCTTATATGCATACAGACGCAAAAGCTGACCAAATACGAAGATGCAAGGAATGTCAACGACATGGTAAAAGAATTCATGCACCAGGGGCCACATTAACTTCTTCAACAAGCTGCTGGCCTTTTGGTAAATGGGGGTTGGATATTGTTGGACCATTTATACCTGGATCTGGACAAAGGCGATACTTGATAGTTGCAACAGATTATTTCACAAAGCTCGCAGAAGTAAAAGCAGTACAACATATTCGTGATAAAGATGTTTTTACATTCATATTTGAGAACCTCATTTGCAGGTACGGGGTTCCAGCACAACTAGTATCTGATAATGGAAAACAATTTGAGGGGGCAGAACATAGAGATGTTACTCAGTGCTTTTAGGATAAAATGTGGGAAGTCAACCCCGTTATATCCACAAGCTAATGGACAGGCAGAAGCAACAAATAAAACAATCACAGATACAATCAAAAATAAATTAGAAGGACATCTCAAAGGATGGTGCGAGCAAGTACCTAGCGCAGTTTGGGCATACAATACAACTAGAAGAGAAGCAACTGGAATGTCTCCTTATTGTCTAACATATGGAGTAGAAGCAGTATTACCCACAGAGGTTGTAATTCCGACAACAAAGAAAGAATCTTGGGAAAGAAATTTAAGTGCGGGAGTAATATTAAGTGAATTGGATGATTTGGAAGAAAAAAGAGAAAAGGTGTTGCACCATATGAAGATTTATCAGGAACGATTAGCTCGATAATACAACAAGAGAGTCATTGAACGTGAATATAAACCAGGTGATTTGGTCATGCGAGAAACACCTCCATATCAAAAAGAAAATGGAGGAAAATTAGCACCAAAATGGGATGGACCATATGTTATTAAAGAAGTTGTAGGAAGCGGAGCTTATCGGCTGATGGATCCAGAAGGGAGAGACATGGGTTTGAGGCTTGGTAGACCTTGGAACAGACTATATTTGAAAAGGTATTATCCATAAAACTCATGAAAAATTTTACGAATATTGTTTGCTCGCAGGAAATTGGGAAAAGTTACGAGTTTCAAAATTTATATTGCGATTAAAATTTCATTAATTTGCGAATAAAAGACCGCAATCTGTGATCAGCCTCCAAAAAAGAAAGAGAGCCGCAGAAAATTTTATACAGGCAAACCTTTGTGGCGTACACCCTAGTTCGCGAAGCTATATTTCGTAAGAGGCAAAGTCCTAAAGTACGTCATTTAAGGGGGTACCTATAAATATGGCTAAGGGTAACCGGAACACCACCAAGGACCCTTAGTAAATGGTAAAAATTTAGGGGTACAACCCAATAATGGGGTACCTATCCGGGTTAGACACCTTGGATTCTCACCTAATCTAGCAACATTACGCAATATAAAATGCGGTGTAAGAGGATTTAAGTTGGGCGACTAAGGCATACTGTCTTTCCCAAGAAGTGCAGAAAACGATAAAGGCGCCGAGGTACACGGTTGAGTCAAGAGTGTCGGGTGAGGTTGAACCACATCTTCCATTTTTTACAAGTCTTGGAAAATGATGCACTTGGCCCAAAGATACCCCATAGGGTGCAACCTCGTAACTATAAGCCCTATAGGCAAAAAGGATAAGAGGTTGCGATTAAAAGCTGGTTGTTGGCAGAACCGGATGGGAAGAGCTAACATTGTATGGTCGATGTACGCTTCCTTGAAGGGGCAACCAGGGGGAAGATAAAGGGCAGCACCCTCCATTAGGGAGGTGATACGTGCTATAAGACGCAAATGTCACGAGGATTCTTGTTTGCGAAAACATAAAGGATTGTCATATTTGTGCAACAAATGAAGTTCTGCGAGCATTCTAAAAAAAAAAAAAAAAAAAAAAAGGAAAACATACAAAAAGAACTCATGAGAATGAAACAAAGAAGTTAAGATGAGATCAATGGGTTATTACATGAAAGTGTAAAAACGTCCTGCGATTTCATCGCAAGACGATAATGTCACGAGGCTGTATGTTCGCAAGAATGTTCAGGCTTGTCATATTATTGCAAATACAAAAATTTAGTACAAAAGAGGTGGCAAAATAAGACCTTTACTTAGGAAGGCATGATAAGACCACATAAATTAATGAAATTCATTTCATCAACATCATTGAAGAAATTATACAAGTATATACATTATGAAGATCTGAAAAGAAGACAGCTTCGTCGATATCATTGAAGAAATTTTACAAGAATATACATTATGAAGTTTTGAAGAGAAGACAGCTCTGTCAATATCATTGAAGAATTTTTTCAAGAAGTCCTATCAAAGAAGACAACATCATTGAATAATTTTAACGAAGACTTAACAAAAAATGCGATTTTGATAGTAATCAAATACAGGTAAGTTCATATTCGTAAAAGTTTACGAGAATTACATACTTCTTATACTTCTCCATATATTGAATATTTCTCCAAAAGTCGAATACTTCTTATAATTCTTCAAGAATATCTCATATTTATTATATTTCTTCAACGGATATTTCATTTGGTGAAGGTTAACTAATCATCATACTTCGTCATATGTTACATAATTATTCACAGATTGAATACTTCTTATATCTCCTCATTTGGTGAATTGAGTACTTCTAATACTTCTTATATCTCCTCATTTGGTGAATTGAGTACTTCTAATACTTCTTATATCTCTTCATTTGGTAGATCGAGTATTTCTAATACTTCTTATATCTTTTCATTTGACGGATTTAGTACTTCTAATACTTCTTCAAAGGTATTGTATATGTAATATACTTATTAAGGATATTTCATATATTTTATTTCTTATACTTAAAAGGGAGGATTTCTTATTTACAATCGTAACAAGTTGAAACTTCGTAAGATAAATTGAGGAAGATATTCTAATACTTCCAACAACGTTTAATCATTTAAAGAGAAATAATAGGGGGAAAAGGAGATACTAAGCTTTATCTGGGAGTTACATATTATTTCTCTTTATATGATCAAATGGGGCAAAATAAGGAAAACATTTAATTAAAGAAAGGATAAATTATCTTCGCAAAATATCAGATATACTTCTTAACTAAGGTTAAAACATCTTCGCAGAATATCAGATGTACTTCTTAAAAAACAGAATTGTTTGCAAAAAGAAAACCAACAGTAACTAAGGTAATGAATTCAAAAGAAAGGAGGACATGAGAGTCAATGATAAATTGAAAAAATAATGTTATCATGCTTCATCAACACTCTGTGCTGGATCTTTAAGATGAGTAGGGTCATTAGCAACCTTCGACTTTTGCGAGATATCATCCTTTGAAGAATATGCAACAGGAACATCTCCTTAAGGAATAGATTCTTTCTCGTCATCAAGATCTTCATCATCACTCTCATAATCGAAATCACTATCAGGCTCACGAGCAACTTCATCGTCAGATATTTTCAGAGGAGTAATTTTCACAAGAGGCAAGGCTCTTGATAAGAGAATGTTATTCGTAAAGACTTGAGCTTTCAGATGACTTTCACGAAGTATAGCTTTTTGATGGTTGGTATCTTCGATATCTTTGGAATAATCAAGATAGTTGAATCTCCGAGTAGCACGGTCACGAGAGTTGATTAAGCGGGTAGAAAGCAAAGCATTTTTCTTACGAAGCTCGGAACAGGAGGCTTCTAATCCAGCTTTCGCATTACGAAGGTTGTTCTCAGATTCTGCAAATAAAACAAAATTCAAAGGATAAAATTTGCGAGTATAACGAAATTTAAAGATATACCAGAGGCAGTCAAATTTTAATGACTACCTTCTCTTTGCGAAGTAAGAGATTGAGTTAAAGATAGACAACAGTTCTTCATCTGATTCATCGCATTATCAAAACCATCACCAACTAATCCTTTAAGTCGAGATTGAAGCTTTTGATCTTTAGAAAGGAGAAAATTTTTATCCTTCGCAAGTTTGGCATTAAGACTTTTTAATGACGAATAATCTTCTTCAAGTTGATTCTTCTTAGCACTCAAGACTATATTCTTATTAATAAGGGAATTCTTCTCAATAAAAAAAGAATTTCTTTCAGCATCTGAAGACTTCTTTAATTCCTCAAGTTCACCTTTCAACAAAGAAAAAATATTTTCTTGATCGCAACATTTATTCTGAAGAGTCTTTAATTCTTGCGAAGAAACAATCATTGTATTCAAAAACGAACATTTCTCTTCTGATAAGGTTTTGTTCTCTTCTAATAAGGTTTCTATTCTCAAATTAGCTTTAGTTAAGGAAGAAAAAAGTTGAGATATGTCATCATTCAAAAAAAATCGATCATATATTAGTTGAGTATTCTCTTGAAAAAGAGCGTCAGAGTTGTCAAGAGCACACGAGTAAAGATTAGATAAATGGGAGAATTGGTTTGAGAGGCTTTCATGCTTGGTTCGATATTATGTTGCATCTGATTCATGGTGAAGTACCAATCTTATACATTTCTGGATGGATTATATAAAGGGGAATGGATTTTAATGGATGTTTCAAGCATATGAAGAATATAAGTAAATAAAAGGGAAAATATGAAGATAGTAATCATACCTTTCAATTCATCATTTCTTTTGCGAAGAATCGCGCAGTCGAGAGAATTATTTTGAAGATGATAATTTTCTTTACGGAGATCCTCGCATTCTGCTTGAGAAGATTTCAAAGATTGGCGAAGCAATTCAATTTCTTTTTCCAAAGATTGACGTGAAGAAGAAATGTCTGGATTGACGAAATTATTTAGAACTTCGCAAAACTCATATTGCGAACGAACATTAGTAGACTTCGCAGTATTGGTCAAAACCTCAGATAACATTTGGAAAGTTGAATAAATTCTATCTCGAATTTCCTGAGGAAGAGGAGAAGAATTTGAAGGAATAAGAGCAAGCTGCAAATTGTCTGGAGAAATAGCACTCAAAGGATTTGGGGATAAGATAGGTTTTTCAAGAGAAGAAGTTGAAGAAATATTTTGCGAGGATTGTTTTTCAAGAGAAGAAGTTGAAGAAATATTTTGTGAGGGTTGATCTTGAAGAAGTGTTGATAAATTGACACTGATGGGAGATTGAAAGGTATGTAATGGAGTAGAGGCAGGAGTGTGTGAAGAAGCATTTTCACGAGGTGGAGAAGAAAATTCCTTATCAACTTCAGGAAGGAAATCATCAATCGGAATTAATGGTGTGGGTTTATTTAATCGAGATCTCTTACCAGGGTTTGGTTTTTTGCCAACCTGCGAATCAAAATGTAGATTAAAAACTGAGGAAACAATATATTGTTCAGGAAAGAAGGCAAAGTATTTTAACTACCTTTTGATTCTCAGATTTTCTTCTTCGTGGATTAGGGCTTGGATTTTTTAGTTGAGATTTCATCTGAGGAGTTATTTTCTTTGAAATAAACCAAAATCAGATAACAAATTATACAGAAATTAAAGAGGAGAACAAATGAAATGCGCGGAGATAGAAGGAAATTACCTTGGAGAACTCATGAAGATATAATAGAAGAAAAAATTGCAGAGGAAACAGTAATGGAGAGTATGAACAAAAGATAAAATTGTAGAAGTAAGAAGAAGAAAAGGAAGAGAATATAAAGGAGTTATATAAGGGAATAACTAGAAAAGGACGGTTACAAAAGACGTGTCCAAATTCTAAAAGACTAAGTAACGGTTATGTTCTCACGATCATTTCTTCTTCGTAGAATTGACATGAGAAGAGGCAAGATGTAGGTACTGAATATCGCAAGATAATAGTTCACGAGTATCGTAATAAATAAAGGAGAAAAGAGTTATAAAATTATACGATGATAGAAGTAGCGCGGAGAAATATGAAGTTTTGCGAGGATGGAATAATTTTGCGAGTATGAGTTACGATACTTCGCAATTCATATACAGCTACATAAGTTTTACTATAAATAGGAGTTCAAATGTAAAATTCGAGAGGTTCTTTTAGTGAGTGTAAGAAATTATCTTAGGAAAGAGAATAGAAAAAGTTGTAACTATTCTAGTTCCATTTTGATAATTCTATGTAATCAACTAAGAGAATTAATAAGAAAGTTATCATTCACCATCAAGAACTTATTGAGTTTTTACTAATTCTATTGAGGGTGTAGTTGTAGGTTATTCTGCAACTACATAATTGGCGCTAGAAACAGGGAAAGATTAAATGGATTTATCCTTCCTGTAACTTGCGGGATCAACCATTTCGTTTAATAATTGGTCCTCTTCTCTCTCTACTATTTTTCTCTTTTCTCTACTATTTTCTTAGTTCAATATCATCTTCAGGGAGATGTTATGGTTCATCGTTTACAAATTCGTCATCGGCTAATTCAAGCCTTTCGTCCGGTTTCGCATCGTCTAGTTCGAATTTCACATCTCGATCTAGTATTTTTTCTAGGGATCAGCTTCACTAACTCGTGTGAGTTCATTTGGATCTGTACAAGGATCTCCATCTGTTCATTTCTCAATGGCAGGTCATTCAATTCCACCGAGTCGATCAATTACAGCTTCAACTTGTGAAAACTACAAGTAATTGATTAAACGTTCCGTCGTCGACCAATAAAGCATGTATGTGTTCGTTGACAACTCATCCAGGAAGATAAGTCAAATTCACGAAGAAATATGAAGTTATGTACTTCGCAAAATGATTATACGTCCCAGCTTGGAGTATACGAAGTCCAGTATACAACTACTTGTAGTATATACTTAATTATATACTTAATTCTTACGAAGATGAGAAAGCTCCACTATGATAACTTATGAAGAAAGCTCCACTATGATTACTTACAGGAAATCACACCAAATTAAGTATATGCGAAGTATATTACCCCACTTTAGTGTTACCACATTAATTCTTACGAAGATGGTCCCATATACTTACGAAGATGATCCCCATCAAAATTCTTACGAAGATGGTGCTTACGAAGATGGTCCCCATCAAAATTCTTTTCTGTCATATACTTACGAATATCATCTTCGTAGGGTCAAATCTTACGAACGTTCGCAGAAGCAGCATTTCTACTTTTACACTTCACAAATATTCACTTTGCGAACGTTCGCAACACCAATACTTCGCAAATGTTCGTTTACTTCGCAAAAGTCCGCAAAACAGCAGAATTCTATTTCGCAAGAGTGGGCTAGAATAATTGGTATGCTATGAGAACATGCAAGATGATGCTAGCTTCGCAAGCAAATCACATACTTCGCAAGAGACAACAACGACTCACATAAAAGCTAAGTACCTCTTTCCTTAAACATTTTATTTGCTTACGAAAAATAAAAGATTTTTGATTTGATTTACAAAAAGAGATTCAATCATGATACAATTACAAAGATCTCAAGATTTCACAATTACAAAAGAAACCGAGAAAAACATCTCGCACAAATCAATTTATATATTTCTCTTGAAAATTTTACTTTATTTCCAATGATATGATATTCGACATGGAGAGTAGTAGCTGGCAAACCTTTATGGCGTATACTCGTAAAAGGCAAAGCACCTCAGTGCGTCATATGAGGGGGTACCTATTAGGATCATTTCCATGAAAAAATATTTGTCAAGAAAGATGAAATAGATAATACAAAGGAAATCAAAACAAACAAAAAGATTTTGAAGTAGCATATAAATAAAAAATAAGAAATTTTGATAAAAGAAATGTTGAATACTAATCTAAATTTTTATTTGCATTACAGCATAGCATGAGGCAAAGAACACGGAGTGAGAGTTCGCATGATGGGTTCGCAATATTTCTTACATTTAGAGGATTAAGTACTTCTTAAGGATACTTCATACTTCTTATATATTTCGAGGATTAAGTACTTCTTATACTTCTTCAAGGATACTTCATACTTCTTATACTTCAATGGTTGATACTTCTTATTTACTTCGCAACATTCCGGGACTTCGCAAAAGAATAGAGGCAAGTATATACTTTTCAAGGCTAGTATTCTTTCGCTCGTTCCTTCATCAACAAAGATCAAAGATTACTACAACAACGGATTTTTTTCTTAAAGATCGCTCTTCAAGCAATATTCAAGAAAAAAGAGGCAAGATGTAGGAGCGGAATATCACAGCAAATGATAACTTACGAAATTGTGGAGAGAAAATACATTTTGCGAGTATAGAATATTTTGCGAAGATAAAGAAATCACGAAGAACGTTTTACGAGTAAAGGAAGTTCGTGAAGTAAATTTGCGAAGGTTCGTATGATGATTCTTTGATCCGAAATTAAGGGAAAGATTAGTTGTTATCCAATGTGTAAAATCATATAAATAGCCATTTAGGCATGAGAGGAAAGGGGAGAGACACATTTTGAGAGAGGGGATGATTTTAGGAGGAGAGAGAAAATTTTAGAGAGGGATTTATTTTCTTTATCATCTTCTTCCCCAAAATTCTAGAGCTCCAAATATTCATTAATGGAGTCTCAATTGTAAAATCATGTAATCACATACAATCACTAGTGAAGCACCGTGGATGTAGATCACATTGATCGAACCACGTAAAAATCTTTGTGTCTCTTTATAATCAAAGAATTAATCTTTCTTTGATTGATTGTTTCCCTTATTCGCATTACTTGATCATGTGGAGAGAAATAATATATCTTAAAGACTTAGATTAGTATTCCCTTTCCCCTTAGTATTGCTCTTCAAATGATCAACTATCGCTGGAAGTATTAGAATATCCTTCTCAATTTATCTTACGAAGTTTCTTCTTATTGTGATTATGAATAAAAAATCCTCCCTTCGAAGTATAAGAAATATAAGCCTTTTGCCTTTTGCGGAATGTTGCGAAGTAAATAATAAATCTCCCCTTGAAGTATAGGAAGTATGAAGTATACGAAATATGAAATACCCTTAAGAAGTATAAGAAGTATAAAATATCTTTGAAGAAGTATTAGCATCATTTAATTCATGAAGAATTGCCCAATATATGAAGAAGTATAAGAATTATTACTCATTGTATGAAGAAGTATAATAGGTACTTAACCTTCGCAAAATTAAATATCCGTTGAAGAAGTATAATAAATATGATATATTCTTGAAGAAGTATAAATAGTATTGAATTTGTGGAGAAATATTCAATATATGGAGAAGTATAAGAAGTATTTAATTCTCGTAACATTTTACGAGTATGAACTTATCTATATTTGGTTGCTATCAAAATCCCATCTTTTGTTAAGTCTTCGTGAAAATTCTTCAATGATGTTATCTTCTTTGATAGGACTTCTTGTAAAAATTCTTCAATGGTATTGATGAAGCTATCTTCTCTTCAATGATATCGACGAAGTTGTCTTCTTTTCAGATCTTCATAATGTATATTTTTGTATAATTTCTTCAATGGTTTTGATGTAATGTATTTCATTAATTTCTGTGGTCTTATCATGCCTTCCTAAGTAAAGGTCTTATTTTGCCACCTCTTTTGTAGTAAATTTTTGTATTTGCGATAATATGACAAGCCTGAACATTCTTGCGAACATACAACCTCGTGACATTATCATCTTGCGATGAAATCGCAGGACGTTTTTACACTTTCATGTAATAACCCATTGATCTCATCTTAACTTCTTTGTTTCATTCTGCGAGTTTTTTTTTTTTTTTTAGAATGCTCGCAGAACTTCATTTGTTGCACAAATATGACAAGCCTTTATGTTTTCGCAAACAAGAAGCCTCGTGACATTTGTGTCTTATAGCACGTATCAGCTCCCTAATGGAGAGTGTTGCCCTTTATCTTCCACCTGATTTCCCCTTCAAGGAAGGGTACATCGACCATACACTCTGTGATCAGCCTAAAATATTTATGTACAGGAATTAAATATATACTTGCATCTATTCTTTTGCGAAGTTCTGAAGCTGCGAACTGATGCTGTTGTTTGCGAGGTGAATGAAATCACATCTTTCCTTCTTTTACTACTCTTCCCGTTCTAACTGTACTGTTTACTTCCCCATGGTTTATCTCGAATCTTTAGAGCAACCTGGATGGATTGCTGATTGTCTTGTTTGATCTCCTTTTATTAGCTATTCTTCTTTGCAAGAATACGAGTTGTTCCGGGTTCTTATTTCGCAAGTTTATATTCGCACAAATATAAACTCATTCTTTCTTATACTCGTATTCCTGACAACTGACTGTGTTGTTGAAGTTATCTATTGCTTTGTTGTGTTGGTTTTTGGCTGATGAGAATCGGTGTAGTCATGAGAGAGTCAACCGGCTGATGATAGACGTAGAAATTCCCTTATTCATTCGCTGCTACTCACGTTGCTGGTGGTCTTTAGCTAGATGAATCCTCCCTGATTTGTTGGTGTTTGCTCAAACCAATACTTCTTTGTTTTATTTTGGTTCTAGACTGGCTGACTCCTTCACTTGTGAAGTAAACTGGTGATGATGAGCAGTAACTTGCAAAATAAGGCTCCTTTCATAAACTTGCGAAAATGACACAGATTAATAATCAACTCATCATCGATCATGGCTGCAAAAGACACAGAGACGTAAACTTGCGAAAGAATAGATATCTTGAAAAATGTAGCATCAAAAATGTAAAGGAACTGATAACTTCGCAAGTTTATGTTTGTTCGAAACTAATTCTATTTTCTCCAGTTGATTTTTGCATCTCCACTCTTTGCGTAGAACTACATGTTAGCTTGTTTCATTTATCTAGACTTGTCAACTCATTTGAAATTGAATTAATCTATCTTTACTGTAATAATTCATTGTCTTTCTTGATCCCCATTGGGTCTAGTGACAAAGTAATGACGATCACATTGTGCTTGGAAATATTTTCAATCTTACTTAATAAGTAATGCAAAGGCTGCGAATGAAAGATTGATTCAAGTAGAAGTTTAGGAAGGTTCATGCCAAAGTGTAGTTTTGTGGAGAATGGAAATTGTCATCAAAAATTTCTTTAACTTTGTTCACAGAAAATTTTCCAAATCAACTAAAAATTTTCAATCCCAACTATTGTTGAAATTCAGCTAATAAGCTCACAAAACATGCTTCATTGAAGACAAATTTATAATCAAAATTCGTTTTAAATCAAAATCTTGGACATAAAATCAGATTTTTGCGAAAGAGCAACTAAAATTTTTACAAAGTGTTTTCAAAATTTTGTTTATAAACGACCAGATCTAAAAATTTAAGAAAGTAATAGATGAGTTTTAGGGGAATGATTTTTCTTCTCAATCTGCTGCTGGTAAAAGTTTCTTTGATCTCCTTTTCTTTTCTTTTTTGAACGAGCATTATGCATCTTCCTCTTTTTTGTCTTCTTCAAATGACGAGATTTGCCGTAATTTCATCACCAATAATAGATAATTTCTTTGAACTTTCTTGAACCAACAAGTTACAGGAAGGATAACTCTTTTTCTCTCCCCCTCCTTCTAGCGCCAATTATGTAGTTGCGGATTATCTCACAACTACACCCTCATTAGAATCCATTAAAATGATTCCTAAACCTAATTAATTTGATGTGAAACTAAGAATTAAGGTACTAAAATTATAAAGAGACACAAAGATTTTTACGTGGTTCGATCAATGTGATCTACATCCACGGTGCTTCACTAGTGATTGTATGTGATTACATGATTTTACAATTGAGACTCCATTAATGAATATTTGGAGCTCTAGAATTTTTGGGGAAGAAGATGATAAAGAAAATAAAATCCCTCTCTAAAAATTTCTCTCTCCTCCTAAAATCATCCCCTCTCTCAAAATGTGTCTCTCTCTAAATGTGTCCTCCCTTCCTCTCATGCCTAAATGGCTATTTATATGATCTTACAAAATATGACAGTTGTGTTGTCCCGCCATTTAGGATTTGAGAATAAACTTGCGAACCTTCGTGGTTTCCTTTGCTCGCAAAATGTATTTTCTCTCCACAATTTCGTAAGTTATCATTTGCTGTGATATTCCGCTCCTACATAGGGGGCGGTCATCTTCAACAATTTGAATTCTGTTTTGGCGGGAAAATTGGTTTTGAAAGGCAGCAGATTAGGGTTTGTGATTTGGGCGAGCTATAATGAGACTAAAGGGATAAAATCAAATGGGTATCTTCCTTCTGGTCTAACAAGGCTGGTAATGGGTTCTGTTTTGGTTAGATTTGGCTGGAATTACGAATTTGAAGCAATTATGATTCTCGGGTTTATTTTCCCCGGAAAGTTCTGTTAGTGATTTGGACGAGTTTCTGTTGGACTCTCTCATGGTTTCAGGTTGGATTGGTCCTGTCTCGATCGAACAGGGTTGGTATAGAAGTTGGTTGTGTTAAAAATGGAAATCCCATCCTCTTCTCGACAAAACAGGGGTAGAGTTATATTCTCGGATATTTTGTGGAATGTTAGAAGAATTTTGGGAGAGAATGGATTTGTTTCCTAATAAAAAGGGAAGTGTGACGTGTTGGGACCAAAAAAAAGTAATTGAATCTTCGTATATCGAGTAGTTAACTAAAACAATGAAGGAAATATCGAGACTTTGGCGAAAAGAAAAATAATACTTTCCAAGGATTTTCTCGAGTTACAAGGACCAAGTTACGTATAAATAACCTTGGATGAAGTCAGGGGTCGAGGGACGGATACCTTGGAGAAGAAATCTAGGCTTAGGATTGAGAAAATAAAATATTCAGAAAGCTTACCTGCTGGTGCATACTCAAGAACACGAAGAACAATAGCCTGTCAAAAACAGTCGCAGAAAGATATCGTTCATTAAAGGCAGAAGGGATATGTCGTTTATTATTCAGTGGAGAAAAAGATTTAGCCACTATATTCCGTTGTTTTCTTCAGCAGCTAAACTATTCAGTTTTGGTAGCTAAAGACCTTTAGCGACTAGAAATCATTGTAAGCAGATTTTTAATATTTTTAATACAATGAATAATCAAATTTTCTTCAATCTTCAATCTATGAGTAGCTAAATTTCTTTTCAAGGGTTTTGGAAGAAGCTATTTTCGATGTGCAAACTTTAGTAATTATTTTCCTTGACGACAAATACTCCAAAATTGTGTTTTAATTTGTTTAAAAATTCTCTCTTCTTTACATGCTTTCATAATAATTATTTTGGGTAGTTTCTACCATTCTTTTATAAGCGAAGGAGGATTAGGCCATAGAATAGTGATAAGAGTCATAAAAAAAATTGTAACGTTTAATCTTCCAAGACATGAGATTGGGTTCCAAATTATTTTGAGTAAACTAGGAGTATTTTGTCAAAGAAATTGTTATTGAGTTACAAATATTGGAAGTAGTGAAATCCAAAACCCTAGAATCTTCTCTCCTTGGTAACAAAAAAAAATCAATTTTAATTAGTTTGTCTTAGTATTTTTCTTTATTAATCTGAAATCAAATCTTTAAAAGAGTTCGAGCAACGAATCTTTCTTACCACTTCAAAATTGCATCAGTTTTTGGCGACGCTGACGCGGACTTACCTTTAGGTTAGGTTTTAGATTTTTATTTTCTTTTTTCTTTTTAGTTTAGTTTTTGTTTTATTTTATTTTATTTTACTTGGGTATTTTTCTTGTTTTTATCGTGCGGGTAATATTCTATATTTATTGTGGAATTGCCTACCAAAAGAGATAAGTAACAAAACTCAAATTTTTTTTATTTTTTTTAGGTTTTATTTCCTTTTTGTGTATATCTATTTTATTTTATTTTGAAAAAAAAAAAGTCAAAAAATACACGTTGCACACACCAATTGCATCATCAGATTACCGAATTTAGGAAACTTGTGGAAAAGTACGTTGAACCCGTGCCTTCGGCCATTTGGGAGTTACCAGCCGAAATTCCACAAGCCTCAGCCTCGTACCTTTAGGTATATTTTTCTGAGGTAGCCCAAGCTTACCTAATTTTGTAAACCCTGCATTTGCATGTGCATGATTTCTTGCTGAACAATAATATTCTTGCTTGTGTATGCGTCGTTGGAAACGAGTAGGAAATAGACTTGAGGAAAACGACCTTTTTAATTTGACTCTGACCCGCTACACGGAAATAAGTGGTACTTCTATTTTTTCCGAAATGGTTAATGAAAAAGATGAAGACGTCCCACTAACCAAAACTCTTAGGGACCGGTTGAACCTGTCTAGAGTGATACGTGAACCTGGGGTTGTTTTACCGGCCACTACTGTTAAGTTTGATATTAAACCTGGGACATTTGGCATGCTACGTAAGTTTAGGGGGATAGAGAATGAGAACCCGTATACCCATATTCGTGTCTTTGAGATGATTAGTGACACCATAAGTTATTTGAATGTCACCAAAGACGATGTTAGGTTGCATTTGTTTCCCTTTTCCCTAGAAGAGAGAGCCAATGAGTGGTATCATATCATTCCTTCCAAAACAATCACTACCTGGGATGGACTAGTAGAGGTTTTTGTTAAGAAATTCTACCCACATCATAAGACTGCTGCTGTTAGGCAGTCTATCCAAACCTTTAAGAAGAAAATAGGTGAAAGCCTACATGATTACGTAGAAAGGTTTAATGAATTGTTATACCAATGCCCGCACCACAGCTTTGATAAATCCCATATGGCCAAATCTTATATGAGGGCCTTGATAGTGAAACCCGAATGCAGGTAGAAACAATGAGTGGTGGATAATTTACGCATCAAGACCCAGATGACTATTTTGACGAGTTCATAGAGTTAGCTGAAAAGACTCATTAATGGGCTTCAATGAGGGAGCCCGAAATAACTAGGAACCATATCCATAGGGTCAATAGAGTTGATAATGGGTCTGATATCCTCAGGCATCTAGAGGCCTTAGAAATGAACCAAAGGTTTACCCAGACTATGAGATGTAACAGTGAGCCCAGAACTTATCCATGTACCATTTGTGGTGACCAAAGTCATACTGGACCTCAGTGCCCCCTGTTTTACCCAACTGAAACTACCTGTGACCAGGTTATTGTCCTACATGGAGGTATGAACTCTAAATTTGAGGGTAGACCCAAGTTTGATCCATATTCTAATACGTATAACCCTGGTTGGATACATAACCCTAATTTTTCGTGGTCTAAAGGTGCCCAACAGGGTGGCCCATCTAGCAACCCACCACCAGTTTTTCATAGGAATCAAACTCAATTATAAGAACCAAGCCCAGTTGATCATAAGTTGACATCTTTAGAAGAATCTATGAAACTTTTAGCTCAAAGTGTTGTCCAAAGCAACCAAAAGTTCGATGACTTTGTCTTAATGAGTCAGCGTAACCAGCAAAATAATTCCCAAGCTATTAGCAACTTAGAGACTCAAATAAGTCAACTTTCAAACCGGTTAAATGATAGAGAGAATGGGACATTTCTTAGCCAAACGACTCGAAATCCGAAAGGAGTTAACCAGGTTAATGGGTCGGGTAGTTCTAGCCACAATGAACATGTCAAAGCAGTTATCACCCTTAGGAGTGGTAAAACTCTAGAATACTCGGTAGAACCACTTGAGGATAGTAGTCCAGCTGAAGAGACTGAGGTTGACTAAACTTTGTCTAAAGACCCTAATGGACCTGAGTGTGCTAAGAGTCCAAGTGAGGAAGATATCCCTGAGAGAGTGTACATACCACCTGCACCATTTCCTCAGAGACTCGCTAAGAAAAAGCCTAGTACATATGCTGAAATCCTAGACATCTTTAAGCAAGTTAAGGTCTACCTTCCCTTGTTAGATGCAATAAAACATGTACCGACTATGGACAAGTTCCTAAAAGAGATGTGCACCGTCAAGAGAGAGGCTAGTGTACATAAAAAGGCATTTTTGACCCAATAAGTTAGTTCCATAATGTCACAAAATTACCCAGTCAAATTTAAAGATCTTGGTTGTCCTACTGTCACATGTGTCATAGGTAAACAAACGATGGACAATGCTCTATTAGATCTTGGGGATAGTGTGAATCTTTTACCTTTCTCTGTTTATGAACAACTTGGACTAGGGGAGATGAAACCAACTATGATAACACTACAGTTAGCCGATAGGTCAGTCAAAATCCCACGTGAAATTATTGAGGACGTGATAAGTGCATATTTCACATATAATTGGTGTCAATTCCATGCTAGTATTTGTTGGGTTTCTTGCAAATTATTGTATATTACACTTGTTTGCTCTTATTTGTATTTTAGTAGGTGAATCATCCAAAAAGAAGTGAGTTTGCACTTAATTGTGCAATAAAACAAGCTAGCTACAAGTGGAGATGGGCCAAAGACCAAGAAAAACCCGTTCAAACCTAGGAGTTCTTGTCACCATCTTAGAGAAGACGAAAATACTAAGTCAACGGCGAAAGAACGGAGTCATTCTGAGTTCGTAGGGAGAAATTATGAGCAAAACAAGAATTTAGAAGGGAAAATGGCAAAATTGTCATTTTATAGGTAGCTGCTATTTGCACCCATCAGCCACTAAGGGGACACCATATTGCCACACGTTGTCTGCACGCGACAAAGGAAAAAAAGTTGGGAAACATTATCAAATTGAGTTAGGGGCATATGCTATTCAGAACCCGAAACTGGATAGGGGGCAACTAGGTCCATTTCATTTCTCAACAGCAGGAAAACATATTTCAGCCAGCGTCATTATTTGAATTGTTATTATGGGGGGAAATATGTTGAAAAGCCATATGTGGCATATTTTAGATTCAAGTACAGTAAAAATTCCATATATTAATAAAAAATTATAGTCTCAACTTCGGTCAGTTATAAATAGTGATAAACTCTACATTTTAATATTAATAGATTTTTCTAGTCCCCGCCATAAGGAATTTATCTTCATATATTAATACAATAGACATAATTGGAAAATTATAGTTCTTGTTACATTAAAATTTAAGATAAAGAAAAATATGTATCTATAGTTGTTTGAGAAGAGGATGTAATTTTTTAGATTGTTATCGCACCTTTTGATTTGCATATGCGTAAGACCTCGTTACTATGTGCATCTTCTTGTTGAAGCTAAAATATTTCCAACTTGTCAAGCATGCTTAAAGCTTCTTGTCGAACAATTTTTTTATTTTTATTTTGGTATACCTCCCTATATTAATAAACTCCATATATTAATAATTTTGTGAAGTCCCAAATCTATTAATATATGGAGTTTTTACTGTAGTGATTAATCGGTTTGGGGTACAAGTACCCTGTATCTTTAAAACTTTTCGTATATTTTTGGCTATTTATTAATACAATTTTGACTTAACAAAAAAAAAAGGGGGAAATTAAGTTCTCTGCTTGATAAAGACTGAGAACAAAGTTACCAGAAACATGTCTCTGACATGTTGGGGTTAGGCGGAAATTCAGTGCAGAACTATACATCGACTTTGATATAATATCAGCATCTAATGGGAGATCTTTGCTCGAGAGGGTCCTGTTGCAATTCGCTCCAATAAGAAGCCATTTGAATTTAATTAAGTTGTTTCGGGTCACACCATAGCGCCAGCACTTGTTTTCTTCAACAAAATTCTCTGATCTTTGTCAGACATTTTTGAAGTGGGACGAGTAAATAATGGAGATGATATTTGCATGCGGACCTACAAATGATGGAAGCTTCTGACTTGTGTTGCATTCTTTAGAAAAGTGGAAATTTTGGTGCGGAACAGTGCATCGGAGTAAGATGAATGGACGGTTCTAAAGAAGAATCCTAAATTTACATGGGTCCACTAACATATGAGCTAATTAGAAAACGAACACATCTTATTCCAGTGCTTCGTGTTACACCCAAGTAGAGGCACATATTCTCTCATGTGGAAAGCTTCTGACTTTGGCAGACGACTGGATAAAGAACAGACAACGTGGTTATTGGACCGCAAGGTGAACGCAGATGATTCTAGTTGCTATAAATAGCGAGGAAAAATTCATTCTTCGACACTCAATCGTACACTTCTTCCAAGGTAGCGAGAAACGGAGAGAGCTCCTGTTTTTAGTTTCATTTTAATTCCTTCTTTATTTATTTGTTATTAATTTTTAATTATGAGTAGCTAATTTTTTTATTGATTAGGGATGATTTCAAAATCATGAACCATGAAATATTATTTTCTTTAATCACGTTTATTTCAAGTTTTATTTTATTATTGATTATCTTTATTATTTTTAATGTCTAAGAATATTGAGGGGTTATTTAAAATGATCAATCAAATTAACCAATCAATATTTCTTCTACTAGTTTAGGGTTGTGTGATACGTGTAATTGTCTCATCAACTCTTTACACAAGTAGTAAATTGCAAGAGCTGACAGAAGGATTTTGTTAAGCAATTGTGTGTAAAGATAACACTAGTAAGCAGGTCGAGCCTATGGTCGATCTTTGGGATCAACTTTGATTCACAAAGTATAAAGCATTCGACTAATTTACACCTTGAGAGCTTATTCTTGGTGGGTTGGTTGGATAGAATCTGGTAGTCGGGCGCTTCCGTATACAATGACAGTAGGAATCTGGGGGATAGCAGAGCTTATTGCTATTCTACGGTTGGTAACAATATAAGTTCGACAAGAAATAAATTTATATTTAATTAACCTTCGGTTTAGTGACGGCGAATGATTCCCTAGTCATCTCTTTTCTTATTAATTTAAACCAATATTTTTTATTTTCGTTTTATTAGTTAGTTTGATTAAAATCTAAAAACCTCATGTTCAGTTACTTTTAACAACTAGAAACTCCCTGCTCTTTGTGGGAACGAATTGCTTGTCATTATTTTATACTGGTTAATTGTGTGGAAAGGTAAAATTAATTTGTTGCGTAAACGACGTGCAACCAAATTTTGGCGCCGCTGCCGGGGAGCAGTCGGTAGCTTTTAGTTGTTTTTATTTTTTTAGTTTATTTATTTACTTTAGTAATTTTAATAATTTATTTATTCTATTATTTATTTACTTTTAGTAATTTTACTTAATACTTTTGTTTTTTTGCTTCTAGCTTTTATTTTATTTTATTTTTTATGTGTTCATAATGGATTAATAGTATTCATGACCCGTCTAGAACGGAGTAAAAATTCTATAAACGATTTGTGTGCGTAGTTTTTATTTTTAGGTTTAGTTAATTTTCATTTTTATAATTGTGTATCATAGTCATGTTTCCATTTGGAAATAACATGTACGGTGTACAAGATCAATCATGTCACACTGGCAATCAATTTAATATTAGTCAATATGGTTTTGAATCTCAGTCTTATGACAACTACCAACCATACCAAGAGTATAATCAAAACCAATCTTTTGGTTATGATACATATCCTTCGGAACCTTACGGATGTTCTCATGAATATCAATCTTCTTATGGTGGGTGTATAAGTGAGCAACCACATGAATGGGAGGATAGTTATGATTTTGATCAGAATTTCTCTAGTTTTGCAGAAGGGATGTGTACCATGATGGGGGAGCTTCAACAACAAATGCAAGAATCACTTCAAACCTATGATTGGGAGGAATCACGTCGAGAAATTCAAAGGAATTCAGAGAAATTATATGAACAAATTGCTCAACTCGGTAAAAATAGGGATGAGGAAGAAGTATGGCCTAAAAACCAAAATAATTCTGAAATTCCTATGGACGACAAAGAATATATTGAAGATGAGCAACCTTTGGAAATTCCATGTAATAGTGATGAAGTTTTTCCATCTCCAGATCGTAATAATGATCATTCACCTATTCAAAATGAGGAGCCTTGGAATGACCGAACCATTGTTATGAACGGTATAACATACTCAAATGCATATCAACGTTATGAAGAATATCCGAATTACAATGTTTTTAGGCCGATTGATTTGTAGGAAGTAAACCCAATTATTCCATCGTCGAAGACTCATACGGAAAAAGTGATACTTTGGAGATACTTTATATTCGGAAGTTATACAAACTAAATTTACTCCTGATTGTTGATTAACTACTGATTGTATAGTTATCTACCGATTGTAAAGGGTAGTTTCGCCATTAAAAAAAATGCCCCGGAAATAACCTACCGATTATGACCTATTTTGTCGTTTTGTGTCCCCTAAAGACGACAGGTTCTTCTACCTTCCATTACTAATTAAACACAAACTAAAATATCAATTGATTAATTAACACTTTCTCTCTCTAAAAGATTAAGATTCTATTAGGCATTCTTTCTGAAGTGACTATAAAATCGATGATTACTATAAAACAAAGTAAAAATCTAAGATCACAGATCAGTTTCAATAATCCCATCTTTGGTTTTTGAGTTTTTGTCTTCACACTCGTCACCTGTACTGTATCTTCGTTCCAAATAAAAATAAATAAACTCGGTAGAAGTATAAACGTTTTAGTACAGTTAAACGGATCTAGTATTAATTAAACTCCTTTTTGATCGGCATGTTTTTGGGTTGTTGATGATAAAAGCCATAAAATTTATTCTCATAGATTTTAATTTGTAATAACTTGATCATAATTAGGTTAAATTAGATCGCCTGAATGAGTTAGTATGTGCAAATTGTTAAGAGGGATATTTTTGGTTCGAGAAAAATAAAAGGTTTCTCTTAAATATAGCCCACACATTTATTAATCATAACCCAAAAAATTTAAGTCAGAATGAAAATCCAAACACGTCTTAATTTGTATTAACAATTAAACTTAAATTTTTCTTCTTAATCGAAATCAAAATAAACCCTAACTTTTCTTTTAATCAAACTTCATCATATTTCTAATTAGTTATAGTTGTTATTTTATTTATGATTCTCATATACAATCATAAACCCTAATTCTTACTTTTCTCCAAAAACAAAACAAAATAAATCATAATTCTTAATTCTCACTAAAATGATATATTCTTTTTTCTTAATCATGATAAAATATTAACATTCATAGGAGTGTATATTCCAGTTATTCTAGGCTTCTCTTAAATATAGCCCACACATTTATTAATCATAACCCAAAAAGTTTAAGTCAAAATGAAAATCCAAACACGTCTTAATTTGTACTAACAATTAAACTTAAATTCTTCTTCTTAATCGAAATCAAAATAAACCCTAACTTTTCTTTTAATCAAACTTCATCATATTTCTAATTAGTTATAGTTGTTCTTTTATTTATGATTCTCATATACAATTATAAACCCTAATTCTTACTTTTCCCCAAAAACAAAACAAAATAAATCATAATTCTTAATTCTCACTAAAATGATATATTCATTTTTCTTAATCATGATAAAATATTAACATTCATAGGAGTGTATATTCCAATTATTCTATTCAAAAACACAACAACATCAATCAAAACATAATTAGCTTAGGGTTTGATTCTTTTCTTAGGACCATTTTCCTAAAACTTCATAATTAAACACAATCTATAAAAGTAATTGTCCAAGATGTTTTTGTTCTCAATCATGATTGTACCAAATTTGATTGAGGATATTGATTATTCTTCAAAAACATTAATCATGTCAAATAATTAAAAAAAAATTGTTTTTTTTTTTAATTTAGGGATTTTATGATCATCTTAATATTTTGGGCTATGAATAATAATCATGTATAATTTTGTGGGCTACGTGTAATGATTTTAAAGGTATGTTTGGTTAGATGAAGCACTTATTTTAAATGGGTTATGGTTAATAAAACCATGGACTATATTTAAGAGAAGCCAAATAAAACTCGACTCACCCAAAGAATCGGCCTAGTTATCGAGTTGATAACGATTTTCGCTTTTCTTGAATTCATTTTTGCTCTCCCTCTAATAAAAATCTTTTTTCTTAACATTTTGTCAGGCTGATCCTAGTCAAAGAAAATTATAGAATCAACCTAGTTAACTAGTTGACAACTATTTTTGGTCTTCTCGAATCACTTTTTGCTCTTCCTTTAATAAAAGGCGGTGTCACTTTCCTTCCAAGTGGAACAATGATTTCACTTTGCAAGATGGTCCAACAGGTTTCATTTTCATGAATATATCATTCTGAGCTAGCACCAAAACCAAAAAATTGTAGGACTAACCAGAAAACTATCTTAACATATTAAAAATTCAGCTTAATCTGAAAATTAAACATCACCTTAATAAAACAAACAAAAACTCGATCTGAATGTTTCCAAGACCAATCACCGAAGTTTCCCTTTTTTATACAATCCCCCAAAGCCCTCCGTGAACACATTTATTGTACCCTCAACTTCAGTCTCAGAAGAAGAAAAAAACACTTGAGAATACCCACACTAATAACGTTACCAACACAGCATATTTCACTAGCAAAAGAAGAAGAGAAGCCAAGGGGTTTGAACAAAAAAGGTCTGTCTTTATCTCAAGTTTCTACTTGCTAATTACTTCAATTTTGCTGGCTCCAGGGTCATTCCTTGAAGGTTCAACAACAGGTCAGAGGAGTTCAAGAAAACCTTGTTGTTGGAATTCGAGATTGTATGTGCAATTTCCCTTGCAGCTTCAATTCTCCTTAATGTGATGAAAGCTGGATTGTTTGCAATGGCATCCCCAATTAGCTGAGCACTCTTAGCCTCTCCCTGAACATAGAAAACAATGTAAGACAATGATCACCCATAATGCAATGTAAGCAGTTAGAACTAAAGCGGAAAAAAACCACCAGCATATGGAAATCAGGAAGACCTATTTTCATGAGTGAGTTACAAACCTGAGCTCTGATAATAGCACTTCGTTTGTCCTGCTCTGCTTTCTCTACCACAAACTTGGCTCTCTCAGCTTCTTGCGCAGCAACCTGTTTAGCTTCAATTGCAGCTGTAAACTCCCTTCCGAAAGTTAGGGTTGTTATTGACACATCGTCCAATGCAAGGTTGAAGTTGGTAGCCCTCTCTGTCAGTACTTTCCGTATTTCCCTACTAACAGCCTACAAATAACAATAACATAATAGTAATGCATAAACTTCTCCCATAATGTAGCTCATAATGTAAAACTAGTTGTTCTAAGTGTACTAGGTAAGCTTTAGTAGTATTTAGTAGTATAGTGGTATTGATGTATGAAGCGACCCAGATGCATACCTCTCTCTGTGTGAGAAGCTGGCTGGCATTATATTGTGCAACCACAGCTTTCAGCGTTTCATGGATTATTGATGGCAGGACCCTCTCATTGTAGTTCTCCCCAAGAGTTCGGTATATTGTTGGTAACTGGTCTGCCACGGGTCGTGTCAAAACTCGAAGCCCAATCTTGACCTGTACAGTATGAATTCCATGGAAAATGGAATATCATATGTTTTTCTTAGTCAATATCTTGTTCAGAGATTAAGATGGGTTACAAATTATTACGAAACAGATGAACCTATCTGGGATTGACATGATGTGCTTCTTCACTTGCAACACCCTTTATTTCAAGGGTGTACTTAGCTTTCTATCGGCTAACCGTGAAATTAGCAATTGGGGATTTTATTATTTAGCCAAAGAGGAACACGTACAAAATAATAGATGAGTTGACTACATCGATGAATAGCCTGAAGCAAGTCACTACACACTACACAAAGTGTACCACTATCAATATACTTCATGGCACGATTAAATTTGCATTCCTTACTCTACAGGATATATTTGACAAATTCCACGAACCTACAGTTGCTTAAAGCATGCTAAAAAAGAGAAAAATAATTTACAACATGCAGTAACACCTGCACATGATGCAACCGAAGAAAAGATGGCGAGTATGAAGTATCATAAAGATAGTTACACATGGTAGCACAAAACATACATCTCAAGCACGGCTATTAGCATAAGAAACAACAAACGTTGAGTTCAACAAATTTATTTATTTTCAAATGCTGCAATTGGAAAAAAGGATGACATGTGAAACGATAAAGAACCATAAACTGGACATAAGATTCAAATTTTCAGATGAAACATTTAGCAAGCGTGCAATCTTTGACAGAAGCATCATCATATCTCATGCATGAGAAAGGACTAGAAGACCTTACCATCTGAAGGTCACGGCTCCCGGAAGTACTTTCGACAAGATGAGGTCGTGCTCGGACATCATAAATGACTGGCCTCTCAAACCACGGGACCATTAGATGTGTTCCTTCAGGATAAACCTGCACAGAACCACATCAGTGAACTAAAACCGGCGAGAAAGAACAAACTCAACAAAAGAGAAGACAAACAATAAAGAAATTAACAAAACAGAAAATTCAAATATATGAAAGTTGCAACCTGATCAATACTACTTGTATTAAACCAACAAGTAAGACTTTGACTGGTCCATCATACCATAAGGCAGTGAATGCATCTAGTTAAGGAACATTTTGCTTTATCAAGATAGAATAGATCTTACAGATTTAAGCCCCTCCTGATACTGCCAGATGGGCAATTAAACTTAAGGTGATGAAAATCCTTTTCTTAAAAGGACAATAAGAGCGTCATAGACTTCCTATGGACTGGTATTACAGACATTGAATATAGTAGTTCTATTTTGTCTAGTGTCATCTCTTTTGTAATATTCTAGATGAATTAGTGTATGTAATAGGTTTGCCGATAGACTAACTAAGTTTATTAGTAACACATCCATTCACAGAATCTATTCTGGATGTATAGGATATAATCAACAATGGCTTTGGTTAGCCGAAATATGTAATAACTTTGATGTTACTCTTGCCACTTACAAATTAAATCTTCAGTTTTAAATCTAAAGAAAAAGAAAGATTTAAGCCCCTACTGATCTAAGCAAAATGCCCCTGAACAACAATCTACACCACCCAAATCCTAATAATCCACGAAATGAAAAATGATTTCTCAAATTCCACCTAAAACCAAACAAGGTGTACAGTTAAGAAAACCCACAAACTAAAAATGAAATTAACTACAAAGATTCATAAGACTAACCCTAGCTTCACTAATTTAACCTAAAATCTAGGCAACTGAAAACACAAATACGTCATACTAAAAAGATTAACTTCAGAAGTAGTATGGATGAGAGAGTAAGAGATAGATCACCTTATCTTTAACACCAGTGATACGATTGAAAACAATAGCTCGATGTCCTCCTTCAACATTGTAGAGACTGTTAAAAGCTGCGTATAACCCAAGACCACCGACTATTCCAACTTTGATCAAAGCAGAAGCAGCATTTACTCCTCCTGGGATCTTTGGAGGCTTGACATCTTTGAAATTCATTTTTCCTCTCTGACAAGTTTTTTTTCTTCTAGGGTTTTGGGGGTTTTCTTTTTCTTCACTTGTGATTTGTTCTTCTATATTCTCTTTTTATCCCTCTCTAGTCTCTCTACTCTATTTTCTTTCTTGCCAAGCTTCAATTTTAGAATGAACTCTAGCCCCTTTCACTAAGCGAGCAACAAAGGCCTGGGCCCATCAGCCTATGCATCAGTTTTGGAATGATTTTTTTGGGGACTACCTAAAAAAAGTGGGGACTACCCATTAGTTTTTGGGAGGATATTAGAAGTAATATTTGGTCACCCTTTATAAAAAAAAATTATACCCACTTTACCCTTGATGATAAACAAAAAAAAGATTAGTGATTAGTTAAAAACTGATTAATTATTAGTGATTAGTTAAAAACTGATTAGTGATTAGTGATTAGTAATTAGTGTTTTATAAGTTAATTTTTTCTGTTTTTAACTTTTTTTTTAAGAGATAAGAAGAAGAAGGAAATAGGAAGAAGAAGATGGGTGAACCCAAAAATCTTTTTTTGAGTTTAGTAATTATGATATGAGTGATTCATGTGATGATACCTTAGATCTTTTTCTTTAAGAGCCACAACAAGAGTATGATGTTTTGGGTACTCATGGATACTTCAAATTTAGTTAATGGTGCTTGAATTGGCCAAAACATTCCTAAAAATGAACAATTTACAAATTGATTTCCGTTTGGTTTACAAAGTTCGGCTACAACATTTGAAGAGCATGTTACCGAACTCATCTGCAAGTGTAGTTCGGTTAATGTTTCTAAAAACACAGGTAGCCGAACTCAGCTTTAATGGAGTTTTTTGTTTCAGAGAAAGTTCGGTTAGGGAAAAAAAAATTACGACGTAACCGAACTAAAAGTTCGGCTGGGAAAAAAAAATGAAAAAAGTTGCGACGTAACCGAACTCAATATATAGGTTTTCAGAGAAAAGTTCGGTAAGGAGAAAAAAATTGCGACGTAACCGAACTTTAGTTCGGTTAGGAAAAAAAATTGCGAGGTCGGTTAGGAAAAAAAAATTGCGACGTAACCGAACTTTTCTCTGAAAGAAAAACCTCCATTAAAAGTTGAGTTCGGATAGTTCGACAAAGTTTTTCACATAATTCCTAACTGAACTTCTCTCTGCAACTTACATTTTCAACTCATTTTAATGATTACTTCTCATTTTTGCAACCAAAAACGAATGACAAGTAATGGGTTTGTTATAATTTTGATTTTGATTTTGTTTTGTTAATGATTTAAATTAAGCTATATATTGTGGTCGGTGGTGGTGGTGGTAGTGGTGGTTCAAGGTGGTAGGTGGTGGTGAGCGGCGGGGGTGATGGGAGGAGGTGGTTATATATATAGGTGGTGGTGATGAGAGGAGGTGGTAATATATATATATATATATATATATAGGTTAAGGGTAAGTTAGTCATTTCCACATTTTAGGACACCCCTTATCATTGTAGGGTGGACATTTGTATCACTGGGTAGTCCCCCACTTTTTTTGGGTAGTCCCCAAAAGATAATTCCAGTTTTGGGCGGTATTGTGTGGCTGCAAGCCGGATTGAGCAAAACTACCAAATCGGCAAATCCACGTATTTTCGTCCGATCCGATCTGCAATTTGCGATTGGGAAAATTAGGCTAAGACCCAACTTATGGATAACCCATAATATGAGGTCCTTAATTAAATCTAGGTCCTGAATTATTAAAGACATTCATACCCTTATATATATTGTCAAGCCCCTAATTAAATAAAATTTAAAACTAAACCCAAAATTATTAAAAATACATGTATTACTTTAATATTCATTTACAACTAATACGACCATTTCCACGGTGGGAGGGCCGACCGAAGAAGAATATGAAGATGGGGTTTGTCTGCGACTATTTTCGTCCCGTTTAAGAAAAGGTGATACTTTCACCCCCGTTTCAGAAAAAGTGATACTTTCGTCTCGTTTCCGGAAAAAAGTGATACTTTTTCTGAAACGGGGAGAAAGTATCACTTTTTCCGAAACAGAGCGAAAGTATCACTTTTCCCGAAACGGAGCGAAAGTTTCACTTTTCCCGAAACGGAGTGAAAGTATCACTTTTCCTGAAACGGGATGTGAAAGTATCACCTTTTCTTAAACGGAAAATTAGTCGATTGATGCGTGTCGTATGCGTCAAAAATAATTCACTTCCTCACTCAACTAAATATAAATATAGTATTCGATAAGAAAGAGTTCGTATCCACAGAGAGGCGATTGTTGTTATGCAATTTTCAGATTCTTATGTAACCAAATAACCCAAGTTGTGTTTTTGTTTTTATCAAAGTAATAATACTAAATAAAGCAAAGTAAATAATAAGAATAATCAATAAGGAGAAGATATTGGTTAAGGGATAGTATCATTCACAAACATGTATTTTTCATCTATGATTAGAATTGGTATTTAATCTCTCAATTATCAAAAGTCCTAAGATATCTTGATCGCAAGATTATCCCGTTTATTTCCTGATTTTATCACAAACAACATTAAAATATGCTATTGTGAAATCTTCTTAAAAAGCAACCTAAAGTGTAAAAGCACAATTAGGTTTAACTCCCTAAGAGCAATACGTTCTATGAAATAAGACTAATCGATGCAAACAAACGTGTAAAAGCACTAATTCGTTTTAACAAAGGTTATGATTCATATGCGATTAAAAAGATATATCACTACAAGTATTAACCACAAGATGCTACTAAAAATCAGAGATAACAACTTTTACGTATTGAAAACCCTAATATAGTTATAGATATGAAAACAAATCCAATTGATTCCGGACTCAACCAAACTAGCATTCAAATCATATGATAATAAAACAATGAATCATAAAAGATAAAATTGAGACAAAACTAATTCATAGAATCGAATAACATGCTTTAAGAAATCAACTTTTTATCCCATAACCAATTAATGTATTTAGCTACTCATATTCATGGAGTTCATCATCATAATATTCAAAGAAAGACTATGAAACATAAAATAGATCAAACCCTAGAAGTAGTTCTCTGCAAGAGCTCCAAGAATAGAATAAAATGTTCTCTCTTTGTTGTAGAAACTCTCCATTTATAGCTCTTTGCTTTCCAAAAATAGGTCAAAATCTTCAAGTCCACATCCATCTACCAGTCCATCAAGCCCATGTGTGAGAAATATGTCTCTGGAAATTTTTTGGGTCCATAACTGGTTGCCGGAATTGCTGACGTCATCACCGGAGTCCGGTCACCGTCGCCGGAATCCGGCTGCCGGAAAACGTTTTCCGATCACTTTTCTCTTCCAAAACTATCACTAGCTAGTGCATACTCCCAGCATCTCATCCTTCCTTCCCTGCATTTCAAACATTCACAAAAATCATCCAAACCAATTCTCTATCCCTTGCGAAAACGCACCCAAAAGCGCGACGCGTAGCTCATATGTCCGGCGGTCGACTTTTGCATCCGATTTGTACCCCCTTCATGATTCAGTGAAATATTGTGATTCATGCTTCAAGTTCCGAAATCCGACAACCGGAACTAGTACCACCGGCGCGCCATTTTCGCTGCGTTTCTGCACAGTTTCTGCAGACTCATTCCTACAAACACCACTTGTAACTGACAAACAACATTTCTATGCACCCATCACCAGATCCATTCTGTATTCATGTCTCTCACATTAGAAGCAACAAACCATTCATAGTTTCCACCATCTCGAACCACTTCTGTTGTTTTGCAACTGGCTGCCAAGAACCCATACATTCCATATCAGTTACATCAGTTCATTGCTCAGTGCCACCACAGCCCTTTACAAGTCTTGCACTGTAGTTCAGCTTGACCACAACCAATGCACCTGCAATTACCATTCTTCCCAGTTATTCAGAACTGCTTGGAACCATGTTCACCTAAACCATCATTTACTGCCTCACTGCAGCATCAACACTTGCCATTACCACCATCTTTCCACCACTACTTCATAGTTGGAGCCATTCTTCCATTGCAGCGACACCACCAACATAAGCAACCAGGCTTGTTACCTGCAACATGTCAGCTCCTGCATTGCAGACCAACTCCAGGCAACCACAGTACCTATTAGTTCAGGGCAACAACTCAGATTTCAAGCCTTCATTGCAGCAATTCATTACAAGCCCCAGCAGAGACAACCTTCAATCACCACCAGACTCGACCTTCTCTAATTCAACTCCTCGTCACTGCCATTCATGACTCATTGTACCAGAAACAGCTCATAATTCTCATGTATCCCTACAACTCAGACACTTCTCCTCCGTAACTAGTCTTAGCAGCAACATTTGCTTCTCTTCACGGCACCACCAACTGCACTTTCAGCTCATCTCCATCAATTCCTTGTACTGCATTTCCATTACCACCTCAGCATCACCATACATCAGTAACTCCATTTCTCAATAACCTGCAATGTCAATTCACTTCATTCTCTGGGTTCCATAGAAGCATGATTTCCCTGCACATCTCCTCCATCATTTCCTTCCACCAGCTGTGACATTATTTACCATCTCCACTGCAAATATCAGACTCCTTGTAAACACAACCCAGGACTCAAACAACAAATCCGTTTCAAGCCTTCTACAACCAGCTCATTTGCAATCACTGGCACCTACACTAGCACCAGAACCTCAGTCATAGCCCTGATGTCTCACAGCTTCAATTCTTCCCTGAATTGCTTCAGCATTAACCCAATCTCCACCAGTGCCCCATAAGAACACAGCATCTGGTCGTGATTGATGTTGAATTTGTAAAACTGGTGGCTCAGGCTTTTTGTCGAACGACTGCAGTGCGTGTAGCAAACTGACCATGGCTAAGCACTTGTTGTATATTAAAGATAGCATAACTCCTTCCCTGCGAAGATTTCACATTCAATCACCAACCCTGCTTTAGTACTTGCAATTTCAGCTGCAAGACCCATTCAAACACAACCTTTCACTGATTCACCATCAAAACCCTAACTCAATCTCACCAACAAAATTCCACATAACCCATCATTGTTCTTCCTCAGTTTATCTTCTCTTAAACAACAACAGCAGCACTGCTTCTTTTCTCAAGTTCAGGTCAATAATGATCGAAGAGATTTGTTCTCTCGAATTGTTTCTCGGAGACAGCAGCTGCTGTTTTTCGATTTCAGTTTCAAATGATTTGGGGAAGAAATGTCTTCTCGACTCCAATGTTATTAGAGCTGGGTCTTGATTTAGACACCCAATGGATAGGATACCCAAAAGTAGCATCCCCTTATCCTCAGCTGGTTTGGATTTAGTATTCCTCCAAATAGAGTCGCCCCTTAATTATGGCTCGGATCCCAATAGTATTTTCCTCTGAAATGACAATTCTGCCCTTTTTGCTCAATTTTGGTGATTTCTCCTTCTTTTCGCCCGAACGACTCCAAAGTACCTAATAACTCAAACTCACACATAAGATACATAACTCACACGAAAAATATCAAAGAAAGCATAAATACTAGATATAAAATTAGGTGTTTATCACACCTATCAAATTCCCCCACACTTAGACTTTGCTAGTCCTCGAGCAAATCAAACAAAATAAAAATAAAAAGAATACATACAACTCCGTCTCGTCGAGGCTACGATCACTTTTAGCATAAATAACAAGCCTTTAAACCCCTAGGTGTCCCTAGTGGACGAGTTTTAGTCTCGTGAAGGTTTACTAGAGATATACCTACAAAACCTATATTTCCAACTCCGTCTATTTGTGACAAA
This sequence comes from Papaver bracteatum, assembly GCA_023529315.1. NCBI lineage: Eukaryota > Viridiplantae > Streptophyta > Magnoliopsida > Ranunculales > Papaveraceae > Papaver > Papaver bracteatum. The sequence goes on from JAJJWX010000963.1 coordinate 1,168,686, forward strand.
TCAATGAACGAATCCAAAATGACTACAGGAGGAGGTACCTTGCATAAATTCAATTCATATATTAGTAAAGCTTTAATTAGATAGTCGAACAAGCCACAATACTCGGAAACTAACAAACCACAATCACAATGAAAAGATAAAGAAGATGGATATAGATATAGATGTTGGAGAATATTCACAAGTGATCGATGTTTCCCATATCTGTCTGAAGGTCACTGCCAAGATGAACCTACGCCTATTGGATTGAGATACTTGGTTTGAATTCTACATCAACTCACTAGAATATACAAGGGAACCAGGAGTGACTTTATTCAACCAAAAATAATACTTTCTTTTCTTTTTCTTTTTCTTTTTCAATTTTTTTTTTCTTATTTTTTTTAGACAACATGATTGGATCAAACTGGATCCAAGCGCATGATTCTTGTCAGCAAGTACATGATAGTTGCCTTGGATCCTGCATTCCACGCTTGTTTAGGCGACGGAGACAGGGACTAAGTTTCACACATACTGCTATTCCCAAGTGTCATTTTATTCCGTTTTGGTTTAATTGGTCGGTCTTTTTTTTTTTTTTTTTTTTTCTTTTCATATATTTTTTTTTCATATTTTTTTCTTTTTCTAGTAACTCAATCACTCTATTTCATCCTAGCAGTAATAACACGTCGATGTTTAGTGACCCACCAAAGCACTTAGAGAACAATAGATAAATAAAAATAGAATGCGATATGGTGAAATTTCGAGATATGGTAACAACTATCATGTTAATTGTGATTTCTGAGCTATGTTCGTCCCTTTTAGTTAATTGATTCCTAAAATCCTGCATTCAAAATGGTTCCATCCACTAATGGTGTCATCCTAAAGGCACAAGTTTCTAGATTTCGGAGTTCAAAAAGCACAAATTTGTTTCTTTGTTTTTCTATTTTTCTGATTTTTTTTTTAAACACACTAAAACAAACTATACAAACATATAAATGGTCCCCCACACTTAAACTTTACATTGTCCTCAATGTAAAATTGAATCGTCCAAAGAAAGTTGAAGGTGGGAAATTCCGCAAATGATATGCAAAAATAAGAAAAAATAAAGATAAAATCAAATGCATAAAATAAAACGATAAGGGTAAAGATACAAAACCGGTGGGTTGCCTCCCACTTAGCGCTTGGTTTCAAGTCGTCAGCCCGACTTGCTCCTCGTTTGGTACGCCTTAGCCGGCTTCCAACACATTTTGGAAATCTGCTTGAATGTTACTTGGGTGTTTCCTCGCCTCAAAGATGTTGAAGTGTATGACTTCTTCATCGAACTCCATAGTCAAGGTGCCATTGTAAACATCAATCTTTGTTCTAGCGGTACTCAAAAATGGTCTACCCAATAGTAACGGTGTAGACGAGGATGAATTCACATTACCCATGTCTAGAACATAGAAATCCACTGGAAATATTAGTCCTTTTACCTGCACCAAAACATCCTCAACAATCCCTTTTGGGTAAACGTTAGATCTATCGGCAAGTTGAATAACTATGTCGGTTTCCTTAAGAGGACCAAGATTTAAAGCATCATAAATAGAAGTAGGCATAACATTAATGGAAGCTCCTAAATCTAGCATAGCTTTTGTAAACCGAGTTTTACCAATTGTGCATGGAATAGTGAAACTACCGGGATCTTTCAATTTAGGTGGGAGTTTCTTTTTAAGATACGCCGAAGCATTCTCCCCCAAACTCATTACCGGTTAGCTTGTGCTTGTTAGTGCACAATTCCTTTACACACTTTGCATAGCGAGGAGATTGCCTAATTACTTCAATGAGTGGAATATTCACTTGGACCTTCTTAAAAACATCCCAAATATCCCTATCTTGTTCCACCTTCGCATTAGCTTTAGCGAACCTGCCAGGAAAAGGTAGAGGAGGAACATAAGTAGAAACAAGAGGTTTAGAGTTTGGTTTAGTTACCTCGGGAGTTTGGGAAAAATCTGCGTTCTTTTCCTCCAAAATTGGTTCCTTTGGGGCTTCTTCTTTACCCGAATTAGTAACTTCGGGTTGCACAAATTGTGTACCACTTCCAAACTTAATAGCATTGACACCCTCACTTGAGTTAAGAGGTTGGGAAGGGAGTTTCTCACCATTTTGTGCATGCAACTGATTAATCTCCTCAGCCATTGAACCTACTTGTGTTTGCAAATCCTGGACCACACCCTCCGTTCTTTGCATAAAAGATTTCAGCAACTCTTCCATATTGGACCCTTGATTTTCAGGTGGTTGTTGTTGTTGGAATTGTTGTTGTTGCGGTAGACCAACTTGTGATTGCAACTCCTTAATTGAATTATCCGTTTTCTGCTGATTTAAGATCGCTAGTTGTTGATTTTGTTGTACCACGGACATTAGAGCCTCCACCAAAGTAACCATCTTCTCCAATTCTGGATTATGCCCTTGTTGTGGTTGTTTCACTTGTTGTTGGAACTTCGGATGGCTGGAAACAGAACTTGCACTTGCAACTTGCTCGTAAGTATTGGAGTGAATACCATTCGGCTGGGTTGAGAATATAGCATTGACATGCTCTACGTTCTCATAAGTTGGGCGTAATGGTTTTACAACCACTGCTGCAATTTGTTGCATCATTGCCATCATATTGTTCATTTGTTGACGTAACTCAATAATCTCGCCAACTTGATTAACTTCCTTGATAGATGGTTCTGTCCCACGAATTGAAAATTGTTGAGAATTTGCTGCCATACTCTCAATCAACTCTCGAGCTTGTGTCACCGTCTTGTTCATAAGTGCACCACCACTTGCAGCGTCAATAAGATTCCTATCACTCGATTGTAGTCCTTCATAGAAGTATTGGATAATCAGCGCGTCACTGAATTGGTGATGAGGACAGCTTGCCACCAATCTCTTGTATCGTTCCCAACAATCATATAAAGATTCTCCCATATGTTGCTTCATTCCGCAAATCTCCTTGCGAATTTGAGTAGCCTTTGATGCTGGAAAATATCTCTCTAGAAAGAGTTTCTTCATCCCATTCCATGTTGTGACACTTTCGGGAGGCAAATAATATAACCAATCCTTAGCGCTATCCACCAAAGAGAATCGAAAAACTTTCAACATTGCACCATCCGCATTAGTACCCGCTGGAAGCACGGCCATGACAATGGTGTGGAAGTCCATAAGATGCTTGTTTGGGTCTTCATTCACCATGCCATGGAACTTTGGTAACTCTCTAAGCAATCCCGGCTTGATCTCGAAAGTAGAATTTGTTTGAATACACCCCTGTTGTGTATCCAACTTGTGAGAAGCCAGCTCCTTGAGTGTACGATTTGCAGCGTCACCCATTGCTTTTTCTTGTTTGTATTTCGGTAAGGTACCTGAAACACACTTCTCACAAACAAGTAAGAAACAAGACAAGAAACAATAAATAGTATGCGAACAGAAATATTAAAAAGAAACTAAAAACTAGATAACAAGCCGAATGCCTCCCCGGCAACGGCGCCAAAATTTGATGCGTGTCGTATGCGTCAAAAATAATTCACTTCCTCACTCAACTAAATATAAATATAGTATTCGATAAGAAATAGTTCGTATCCACAGAGAGGCGATTGTTGTTATGCAATTTTCAGATTCTTATGTAACCAAATAACCCAAGTTGTGTTTTTGTTTTTATCAAAGTAATAATACTAAATAAAGAAAAGTAAATAATAAGAATAATCAATAAGGAGAAGATATTGGTTAAGGGATAGTATCATTCACAAACATGTATTTTTCATCTATGATTAGAATTGGTATTTAATCTCTCAATTATCAAAAGTCCTAAGATATCTTGATCGCAAGATTATCCCGTTTATTTCCTGATTTTATCACAAACATCATTAAAAGATGCTATTGTGAAATCTTCTTAAAAAGCAACCTAAAGTGTAAAATCACAATTAGGTTTAACTCCCTAAGAGCAATACGTTCTATGAAATAAGACTAATCGATGCAAACAAACGTGTAAAAGCACTAATTCGTTTTAACAAAGGTTATGATTCATATGCGATTAAAAAGATGTATCACTACAAGTATTAACCACAAGATGCTACTAAAAATCAGAGATAACAACTTTTACGTATTGAAAACCCTAATATAGCTATAGATATGAAAACAAATCCAATTGATTCCGGACTCAACCAAACTAGCATTCAAATCATATGATAATAAAACAATGAATCATAAAAGATAAAATTGAGACAAAACTAATTCATAGAATCGAATAACATGCTTTAAGAAATCAACTTTTTATCCCATAACCAATTAATGTATTTAACTACTCATATTCATGGAGTTCATCATCATAATATTCAAAGAAAGACTATGAAACATAAAATAGATCAAACCCTAGAAGTAGTTCTCTGCAAGAGCTCCAAGAATAGAATAAAACGTTCTCTCTTTGTTGTAGAAACTCTCCTTTTATAGCTCTTTGCTTTCCAAAAATAGGTCAAAATCTTCAAGTCCACGTCCATCTACTAGTCCACCAAGCCCATGTGTGAGAAATATGTCTCTGGAATTTTTTTGGGTCCAGAACTGGTCGCCGGAATCCGGTCACCGTCGCCGGAATCCGGCTGCCGGAAAAAGTTTTCCGATCACTTTTCTCTTCAAAAACTATCACTAGCTAGTGCATACTCCCAGCAGCTCATCCTTCCTTCCCTGCATTTTAAACATTCACAAAAATCATCCAAACCAATTCTCTATCCCTTGCGAAAACGCACCCAAAAGCGCGACGCGTAGCTCATATGTCCGGCGGTCGACTTTTGCATCCGATTTGTACCCCCTTCATGATTCAGTGAAATATTGTGATTCATGCTTCAAGTTCTGAAATCCGACAACCGGAACTAGTACCACAGGCGCGCCATTTTCGCTGCGTTTCTGCACAGTTTCTGCAGCTCATTCCTACAGCACCACTTGTAACTGACAAACAACATTTCTATGCACCCATCACCAGATCCATTCTGTATTCATGTCTCTCACAGTAGCAGCAACAAACCATTCATAGTTTCCACCATCTCGAACCACTTCTGTTATTTTGCAACTGGCTGCCAAGAACCCATACATTCCATATCAGTTACATCAGTTCATTTCTCAGTGCCACCACAGCCCTTTACAAGTCTTGCACTGTAGTTCAGCTTGACCACATCCAATGCACATGTAATTACCATTCTTCCCAGTTGTTCAGACCTTCTTGGAACCATGTTCACCTAAACCATCATTTACTGCCTTACTGCAGCATCAACACTTGCCATTACCACCATCTTTCCACCACTACTTCATAGTTGGAGCCATTCTTCCATTGCAGCGACACCACCAACATAAGCAACCAGGCTCATTACCTGCAACATGTCAGCTCCTGCGTTGCAAACCAACTCCAGGCAACCACAGTACCTATTAGTTCAGGGCAACAACTCAGATTTCAAGCCTTCATTGCAGCAATTCATTACAAGCCCCAGGAGAGACAACCTTCAATCACCACCAGACTCTACCTTCTCTAATTCAACTCCTCGTCACTGCCATTCATGACTCATTGTACCAGAAACAGCTCATACTTCTCATGTATCCCTACAACTCAGACACTTCTTCTCCGTAACTAGTCTTAGCAGCAACATTTGCTTCTCTTCACGGCACCACCAACTGCACTTTCAACTCATCTCCATCAATTACTTGTACTGCATTTCCATTACCACCTCAGCATCACCATACATCAGTAACTCCATTTCTCAATAACCTGCAATGTCAATTCACTTCATTCTCTGGGTTCCATAGAAGCATGATTTCCCTGCACATCTCCTCCATCATTTCCTTCCACCAGCTGTGACATTATTTACCATATCCACTGCAAATATCAGACTCCTTGTAAACACAACCCAGGACTCAAACAACAAATCTGTTTCAAGCCTTCTACAACCATCTCATTTGCAATCACTGGCACCTATACCAGCACCAGAACCTCAGTCATAGCCCTGATGTCTCACAGGTTCAATTATTCCTTGAATTGCTTCAGAATTAACCTAATCTCCACCAGTGCCCCATAAGAACACAACACCTGGTCGTGATTGATGTTGAATTTGTAAAACTGTTGGCTCAGGCTTTTTGTCGAACGACTGCAGTGCGTGTAGCAAACTGACCATGGCTAAGCACTTGTTGTATATTAAAGATAGCACAACTCCTTCCCTGCGAAGATTTCACATTCAATCACCAACCCTGCTTTAGTACTTGAAATTTCAGCTGCAAGACCCATTCAAACACAACCTTTCACTGATTCACCATCAAAACCCTAACTCAATCTCACCAACAAAATTCCACATAACCCATCATTGTTCTTCCTCAGTTTATCTTCTCTTAAACAACAACAGCAGCGCTGCTGCTTTTCTCAAATTCAGGTCAATAATGATCGAAGAGATTTGTTCTCTCGAATTGTTTCTCGGAGACTGTTTCTCGGAGACAGCAGCTGCTGTTTTTCGATTTTAGTTTCAAATGATTTGGGGAAGAAATGTCTTCTCGACTCCAATGTTATTAGAGCTGGGTCTTGATTTAGACACCCAATGGATAGGATACCCAAAAGTAGCATCCCCTTATCCTCAGCTGGTTTGGATTTAGTATTCCTCCAAATAGAGTCGCCCCTTAACTATGGCTCGGATCCCGATAGTATTTGCCTCTGAAATGACAATTCTGCCCTTTTTGCTCAATTTTGGTGATTTCTCCTTCTTTTCGCCCGAACGACTCCAAAGTACCTAATAACTCAAACTCACACATAAGATACATAACTCACACGAAAAATAGCAAAGAAAGCATAAATACTAGATATAAAATTAGGTGTTTATCACACCTATCAGATCCATAAACCAAAATATGGATGCATGATGTGTTATGCATCCTTTGTGGTGGTTTGCATAATGGCTATGCATTCAATTTTCAAGAATTATGCCTAAAATGAAAGTATCATTTTTCTTGAAACGGAGGAGTACATCGTTTTATTAGTTGCAACGGAAAATAAGTTGATGAATAAACCAAAATTTTGCTACATAAACTATTATGTATACTTTATGGTGGTTTGCATAATGGATATACACTTAATTTCCTAAAATTGTGCCTAAAATGATAAGTACCTCTGAATTTTTCGTAAAAACTCAAAATTTTGATATTGTTGTTTGTGCTCGTTGGATAGGTTTTTTTATTAGCTTTCCAACGAGATAAAATTTGTAAAATTCTAATGCACGTATTTTTAGATATGTTATATTCAAGTTTGCTTTCCAATTATACCCCTGAAAAGATAAGATACACAAGGAGTTATAGTAATTGGACTAAAAGAGAGGGACATTTTTGGTTTTTCGGCCCTAACCATTTCCAATTTTTTTGTGTCAATTGATCACTTATATTTTACAAAAAAGTGGCCATATAAACGTCCTCCCTCGCTTCGCTCGGTCGGCCCAATAATTTCTTAGCAATTGTAACTAGAAGTTACACACGTATTTGTCTAGTGTAATTGAGAGTTACATATGCATCTATCTAGTGTAATTGAGAGTTACACATGCATCTGATTTGTGTATTCAGCGTCAACTCCAATTCCAGCGAGTCCATTGCCACATTTAAGCAATTATCTTTTATGAAGTTTAAATCTTTGTCTTTCCTTCTTGTCTTCTTCACCCCAAAATGCTTGCATATCTGCAATGAAATAAACATTCATGGATTAGGTTGGATGAACAAAAAGCAAAAAAAAAAAAAATTATATAGAATAATTGTAAGGCAAAATTATAGAACAAAGATCACATAAAATACACATGATAACCTATATTAGCATGTGTAACTGGGAGTTACACATGCATATGACTTGGATACCTAGCATGTGGAATTTTTTGGTTGCAAGTTTGTTCATTTTAGCATGTGTAACTAGGAGTGAGACATGCATCTGTCTAGTGTAAAGAGGAGTGACACATGCATATATCATGTGTAACTAGGAGTTACACCTACGTATGACTTGTGTACTCCGCTTAACGACTTTACTTGTGATATTCACAGTTGTAACGCATATATTACAACTAAGAACCAATTAGTTCTTTTGCTAATTCTGATTTATTGGCTTACAAGGTTTCAAACATGAAATAGATTCGCAGAACACACATTCAATGCCTGGAGACCAACTACATAAAACTAAAGTACATCATACAATAAACAGATTTTCAATATGATGATTCCTTAATAGGAATGTTCAGTCAAGTGTTGGACTTAAATAATTTAAATAGTATCTAGCATTTGTGGGTAAGCAGTACCTGCAATTGCCAGGGGCGGAGCCAAGGGTTGACTAACCCTGGCTCTAGCCCCCCTAAAATCTATAAAATCACTAAAACCACCTTGTATTTGCTTGTCATTTCTTATTTAGCCCCCCCAAAAAATTGTATTAGTCCACCATAGTCTAAATATTTGTATAAGATATTTTTTAGCACCCCTCAAAAGAAAAAAACTGGCTCCGCCACTGGAAATTTCTTTTGTTTGTTCAGCCACAACAATCAAACTGCGCCCCTCCTCTCATTATTCAAGAGTCTTACTGACATCAGCAATCACCTTAAATCCTTGAGAAAGTGCATATGCAACTTTCTTTCCAAAGAACTACATTACCATATTTCAAAAGCATCCAATAAATGTTACGGAACTATATAAAAATTAATAAAAACTAAAGCAAAAGATACTAACTTGCTAAATTGATTGCAAAAAATAGTTCCGCACAGTAATTTTGAGTGACATGAACATATATGTCATGTGCATTCCAACTGAATCTTGGCGCTTAAAAAAACAACCACAGTAAATATCTCTTGGCACTGAAATGATACTAGTTATGCTACTTTCATTATTCACGGTAAGAATTTTTTCTACTGTTTTCCCAGTGCATTTTTGGGCTCCGTTGGGATTTATCACAGGAAAAGGTGACAAAACAAACTATTAGGAGTGTAACTGCGAGTTATACATGTACCTGACTTGTGCAAATAAGATTTACACATGTTTATAGCTTGTGTAACTAGGAGTTACACTTCTGCATGACTTGTGTACTCGGAAGTTACACATGCATATTGCTTTTGTGCTAAGAAGGTAAATATATGTTGCATGGAAGATCTTACGAAAAATGTGAATATTATCCCAAAATAAATGTAAATGCTACCGTCTTAAACATACTCACCAGTATTGTGATGCAATACCTTGCCTACAAGCTTTTCCCTAACTTCTCTAGATCTTTATCTGTCTACTCTGTCTATTGCGAGTAGTGCCTGCACAACAAAACATTAATGATTTATCCAAACTCCAAATCAAGGATACAATAAAAAGCAGTAGTAAAATAGGTGTTCCCCATCCACAGTGTGAAATAAAATCCTTGCATCTCTTTTTTACAATATTATTCAACATCTAATTATTGTAACAAATATCTATCTAGGAGTTACTGGAAGTTATACATACATCTATCTAGTATAACTCCCAGCTACACATGCATTTCTCATGTGTACTCAGAAGTTACACATCCATGCATTTCTCATATGTACTCATAAGTTACACATCTTATATGTTTTATCGATGAGATTATATTATGATTGCAAAAGTAGCTATCAAACTGGTGTGATGCCAGTGACAAGGGAGTTAGCAACATGTCAGCTTCAATAAAAGCTAAAAATATCTAGTACCTGAAGTTTAATGAAAGGGGTGTGATTAGTTGTTTCCTCTTCCAATGTGTTTTGGCTCAAGGACTGCATTATAGTAATCCTTAACACGTTCTAGATATGCAACTTGTACTTCTCTTCCGTCAGATTCGACCGCGACCGCGCAGTAAGCTACAAAATTATGAAAACATAAGAATCGAACAGGATTACCAATCGAAAAATTTAAGGAAGATAATGAATACTTAGATTGTATGAGTACATTACACTTCCTTATCATTTCACAGATGCTCACGAGAGCCTTGCAGAGATCTCATCTCGTACTTACTGATCGCTGTCGTATGCGTCAAAAATAATTTACACTTTCTTACTACTCAAAATATAAATATAGCAAGGGCAAGAAAGGATCGATCCCACAGAGAGGTCTAGGTTGTCAATATGTTTTGGTTTCCTATATAAAATACCGGGGGTTTTTCTGATTTTTATATACTAAAATAAAATAAAAGAAAACAAAGAAAAGTAAACAAATCAAATCAAGATAGTGAGAATATTGGTTGCAGATTTCATCTTCAATTGTAAACAAGTGTTGAATATATGAATAGAATTCGTATTTAATCTCGTTATCATCAAAAGCCCTAGAATACCTTATTGCAAGAATACTCTGTAAATTTCTAAGTTCATCAACACACACATTAGAGCTGCGTATGTGAATTCTACCTAAAGAATAACTCAACGCCTTGCGCTAATCAAGTTCAATTCCTTGGAGCATTAAGTTCTAGAAATAGGCTAATCAATGCAACTATCACACATTGCGCATGACAATTTGGACAAAGGTTAATTTCTACATATGATTTCAAGGATGTATCACTACAAACTATAATCATATCATGCTACTCATATTCAAGGTTATCGCTCGATGAAAACCCTAAAATAGTTATAGATATGGATGTATGTTCAATCAATTCTAGACTCAACCAAACAAACATTCAATCATATTGCAATACATCAATCATGCAATTATTATAATCAGTAGAAATCAAACGATAATATTGAGAGAAAACTAATCCATGAAATCAATAACTTGGTTGCAAAATCCAACTACATCTTAAACCAATAATAAAATCAAGCACTCATGTTAAAGGAGTTCATCATAGAAAGTAAAGAAGAAAACTATCATGAAACCCTAGAACAAGAGTAGTAGTCTCCCTAATGGAGATATCTCTAGGTTTAGAAAAGAGTTTTCTATTTATATGCTTTTCTCCTCATAAGGATACTTTCCCAAAATTAGGTTAAATCTTCTCAAACCCGTCTCGAAGTTGGTCCACCAAGCCCGTGTATGAAAACCTGTGTATAAAATATGTCCCAAAACGTGTCGCTGGAAAACTGGGTTTTTGGCCGGAATCCGGTCATCGCTGATCACCTGAGTTCTGTCGCCGTCACTGGTATATTCGACGGAATATTCCGTCAGTCAATCGTTAGAGATTAACGGTCTTTAACTGTTGACCTGGTCAAGGACTGAGTCAGCTCGGGTCAAACTCGCCGGACTGGGCTGAGTTGCCAGGCCAACTCAGTTGCAATAAATTCCAGCCATCATGGCTGTGCTTTCTTCCCTGCACAGTTCATTTCATATCCTGTAATGCCTCTTCTCCATCTCTGCCAAGACACCAACATATACAGCTGCACCTTTTCTATAGTGGCAATTCTGTCACATCTCCATTGGCACCATTTCATGTAGAAACCAACCAAGCCAATTTCCCTAAAAGCTTCACCTGCAACATCACATCTGCTGCAACTCTCACAATATCTTATGTAGCTTCATAACATGCTTACTGGTACATCATCACAGACTTCCATATAACCACAACCTTCTTCCATTCACTGCTCCAGCAGAAACCCTTGGCAGCATCATCTTCTTTTCAGCTCCATGACACCACATAGAACCCATTCTTCTCAATTTCTTAGCAGCTTAGCAACCACATATCTACTGAAACTAGCACCACCAACAATTCTTGTGCAGCTATACAGCAACCAGCCACCAGTTCTTCTCCTCCATCTGCTGCAGTTCACTGTAATTGTTTCAACTCCAGTTACACTTCTTAGATTGAACTCCAATCACCATTTTCACCAGCTGTTCCCATACTTCACTGTAAAACTCATAACAACAGCATCATTCCATACTATCTATTCCCATAGCAATACCATCTTCAATGCCTTTTATAGCTTCAGTTGAACTGCATCACCTTGTTCCATTCAACCACCAGCTGACACTGCCTCTCCATACAAAGGCCATCATTTAACTGTAACCCATAATTCTTCTTCCCTGTTGTTCTTACAACCACTCAACACACCAGTTGCACCTTATGCTTTGCTCCTGAGTCCCTGTAAGTCATCTCATCTGTTCACAGCTTCATTGCAGCATCACCATTACTGCCATCGTGAACTGAACATCATCCATCTGTTGCTTCAGTAGCAACCATTTATATCACCACCTGCTTTCCCAGCTACAGCTGCATCACTTCCAGCTCTCCATTGCAGCTAATGCTTCAAAGCCATCAGCTACTTCATCTCTACATCAGCAAACCTTGTACCAGTGCCATTCATTTCAGCTACTTCATCCACTCAAATCCATATTCTCTGACTTCACAGTTTCACTCAACTCAATCCCATATCAATTTCATCACCAGAACCCTTCTGCATCTTAAATTCTCAGAATCCTTCATCTAGTTCTTCAAATCTCATCACAGATCGACCCCTTTTGAACTTCAAGAACATCTCTCGATTTGACAGTAACCATCAGCACCTCCAATTCGAACTCAACAGCCACAACCCCATTTGTTCTTCATCAATTTGTGATTCAAATCCCCTTTTCAATTTCCAGCAAACCCAAAGTTCAATTTCTTCTCTCAAACCGTATTTCGATCATACCCATAATTTGAGTTCACCAGATTTCTACCTCTGATTGCAGTGGCAGGGCTTGATTCTACTCTTTATCTATACCTCCATCAGCAGCTTCTCTCAGTCAATTTCGACCTCCACTTCTGTTGAGCAGCAAAACGAAATTTGGGAACAACAAAAGAATGAGAAAATGATTTCTCAATTTCAGGGTTTGGTTTGGTGTAATAACTGAGATGGATATCAACACCCATGCGGTAGGATAAGGGATGACCAACCCAATAAAATGGCTTGTCGGTTTCAGAAAACCGACAGCCTAATTCTCAGCTCAATTGTCAGTTCTATGAGACTGACAACTTAATTTCTAGCATTACTCCTCTTGTGCAACCTAGCATGCTCCAAATATCGTCTGCGATTTGACCTTTTTGCCATTTTCGCTCCAAATGGTTGATTTCTCCTTCTTTTTGTCCGTGCGACTCCAGAGCACCTAATAAACTCAAATTCACACATAAGATACATAATTTACATGAAAACTCGCAAAGAAAGCATAAATACTAGATATAAAATTAGGTGTTTATCACACCTATCACTTACTAGTGTAAATTTTGGTTACACATGTATCTTACTGGTGTAACTTTCGGTTATACATGCATCTGACTTGTGTAACTTTCAGTTACACATGTATCAGACTAGAGTAACTAAGGGTAGATGCATACGTAATATGCCATTTGTCATAAACTTGCAATCCTAACTTACCTAAAGCACAGTGATTTTTTCGGCTCAGTCAAGAGCAAAACATCAGATACATACATACACTAAGAGAGGGTAACTGAGCCCAAAAAAATATGCAACAAAATGGACGTATTCATAGCAAGATAACACAAAAAAGTTACCCGGTGCTTAACAAATTCCCCTCTAACTAGTGAAATCAACTCTAAATAGAGCCCGTACGAATAAGCACGCGCATACAAAATCTACCAAATTCATTTGAAACCAAAACAAAAACCTTCGTTAAATTCACAATTTTAGAATTTCAACTGTATGCAATTATCAGTTCATGGTTTAATGGAAGTTAAAGAAAATTTGAGTATACTTACATTGTCCTGCACTACCACTGGATCCAAATCCTCCTTTAAAACTTGCACCTCCACCACCAACACCTCCTACAATCACAAACTCAATTATTATTTCTTGGTTTATGATGCCTGCATATGATGTTTAAGCAGAGAGATGGACATATAATTGTATCATACCTGCCTGCACCTTTGAACAAAATAAGAATCTTCCCATCCTCATCTTGCACAATTAGTTTTCTTTTGTTATCAAACTCCAATATGTTCAGGATTTAGTATTCCCAACAATTGATCATTTGATAACAAATACAATGAATCAATACAACAAACACACATGAACCAATGCCAAAAGAAAATTGGAAATGAATATTGTTTACTATTTACCTTTATACAAGGTTTCCTGAGGGATATCTTTCTCTGATATTAACAGTTGATTGGATTTTTTTACAGTGCCATCCAACATAATATGAAATTATGAGTTACAGAGGCAACTGAATAGTGTAAGGGGTTACACATGTATCTGAGTTGTGTAACTAGGAGTTACACATACATATAATTAGTAAATTGTAATGAATGAAAAAAAAAAAACTCTTATTAATAGTAATCCAAAGATGTTTGCTAAATTAGACGGCATAGACTATATAATGAACTTAAAGTAAACTAACTAGTGTAATTACGAGTTACACATGCATTTGACCAGTGTAACTACGAGTTACACATGCATATAAATCAATAATAAATATGCTTTGAGATATTAGATTGTATTGAGAAGACCACCTAAGCAACAAAACATGATACAAGAGGTAACAAACAAAGCATGTGGATTCTTACTGAACTTACCTATATATTATGACGATGAGCATAAACATTTCACAATATTTAACGACACACTATCTGTCACGGACACCACTAAAAGGATTCAACCCATAGTGCTTAATTAGAATGCAAGCATAAATTCCTTTAACTTCCTAGAAGTCGCCAACCTGACATAAAAATTGTACATTTCATATCAGTGCTCACTCTCATTGTACAATCAACTATTTCATAACTAAAAAACTCATAGCAATGCTGCTGCCACCATTTTCATTACCATTCTATTGATGCTCCTACAATAATAATAAGTAAATGAAAACTCTCTCAAACTCCACCATCACCACCTCCACAAAAACAACAATACCAACACTGACAATCTAATTTCGATCATTAAAATGATAAGATGCAGTAAATGATAAAGATCAATAAATATGTACGGTAAAAGTGATGACTGAATGAGGGAAATCCATTAATAGCCATCCATGTGCATATTTTACCTGACTATTCCCATTTCAAGTATATGTTGAATACATGAACCATAAAATTGGAAAAAGTATATGTATGTCATGTGATTAGGTACTGCTAATCCTCCCACCGACAAACATCAATTGAAACAAAAATAAATATTACTCTCAGCCAAATACTAATTAAACCACTTTGAATTTTTTTATTTTAAATACAAATTGAGTTCATAGGAAAACACATACTCATAAATAAATCTATACACACCTAATTTATGAAATTGAATCCACATACTCCTAAATTATTCTTTAATCCAACTGAAAATCACCTAATCAAAATGAACAAAACAAAAATTAAATGATCACAAACAGATCAAGATTGGTTTTCGTAGGAAATCAGATTTTTGATAAAACTAAATGAAAATTGAAATAGAGAATGGAATTAAAATTGAATCGAGAATAATTACAAATAATAACAATAACTAAAAATCAAAACGTACCTTGATTATGTTGCTATTCTTCCATGATTTTTCTTGATCTCTGAAATCAAAAGAAACATCAACTTCAAATCAGAAAACCTTACATGGAGTATATTTGAAACAACAAACTAGAATCAATTGTTAAATAAATTTGAATCAAATCATTCATATCTATAAATCGATTAAATCAATACCCGGGAAATCTTCGAATCAACTGAAAAATCCAGACGTAGATCAAATATATTAAGTTCAATCGATTATTTGATTGAGTTGTTAAAATCGATTAAACATCATCAGCAGAGATCCATAAACATCATCAACATGAGATCGATGAATCTAAAATTGTATTTTTCTTCTTCGTAAAACAACGACGTTCATGATTTGAAAATGAAAAATGAAAACCCTAAAAACTATTTTTTCTGCAACCGAGAGAGAGATGAGAAAGAAATAAAGAAAATAGAGAAATGAATGGATCTTATGATGTTTCTCTTGTATATATTAAAAAAGGTAAAACTAGCATTACGAAAATGTCATTTTATTATCAAGCCCCAAAAATGAAAGTCTTGGGCCTAAAAATATCAAAATGTGAAAGAATGGAGTTGATAGTGAAGGATCCATTTTGTGGGGATTCTATATGTTAAACCTATTGTTGATGGTGGTTTTTAGCTTAGGGATAAAATCGTAAAACCGCATATCCTACATGACGTCACTATGAACGATAGCGCATTTATTGAACCGATCAACGTGATTACGTAAGAATTACCAGGGTACCTTTTATATATATATGTACATGCGTCATGTTTCACGACAGAACCCTTAGTATTAACTGACATCACCTCTGTATATGCATATCCCTAATTCTCTCACCGTGCCAATGGAAAACCATGCCATCCACATCCCTGAGCCAAGGCATGCCAACAATGCCGGCCGCACCACCGTGCCAATGGCAAACCATTCCAGCCACGTCCCTGCGCCAAGGCATGCCAACCATGCCGGCCGCACCACCGTGCCAATGGAAAACCATGCCAGCCACGTCTTCGCGCCAAGGCATGCCAACCATGCCGGCCGCACCACTGTGCCATCCACGTCCATGTGCCAAGGCATGCCAACAATGCCGGACGCACCACCGTGCCAGCCACGTCCATGCTCCAAGGCATGCCAACCATGCCGGCCGCACCACCATGCCAGCCACGTCCCTGCGCCAAGGCATGCCAACCCTGCCAACCGCACCACCGTGCCAGCCACGTCCCTGCGCCAAGGCATGCCAACCATGTCAGTCGCACCACTGTGCCAATGGTAAAACATGACATCCATGTCTCTGCACCAAGGCATGCCAACCATGCCAGCCGCACCATCGTGCCAATACCCAAAGCCATGATGGCCTAAACTATGTCTCTGGCTACCAGAAGGGTTACAACGATCAACGACCACCCTTCCACCTGAGATGCAGATCTCGGCCCTCCAAGTTTTCCACCAAAAACACATGGCAAACTTCCGGCCCAAGGCAAAAATAACACGGTTTGCACCTAAACCATAATTTGGCCGCACCTACTCTATGGAAAACCCATGACGGCCTAAATTATGCCGCTGGCTACCAGAAGGGTTACAACGATCAACGGACACCCTTCCACCTAATATGAAGATCTCGGCCCTCCAAGTTTGACACCAAAAACGCATGGCAAACTTCCGGACCAAGGCCAAAATAACACGGTTTGCACCTAAACCCTAATTTGGCCGCGCCTACTCTATGGCAAAGCCAAGACGACCTAAACTATGCCACTGGCTACCAGAAGGGTTGCAACGATCAATGGCCACCCTTCCACCTGAGATGCAGATCTCGGTCATCCAAGTTTTCCACCAAAAACGCATGGCAAACTTCTGTCCCAAGGCCAAAATAACACGGTTTACACCTAAACCCTAATTTGGCCGCGCCCACTCTATGGCAAAGCCATGTCGGCCTAAAGTATGTCGTTGGATACCAGAAGGGTTGCAACGATCAACGACCACCTTCCACCTGAGATGCAGATCTCGGCCCTCCAAGATTTCCGCCAAAAACGCATGGCAAACTTCCGTCCCAAGGCCAAAATAACACGGTTTGCACCTAAACCTAATTTGGATGCGCCCACTCTATGGCAAAGCCATGCCGGCCTAAACTATTCCACTAGATACCAGAAGGGTTGCAACAATCAACGGCCACCATTCCACCTGAGATACAGATCTCGGCCCTCCAAGTTTGCCACCAAAACGCATGGAAAACTTCTGGCCCAAGGCCAAACACCACGGTTTGCATCTGAAACCTAATTTGGACATGCTTATTCTATGGCAAAGGCACGCCGACTCTACCATGGACACTGGCATACCACCATGCCAAACATAACGCCATGTTACACGTTTTCCCATGAAAAACACTTGAGACATCAACAAATATCACAAACTGGAGGATGCTCATTAGGGTTTGGGTTTGGGTTTGACGGTTTACAACGTGCGGCGCACACTACGCCCGTTACAATAAATGTCACTAGAATGAGTCGGTTAGTAAATATAAGGAGTAATGGTGAAACGTTTCTGTCATTATGGAACATCAATTCCAGATGTTACCCGTTACCACCTCCTTTCACTTTACTCAGCCGTTTCTATTTCTTACGAGACCAGAGTACGTTTGGGTTACGACTTGTATAAATAGGTATTACCTATTTTATCAGAAGAACAAGTTCTCATCAGGATCATACAACACCCAAAAATGTTTTTGCTAGCTTTCTCATCTGTTAGCTTCCCTCTTTCTGATACAAGTCGTAAAACTACTACTCTTCCAGAATTAACTATTCTGGTCTCAACACTTTCTTCGCCTCCCTCCCCAAAACCAACCTTTCTCCTTCATTTTGTGACCGAAGTAAGTCTGGAACGTCCATTTCTTGGTTTAGGCTAGATTTGTACAGATTGATCTCTCGAATCTAAAGTACTCCCTTGAAGTACATTGTTTAGGGTTTAAATTTATTTCTCACCCACACACCCGAAATTACCAAAATCAGCAGAAACCGTTTTCACCCTCAAACACCTATATAGTAGGGTGGTTGTAGTATTTTTCACTTTGCGATTTGCCTTTGCCTATTGTTGGATTGGATGTGGATGGACTTCTCAAACCCGTTCTATTAATGGACTAGACATGGAGATAATTTCGAATTTTGTTAGAAATTTTCTCGACTTTGAATATCAAATCAATCAAGTAGTATTTCCTGACTTCTGTTACATCTTTTATTTTTATTTATTTTTAATAAAAGAGCTAATGCCTCAAGTTTTATTGAATGAATGTATTAAGATAGAAAGTATTGTTAGAGCACTGCTAGGTCAAACTCGCATGCATTTCTATCTCAATCATGTTTGTCAATGTTAGTGATCAAAACTATAAGTCTTGATTTCTAGTTTACTATAGCTAATGTCTCGGACTAGGATAGAAAGTGTAGTTAAGCTCAAGAACTCCATGGCGATCATCATACGAGACGAAGAACTACTCAAGGAACTGGTGGAACTTCATCGACTAAAAGGTATGTGAAGACTTGAACTTATCTATCACTCACAAGTCTATTTACTCTATCTCCTATCTTGAGATAAAAGTCGTTTTACTATATAAACTTCGATTATACACATTTGCTATTTCGAGCTGAGTTTATCTCGCCTATCTATTTATCGAAATATGTGTTGGTAAGCTTTTGCTTTGGCCAAGTTCATCTTTACCTAGTGACGCAAGTCATGTTATGTTTCAATCACTTTGAAAATGGCTTTGACGAAAAATAGTTTGTGAATAACAACTATATAATAACGTCCTCTAATAATGTTTCAATGATTGAAATGAGAGTTTAGATTATATAACCATTGTTGTATATAAGCATTGTGTGGTAACACATATATGTATAAGTCTTTATTTATTGAACCAAAGTATGCGTACTTTGTTGATCAGGAAAACCGGAACAAGATCTGTGATCTCAGTCCGTGAACTGGCGGAAGTTCTCTTCCCGAGAAAATCTGCCGGCGTTTGTGAACTCCTTCCGGGAACTTAAGTCCACGTACTTGAGTTGGTTATATCTAAAGACAATTTTTTGTGAACTTATATTTATACTAACTAAGGAATGCTATTTGCAAACCGTGGCTATAAATTTCATGAATCGATTCGAGTGAATCAAATCGTTTTTGCTTCAATTATGTCTTATATACTTCTATAATATTTCCTTGCAATCGAACAACTCTCTAACTAGTTCATTTGAGTCATTTGAACTAGTTATGGTGAAGAAGAATAAGGATGATATGAAAGTGCTCATATGGCTAACCTTTTGGTTAACTATTGTTGAACCAACAAATGTACAAGTTTGGGTACGGTTACACAAACCT
Source organism: Papaver bracteatum (assembly GCA_023529315.1). Lineage (NCBI taxonomy): Eukaryota > Viridiplantae > Streptophyta > Magnoliopsida > Ranunculales > Papaveraceae > Papaver > Papaver bracteatum. Next base: position 1,188,440 of record JAJJWX010000963.1, read on the forward strand.
AAAACATGCATTTCATTTGTGTGTAACAAGCTAAATCCTCGATCCAACGGTTGAAAGATATTAGATTGAATCTAATCAGGTTTTCATCTAATCGGTGAATATTGAATGCTTTGTTACTAAGCTAACATTGATTGGAAACCCGGATTTGTATGACTATATAAGGGATAACTCTAGCAACTGGGAAACCTAATCCCCACACCTCCTGTGTGATACTAGTTGTATTAGATAGAGTCGATTCTCCTTTAACCTTAGGTTTCTTCTCGAGACCATGTAGGTTAATGGTAGGCTCGGAAAGATACCTACTATTGTGTATACTGCAAGTGCACAGTGTCGACAAGCAACACAGGGCAAGCACAGGTCGAACCACAGAGACTTGGAGAGTGTAGAAGTTGATTCTAAATCCTGATTCAGAGAGTAACCAAAAGGGGTTTGATTTTGTCGATACGACGATATGATTTTCAAGTGACTGAAATAATAAAAGTAAAAGATGCAAATAACAATATATGTAAACAATGATAATATGGATACTAGGGTATTCAAATCCACCAATAACCTATGATATGCATTCAACTTGTAATATTATTCTTGTCCTTATAGTAGATTCAAGTCTACCGTATAACTAAGGTGTTTCTCCAATGGATAATTTAATCACAACTAAAGTATTTCTCCAAAGCATTAATTGTCTAATTAAGCACAACTAATCTAAAGATCAATATTTGGTTAAGCATGAGTTGTAGCATAATCAACATAGAGATATTCTAACTACAATGGATACATGGCATACATTGTGAGAGCAAGATGTTGAAAGACTTGGATTAAATTATATCTTTAAACAATTCTAAACTTTCAAGAACAAGATACAAGATATGAATACATACCAATGAGATTAGGGCTTCATCTAAACCCTAGTAAATGAAACTAGAACATGAAGAACATTACAACAAAACTTAAATTTGATAAACTAACATGAACAAGCTATTCTTGGATGGTTTTTCAACACAACAACCCTCTCTATTTATACACAAAATTCCCTCAAGCACTTGGATCCGAATTTTGGCACTCATCCACTCAACAAAACATGTTTTCTTAATTGATGGAATATATTTGGTTGTGGGAAACAAATTGGGAGTGATTGAGTGAGAGAATGGGGGTGAGGTGGATGTTTTGGAAAGAATCCAATGGGGGTGAGGTGGATGTTTTGGAAAGAATCCAATGGGGTGAGGTGGATGTTTTGGAAAGAATCCAATGGGGGTGAGGTGGAAATGGATTTGGGTCTTGGGTTTTGGATCATGGGTTTTGGATCATGGGTTGTTTAATCCCATGAATTTGTAAACAAGTTGCCACTGATGCGCGAGCGGGTTGCAACGCTTCCAACTTTCTTCTCTTTTGTCTTCTCAATTCTTCCAAGCTTTATTTAGTACTTAAAAACACAAAATTAATTAATACAAATATTTATTCTTGAAAATGGTAAAAATGCCGAATTTGGGATAATATATGACTTTGAAGCGCGAAAGATGAGTTAAGTGCCAATGAAAAGGTGTATGAATATGCAATATTTGGCACTCATCAAATACCCCCAAACCTGAATTTTACTTGTCCTCAAGTGAAACAGAAATCCAAAAATCCTAACTATACCACTGTCGCTGGTCTCTCGAATGCATTTAGCGTATGCACTAAGCCTTTAAACCCCTAGGTGTCCCTAGTGGACGAGTTGTAGTCTCGTGAGGGCCTACCAAAGAAGTACCCACAAACCCTTCTCCAATATAAGAGCATCCATAGAAATGTCTTTGTCTTCGGTCTTCAACTGTAGATGATGAACTTAGGAATTTCGTAGAACCTTGATAATTTGTAACCATTTTTTTTTAAGACCCGCTACACAGCTGATCATCATATTTTTTTAGTGACCCGCTACACAGCTGGTCATCATACAAAAAATTTGATTTTTGATTTATTTATTTTTTAATAAAAGACTAAAAAAATCTATATGCAAAACACTACAAAAAAAAAATCCTACAAAAGACCCGCTACACAGCTGGTCATAGAAAAGAAGAAAAAAAATGCAAAAGACTACAAAGGATCCTACAAAAGACCCGCTACACAGCTGGTCATAAAAAAAATGCAAAAGACTACAAAGGAAAAAAAAAACATACAAAAGACCCGCTCCACAGCTGGTCATCCTAAAAACAACAACAAATAAAATGCAAAAGACTAAAAAAAAAAAATCCTACAAAAGACCCGCTACACAGCTGGTCATCAGAAAATTTTTGATTTTTTTTTTTTTTTAATAAAAGACTAATTTGATTTTTTTAATAAAAGACTAAAAACTCTATATGCAAAACACACCCCCAAACCTAAATCTAACATTGTCCTCAATGTTTCAAAAGATGATAAGAACACATATCAAGAGAACAAGGTAGAGAAGATTTAAAGGAAAGAGATTACCCGATGCAGAAAGGGTGGTGCTAACCATAATTGAATGAATGCTTTGAAAGCAAATAATATGAGCGCAAGACAAAAAGTTTGGTTAGCACACAAATATATCAACAAGATTTAAAATTTTACCTACTAGATTATACAATGATGACTCACCATGTACCAACAATCTAAAAAGTTGAGGATCAACCCAAAAGACGTAGTGCGGAAACATCAACAGCCTTACACAATTATAACAGGACAGCAATGCAAGTGAGACTGCATATGTGAATGAGTTACCCCCAAACCTAGATTTTTCAATAGATATATTTTTGGGTACAAAATCTAACAATTTCAGGGGTGCACCATGCACAAGATCTAGTTCAAAGTGGATTTTGTCAGGGATGGATGGAGAGACATGAGTGAACTCTAATTGTGGCTCATCAAAGGTATTATATTTAACTGCAAAATAGTCCAAGAGGACTTGAGAGGCACACAGTTCCAATCCTAGATTAGGTACTCTTAGAAAAGTAGGTTTAACAATAACTTTACAAACCAAATCTAGGTTGGGTGCAAGATTACCAGTTTGTGACATGGGCAGGGAGGTAGGCACATCATTATTAGGCACATCTATAACTCCTAAATCATTTGCCAGTGTCGCAGCATGCTCACATTCATAGAACAATCCATCAAGACCCAAATAAGTATCATGCTCATCCAAAGTTTTATTCTCATGCATAGACAAATCCAAAGAGACATCACAATGTTGTGACCTAGGTAGAGAATCAGACACGTCAATTATATTTTGATGCATAAGATCATTAGTGTCGACAGGAGATTCAAAATTACCTATGTCAGACACAAGTACAACATCATGTTCATGCTCATAAAACAAATCAATAAGCCCCAGTTCACAATCATCCCCTAGAACTTCAGTTTCATGCATAGGAATATCACAAGAAACTTCACATTGTGACTTAGGCAGAGAATCTGACACATTAAAGTTATTTCCATGCATAGTTTCATTGGTGTCTACAGAAGATTCAACATTTTCTAAGTCACAAACAATTTGTGTAGCATGCTCTCTTTCACAGGATAACTGCACAGGCTCAAGATTAGTAACCACATCACATGTATATGGAACATTAGAAGAAACATCATTCATTAAGGTCGAGGCAGAGAAGCCTAATGTCTCTGAACTCAAAGGTTCGACAATATTTTCAGTAAAAACATATTCTTCTAACATAACATCATCATCATCACAGAAATGCATTTCCTTATTTAAAATCGTAGTATTTCTAGTCCCTTCATTTAAAACAGGTTCATATGCAATATCAGCTACACAAGTAAGACTAGGCATACTATTTTCACATTTTATTTCATTAGGACAAACAAATATTTCATCCTGAAATTCCTCCTTTCCTACATTTTGTAAATGAATCAAATTCATTTTTAATAATGCATTAAGTTGTTCAATGGAATGAGAGTCTTCAACAGTAGGAAATTCATAATTAATGCTATATGGTTTATCATGCAATACACTCCTAGCATTATTTTGTTCGATGAGTCTGATATTTTCCTCCACATATTGAGAAGTACAAAATTGTTGAACTTCCCACTGTGGTGGATGATACATGTGTGCAGGGTCATTAGGGTCTATAAAATACTGATTGCAACCTTCGAAAGGTTGATTATGGTCCCAATGACTATCAGCTTTGTAATCTGTTGGCATTTCATATTTTGGATTTTCATGATATTCTCTAGATTGCCTAAAATCATGCAAAATATAGCAATTCTCAGCAGGATGGCCTAAGCCTCCACATAAGGTACAAGCATAGATTTCAGATTGCCTAGAAGAATTATATGCGACAGATTCATGCATTTGCATTTCTAAAGCTGCAGTTCTAGCTTCTAACTGGTCCAAAAGTGATGATTGTGAGAGTTGGGCACTGTAAAGATGTTCATTTTCACCCTGTGGTGGATGATACATGTGTGAGTAGTTACTAGGGTTCATGTATTGATGCTCAGGACTGTGAAAATTTCCATAATAATCCCTATAACTAGTGACATCATGGTATGTTGGAGTTTCATAATGTGAAGCATGCCCGTAAGCAAGCTCTCTGATGGATTTGTTTCCATCCCCACCTGCAGACCAGAATCCTGACATGATCTCTAACTAGCACTAGGCTTGTTGCAGAGATTGGGATGTACACACTGAAAACAGACCAATTTTTTTTTTTTTTCATTATTGTTTTTTTTTTTTTTTTTTTTCAAGCCCGTTCTCTAATTACCTCGGGCATACATTAGAAAAACAAAATAAAAGAAGAAAAATCATAAACAGAAGGGAAGTTTTATGCAATCGCAAACAAGGCTGACTCTACCACAGAAAACCTACTGATTTCTAGCAAACAAAAAGCATGATGGTTCCACTTAGATTGTTTTCTAGACCAGCTTCTAATCCTTCGAAATGGAATTCGTTACAATCTGAGCAAACTCCTCTGGAATCAATCCGAGTTTAAGTAAATTGAATAGAGGCGAGGGAAGCTGCAGGAGCTTTGATACCCAAGGCCTCACCGCATTCCAAGGCGGTATCGTCACGCATTCAATTTACAGAAACCGTCATGAACTTCGAAGTATGCTTAGAGAGTAACCAATATTTTTCGAACGACTCTCCTACTAAGCTCGTTACCTTATAGGTCTCGTTTTATTTCAAATTTTAATGCTTAGGTTCACGTTAGGTATTGTTTTCCTAAGGCGGGCAAGAAGAGAACGGTGATGAAATCCGAACCCTTATCTTGTATGGCCAGTCCTTGCCCTTTACTAGGAAAATAAAGCAGCCGTATTCAATTCCTCAACATATATGCAAACGAAGGAATACAGTAACTCGCTAACAAGGGATTCGCGAGTGTTTCGACAAACTTACCTCCCGTTCCAGACGGGGGATGAACCGTTGTTGTCGACTCGGGCCACGACTCCTATGTCATGAACGAACCCGAGGGGCCGAGGTGATATTGTAATCACCGTCCTTCTCTGCAAACAGTTGATATTTAATAATACCCTTCCGTAGGGTTTAAAAATAAAAAATAAAAATAGAATGTCCAAGTCCAAAGTCCAAAATAAAGTGCAAAAGAAAAAGAAAATTACAAGAGTAAAGGAATCCTAATACAAACTAAAAATAAATAAAATAAACTCTTTTTTTTTTTTTTTTTTTTTATTAAAATAAAAACTTCTTCCGCTTCCTTTCCTTCGCCTTTACAACAGCTACTCAGGCACCTGTTGAGCTCAAAAGAGGTAGTTAGGGTTTCGAAGTTTTAAAGCAAAAGCAAAAAAAAAAAAAAAAAAAAAGTGTAAAATTGACTGTGAATAGTAACAGTAACAGTGAACTATCGTTGCTATAGTAACAGTGAACTATCGTTGCTACAGTAACAGTGAACTATCGTTGCAACAGTAACATTACACAGATGAAGAACACGAAGAACAGACGCTTCAGAACTGTCGTTCTGAAGAACACTAAGAACGACACAGAGAATAACTGTCGTTATTTAACAGTGACACAGTGAATAACTGTTGTTGAAGTGCGACAGTTTTATGCGACTGTTCTGGGTGGGCGTTTTTTTTTTTTTTTTTTTTTTGGTGTTCCTGAATACGCTACAGTAACAGCGACTTTTGTACAGCGTTTATCTACAGTAAAATGCTACAGTTCCAGGAGACAATTTATGAACAGTGACAGGAGACAGAAACTTGAACTACACTTCTACCAAATCCCCGGCAACGGCGCCAAAAACTTGGTAGGCTCGGAAAGATACCTACTATTGTGTATACTGCAAGTGCACAGTGTCGACAAGCAACACAGGGCAAGCACAGGTCGAACCACAGAGACTTGGAGAGTGTAGAAGTTGATTCTAAATCCTGATTCAGAGAGTAACCAAAAGGGGTTTGATTTTGTCGATACGACGATATGATTTTCAAGTGACTGAAATAATAAAAGTAAAAGATGCAAATAACAATATATGTAAACAATGATAATATGGATACTAGGGTATTCAAATCCACCAATAACCTATGATATGCATTCAACTTGTAATATTATTCTTGTCCTTATAGTAGATTCAAGTCTACCGTATAACTAAGGTGTTTCTCCAATGGATAATTTAATCACAACTAAAGTATTTCTCCAAAGCATTAATTGTCTAATTAAGCACAACTAATCTAAAGATCAATATTTGGTTAAGCATGAGTTGTAGCATAATCAACATAGAGATATTCTAACTACAATGGATACATGGCATACATTGTGAGAGCAAGATGTTGAAAACTTGGATTAAATTATATCTTTAAACAATTCTAAACTTTCAAGAACAAGATACAAGATATGAATACATACCAATGAGATTAGGGCTTCATCTAAACCCTAGTAAATGAAACTAGAACATGAAGAACATTACAACAAAACTTAAATTTGATAAACTAACATGAACAAGCTATTCTTGGATGGTTTTTCAACACAACAACCCTCTCTATTTATACACAAAATTCCCTCAAGCACTTGGATCCGAATTTTGGCACTCATCCACTCAACAAAACATGTTTTCTTAATTGATGGAATATATTTGGTTGTGGGAAACAAATTGGGAGTGATTGAGTGAGAGAATGGGGGTGAGGTGGATGTTTTGGAAAGAATCCAATGGGGGTGAGGTGGATGTTTTGGAAAGAATCCAATGGGGTGAGGTGGATGTTTTGGAAAGAATCCAATGGGGGTGAGGTGGAAATGGATTTGGGTCTTGGGTTTTGGATCATGGGTTTTGGATCATGGGTTGTTTAATCCCATGAATTTGTAAACAAGTTGCCAGCGATGCTTGAGCGGGTTGCAACGCTTCCAACTTTCTTCTCTTTTGTCTTCTCAATTCTTCCAAGCTTTATTTAGTACTTAAAAACACAAAATTAATTAATACAAATATTTATTCTTGAAAATGGTAAAAATGCCGAATTTGGGATAATATATGACTTTGAAGCGCGAAAGATGAGTTAAGTGCCAATGAAAAGGTGTATGAATATGCAATATTTGGCACTCATCAAGTACAATCGTAACGATTGGCTTGCGATTAATATCTCTGATAGGCAAGATATAATAGTAGTCACAAACATCTTCGTCTCATCATTTGTGATTCCACAATATCTTCTTTCGCCACGTCGATTAAGATTATTGTGAGGTGATTGATAATACTTAGATGTTCTTCGGGAATATAAGTCTGGTTTATCAATTGGTTCCTGTTCACCTTGAATTATCAAAAGACGGAACAAAACTTGTAGGTATTTCTATGGGAGACAGATTTATCTATTATCGTAGAATTTTCTGTGTGATATAGATTTATTTATTAAAGTCTTCGACTTTGGGTCATAGCAACTCTTAGTTGTGGGTGAAATCAGCTAAGGGAATCAAGTACGTAGTATCCTGCTGGGATCAGAGACATATGGAGCACAATTGTACCTTGGATCAGTGTGAGATTGATTGGGGTTCAACTACAGTCCAGACCGAAGTTAGTTTGTAGTAGGCTAGTATTTATGGTGGATTTTCATTTAAGGCTAAAATTATAAAAGCCAAAATTATGGGTTAACATCTTACAAAAGATAAAGCCATTAATAAGTGATGAATACTTCTTCACTTTACTAATTCACCTAGAATGGAGCATGTGGCAATAATCCCAGTAATCTGTGAATTAAATACATCATTATTAATTAATGCATAACCAGCCTTGTATTTCTTGTACTCATTATCAGTGTGGCATGACGACTGAGTGTCGTTCTCAGCAGAGCAACACAAACCTCCAAGCATTAGTAATGAAGCATGTACGACATATCCATACAGGCTACAACTGTCGGTGTGCTATACTAGCCCGATTGAGCATATTACTCTCGGTGTGCTATACTAGCCCGATTGAGCATACATCTCTCGGTGTGCTATATTAGCCCGATTGAGCATATTACTCTCGGTGTATACTAGCCCTATTGAGCATATTCAAATCTGGATTGTCCATGTCAGTCTCAGAAACGATCACGACCATCCAACTTCACCAGCATGATTGGATAGCTTAGATCGGATCCATGACCCCAAACAGGTATTGGAATATACACTACCGAACCAACGCGGGCCCCGCATGGTCGACATCCCCAAAAGGTTGGCATAGATTTCCAAAACGCCCAAGCCAAAGCAGTATGGACGAAAACCCTAAATTAGGGTTTGCGGCACATTACATGTATCGCAAAACAGTATTAACCATCCATCTTCGCAGGCATAGATGGAGGGTGTAGAAGCATATTCAAAGGGCCTAGAGCATGTCAACACGATCACCGTGGGCCCGCCTACATACCTGACTGATCGGTCAGGACCAACTATAGTTGGTTGTTCCATTTCGTACGCCCGAACAGAGCATGATGCACGGCCGTGAAACCCGAATTTGGGTTTTGAACATCACGAGCATCCATTTTCTCCGGCACGAATGAAGGGTCCAAGATTAGATTAAGCAGGTCCGGTCATACCAACATAACCATCGTGGGCCCATCTATCCCCTCACCTGATCGGCCAAGGAATACCATGCATGGTTATTCCAAATTTCACGCCCAAACTAGCGTGGTCACACTTCCCAATTGCAAACTAATATCGACCACTTAACTTCGCCGGACAAATTGAGTGGCTTGGATCACGTTTTCATGGGACAGTAAGGTAAAGGCATGAACATTAGCCTACCACCTACACGCCGAACCAATCATCCAAGACCGACCAAGCTTGGTCGTCTTGAAATGCGTGCCCATAGTTGGCATAACGCGCGGCTTTTACGACACCTGATTTCTGTCGTAAATCGATCTCGACCACTCAACTTCGCTGGACAAATTACACGCATGTACGATCGACCCTGCCAAAATCGTATCCCAAGCTTGGATTCGACCAGGATGAAGAGTGATGCTTGTGCACCTCTTCTAAAACCCTAATTTCACTAATGGTCGCAGATGAGTGTCTCAAAGATCATCTCGTTCGTCCAATTTCATCGGCTTGGTTAGGCATCCCCCTGGTCAGAAGTCAATTGGTCATTGAGGCGTCATGGTGATCACCACCCGTCACTCTACCACACCATGGGGTCGGCCAAGGAAGGACTTGCTTGCGCAACCTCCAAACCATCACATGAAGTAGGCTGGACATGAGGCTATTTTGAGACGCTCAAACAGCGATGCTTCATACATGATGAGTATACTCGATGCAGTACCTGCATAGAATACACACGATACTTCACAAGTACCGACTTCCTAAATAACTTAGTTATTTAATATAGCATTACATGCTACTTACTGTGGGTCCCACGATCCACACTCGAGACATCAATCATGTCACAAATTGGGGGATACATACTAGGATGTTGGTCTGGAGGTTTACAGCATGCAGCGCACAACGCGCCATCACAAGAGCGTGTCAGGAAGTCATGGACGGTTAGTGATGATGGGAGAAGTGGGCAAGACTGGTCGTGTGACACTAACACACACTACTCCATCACTCCACTTTATCCACTTCCAACGAGATACAAGAGTTAGGCTAAAAGACTTGTATAAATAGGTTTTCCACCCTATTTTTCAAACAAGACAAGACAACAGAGGCAAGTGTTGATACAGTCGTATTCAAACACCGGAACTGATAGCTTACATCCTGCATGCTAGTTCAACTTTCTGATACAAGTCATACATATCCATCACCTTCACAATCTCAACACCTTCTTCGCTTCCCTCCCTAAGATCAACCCCATCTCCTTCACTTTGTGACCAAAACAAGTCTGGAACTGCCATTTCTTGGTTTAGGCCGGATTTACACAGATTGATTTCTCGAATCTACAAGCATTGACCGCTCATTGCATTTTTTTAGGGTTTAGATTCATTTCTCATCTACACACCCCAAATTACCAAAACCGGCCGAAATAGTTTTCACCCATAAACAATTGGCGACCACATCGGGAGGTTAATCTCTCGGTTGTAAAGTCAATTTATTCGAAATCTAATTCAATTTTATCAATTTCAAAAAGGGTAGATCCTAGGACCAATTCATTTCAAGATGGTGGAACTCAGGTCGGGATCAGCAATCAGTTCTGATGGAGCTAGTGTGGATAACACTCTCGGTGTCGATGTACCTGTCAGTGGAGCTGTCGTGGTCAATACATCTCGTGGTACCATCACTTCTATCACCAACGCTAGCGGAGCAGGAGATATTCTAGTAGGTTTAATTCCTCCCATCACCAGCGCTAGAGCAACCGCGAATCCCGTCATCTCCTCAAGTGTAATGCCTCCGCTGGTCACCAGGGTAACAACTTTCACTTCATCATGACGAGGGGCCGAAGGGATAAAAGGAGGACCACCGCCCATTACCATTGCAGACTTGATGGAGAAGCAGGAAGTTCTGGCTAAGACTCAAACAGATATGGCCGCAACTCAGAAAGAGGTACTCACTTTCCTCAAAACTCTGACTGAACGATTACCACAAGATTCACGACAACCTGGGGGAAACGTTTCCATCCTGGCCCACACGTATGAAGAAACTCACGTTGTTCCTGAATTTCCCAAGAGATAGGAACCAACCTTCCAACTTCTTTACACGCGAGGATCTGGAACGACTTCTCCAAAATCGAGGCAAAGGGGACTAAACATATGTACACCAGTATCAGCCGCCGTACCCTCAAGATGTGCAATGGATTCCTCTACCAAGAGGTTACACCTCTCCCTAGTTCTCCCTCTATGATAATGCTCGTGAACACGTATCTCGATTCTTGGAATCCTTGGGAGAGCATGAATACAATCATGTTCTCCGCCTAAAAGAATTCTCAAAGTCACTTACGGGAAGAGCGTATACCTGGTACAATAACACCGCGCCTAACAGCATATCCAATTGGAGCGATATGGTCAGTGATTTCTATAGAAAGTATTTCTTCGTGTCTAAACAGATCACCTTTTCATATCTGGGGAGAATTTTTCAGCGGAAAAACGAGCATCCCAACGAATTCATTAAGAGATTCAGAACCCAAGCACTAGATTGTCACGACCCGAACGTCACCGAACGACAATTGGTGGAATTGTGCATTAATGGGATGATACTTATATACCGCGCTCTATTAGATAATTTGGGATTCCAAACATTCTCTGAACTCCATGAAGCTGCCAAGCGTTCAGCCACAACTGCACCAGCATTGCTAGAAAGAACCATAGTTGTTCGAAGTAAAGATTCACGGGAAAGTCGAGGAAGCAGGCGTCTCACGAACAAGCAGTACAACACTGGTCCTTCTGTGAGTATAGTGGGCGGAGGAGAAAAAATGAAAGCTTCGGCAACGGAACAACAAACCAAGCGGGCATCCCCAGCACATAAGACTTCGTCTGGGAAAGGAGAGGACAAAACTCCTGTACAATACACTGAAGATACAGGATTTCCTTTCCCCATGAATGAAGTAGTAGAACTCTTGGAAGCATGGATTCAAGATGATTCCATCAAGCTGCCTCCTATCAAACGTCCTCCAACTGAGAAAGACATGGCGGATCCCAAATACTATTGCTACTACAGGTTCGTCCACCATCCAACCAAAGACTGTAATAGGCTGAAACAAATATTCAGGGAAAAGATAGAGACAGGAGAAATCTAAGTTGGAAACGAAGGTGTTCATAGAGATCCTCTTCCTATCAGGAACTGCATGATTTCTGGGGATTCTTTTCACAAGACTGCACAATATATGATGGAGCACTTGTGTGAAATCTTGTATTTTTCCAAGGGACAGCGTCAAGACATATTTACAACCCTCAATCGCGTGGTATCAGTCAAGCGTTTGTACCCAAAAGCAGTCCAGAAACCCCAGTCTTTCCTGGAAGATGCGAGCAATGGAAACTGGGGACTCCTAACTGTCACTCGTTTGAGAGGCGTTGAGTTCGATAGCGCATTGATTGATACGACCTCCAAATTTAACATCATTACTGTCAATACCTTGAGAGCAGCAAAGATTTCGAAGCAGGAATCTACTCATCACCCAACTGTGGTTAGGGATCCAGAAGGAAAACTCATAGATGCATATGGGTACATCGATCTTGAAGTCAAATTGGGTGATGCCTCGACACAAGCAAAGTTCTGCATAGTCAAAGATCATCCGGACTATGACATGATCCTAGGACGCTCTTGGATGCATGACAACAAGTCAATGCTAGGAGTTTGTTCTCTACCGTCTTCGATACCTGAAAGAATCTCAAACACGCCTTATGGACCTGATGACTATCTGTTGATGTGTCAGCAACTTGCCAACGTGACATAACTTCCCATAGAGAGCCCATCAGTATACATCAAAAGGTTCTGATCTCAAGTAAGTCTCATCACGTAACCCTCTTTACAACCAACCACCCCTTACTCTGATAAGTCCTGGGGACTAGCTATAGACGGCAAACCAACCCTGGATAAGAGATGTGAATGGGAGGCCAGCACCTTTAAACAGTTTATCAGGAGTCTAGAAGCTGTCTCAATCAAAGACGACAAGACCAGGACCCAGATGTCTACACGCCCAAGCCCGTTTGGAATTGGATATCTGGTAACGAATACAACCGCATTCAAGGTTGGAAGCATTACGGTGAAAATGGCTACCCCACCTGAGTTACCCACCGAGAAAGAGGATGAACCATACCTGGTAGCAGATGTCATCCTAGGAGGCTACTGTAAACTCATCAACGCTGACAAGCTAGAAGGCGTAACAATTCAGTCGCGAAGGCTCAAACCCTACCGTACTTAAGACGTTGTGCCACCACTTTCCAGCGTCCTACACGCTTTAAGACGTTGTGCTACTTCCTCCAGCGTGTTTCCTTTTACAATTTCACATCATATTTGTAATTCCTCTAGAAAATGATTGCAATACTTGCATTCATAATTAGGGTTTCAATTTTCAATTTTCAAATTAATTAAAGTATTATTTCTATCTGAGAACCTCCTTACCCTTAAAGATACAAAGTTCAGCCTAAATCAACCCACTAGAGCAAGACAGGAAAGAAACCCTGAGAAAAAACATCTTGAAAAGAGTCGAGGGAAAAAATATGCGCGGAAAGGGAAGATGCTTTGAGCCACTCACCCCAACAAGGCTAGAAAGATCTTTCATCAGGAACACAGGTCTGTGGTATTCCATTATGGCATTATTTATTTTATCACAAAGAATTACATACATGTGAAGGCGCACCCTTGCGCCTGAGAAGGTTCAGTTGTAGTCTTGAAAAAGGATTATAACGTAAAAATCAAACAATCAAATAATAGAAGAAAATCTTGAACTCAGCTGCCACTGAGTACAAGGAAGATGTTTACAAATTACAGAATATACTAGAATAAAAATTAAAGAGGTTTCAGCCGTCAAGAGGGTCGATCGCGCCTGCGCCGCCGTTAGGTTCTGCTTCAATGCCATCACCTGTTGATGCTCCTCTTTTCAGATCTGCCTCAGTTTCTACATCAGATATTTCCGCAACAACACACTCCGTCCCAACATCATCAGCAAGAGCACCAAAGGCCACAACAACATTAGGAATCATGCTAACTGCTTTCAAACGCTCAGGTTCATCTGTGTCAGAATCAAGAATTATCACACCGTCTTGGATTGGGTAATCACACTTATCTTCATTTGGAGGTCGTTTATTCTCAACCCTTCGTCTCTTCAACCGCGCTGCAAATCTCTCTGCCCTTGCGCTTACCGGTGCTTACGACGCTTTCTCACGCCTCCACCTCTCCTCCATGTCAATCGCAGTTGAAAGGGCACAGATGCATCCCCTGGCAATACACAGGTGCAGAGTGGACATCCCATGTATAGCACGACCGACTTCGCGAAGTGGGAGGTCGATTTTATCCATTACTTCTTCGTGCGCATGGGTTTCGGGCTTGTCAACTTTGAAGCTTCTTTTTGAAGAAGTGACAAAATAGTCGTCCACCGTTTCCATAATAAGCTACAAATAAGAAGAAGTTATGAGCACACAAAAAAAAATCAATCAGAAGATCAGATAAGTGCGAAGCAGTACTCGAGATGTAGAAGAAACGACTATGTGAGATGAATCCTTAGAATTTTCTTTTACAATCTCACAAGTCGACAGAATCCCATGAGAAAAGAAGTCTTTACTTTCCACCTATAAAGGCTACTGATTCTGGATAGCGATCAATGATGCTTATCGGATATATCTGAAGAAAGCTGCCATGTAACGAAAGGCGCCAAGCCCTGTCCAGATATATATGATGGAAACCAAAGCGACTCGCTAGATCAAGTCCTGCTTCCTTCACAATCTTAATCAGGACTAACCAGTTCCGGGACAACACCTGACGATGTCGACCTATCCAGTAAATGTGTATTCACTTTAGCTTGGTCATTTCAGTATACGAATTTGTCACCATTTCATGCCTACCCCACAATAGTGTAACCATTATGCGCTAGGAAGGGGACTTAATGTTGATGGTGGATTTTTATTTAAGGCTAAAATTGTAAAAGCCAAAATTATGCGCTAACATCTTGCAAAAGATAAAGCCATTAATAAGTGATGAATACTACTTCACTTTACTATTTCACCTAGAATGGAGCATGTGGCAACAATCCCAGTATTCTGTGAATTAAATACAATATTATTAATTAATGCATAACCAGCCTTGTATTTCCTATACTCATTATCAATGCGGCATGACGACTGAGTGTTGTTCTCAGCCGAGAAACATGAACCTCCAAGCATTAGGAATGAAGCATGTACGAAATACCCGTACATGCTACAACTCTCGGTGTGCTATACTAGCCCGATTGAGCATATTACTCTCGGTGTGCTATACTAGCCCGATTGAGCATACATATCTCGGTGTGCTATACTAGACCGATTGAGCATATTACTCTCGGTGTGCTATACTAGCCCGATTGAGCATATTCAAATCTGGACTATCCATGTCAGTCTCAGAAACGATCACGACCATCCAACTTCGCCAGCATGATTGGATATCTTAGATCAGATCCATGAACCCAAGAAGGTATTGGAATATTCACTACCGAACCAATACGGGCCCCGCATGGTCGGCCTCCCTAAAAGGTTGGCATAGCTTTCCAAAACGCCCTAGCCAAAGCAGTATGGACGAAAACCCTAAATTAGGGTTTGCGGCACATTACATGTGTCGCAAAACAGTCTTAACCATCCATCTTCGCATGCATGGATGGAGGGTGTAGAGGCAGATTCAAAGGCCCCAGAGCATGTCAACATGATCACCGTGGGCCCGCCTACATACCTGACCGATCGGTCAGGACCAACTATAGTGGTCTTTCCATTTCGTACGCCCGAACAGAGCATGACGCACGACCGTAAAACCCAAATTAAGGTTTTGAACATCACGAGCGTCCATTTTCTTCGGCACGAATGAAGGGTCCAAGATTAGGTTGAGCAGGTCCGGTCATACCAACATGACCAACGTGGGCCCATCTATCCCCTCACCTGATCATCCAAGGCATACCATGCCTGGTTATTCCAAATCGCAATCCCAAACTAGCGTGGTCACACTTCCTAATTGCAAATTAATCTCGACCACTCAACTTCGCCGGACAAATTGAGTGGCTTAGATCACGTTTTCATGGGATAATAAGGTATAGGCGTAAACATAAGCCTATCACCTACACGTCGGACCAATAGGCCAAGACCGACCAAGCTTGGTCGTCTTGAAATGCGTGCCCAGAGTTGGCATAACGCGCGGCTTTTGCGGCACCTGATTTTTTTCGCAAATCTATCTCGACCACTCAACTTCGCCGGACAAATTGAGTGGCACAGATCGCACTATCACGAGACAATGAGGTACGGGCGCCTACACCGCCATGCCGTCTACATGCATGTTCGATCGGCCCTGCCAAAATCGTATCCCAAGCTTGGATTCGACCAGGCTGAAGAGTGATGCTTGCGCACCTCTTCTAAAACCCTAATTTCACTAACGGTCGCAAATGAGTGTCTCAAAGATCATCTCGTTCGGCCAACTTCATCGGCTTGGTTAGGCATCCCTGGTCAGGAGTCAATTGGTCATTAAGGCGTCATGGTGATCACCACCCGTCACTCTACCACACCATGTGGTCGGCCATGGGAGGACTTGCTTGCGCAACCTCCAAACCATCACATGAAGTAGGCTGGACATGAGGCTATTTTGAGACGCTCAAACAACGATGCTTCATACATGCTGAGTATACTCGATGCAATACCTACATAGAATACACACGATACTTCACAATTATCGACTTCCTAAATAACTTAGTTATTTAATCTAGCATTACATGCTACTTACTGTGGGTCCCACGATCCACACTCGAGACATCAATCATGTCACAAATTGGGGGATACATATTGGGGTATTGGTCTGGCGGTTTACATCGTGTAGCGCACAACGCGCTATCACAAGAGCGTGTCAGGAAGTCATGGACGGTTAGTGATGATGGGAGAAGTTGGAAAGACTGGTCGTGTGACACTAACACACTACTCCACTGCTCCATCACTCAAATTTCTCCACTTCCCACGAGATACGAGGTGTAGGCTAAAAGACTTGTATAAATAGGTTTTCCACCCTATTTTTCAAACAAGACAAGATAACAGAGGCAAGTGTTGATACAATCGTATTCAAACACCGGAACTGTTAGCTTACATCATGCAAGCCAGTTCAGCTTTCTGATATAAGTCATACATAGCCAACATCTTCATAATCTCAACACCTTCTTCACTTCCCTCCCTAAGAGCAACCCCATATCCTTCAGTTTGTGACCGAAACAAGTCTGGAACGGCCATTTCTTGGTTTAGGCCGGATTTGCACAGATTGATTCCTCGAATCTACAAGCACTCACCGCGCAGTGCATTTGTTTAGGGTTTAAATTCATTTCTCATCCGCACACCCCAAATTACCAAAACTGACAGAAATAGTTTTCACCCGTAAACATCTAGTGTCTGTAGCGGCTTAATACAGTGTGTGTTCAATCTGGACTAGGTCCCGGGGTTTTTCTGAATCTGCGGTTTCCTCGTTAACAAAATTCTGGTGTATGTGTTATTTCTTTTCCGCATTATATTTTTCTATATAATTGAAATATCACAAGTTGTGCGTTAAGATTAATCAATTAGAATATCTAACCTTTGGTTGTTGATTTACATTGATTGATCCTTGAACATTGGTCTTTGGTACAGTTCAAGTGATTTCTCTTGTATTCAATTAGACTCGCAGATTTCTATTTGCTTGGGTAAGAATTAAATCAAGAAAGAGATATATAACTCTTTGATATATTTTATTTAGATTGAGTCTAGCTGATTCTCTTGAAAGTATATTGGAGTTAGTCCATACAGATTGCTAATCGAAATATTAGGTATGGTTGTTAGACCCCCGCTTTTTCAATTACAATGTTTACATAATCCAAAACTTAAAGAAACGAATAATGAAAAAATTACTAAATATCCATAATCTGATAAGGAAATTAATGTCATTTTAATGATTTTAACCATTTTTTTAACAAAGGTTCTGAACCATTGTAATTGATAGATGTCCACATAAAAAAGAAGTGATATGCACAAATTACTGCAATAGATTTCAAAATTTTTTTTATGTTGTCCAATCTTATGATCAACACGTTATTGAAAGTGGGTCATCATTTTACTGTGTACAATAATAATGAAGCGACACCAGAATAAGCTACCCGATAAACCCTTGAAGAGTGTATGAGAATACAGATCTATAATATGTTGTCATATGCTTTTATTTATAATACATTATTTATTTATTTATTGATAAAAATTATAACACATAATACTTATAGAAACTTAAACTACTCTACCAGGATCTTAAGAAATAATCTTGATCCAGGTGGAAACCTAACTCGAATTAAACAAGATGAGAAAAAGTTTAACTCGTGAAGACTAAAAGTTGGTTGAAGATGAAGAAACTGGACGGTTGTTGAATATAACTACCCCTCAACAAGGAAGAATTGCGAACGTTTTTTTTCCTCCGAAATTTTTACCTTGACGGTATTAGAATCCCTCAACTTTGGATTCATTTCTTTTATCACCATCATTAATTTACTTTTGGTGACATTCATTTTCTCATGTTCCATTCTGAAATATAGTTTCTTATTCGTTGAGCTTTTCTTCATTGATTAAACGCCAAGCTATGTGAAGAGAAATTACTATTCAATCAAATCATTATTAGAAATATCATCGTAGAGTTCATATAAATAAATTGGTTTTTATCAAAACCCTAACATGGCTCTAGCTAGCCATGGATTTCTCAAAAGCCATAAACAAATTTAAATCAAAACGACGAGCTAATCAAAGAATGGAAGCCCCAATTGCAAACCTTATTCAAACGGCTGTGTAGCCACGCTCCCCCATTTATGTGCTCTTCTCTATTCATATATAAGTGTTGTGAGACTCTAAAAATATGACCTAGCAAATTCTAAATCCAGGCTATTCTAAAGTCCGTTCTAATGCATGTATTTGTCCGCCAAAATCCTAGCTCCATCATCTTCAGACCACACTCGGCTATAACTCAACCAATTCGTCCAGCTAAGTCGGCCACAACTCCAATACATTACAGCCAACACCAGCGACCGCAACTTTTTTTTTGACCAACTCACTGCCGATAATGGATACAAGCCATTCCTATAGCCGCCGTAAACAACACCAATTCCTAATTTCTTTTAGGCCTTCTCATGAACATGTTGCAGGCAATTTTCCTTGCATAAGGAGATGTATCCTTATTGATTTATAGATTCCTTCCATATCTATATTGCACCTGCAACACCAAAGAGAACCCAAGTTCACCATCAAACCCAAGAAACTAAACACTCTCCAATATAAACAAAAACTTCAACGGCAATAGCCCTTCTTCCTGCTAGTTTCACGGCATTCGTACCACCTGATTTATCTCCCTGCACCGATTAAGTACAACACCGCTCTCCACCAATCAATCAACACCACATCCAAAAACCAATTTTATCTCTTCCATACAACCATCAAAACCAACACCATCTTGAGAACTCATTGCCATTCATTACTCCGATCTAACATCGTCACTAATTACAACTGCAACCAATTATCCTAGCTTAGTTCAACTGATTTTACAGCCCAAATGTATCTACTGATACCACCAGTTTCACTCCATTCTTATTCTTCTCTCGTATTTCAATTCATTTCTAACCATAGCAGATTCCAAGTTATCACCAACAACACCAGCTTCTTTTATCTCCACCATCAACGCCAAACAAGACCCTCAAATCCCATGGGAACAACCAGTAAACCCCATGATTACATGTTTCTTAAACTCGTATCGAGATGGTAAAGATCTCAGAATTTTCATCACAATATCCCGTTCAGGAATAGTCTTTCCTTGTGAATAACAAACACTCACAATATCAGACAATTTGTGGTTAAATTCCTCAAAGGAATCTTCATCATACACATAAAGTAAAATGACGAGGGTACCCAAGTACATCATAATCTTTTAGTTTCAACCTATAAGCCTATATCTTAAGTAATCTTCTATAGAAAAAGTCGAGACAATACAACTTCAAGATATTCATTTGATAGTAGTTACGGTCCAGAACTAATTTACTATAGGATCGATATCAAGTGATTAGGATTAACGTACAAATGTTATTTACTTTATTATAATAAAACAATTATAATGCTAAAGTAAAATAAATAATACAACCAGATTTTGTTAACGAGGAAACCGCAAATGCAGAAAAACCCCAGGACCTGGTCTAGTTTTGAATACTCTTGGAATTAAGTTGTTATTACGAAGAACAAAGCCAACTTCGTATAATTGAGACCAAGTAATCTACCCCTAGTTACTTAATTATCTCAGTATCCCTGTGCCTATAACTGTCTGACCAACGCACGTGAATCCCAAGACGGAAATCATTATCTCTAGTTGCTTTACCGATGTAAAGTCTTAAACACTCGACTCATTTTGATCGTCTTCCAAACAGTAAAGGAATAAAGTTGTTTGGTAAGTACTCCAATAATCTTTTAAAAAATATTCGTTGAGTTTTGATAAAGGCGCTTCCGTTTAAACTAGTAAACTCCTTTGTCGGGTAAGATCAATCCAAATCCAAAAATAAGATCTAGATTCAGATACTGAAGAATACCACAAAATGATAGTTGCCGATTTAAATAACTATATGATCAAATCTATCAAGGATAAATTAGATTTTAGTTGAATCCCAACCGATCAAGATGTGTACGCAAATATCACGAGATACGAAAACTAATCAAAACTATCATAGATAAATCTTCTTGTATTCAAATCTTCAATTTCCTTCTATTGTACCTGCACAACACAAACATAAATCCACTTATAATCGATCATTCGCAGAATGGAGTCTGTTAACAAAAGATAATCACACGTTGTCTTCAGATCTAGAAACAGTTTTTAAGATCCCGTCAATACTTTAATCTAGTTAGAGTGACCTTATATTAACCAATCTAAGGTGATAAGTTTATTATTGCTATTTTGCTTCTTCTTTTTTAATCTAGCTTCAATTGTTGAAATTCCCGTAAGAATATCTTAATTATATATTTTTTCACTGGATATTATTCTTGAAGGTTACCGAGAATAATCAAACTAGGTGTAATCAAAGTTTCAACAACCGTTAGTCAATCAAATCAATAATTGAAAACTAAAATAACAATGCAATTATCTAGTTTCCCACCAATGGCACTCGTAGAGCTTCTTCATCCCACATAAGTCATTAAAAGAGTTGTCGTTTCCTATTAAGGTATTTTCCTCTTCAGATGACAGCTTCACCAGAAACAACACGAATGAATTTTTCCTGGCTCTTAGGATAATTTGCAAGAAATTCAAACTCAACTATTTATAGACCAAAATCGAAATATTCTCAAGATATGATAAGTATCTAATTTCAGTTTTCATATTTCCAACTAATATCCAATATGTAATTATGAAATCTCTCTTTAGAAAATATTTAATATTAGTTTAGTACTTAACTAGTACAACTTTTCAAGAGATATGTTATTATTGCTGGAAAATCAAAAACATATTATTCAAAAATCTTAATTAAATGATTCTCAATATTTCGTTTGGGATCACCTTGAGTATCAAAGAATATCTTTAAACAATAAAAGATAAGAATCTTATAATTATATCGACAACTAGAACTTTCCTGTTTAGCAAATCCTAATTCCAAACTCACACAAAATTTTAAGTAATATGTGAATGTTGAAAATCGATATCATTGCAGTAGATGTGCAAGATTTTTCGTGTCTGAATTCTCCACACTGAAGGAATATACTTTCAGTAGTTTCTCATAAGAATATACTTTCAGGATCAAACAAATACAAACTTATTAGGTTTTCCATGTTTCCCTGCTCTGATACCAATTGAAAATATGCAAGATTTTTCGCCTGAATTCACCACACTGAAGGAATATACTTTCAGTAGTTTCTCATAAGAATATACTTTCAGGATCAAACAAACACAAACTTATTAGGTTTTCCGTGTTTCCCTGCTCTGATACCAATTGAAAATGTGGGGGAACCAAAATACACCACCAACATTTTTCTTAGGTAACCTATATATGGACTATCTCAAAAACAATTCTAAGAATTACAACTTAATGAATCTCAATTAGGAGAGTATTAGAGCACTGCTCGGTCGAACGCGCATGTGTTGTTATCTCAAGCATATTTGTCAATGTTAGTGATCAAAACTATAATTCTTGATTTCTAGTCTACTATAGCTAATGTCTCGGACTAGGATATATAGTGTAGTTGAGCTCAAGAACTCCATGGCGATTATCATACAAGAAGAAGAACTACTCAAGGAACTGGTGGAACTTCATCGACTAAAAGGTATGAGGATACTTGAACTTATCTATCACTCAAAAGTCTATTTACTCTATCTCCTATCTTGAGACAAAAGTCGTTTTGCTATATAGACTTTGATTATACACATTTGCTATTTCGAGTCGAGTTTATCTCGCCTATCTATTTCTCGAAATATGTGTTGGTAAGCTTTCGGTTTGGCCAAGTTCATCTTTACCTAGTGACGCAAGTCATGTTATGTTTCAATCACTTTGAAAATGGCTTGGACAAAAAATAGTTTGTGAATAACAACTATATATAACGTCCTATAAGAACGTTTCAATGATTGAAATGAGAGTTTAGATTATATAACTATTATTGGATATAAGCATTGTGTGGAAACAAATATATGTATAAGTCCTTATTCCTTGAACCAAAGTAGGCATACTTTTTTGATAAGGAAAACCTGAACAAGAGCTGTGAGCTCAGTCCACGAACCCAGTCCATGAACTGGCGGAAGTTCTCTTCTCAAGAAAATCTGTTGGAGTTTGTGAACTCCTTCTGGGAACTTAAATCCGCGTACTTGAGTTTATATCTAAAGACGATATTTTGTGAACTTCTATTTATATTAACTAAGGAATGCAATTTGCAAACCGTGGCTATAAAGTTCATGAATCGATTTGAGTGAATCAAATCGTTTTTGCTTCGATTGTGTCTTGTATACTTCTATAAGATTTCCTTGCTATCGAAAAACTCTCTAACTAGTTTAGTTGAGTCATCTGAACTAGTTATGGTGAAGAAGAATAAGGTTGATATGAAAGTGCTTATATGGCTAACCATTTGGTTAACTACTGTTGAACCAACAAATGTACAAGTTTGGGGACGGTTGCACAAACCTAAAATGTGCATTTCATTTGTGTGTAACAAGATAAGTTTTCGATCCAACGGTTGAAAGATATTCGCTTGAATCTAATAAGGTTTT